>CM046671.1:26908645-27527930 GCA_025594165.1 Tamias sibiricus
GGATGGCTTTCATTTTTACAAAAAACAAACTTGGGGCTGGGGTTATAGTTCAGCAGTAGAGCACTTGCCTTGCACATGTGAGGCACTGGGTTCGATCCTCAGCACCACATAAAAATAAAGATATTTAAAAAAACAAACAAACAAAAATTTATTCCAAAACTTAAAAAATAAACACACAGAGGTAAAGAAAGCTAATCCACCTAATATAAACATCTTCAATCTCTTAGAAAAAATAACAAAAAGCTCTTTGTCACTTTCATTACCTGTGGTCCAAAGCCTGTCCTCACTGGACTGCTCACATTGGTGGTATCTATCTACCAATCACGTGCCAAAACATAAACATAAAACTATACTGTGGAGTCAGTCTAATAAACTGTTTAGCTTTGTATTTCATTCTTTCATAACAGATGTGCAACTGGAGCAACTCAGTGTGACCGCCTATCAGGTAGGAATGTGTTTGCCACTGTTCCAAACTCTATTACAACAATCTCAATATTTCACCCTCAAGAAGAAGCCCAGCTTCACAGTACACTTTAAAAACACACTACAGGGGGCTGGGGTTGTAGCTCAGTGGTGGAGCGCTTGCCTAGCAAGTGTGAAGCACTGGGTTCGGTCCTCAGCACCACTAAATAAAATAAAGGTATTGTGTCCATCTACAACTAAAAACAATTTATATATGTGTGTGTGTGTGTGTGTGCATATATATGTGTGTGTGTGTATATATATATATATATATATATATATATATATATATATATATATATATATATATATATATATATGAAATAGTCAGGTGTGATAGCACACACCCATAATCCCAGTTACTGAGACTGAGGTAGGAAGATTGCAAGTTCAAGGCCAGCCTTGGTTACTTAGGCCTTGTCTCAAAACTAAAAATTAAATTATACAACATGACCAAAAATTGCACCCAAATACAAAGAGAGAGCTGGCCTTGAGTCAGACTGGAAGTGGGAAATGTAATTAGAACATGAAAACTGTGCTAACATACACGCAAGACCAACAGTCAGGGCCCAGCCCAGGCCCTTTTGTCACTGCACCACCAGGTCCCCTCAAGACAGGGTGCGTGGTCTCTACCTGGTAGACAGGAGGTAGAAACATACCAGAGCCATCAACACTTCACTTCACTAGGCCTGGAAATTGTGGACCCCGAGAGCCCTGACCAAATGACAAGTGACGAGATGTCACCCACACTGGCAGCAAGGCAGTTCATAGCTTCTTGAGCCAAAAGAAAACTCACCTTTGAATGGCCCTGTTCTCTGGGTGAATAAGAGGTATAAGAATACAAAATCTCTTGGCCCGCCTGCCAAGAAGTCACTAAACACTGAATTTGATGACAGTCGGGGAATCTGAGAGCCTTGACATTAAACTCAGTGAGTTCTGAATCAATACAGGACTCTGTGGAGTCAGGGACAAAAAGTCCACTGAAGTGTCAAATTTAAGCTAGTTACCCTAGATACACTTAGGGAATACAGCTCTTCCCACCTCAAGGCCTCAGCCAGGCAGCATGGGGACCACTTGGGTTCCGAACAAAACATTACACTACACTCCAATGAGATTTGAGATATGCAAGAAGTAAGTGGCCCGGGTCGTTATACCACCAAGCTCTCTGCTAAGACACAAGCCACAATCCTGGGTCAGGGATCAAGACTCTCTCCAACACTGCAATTAGTGATCATTAGTTTCTTCTCAAAGTCAATGACAGTAAATTCTGGAAACCCAACAGAACTAGAAGTATTCAATCCCTACATGTCCAAGAAGAAAGGACTGTGACAGCATCCAACCCCCAGTTTGCTTGGATGCTGCTGGGACTCCTTCCCCAAATCCAAATGCACGTTCTTGTCCTAAAGCTGCATATGGCTGGGGAAAGGAACCCTGGAACCCTGGAAAATTGATGAGTCCTGATACTGCCCTCACTGAGAAACATCACTGTGTCTCAAAGTCAATGACAGTAAATTCTGGAAACCCAACAGAACTAGAAGTATTCAGAAGTCCCTACATGTCCAAGAAGAAAGGACTGTGACAGCATCCAACCCCCAGTGTGCTTGGATGCTGCTGGGACTTCCTTCCCCAAATCCAAATGCACGTTCTTGGCTCCTAAAGCTGCATATGGCCTGGGGAAGAGGAACCCTGGAACCCTGGAAAATTGATGAGTCCTGATACTGCCCTCACTGAGAAACATCACTGTGTCTCAAAGTCAATGACAGTAAATTCTGGAAACCCAACAGAACTAGAAGTATTCAGAAGTCCCTACATGTCCAAGAAGAAAGGACTGTGACAGCATCCAACCCCCAGTGTGCTTGGATGCTGCTGGGACTTCCTTCCCCAAATCCAAATGCACGTTCTTGGCTCCTAAAGCTGCATATGGCCTGGGGAAGAGGAACCCTGGAACCCTGGAAAATTGATGAGTCCTGATACTGCCCTCACTGAGAAACATCACTGTGGGTGTTTTCATTAAATAATTGATTCTTTATGTTTGTAGGCAAGTGCTGTTTTGTAAGTCTAGATGTTTTGTTCTCATCTCTAAATCATGTTCTCATTTCCATATTCCACCAAAAGGAATCAAGCAAGCCAACCCTAACACTAGTCAACAGTACAAACATTGCCACCTATTGTCAGAAAATGAAATATATTTGTTTACACTGTGACGTGGAAGAGTAACAATATAAAAATAGAAAGTAACATTTTATTATATTTCCCATGCCCTTCATGAAGTCTAACACTGGAATACTTATGATCGTGACAGGTGACTGCACATGTACATTATTTTGATCCTCCTTAACAAGGACTTTCAAAAGATAAATGTGTAGTTTGCTTTATTGCTAGTTAACAAATATCTCAAAGCCTGGCTCATCAGCACAAGCCTGACTCACTGATACTTGGGAAGCTGAGGCAAGAGGATCACTTCATCCCAGAAGTTCAGGACCAAACTGAACAACATAAACAAAACCTCATCTCTTAAAAAAAAAAAAAAAAAAGTTAGTAAGACAAACTCATTCAAACACTTGCAACATAAAAAAGTTTGAAAGCTCATAAGTTAGGCTTAGGGTTTTTTTGTTTGTTTTTGTTTGTTTGTTTGGTTGGTTGGTTGGTTTTGTTGTTTTCTCCTGATGCTACACAAAATTCCAGGACAACAAAACAATCTGTTTAGTAAGAACCTTTTAGTTCAAAATTTTTAAATGAAATATGCTCTCATTCTATCATATATAGCCATGTTTTTTATGATGCCATTTTAAATAACTACACAAGGAAGACAGGTGGTTAAATTAGCAATGAACAAAAGTTTTTTCTACTCAAATCAATGCAGAAGCAATTTAGCTGGAACTATGTATTGTTGCAATGTTATATTCTAAAACCATTAGTCATTTTTAAACAATGTTATTGAGATATAATTCACATCTAATACATTTTGCCCATTTAAAATATACAACTCAGTGGCTTTTGGCATATTCACAGGAATTTCTCCCCCCTGAGATTATTCATCCTTCTCCTGAATAAACATATCTCAAGCATATTGAGGCTCCCCAAGACAAACTTTCCCAAGTAAGCATCCCAGGGAAGGGAGTACCTACTGCACTGGAGAGAAGCCCAGGTATCTGGACTTGACTTCCCTACATTGTGTTCCGCACCATAAAGAAGCTGCAATCATCTGAAGATTCCAAGTTGGTCATTATCAACAAACTTATTTTTCATCCTTCAGTTAAGGAAACTGCTTTTCGGTGATGAAATAATTCAAACATTCTGACTTAATAAAACTGAAAATAACATAAACAAAAATGTCAAAATGTATAAATTTCACAGATACCACATCCTTCATGTGAATTCAAATTTAATGAGTGTTGAATTTACAGCAATGCATGATATCTGCCAATTTAAAATACTGCTTTGGGCTAGAGGTGTAGCTCAGTGGCAGAATGCTTGCCTGATATGCGTGAGGCCCTGGGTTCAATCCCCAGCACTTCAAAAACAAACAGCTACTTGTAAATGTCACCATAAAACATAGCCCTTTTTAGACATTCTTAAACATTAGCAATCGTGGCATAGACTCTGAGAGCAGTGGCCCAGGTCCTGAGTATACTGCACCTCATAAAGCATGTCAAGCCTAACACAGGCATGTGGAGTTGGCATGACTAGCAAGACTTACCTCCCTTTAGAAAAATGCCTCTCAGCATCCACCTTCAGGTGCAAATAGTATCTGTACTGTAATCTCCAAAAGCAGTCTTGTCCTGACCATTTTGCACAGCTCAAAGGTGGCACTGAGGGTTTGTGAAATAGTCTCTTAAAACCAAACAAGGCTCACTTTTTAAAAATAAACAATTATTCTTAAGATTTCTCAGCCGGGCGTGGTGGCGCACGCCTGTAATCCCAGCACTTGGGAGGCTGAGGCAGGAGGATTGCAAGTTCAAAGCCAGCCTCAGCAATGGCGAGGCACGTAGTAACTCAGTGAGACACTGTCTCTAATAAAATACAAAAAAAAAAAAAAAAAAGGACTGGGGATGTGGCCCAGTGGTCGAGTGCCCCTGAATTCAATCCCCAGTACAAAAAAAAAAAGATTTTTCCTCTGTCGGGTAGGGGTTGTGGCTCAGCGGTAGAGCACTTGCCTAGCACATATGAGGCCCTGGGTTCAATCCTCAGCACCCCACAAAAATAAATAAATAAATAAAATAAAGACTGTAGCAAATACACATGCCACCACATCCCAAGGGCCATAATGCAAAGCCACTAATTGTTGCCAGGTGAGAAAGTGGCTCCAATGAAGCTAGATTTTTCCTGAAAGTTTCCAAGTTTTAACACACCATGGACATTAAGCAAGGTTCCTAGTCAAATCTGACCCAAGAGCATCAGTTTGCAACCCTCTATGTTTGTCTCTGTTTTACATCAATCATGAATAATCTAGCTACAAAGACCTTTCAAGATGCTTGGAAGAAAGGAAAGACCATTCTGCATGCTTAAAGAAACAATGGCTCTGGAATCAACAGAATTGGTCTCAACTTTTTTGCTGTGTGTCCTTATGCAGTGAACTTATACTTTCTGAGCTCTCATTCAGCATCTGTAAACCACAGCATACTTCCCAGGGTTTTTAATGAAATTTAAATGAGATAGTATGCATAAGGCTTAGCACAGAACTTGATGGAGAGGAGCCACCCAAAACATCAGCCACTGTCTATGCTTGTTTACACGGAACAAGGAAAGGATATCAAAGTCCCATTCCATGTCAGCCTGGCCTTCATTTATATGCCATTTGTCTCATTCTTGCAACCCCAAAAATTTAAATGCCATATCTAATATTAAGAAGGCTGTCATTCAAATTCTAATTTTTCATCCAGTAGACAATTTTTTTCAATGAAAGATACCTTTTGAGATGTGATAAAAGATTTCAGGAAGTTAACAGTATCATTCATGAGTAAACTATGCCCAAATGAGCTACAGATGTCCAAAGTAAATAGAAAGTAGAAAAAAGACCACGAAGGCCCCAAGCCAGATGCAGAAACTAGTCCAAACTGTTCCAATTCCAAACCAAATCTAATCCTCAACCATGAATAAAGAGTTTTTGTTCAATGGCTAATCCTTCCAACACCAAAACTCATCTGATGGTGATTTCAAATTTGGTTCCCTAAACTAATATGATTTAAATCCAAGTGAATATAAATAACTCACCAAAGGAAGGTCACCCAGAAACACACTACAAAAATTAAACCACACATACATTCACATAAGCAAAGCCTACATCTTAATCCTTTTCATTCTGCAAATGAGATAGAACTAGCTGATGAATAATGCCCGCCACCCTGCTTTGGCACCCCCCTAACCCCATCTTCTAGGTTAACCCTATGCTTCACTAAAGTATAGAGAACTCAACAGTCTTTATATGATGGGAGATAGTAAGTGCACTCCAAATAGATAACGCTTTCCATCAACCTCAAATAAAGTAACAAGTTTACTTATAAGAAATCTGCTAGGTGTGGGTGCCTATTTTTCTAAGAGATTTATATGCGCTCTTCTCTACAGCAACCAAAAATACCTTCATGTGTGATGTTCTGCAGCACAGCAAGTCTGCAGACTGCAGGGCACACATATTTAATACACCTTGGAAAACCCACCCTGCTGTTTGTTTTACCAGGCATTCTACTTTCAGAGATTGTTAAAATCTTCCATTTGTTTTCTTACCTAGACTATTTCAGGGAGACAATGCTAACTGTGAATAGTCAACAATTTGTTGTTAATATTCTATGAAGCATTCCCTGACAGCATGAAAACTCCCATAAAAACCAAGTATCACAGAAATGTGAAATCATCAAAATAGCCCAGGCTTATATTTTCACTGGTAGGAAGAGGCTAAAAAAAAAGGAAGAGTGATGAGACTTGTCTTGTGTAATACAATGTGTGTAGAACTAAACAGTACCAGCAATAACTAATAAAAGGTGTCTTCATCACCTCTTGCTATTACCTGTACAGTCCCCAACATCCTCTGGCAACAGGCAGGAGTGAGCCAGTCAGACCAAGCCCACCCCCACTCAGATTCTGTTCCTATGTCTCCCTCACTTCTCACCAGTTCAGATCAGCATTGATTCATCTAGACAAGAGTGGCAAGATGCACTCTAGGTAGAATCTGACACCACTGCCAATGTAAACAAAGCACTAACAACAATAACATAAATGTGATTTGTTTATCCAATTGCATTCCCCAAAACATTCTTAAAAAATTTTTTCAGGGAGCTTTTAAAAATGATGTTATTAAAAATGTTTTCAAAAACCTGAGATGAAACACAGCTGTCCACATCCCCCTCTACACCTCAACCCAAGCAGCTCTTTGTTCAGGAATGTCGATACCTCTGCACCTCTAAGAGCTCCCCGGCTGCCCTCTACTGATCCTCATTAAATGAAGTGGAGGATGCAAGGGAAAGGAGAGGATCCAGGAGGGAGGAGAACCCCTGGGTAAACAAAACAATGCTACTTTCACCCTTCTCCAGGGAAAGTCAGGAAAGAGAGAGAGGAAAAAAAAAAAAAAGGAAAGTATTTTACCCAAGCAAAACATGGCAAAATGACAAAAGGTGCTCATTCTTTGATAAACACCACAGCAAGCCTTGCTTAGCACCGTCAGAGAAGAGTCATCCCCTACACACCCTTCCCACCCCCAAGATATCCATTGCATTGCACACTTACACACACACACACACACACACACACACACCATGGCAGGGTAGGAAAGCCGCTGAAAGCGAAGCCAAAGAAAGCCATAGCGAGAGCCCGTCTGAGATAATAGCCTCTCTTTAAACCCCACCCCCATCACCAGAGAAAAGGGAGCCTCAGAAAGAAAAAAGGGAGGGGAAGAAAAGAGAAATCGAGAAAGCCTGAATTTCCAGGCATCAACTTTTCACGAAATGCACAACCAGGATAGGAAATACCTCCCTGCTGAGTAATGCTTCATGGGTTGTAAATTCACCTCTCTCGGAAGGGGAGCCAGACCTGGGCGCGCACCCCGCCAGATGGCAAACCACTCCTACCTGCTCCATCCAGTCTGCCTGTCACGCCGCGCCCGAGACAGGCCTCCCACCCCCCTTTTTGGCAGAGCAACACACCAATAAGAGCCGAGCGTGGCTGGTTGAGAGAGGGCTGAGCAGTGATTTAGCAGGATTGTTTCAAAAGGGGGAGTGGGAAACCGGAGGAGAGAGTGAGGGTAAAAAACAAAGCCCTTTCCAATGAAACCAACCGTTTGGGGGCGTGGCTTATTTCATTCGCTTTATTAATAAAAGGGATCAATGGAGCATTCCTCTCTCCACCCACCCCGGAGGTGCCGGGCTTTAAATCCTCGGGATTGGGGGAGGGGGGATTGGCAGGACTGCAGGCTTCCTCCAAGTTTCCAGCAGCACCTGCCACCTTCGTTGGGCCCTCCACCAAAAAGAGGCTCCGAAATGCACAATCCAGGTTTCAGACTTTGCAAGACAGAGGAACGGCCACACGCAGCTCCCGGCGTCTCCCCCACTACCACCAGGATCAGCGCACACACGCTTCTGATAGCCTGCTGACAGGATCGTTAGAAAGTTCCGGGGGGAGCGGTCAGGGTCCTCCGCAGCCCCTGCTCCCCCGCACCGCGCGGGTCTCTTGCAGCGACCCAGACGTGACACGCATCATGGACTCCGGGCTGCAGGGACGAGAGGCGGAAAGTTGCCCAACAGCCTCAGGAGACATGGCTTAGAGAGGAAAGGGACCCGCGGGGCAGAGAGGCACAAGCGCCCTCAGCCCACCCCAAAAGTGGGGAGAGGCGGAGTGAACCCCGGTTCCAAGGGCGTCGGGCCGCTTTATTTACAAACAATGCGGTTGGCTGGAGGGGAAGAGGACCCAAGCCACTCTCCCCCGACCCTGCTCCCGGGCGCTCCAGTTTCTGGGGCCCCTGCAGGCGCGGGAGACGTGCAGCCCGGGGGTAGCCCCGATCCCTCCCCTGCCGGCGCGGGGCGGAACTCCCCGGGGAGTCCCGGGCGGGAGGGGGTGCCGCTCACCTCTTCTTCGGAAAGTCCGTAGACCGGCTCCCCGAGCCCGGTCGCCATGGAGCCGGCGCCCTGCGCGGGGTCCGAGGCGATCCGGGGCTGCTGGGCTGCGGCGCGAGCCGCCGGGTCTTCCCTCTGCCTCCGCGGCCAGGCGATCCGGCACCCGGCCCAACGCGCGTCCCGCCGGAGAAGCGGTCCGCAGGTGAGAGTGCCTGAGCGCGCAGCCTCGGCCGCTGCCGGCGCCGCTTCCTCCCGGAAGGCTGCGGGACGTGCGGACAGGCGGCTCCCGAGAGCGCGCCGAGCGGCGGGCGGCAGCCCCGGCGCCTCTCCCTGAGCGCGGCGGCCGCCGGGCTTCCCCTCCCCGCGGCCCGCGCCTCCCTCCTCCGGCCCTCCCCGCTCGCCGGCCGTTCTCCGCCCCTCTCCGAGCTGGCTCTGCGATCCCGACGACCTGGCTCGTCTGCCCCCCGCCCCGCGCTCCCACTCTCCCCGCCCCCTCCTCCGCCTCCTCTCACCCGGAGCCTACAGGGGACCCTCCCCGCTCGCCGGGGCGGGCACACGCGCCCCCCCAAGCCAATCACCGGCCGAGCTGGGGGGCGGGCCGCGGGCCGGGAGTGGGGGTGGAGTTCTGCCCCACGCCCACCCCACCCCCGGAGTCCGGGGGTCACCCAGCCGCGGGGCGGGGGCTCAGGGGCGTGCCCAGGCGGGCTTGGCCTACCCAGCTGACCCTCCCTCTCCCGGCTTCCCTCTGCTTTGGGGAGGGGGCGGAATGGACCTTTGGGAGCGATGAAGACGTTTTCTAAACAACAAAAGCTCCCAGTCCGTTTATTTCTCCGGGTGGTCTTTTTCCCTAGAGCCCTGAGCTCGCGGTAGTTGTTAAAAGAGGAGGGAAAGGATGTTTCCAGACCCCTTTAAATTCTTGGTAGCCCCAGCCAGCCGGGTTGGACTACAGTGTCAACTCCGGGGTACTATCCCCCTGGCCTGGCCGCCAGCCGGGGAGAGGCTGCCCCGGTGTGGCCGCGAGTCGCCATTGCCTGTGTCAACGTTACTGGGAACAAAACCAACGCAGTGCCCGCTTAGTACACACCCACCCACTCCAAAACAGCGCGATTCTTTGAATAAAAGGCAGCTCATTTTTTAAGCGCAACGTGAAATATCAAACGCAAGTTTAAGGTTATCCTTTGAATATGCAAACGATTGAGACGTCTTATTAGCCACCATAGGAGTCTTCCCACATCCCAGCTACAGTTTCTCTAGCAAGCGGTTCATTTAATCCTTAAGATTCATAAGAATGCAAGAGACTAAATAAGCGAGAGAAATTCGTCATTCGACTTTTTCAGGAAGCCGTTAAATTTAATGTTCAGTGCAGTTGTGAGTTCAAAAAGAAAACAGACGCAGAACATGCCATTTGCCTTTGAAAAGAAAACATCAAAGTGCCTACTTGGGTATTATCAAGGTGCATTTAGGACTTTCATTCACGGAAGTTAAGAAAGAACTCACATGGTTTAACAGAATCATCTTGCTTGTCCCCAAATACATTGCCAAGTATGTGCTGTTCGCCATGCAGATCAAAGGAGGGGGGCTCACTCATCCTAACTTAAGCTTTCCTTGGGTTCCCTGCGACATGGCTGTGGCTTAAAATGTGTGCCATGTAATGGATTTCCTTTCAAGGCTCAGCCTCATAGAGTCAACATCCTACTCAGAAACCTTCTACAGACATTTTGAGCCATTAAGTCAATCGTGCTTAGATGCCGCAGAATCTCAACTGAGGGGAAAAATGTGTTTCATGAAGGAGCATTTCAAAGACAGATCTCTGTTCATTCCACACCAAGGTTTTTTGACCTTTCAAACCTAGGTTCCTTTTCTTTTGATAAACAAAATGCCCATGCACACACACGCATAAATTCTAAGACACCTTTCACCTTGCCTTTGACCCCTATAAATGACAGTCAGTGCTTCTCCACCCTCACCAGCCAGGCCTTTGTCAAATTTGTCAGTGTATATTATGGGGGGGAAAGGCAATAGATTCTTAAATTTTTCTGATGGAAGATTACAATTTGTAACTAGGTAGAAAATCTTGGAGGTGCACAATTACAGGCTAATTCTTTGGGTGAGGATGTATACTCTGGGAAGGCTGTCATTCTTCCTTCCTCCATCCTTCATCCTGCTCCCACACCCCCTAATCCAACAACCTATACCCACCTAAAGTCTGGGGTCATGTCCTTGGCTTTCCCGGAGGGATGGTTATTAGAAACTACAATAAGAAACTTTCCATATATCACTTACTGTGGAGTGTTTTATAAAATGTTAATCTATCACATCATTCAACATCCTCTATAAGAAGACTCAAACAAGACATATATTTCAGACTTAAGAGGGAAAGCTTGCTTTCTCTCAAGGAACTGGTAAGCTTTTCCATTGTGGATGACACAATTGTTTCAACTGATTGTGTTTTCCTATTTACTTTGGCTACCAGGAAACTTGGGGTCAATTTTGTGGACATAAGCCATAAAAGATCCCATAAAAAAGTCAATCCCCTTTGTAACTGTGCACCAACTTTCCCCCTCTGTAGTGGGTCTGTACCTTGGATGCACGTTGGAGCCATCTGCAGAGCTTTAAAATTGACTAAATGCCCAGTTGCCAGCACAGAAAACATGATTTAAGGTTCAGGGTAGGAAAGAACACATCAGTAGTCTCAATAGCATTCCCGGTCATGCTAATATACATTCAAGGCTGACACTAGCAGCCTAGGTCAGTAATTCCCAAACTTTTTTGTATGTTGTTGTTGTTCTAATTAGTTATACATGACAGCAGAATGCATTTCGACTTACTGTACACAAATGGAGCACAACTTTTTATTTTCTGGTTGTACATGATGTAGAGTCGCACCATATGTGCAGTTACACATGTACCTAGGGTAATGATGTCCACCTCATTCCGCCATCTTTCCTGCCCCCATGTCTCCTCCCCTTCCCCCCCCCACTTCCCTTTGCCCAAAGTTTAATTCCCAAACTTTTCTGCACACAAAAACACCTGGGGAATCTTTGTTATTTATTTGTTTAAACCTTTTGATCTTTTATCACTCAAAAAAAGGTGTCTTTTTTTTCCTTTTCTTTTCTCTCTCTCTCTCTCTCTCTCTTTTTAAGCTTTCTAACTCTGTGCTTGTGCCTTCAACACTTTCTCAAGGATTGTCTGCTCCTCAGTAAGGAAGGCAGACTTGATCCTGTCACAGACACATTGAGCACACATGGACCCACCATAACTTCTGATGGCAAAAAATTGCTTTCGGTTTTTTTAGACAATCTCATAAAAACTTTGGGTCTCACCATATAAACCCCTAGAAGTCAGCCAGCAGATTTGGGTGCTTTCCAACCTTCCTGGTGTAAAGGTGAGCAATTCTATTACTGGAGGCTTGGGACAGCCTAATTTTGTTAGATACTATACGGAAAGCTTGTATGTCAAGTGCTGGACCATTCTGAGAGCCTCTAGACACCAGAGGCACTGGAAGAGAAAAAAGCACTTGGAGATCTTTGAAGACTGTTCATTTGCCCCCCACCCTCAGATACTCTGATGTAATTAGTAGTGGGTGGCACACAGGCATCAGTCATCTTAAAAGCACAAAGCCCTCAGTTCAATCCCCAGCAACACACACACACACACACACACACACACACACACACATATATACATATATATATATATATATATATATATATATATATATGTATGTATGTACAAGGTACCCTGGGATTAGAATGCACAGCAAAGTTTAGGGAACTCTGGCCTGGAGTTAGATTCTTATTTATATATTTTTCATGATCCTGATTTTTTATTCCTTTTTTTTTCAATTTAGGGGAAATTATGTATTATAAATACACTCAAATTATTTATGTAATAAATAGGATATGAACAAATATACTTATTGTGAAGTATCTATTGGGGTTTGGGGACATTTTTTGTGCCTCTTCATGTTCAGGGGCACAAACAGCTTTTGTAAGAGGAGAGAGGGACAAAAGGCCAGAAACACACCTATGTAGATTTAGCAAAGCAATGCTAATCAGAAAAATGTTACAGTCTCAGTTTCCATTCTCAGTATGAGGGAACCCCTGATGCAGAAAAGCAGGTATCCGGACATTGGGAAGCAACTTTTAATTGCAAAGAGGCTTTTTCCAGTACCAGAGGACAAACCTAGGGCCTCATGCATGCCAGGTAAGCACTTGACCACTGAATTGCATCTCCAACCCTTTTTATTTTTGAGATTAAGGTCTCACTGAATTGCCCAGACTGGCCTCCAATTCTTGATGAGATCCTATTGCCTCAGTCTCCTGAGTAGCTGGGATCATAGGCATGCACCAAAAGGACTGGCTTATCAATTTTATCCACCACCTACCACTCTGAAATCTCAGATAATAATCTAATTTCTTTGAGGGGTGAGGGTAAAATTATTCAGCACTTTTATCCAAAGCAATCAGTTTTCTCCAATCAGTTTCACATCTATCCAACAATTAAATAGAACCATAATTTGTAGGTTCTCCGCTAGAATTTGTTTCATTTTGTTCCCTTTGGAGGCTGCCTTTACATTTTAGATGTGATACCGTGGGTGTTTGGTAAATCCTCTTGACTGGGATCATCAGAAATGAAAAATTAGCAGAAATAGTTTTAAAGTACAATGGGTAATCAGAAATAGGGAACGTTGAAATACTAAGCCTCTTTTCAAATTATCGAGTTGTCTTAGCAAGATTATGTGTATCGTAATCACATCTGGGAAGAACCTAAAGCAGAATAATACTTAACATCACATTTTTATGTAATTTTCTCTTCAATTTGTGATGATGTGTTGTGTTCTATGAAAAGAAAGCCCAGGAAGCAGACACATTGGAGGTGGCCATGCACTTGTGAAAACTAGTGTCATATTGGAACTTAGCAACATTCCTTGACAGAGAAATCTGAAGATTTGAGGTGTTCATGATTAAAGAAACAAAGCATGCTTCCGAGTTTTGACAATAAGGAGGTGGGTAACAAAGAATGACTTGTAAATAGCTAAAACTTTTGCATAAAAATAGCTAAGCATTTTAGGGCTGGGGCTGGGGCTCAGTGGCAGAGTGCTTGCTTGACACACGTGAGGCACTCAGTTCGATCCTCAGCACCACATAAAAAATAAATAAATAAAGGTATTGTATCCACCTACAACTAAAAAAATACATATTTAAAAAAATAGCTAAGCATTTTAATACATTTTGAATGCTATGTGCTACTATTCATTATGGTACTCTAAAAATAATATTATCTGAGATAGAGACATTCAATTCCTGTTTTTTCCAGTCTGACAAATGGTCTGTCTTTTAACTGGTTGTAACAGAAATTCACTGTTTTTAAATCATTATTACTTCTAAAATATCTAGATCTGTTCCCACATTTTTACTATGTATTTTTTCCTATTCTTTCAATGAGTCTTGTTAGTGAGTAATGCTGATTTTTTAAAATTCATATTTATTTCCTTCTCCTTATTGACATACATATAATATATATAACTAAATACATGTATTTAGTTTTAGATGGACATAATAACCTTATTTTGTTTATTTATTTTTATGTAGTGCTGGGGATCGAACCCAGTGCCTCACATGTGTGAGGCAAGTGCTCTCCCACTGAGCCACAACCCCAGCCTCTGATTGGCATTTTAATCACTGCATTTCTATTCCTTTACTGGTTACGTTTGACATTTTACATGTGTGCCTAAGGTAACAAAATTTCATATTTTAATCCCCTATCTGAAGAAGTTTGAAAGATTGTTTTCAATCATTAACTCCTTACATGATATTGATATACAGGTTTGGTTTTTTTCATTTGTTTTGTTTTGTTTTTTGGGTACTAGGGATGGAGCTCAGGGCAAGGGTTCTACCACTGAGCTACACCACCAGCCATCTATCCTTTTGGTAAATCATCACTTTAGATATTATTATTATATTATGCTTTTTTAAAGCTTTACCAATTTGATTTTCAGTTTTTCTAAAGATTCCTTGTTTCTTCTTAGATAATCCTTTAGGATCATTTTACCACCCAGGGGGAGAGCCTTTCAAACTCCTTTTGTAAAGAATCATTGGTAAGTGGGCAGGGCTTGTGGCCCAGTGGTAGAGTGCTTGCCTGGCATGCATGAGGCACTGAGTTCAATCCCTGGCACCACATAAAAATAAACAAATAAAATAAGAGTATTGCATCCATCTACAACTTAAAAAATGTTTTTAAAAAATCATTGATAATAAAATCAGTCTTTGTTCATCTGAAAATGTCTACTGTCCTCCATTGTAGATGGTGAAATTACATAAGAGAAGGCTCAAAGCCTTTGTGGAATGTGACAGGTTACAAATAAATGCTCTTAATGTGACTAGTATCATTCAGTTTATTTGGGGAAGTTCTGGGGGACAGGACAATCCTTACGGGGGAAAAAAAGAAAAGAAAAAAAGGTCTTATCCAAAGTCTATGTTGTTGTCTTGTTCGTTCTCAACACTCTGAAGATGTCATCACTCCGGTGTCTAGTTGCCATTGTTGATGATGGACAATCAGCTTTTAGTTGAATGATTGTTGCTCAGTAAGCCATTTGACTTTTCTTTTTTTTTTTTTTTTTTTTTTTTTTTACTTTCTTCTATTACTATAGAATTTTACATTTAACATTCAGGGCTTTAATTTATTTGAAGTTTCTTTTTAGGTTGTCAGGTGGGGATGAATAGGGTCAATTTTCAAAATACTATTTACTGATAAATCTATTACCTCTCCAGAGATTTGCCATGTCCTCGGTCACAGGCCAAGTTCCCATGGAGAGGGGGAATTTGACTTTTCTTGAGCTGCTTCTGGTTCTTGGCGTTCTAACCTTTCTATAATTTGTCTATACCTGGCTTTCTTTTTCTTTATTCTGCTCACTATACTTGGCACTTTCTCTACTGGTGGACTTAAATGCTTGATCATTTCTGAAGAATGCTCAGTTATTTTCTCTTCAAATATTGTCTTTCTCCATTCTCTCTATTCTACCCTTCTGGGACTCCAGTTAATCATGTTAGGTCTTCTCATTCTACTCTCCCTGTCTCTTCACTTATTCTACCTCCTCATCTGTATACTACACATCACTATTGTTACATTTCAAGAGCTTTCTTCAAATTTCTCTCCAATTTTGCTAAATAACTGTTCTATTGAGTCTAATTTTCTATTGAACTGAGTTTTTTTTTTTTAATTTAGTAATTGTATTTAAAAGTTTTATGCAGTTCTTTTTCAAATCAGCCATATTATGTTGTTTGTTTGCTTTGGGTGCCAAACCAGGGGACGAACCAGCCTTGATAGTTTCTCATTTTGTGTTTCCAAATCTTATTTCATTAACATTTCATAGCTGGTTATGTTTTGCTAATTCTAATATCTAGAGTTTAGAGTATGCCTTTCATTGTTTCTGTTGACTCTTACACATAGGGACTTCATTCCATGTGTGTTTATGGGGAATTTACCCGGTTGTCATTGTATTTATTTAATCCTAGTCAATAGGAAGCTTGCTTGCTGTGCCAGTCTGTGGTTTAGCTAGCTCTTTTAGGATAGAGGGGTATGGCAGGCTGTGCTGTTCAGCTGATATTTACTATCCCACCTCCAGGAAAAGTTCCACCCCAGGCATTGTGCACTTGACAGTGGAACTGACATGTAACCCACAAGCGACTGCATGAGCAGAAATGGCTATGTGGTTGATTCAACACAAAGATCCTGAAGCTTCTGCCGCCCCTCTGGAGCTCCTGTCCTATGCCATGAGAATGTCACATCTGGGATGATGGTTATTCCTTCAGCCTTAATAGGGAAACACTTGAAACAGACCCGAACCTGACCTGCCTCCTGGAGCAGGATCTCATCTCAGATTAGCTGGGTGGATCCACCTTAGAGTTGCCAATGTATAATGCAAACTGGAAATAAATCACTATTGTTGTAGTGATTTTTTATATTTTTACTACACATCACTATTGCTGACATATGGAGGTGAATTTCCTTTACTTGCTCCCAGCCTAGGAATACATTTAAATAGGATACTTAGGAAGCTCTATTGACCTCCTTTACAAATGAAACACTAGAGATTTAACGCAGTTAAGGGTCTTCTGTTTTTGTTTTGTTTGTTGCCTAAAATTTGCTCTTTTAATAATACCTCTACATTCTTATTCATTCCCACTAACTCACTTAGTAATTCCCCAGAAATTACAAAATTGTTAGTCTTATATGGCCACTATAACAAATTATCACAAACTCAGGGACTTTTAAACAACAGAAATTAACCGGGTGTGGTGGCATAAGCTTGTAATCCAAGCAACACAGGGGTGCAGGCAGGAGGATGGCAAGTTCTACATCAGCCTAAGCAACTTAGTGAGACTTTGTCTCAAAATTTAAAAAGGGCTAAGGATATAACTCAGTGGCAGAGTACTAAACTGGGGTCAATCCCCAGTACTGGGGGGAAAAAAGAGGGGGGAGGGAGAGAAGGAGAGGGAAAAGAAAAGAAAAGTCACTTATAGTTTTGGAGGCAACAAGTTCAAAATCAGCATCACTAAGCCCAAACCAAAGTGCTGTGCCTCTGTGGCGGCTGCAAGGGAGAATCAGTTGCAGGAGCCCTGTTTGGGGAGATGACTTAAATTGCGGTTGACTATGGGCCATGGAGATTTGGGCATTGTCGCCTTCTGTAGTCTCATGGGACTTGGCCCGGGATCTCACGGGACTTGGCCCGGGATCTCGAGTGACTTGGCCGAGATTGCTGATCGGGTCAGCACCATTTTGGTGGTGTGTGTGGCGCATGTTAGTCGTTGTTAGAGCCAAAGAGAAAAGTTATCAGAATAAAAAGCTGTTTGTTTCCAATTTGCCTCTGAACTTCTTCCCGCGGCTTCGTTGCTCCAAGCGGCCATCGCTTCAGGCGGCAACAATCAGTGTTCTTGACTTTTGGAGCTTCTGGGGCTGAATGCCTTTCATTCCTCAGCCCATTGCCTTTCCCTCCATCTTTAAAGCTGGCAACTTCTTCAAATTCCCCTCAACAAAAGCCATTATCACCTGCCCTCTATTCCCAGACACTTTGTGCCTCTCTCTAATAAGGACACTTATAATGACATCTAGGACCCACCGGATAATCTGGGATGACCTCTCCATCGCCAGACTCTAACTTAATCCCATCTGCTGAATTCTTCAGGACGAATTCACAGGTTCCTAGGATTAGGAACTGGATGTCTTTGGAGGCTGTTATTCAGCCGCCACACAAGTGTGATGACAGAGTTCAGTCTTTGCTTTTCCAGACACCACAAATCCTCTAGGATTTGACTCTGAAAATATTTTGGTAGATAAGAGGAATGGTTTGTGTTTTTCTATTTCCTTTGCATTTTCACTTTCCCGAAGCAAAATAAATGCTGCCCTTCAACTCTGTGGTAGAAATTCTAGAACAGCTACTTTAATTAACAATCTTAATGAGTTCATTGATTACTTGTTTTAAAATAATAATTCCATTATTAACCTAAAAAATAGGTCTACTTAATCTAAAAGGCAGAAAAAAACGTGTTTTCATTCTAGAACTTTTTCATTACTCTACTAATAAAATTTAAAGGTCAGCATCTGAAGGATTCTCTCCACATTTATTATTTGCATCAAAATCAGGATGACCAGGACAAAGTCATTAAATAACTTACCTCACAGTGCCAAAGAGCCCACTGATGATGGGAAAGGAGCTTCCCGCTGTATACTGGGGGAAGAGTAGAGGAAGGAGCATTGGAACTATTTATTCCCCAGAAGATAAATATTGCAGAAGAGAAAGAGCATTCATATGCTGGGAGTCCTGCATTACCACGGGAGGCTTCACCATTTATAAGTTACATTAGAGGAACACTAGAATGGCCAATGGGGAGGGAGTGGAAGGGAAGGGGCAAAAGGGTGAAGAAAAAAAAAAAAAGATGGTAGAATGAGATGAATATCATTACCCTAAGTGCATGTATGAAGACATGAATGGTGTGAATATACTTTGTATACAACCAGAGATATGTTGCATTCTGCTGTCATTTATAACAACTTAGAATAAAATATAATAAAATAAATAAATAAAATTTTTTAAAAAGTTATCACCCAAAACAAACCAAAGCAACCCTGCATCTAATGGGGAAGGGGACAATCCTAGGTGTTTCTCTACAAGGTTTTCCATTCCTATCTTCAAATGCAGCCCTTTGTTCCCACTATCACCCCACCACCACCACCCAGCCCTCCCTGCTACTCTTACTCCTTTCAGGGTGGAATATGCTGGTTCTATGGGCCATTCTCTCAGTATCAGTGATTATGCCCAATGGGATGCCAAACACCAATGATTGCTCATAGACTCTAGCTTCTGTTCACCAGCGTCCTTCTAAATACGTCTCTCTTGTGAATGAATGTTTCACGTTTTTATCAAGTCAATATCATGGACGGAGCAGCTGATTCGTCTTTCCAAGGAGGGCAAAACTTGAAAGGGCAGGATTAAATTGCAGGAGAGAAAATAAGCCAAAGGTTTGACAAAACAGCCTGTTGGAAAGACTGCAGGGAAAGAAGACTTTCACACATTGCTCCCTCTGGAGGGGAATTGGCCTGCATCTACCAAATTACTCTAGTAGTTATCCACTAATCCACCAATCCCACTTCTAAGACTATCTGCACTGGAAATATGAAGTGACATATGCATTTCAAATATCAAAAGATTGGAAGCAACCCCACCTGTCCAACAATACAGAAGTGGCTGAATCAATTATTGGTACCTCCACCTTGTAGCGAAATGAATGAGAATGCTCTCCCTAAATATGGAGTAACCTCAAGGATATATTAAGTTAACTAAGACAAGAAACAAATCAAAGTGCAGAACCATAGGTATCTCGGGCTTTCATTTGTATGCAAAGGGGGAGAGGTGTTCAAGCCTAGAAGTACGGATATTATCAGGTTGTCTCTTGGCCCTGTACGTTTCTGCTTGGCTTCTTCTAGGGTCTGACTCTTTCAGTATAGTAAATGCTGCCCAAGCCATTCATCCTCCCTGCATAAGGAGAGTTGGCTTTTGTCAATTAGACCTTAATAAAGTTTAGTAGGTGTCTATCAAACAAGGAAGATCCAGCCTGAGTCACAGGTCCATTCCTGTGCAATGGGGAGAAGAAGGCAGGGTAGGGTAGCTGACAGTCCCACACACAGGACAAGAGATGCCCACTACAGGTTCTAAGAATGAAACAATAAAAAAGATGGCCTCCTTTGTCCAGACTTGAAAATTCTACACAAAATACGTGAGAGAGATTATGAGCCTTCTTATACTGGGGTATCAGATGTAAGCAGATATCAACATTTCTTAAAATTTCTTATCTATAGCAATGTTTTGAATTAATTGGGGGGACTGTATGATAATGGGATTCTGTTTTTTTTCCATTTCACCTACTACATTTTTAAAGTAAATTTTATTGTGCATATTTAAGTTATATAACATGATGTTAGAAGCTGGATATACACAGTAAAATGGTTTCTATAGTGAAGCAAATTAACATATCCATCATGACATGTAATTACCTATTTCTTCCCCTGTAGCAAGGGTAGCTCAGGTAGCAAAATTCTGCATACAATACACTATTATTAATGATAGCCCTCCTGTTGTATGTTCAATCTTTCCACTTATCCATGGTACATATTCACTGTTTCATACCCTTTGACCTACCACTCCCCATTTCCTCCTCCCCCACCTAAATGTTTAAGGGACTCTGAAGTCTAGACTCAAAGAACCAAGCAGGGGCTCAGTGTGTGAATCCTGAATTGAAAAGGAAATAAACACTTCAGGGGCCAAAACTGTATTAGGATCAAGCAGCTTTTGGTGTTCTGTTTCCCACCAACACAGCCCAGCCTCTGCTTCCTGGTGTGAATGCCCTGACACTCCCTGGGGCCTGGCTGTAATGGAGAGCTGCTGGGGAATGGCAGGGTTGCTTATTGGAAGGAACTAATGACCTCAGAAGCACTTTGGGACAAACAGAACTGCTTTGACTCCAGTGAGTCTTGTCCATGCAAGCCACCTACCCTATCTTAGCATTTACAAAGACTGGCAAAAAGCATCCAAATGAAAGCCAAATTTCTGGGCACAGAAAGAAATAGCTAAGAAAATTTAGATTCTCTGGAGACTCCCAACTGTTCAGCACAAAGACTTTAAGACCAACTGCTGTTATGGATTTTTACCAAAAAAATTAACAAAAATAAAAACAAACCAAACCAAACCAGAAAAACCTCTGATTCTTCTCCTCTCTTACCCTTTCTCCTAAACCCAAGCATCTTTGGCCCATGGCTAGAAGAATCATCATTTCTCATGGCTGAAACGTTGCCCAAGGAAATGGCCTTGTCACCTTTTGATAGGAAATTCCAGGCAGCCCTGCTAGCTAATGGCCACTTATTCTGCATGGTCACCAGGATCTCTTCTGTGAGACCTCACCTCCAATTAATATAAAACAAACAAATCTCCTCTGCTTTTAGGATAATGGAAATTTCTCATAATCTTGTAAACTCAAGTCCTTTTTAAAAACTCAGAAATCTTCTGTTATTTTATAGCATTGATTACTGTTAGAACTGCAGCACATTAAAAATACATTTCCTTCCTTCAATTTTAAGTTTCTCATTAAAGCTTACATTTAATACTGTAAAGCACTTCTTTGGCACCCATATGATCTGCCCATTTCCCTTCTTGCTGCCACCCACAGATTCTCCTCCTTCCCACATGCACGTACTGAGCCAAGACTGGTACCTGTTTCACCATTATTCTGTCCACCCCAACTCCTGGAATGCAATGAACATATGCCAAGACGTGGCCCACGGCCCAGCCCCCTGGCTTCTCAAGTCCTCTCGACATCTTCATTTCTAAGGACATCCTCTTCTGTCCACATATTCTACACAACACTCCAACCCACTCCACCTCCGGATCCAGTGATTCAAACAGCGCATCTCTGACCATCAGCTCCTCATACCCAGCCAGGTCCCATATGCTCTTTGACACCATCAAGAGCACCCTCACCCCCACCCTGCCCAACTCTGACCTCTTGGTCTTAACTCCATTCCCCTCCTTGTCTAGCTGAAATTCCACAGCCTCAACCTTTCAGTCCCTCTCTTATAATTTACTCCTGACCCACTTTTCCCTCTGTCCTTTGCTGTTTCTGCTTTATCCAAGCCTCCATCTGGGTAGCTGAGAATTGTTGAGGCAAAGAGAAGAACCCAGCAGTTTCCACCCACCGTGAATTTAGTCACAGCCTCAACCAGATCCTCATATTCCCTAGCCTCCTTCTCTCTCACCCTCAGTGGCGATTTTTTTTTTTTTTTTTTTTTTTTTTTTTTGTATCAGGGTTTGAACTCAGGGGCACTGGACCACTGGGCCACATCCCCAGCCCTTTTTGGTATTTTATTAGAGACAGGGTCTCACTGAGTTGCTAAGTGCCTCGCCATTGCTGAGGTTGGCTTTGAACTCGCGATCCTCCTGCCTCAGCCTCCCAAGCGCTGGGATTATAGGTGTGCGCCACCACACCCAGCTCAGTGTCGATTTTGCTTCCCAGTTCTAGGAGAAAACAGAATCCGACAGGTTGCCTGTCTTCACCCACACCCCTGACCTACTGCTCCTTCTCCTATTAGAGATAGGCCATCACTGGGAAGCCTGGACCCCCTTCCCTCCCAGTTATCCCCTTTCTTACCATCGGGGTCCTTTCCATCAACATTTAAATTCTCTTCCAACCAGAAAAAGAAAAAAGAAAGCTAAAGCCCTCCCTAGACTCCATGTCCCCTTCTAACTGCCACCTTATGTCACCTCTCTGCACAGTGCAGCATCTACATGTGCTGTCTTCACAGCCTCACCACCACTCATGCCCTTACTCCTCCAATCCAGTCTCACCCCAACACACCACTGACATTTCTTTCATTAACTTCAACAAAGACATGCTTGTCACTTAAGCAAGTGGATACTTTTTCTTTTTTTCTCTTTCTTTTCTTTTCTTTTTTTTATTTTATTTTATTTTTTTTATAATGGCATCCACCACAGAGATCTTTCTCTCTTTGGAAACTTCCTGCTGTATTTTCTGGGCTCTCTGGACACCACAGTTGCCTGCTTTCCCTTCTTACCTTTCAGGCTTCTCCTATGCAATTTTCATTACAGCCTATGAGTTCAAAGGACCTCATTTGTAGGCCCTTTTCTCTTCCCATCTTTTATGATGTCTCCTGTAATCTTTTCTCTTTTGTCTTTAGTTTCTATCTCTTCATCAGAGATTATGAGATATCCATCTCTGTCCCAGACCTCCATTCTGAGCCTTAAGTCTGTGTGTCCATGAATATCCAACAGACCACATCATCACTCCTGGACAGCCCAAGTTCAGCAGGCTCTCAATTGAACACATCATCTCTCCTCCACTCTTCCATCCCCATGATAAACTCCAGACAGCACCAGTCTCTGATCGTACGATCAGACACATGAAGTCTGAGTGAGAAGCTACGTGAGAGAACTCTAAGTACATCTAATGAAGGCAGAAATGTTGTGAAATCGTTAAAGAAAAAAGTAAAAGTTTTAAAGCAAATCTGCAACTCTTGCTCAGCCCTCCTCCATTACTCCTTCTAAAAGCCAAGTCCCTCTTTACTGAGAGGGTATCAACCCACTCTCATTCTCCATCCGATTTGGATGGGGCTGACTCTATCCACCGAAGATAAACACCTAGCTCAAGCTTGGTCAGTCAGAGTACAGAGCCCCAGACACAGTGATTGGTTCAGGAATGGTCACATGACCCAAAAGGGTCAACAAGAACTATATGCTGGATTTCTCTGAAATTATGGTTTAAATGGCTTGGTTTTCCATGAGGGATTCTAAGACAATGCAATAGGTGGTAAGTCTACAGTTACTGGGGCCATCTCTGCTACATATAGGAATGACCTACCTAAGAAGACAATATCAGAGTGATAGGATCCAGTTTGCATTTTAGAAAGATTACTCTGGCTGGGGTGTAGCTCAGTGATAGAGCATATGCTTGGCACGAGCAAAGCCCTGAGTTACATTCCCAACACCAGCAAGGAAAGAGAGAGAGAGAGAGAAAGGGAGGGAGGGAGGAAGGAAGAAAGGATTCTCTGATCATAGAGTAATTGTTATGGTCTGAATTTTTCTCATTCTTCTTAGTACTGAGGATTTAAACCAGAGGTGCTCTACCACTGAACTACATTCACAGCCTTTTTTTTTTTCTTTTGAGATGGTTTCACTAAGCTGCAGAGGCTGGCCTCGAACTTGCGATTCTCCCACCTCAGCCTTTGGGTGGTTGGAATTCCAGGTGTGTGCCCCTCCACCTGGCTTATGGTTTAAATTTTAAGTGTCCCTCAAAGGCCATGTGTTGAAGGCATGGTCACCAGCCTGTGGCACTACTGGGAAAGGGTAGTTAGGTCACTGGGACATGCCCTTGAAGGGGATGTTAGAACCCAGCCCCTTCTTCTCCCTTTCTTTGTTTAATGGCCACCACGAGGTGAGCAAGCTTTGCTTTGCCACATGCTTTGCTGCCATGATGTTCTGCCTCACCATAGCCCAGAAACAACGGAGCCAACAGGTTTTGGACTGACACCATGAGCCAGAATCAGCCTTTTCTCCTTCTAAGTTAATTTTCTCAGGTACTCTGTCACTGCAGTAGAAAGCTAAACAACACAGTCATCAACGGGTCATTGCAGTAGCCCAGGTGAGGAATTTGAACTGAGATAGTGGTAGTGGAAGCAGAAAAATGAGGCTAGGTGATCTGGGTGATAAGAACAGGAAACCAATGGGTTCTGAGAGCAGAGGAAAAGGGATTGTGGAAGATGGCTCCCACTTTTCTGGGTGGCCGACTGAGCAGATAATTATGCCACTCTTGAGAGAGGGAACACGAAAGGAGGAGTGGGCTAGCAGCAGTGGTCTGAGTGTGGCACGGTGGATGACAGGTGTAAGTGTGGATGGGATGACTTTGAATGTTTGAGAGGCTTGATAAGACAGAAAATCAGGTTGGAAGATGCCTCATGAAGGAAAGTGAAAAAGAGTGACGGAAAAGCTAAAAGAAAAACCGTGAACGGCTTGTGTCAGAGATGGTGGTGAGGAGAACAAAGTTGTTAAACTTAGTGGTTGAAAAAGAGAGTGCAGTGTGTGGAGTTAAAAGGGCACATAAATACAAGTTCCGGTTTTTGACCGGAACATCAAATTTTATCCTTAGAATGTTCAATGGTTTGAATATGTCCCCCAAAGTTTATGTGTTGGAAACTTAGTTGCCAATGCAAGGGGGTGGAGAGGAGGGAGCTTTAAGAGGTGATAAGCAGATAAATGTTGTTATGATAGTGATTTGTCCCCTCTGCCAGATGACTACTTCTGCCACGCTGTGACACAGCAAGAAGGCCCTCACCAGATGTGGCCCCTCCCAGCTTCCAGCACATGAGTCAAATAAATTTCTATTGTTGACAAATTACCCAGTCTGTGGCACTCTGTCTTAGAAGCATAAGATGGAGTAAGATAATACATTGCAGGAGGGCAGGGACTCTGTAGGTCATGTGTGTTTCCTACTACAGCCCCAGCATGGAGCCTTTGCCCCATACATGGTAATACCTCTTAGATAGTTATTAGATGAATGGATGTTCCATCAGAAACTAATATGGACAAATGCCACTATGGAAATCTAATCTAGCTTGCAAAACTATGGTAAGGAGGGTCCAAACGGTATTGCCCCGAACAGTGTTGCAGCCAAACAGGCCTGAAGATCACTGTCCCTTTGTCCTGCTTCAGGACATCATGCCTCACCCACCCCCACCTCCATTCTCAGTTGATACAAGGCCCTGCAGGACAAATACTTCTTGTATGACTCAAATATGCTCATTTGGAAGAGAAAAATGTGTCTCTCGTGTTGATCTTTCCTCCAGGATGAATTTCCCATTGCAATAAAGAAAATGAGCACATTCACACAAACCAACCCTTCCCCACTATCCCAGGCTGTTATGTGAATGAATTAGTTGGTACCCTTGAAGGCTAAACTGTGTTTATAAACTCCAGATACTCAGTAGACTTTAGGATGTGCTTAATAGTGCACATCCAACCACATTCCCCCAAATCTGAAAACTACATGGTGTAAGAGCTTGATATAGATGTGTTTTCCCATAAGGCTAACCCTTGAAAAAAGATGAATCTAAGACTAGGGGCTTAGTGTCAAAGCACTTGCCCAGCATATGTGGGACCTAGGTTCCATCCCCAGCCCTGACAAAAGTCTACAGCTTGGAAAAACAATAGAAGATCAGCTTAAAATTTTAGAAGCTTATAAAATCATCAATACTCAGAGCAACAAGTTTAGTCTGGTCATTAAATTCCTGAACACCAAACTTTGAGAACCACCTCTGAAGCTTACAAATTTTTAGACTTTACACTGTAGACAGAAGGTTATGAAAGTTAGCACCACACATTATAGAACCTCAGGATAAAAATAAGTCAAGGAAATGTTTAGTTAAGTCAGCAGGCAACAGATTTAGAGAGAGCTCTTAGCATTTGTCATTAGGGCAGACACCAACTGAGTCCCTTAGCGTGTTGGGGATTTTACTTTCAGCCCTTTCACCTCTTGAGGTGGACACCACAAGCATGATTGTGGTGTCCCGTGACATGGCCCCTTGTGCTTCTGTCAGAATACTGGCTTATTTGCCAGCAGTCTGACCTAGCGTGAAGAGCTATTTGTTCTTGTCCTTCAACTCCAGCATTCTCAAGGAAATTATATGAATGATTTATCATGTTATTAATGCCCCTATTTAGACAAACCATCCCTCTCTCTCTCTCCCTCCCCACCTGCCCTGAATAAATACTGCCCCTTTCATCTTTTGGTCCTGGACCTCTAAACCAGCTATGAGCGCACGCATGTGTGTGAGCCAGCACCAACATGCAGCCTTCCTTCCCAAATAGTAGGAAAATACAGGGAGCAGCTGATGGATTTTCTAGACTCCTAGTCTCAAAACCCATTTTGCAATTTCCACACTCGTTCCATGTAAGTAGATGTCATCTACTTCCAGGGTAATTGTAGAAATCCCCAAACAAAATTCATTTCTTGGGTTTTCTAGTTTTGCAAAAAAAGAAACCAACCAAATAGAGCTCAGAGCTGGGAAGAAGCCACATCAAAATGAAATTAAACAACAGCATGCCGAGGAACCCTGGGTCCAGGCACCCCTTAGGACAGACCCTTCAGCCAGGCGCAGTGGCGTACACCTGTAATCCCAGCACTTGGGAGGCTGAGGCAGGAGGATCACGAGTTCAAAGCCAGCCTCAGCAATGGCGAGGCACTTAGCAACTTAGTAAGACCCTGTGTCTAAATAAAATACAAAAAAAAGGGGGTGAGGATGTGGCCCAGTCCTCGAGTGCCCCAGAGTTCAATCCCTGGTACCAAAAAAAAAAAAAAAAAAAAAAAAAAAAAAAACCCTTCAATCCCCCTTTTCTGATTCACGAAGGATATAAAACATTCCTGCTCCAAGCTGAATTTTGTAATTGCTTTCACACCCCACTGGCTTTAAATAAATTCCTGGAATGTGATGCGGAGCTCCTCTATTGAGGGAATTAAGGAGAATGTTTCTAGTGTGAATATAAATCATACATCAGGCAGGTCCCCCAGCCAGAATGAAATGAATGGCTGTATCAGTTAACAAAATCATTTGATTAAATAAGAGGCAAGCAACAAACCTGAACTGCCTGGAAAACACTGTCAGTTCCCAGTGTTGGAGGGAAGCAGACTCTGAGAGATACCATGGCTTTCATTCTTAGTAAGTGGGACTTCATTTCTATTAGCTGGTCAAGATAAATAAGACTTTGGCACAATAATCAACAATGGACTTAGTGTATGGGTTTTGGAAGGAGGGAAAGCGCTAAGCCAGTTAGGAGCAGCAGCCATTGTCTAGGAGCACAGTGAGACTCAGGAGAGTCCTTTTACTCTGTCTACCCTTTCCTGGGGAGTGGACTTTGGCAGGGCTGTAATTGAGCCTGTTAGAAACCTTACTCTCATCATCAAAGACTTCCCTGGGCCCCAGCTAATCTGCTTGTTTATGGCCTGTTCTGATGCAGGCAACTGGAGGACAGAGGGAACTGAAACATTTCCATGACAACAGTGTTTTATTAAGAGAAGTAAATGCTAGATAGAATTCTTTTTATGACCAGACTGTTCTGAAATGAATAATTGGCCAAAAAAAAAAAAAAAAAAGGTCATCCAATAGTTTTCTTTATCCCCACCCCTTTTTTTTTTTTTAACCAAATGATGTTCCAATGATTAGTTAAAATTGAAGACTAATATCCAAGACGCTTGGATCCTAATTAAATATATAATTTAATTATGTTATCTCCCATTCTCCCAGCAGGGAATAAAGATCATCATAATAATGTCATGTAGGGGTAGTTTCTAAGATTAATTAGCTCATGTTTGTAAAGTGGGTTTTGAGGTAGTAAAATAATATAAATTTTTATAATGTCATTATCAGTTTAAAAAAAAACAATCTAATGTACTTTTTTCCCAGTTATGCATGAAATTTATGGGCTTTGGTTTTCATTTCTGAAATTTAGTAGCTACAAGGTCCTGAATCATCATTTAAGAAACACACACACACACAAACTGCAGCCACAAAGACACAACACACAATTTTTGATCCTTCCAGGGAGATGATCAGAATTTTAGCTCTGATTCCATTTCTTGCTTCCACCCCCATTCTTCACTATTTAAAACATGAGACTACATTTGAAATTATAAATTCTTCAACACAGCTCCCAAATTTGACCTTCTGGTTAATTAAATATTGAGATCAGCAGAGAGACATCATATAACATATTTGGAGTATTAGTTTTCTCAAAATGAGAATTCAGTAAAAATACCACAACTAGCAATTATATTGAAGACATTACTGTTTATGTTGACAATTCAGAAAGTACTCTTAAGGGTTATAATTAAAATTTGTAATTCTCCTGCCCCAGCCTCCCAGGTAGCTGAGATGATAGGTGTATGCCCTTATGCCCAGCTTTAAGTGTCCTTTATATATGACCAAGGAAAAGAAGATGTGTTCTTCTCAAAGGTGTCTCTATTGTACTATGACACTTGAACAGTGGTTAATCTAAACTTTAAATAAATCTTTATTTTGGGGGTCTTGGTTTTCTCATCTGTAAACTGAGGATAGTAACATCTTTCCTACCATCAGCTAGACACATATTTTGCCAGCTAGGCACAGTGGTGCATATCCGTAGTTCCAGGAACTCAGGAGACTAAGGCAGGAGGACTGCAAGTTTGAGGTCAGTCTGGGCAACTTAGCAATACCCGATCTTGGGGGGAAAATGTGTGTGTGTGTGTGTGTGTGTGTGTGTGTGTGTGTGTGTGTGTTTGGAATGTAGCTCAGTGGTAGAGTACCCTTGGGCTAAATCTCCAGTAACACACACACAGAAACATACTTTGCCAAACCTAGGTGCTATTAAGATATACTCAACAATAACAAGAGGCTAGATCACAGGTTGGCAGTTCTCAGACTTGGCAGCATGTCACAATAACCTGGAAAAACAAAAGCATACCAACATGAGGCCCTACCTCTAGAATGCTGATTTAATTCCATTAGGGTTTGGGCCTGGGCATCCAAGCATTTTAAAATTCCCTAGGTGATTCTGATGGGCAGTCAGAGTGAAAAATGCTTTTCTCCATTAATTTTCAGGACACTTAGTTCTCCTGTGGTTTGAATATGATGATCCTTCCATTTAAATCAGCATTTTAAAAAGTGTTCAAATAAACAGATGCAGGTTTCTCCTCCCTTCAGCTGTGACTGACAGCACATTGGCAGTTACTATGGCTGCTACAAGCTGGCTGACAGTGCAGAGGAGCATTGTTCCAGTAGGAATGAAATGTGTTTTCATTTTTTTTTGTTTTATTGCAGTATATTTCCATTCACCTAACCTTCACGCCCAACCTCAGTGTAGTGGAGTGTTACCCATTTTATACCGTTATTCCTCCTCCTGGCTTTAAACACGAGATAGAAATGCTGGCCTGAAATGCACCCGAGCACCAGACTCACTTCCATAACAGCCTGCACTCGGCACCCTGATGTCCAATCCACAGTGACAGGTGGTAATCCACAGTGATGGCAACATTTGAACTTATGACAAACAAGGTCAGCATGAGTGACAATCAACCAAGAGTCTAAGGCATTCCAGAGGCTGATGCACAAGACAGCCACAGAATTTCCAACCTGCTCTTAGAGGAACTTGGATTTCATTCCCCAGATTCCTGGTTGCAAATATTCCCACCTAAGAGAGAGATTCCTTTCCTGGTAATCCTCAGAACACTTCATTCCTTTGTTCTGGTGACTTTTATAAATGTTTACAATCCGTTTTACTAAATATAAATAAAATGGCAAAACCTGATGGGACACGAGGAGCCTCATGCTCTTCCTGTAACTCTGTGTACGTGTGCTCTAGTTAAGAGCTAAAGTAACGCCCTGCAGAATGAAAACCCTGACAGTGAGATGCATTTTCCTGGTTTATATCTAAACACCAGGTCACACCGTTTCCAAAATAAGAAAAGCTAAAACATTGACCAACTTTACCTTTCTAGATGGTCCCTCGCCCCTATATGGTTTTGGCCTCTGCATTCTGAAAGTGGATCCCCTTCCCAAAGAACCAAAAAAAAAAAAAAAAAACAAAAAACCAGAAATAGAGCATTTGTTGAGTTCTTACCATCTTACCACATGCTGGGCACTGTACTAAGCGCTTTGTAGACCTGTTCTTATTCAATCTTTACTACAAACCCACAGGTAGATGCTATTATACAGAAAAGGAAACAGAGATACCAAAGGTATCTTTACACCTAGCTCAATTTCCACTTCTGTGCTTTGGAATTATCTATTAAGACTTCTCACCCAAAGAACCCACATTCTGCTTGTAATCCCTTAAAAACGTAAAAATACACCTTCATTCATTCATTCAACACATGTTTGGTGAGTTCCTAACACATGCTGGTCACATGCTAACAGCCAAGGACTGGAGTTGATAAGTCAGACATGACCCCTGCTTACTAGCGAGCACAGTCCAAGTGGGGACACAGCAGCTCCGTAACAGACACGGAAATCACTTCTTACTTCCAACTGTGACAAAAAGCCAAGAGGAGAGGTAGAGCGAGAAGCAAGAGCCGCTGGCAGTGGTGAAACGGCTAATTGCAGGTTGAAAGAGGGTTTGGCCCTCAGTTTGGGCCGGGCATTGTACCAAGTACTTTACTTCTGTCCTTTTGTATAAGTTTCACACTGGTTCTTTGAACCAGTTACCATTCCTGTTTCCATTTTATAGAGGGACAAACTGAGCACAGGATAAGTAACTTGCCCAAGGTCAAACCCTGATCAGAGTTTGGCTGCCAGGGTTGAAGCCAGCGAGTGGTGCTGACTGGCCTTCCTACTGAAACAACTAGAAATAGCCTGGATCGAACATGTACTTAAAAAAAAAAATACTTCTTGAAAGCATGTAAGAGCTGACACGATAGCTGGGCATGATGGCGCACCCCAACTACTGGGAGACTGAGGCAGGAGGATCACAAGCTCAAAGCCAGCCTGGGCAACTTAGGAGGACCCTGTTTCAAAATGAAAAAATAAAGAGGGCTGGGGATTTAGCTCAGTGGTAGAGCACCCCTGGGTTCAATCTCCAGCACTGAAGAAAAAAAAGAAAAAGAAAGGAAGAAAAAGAGAGAGAGGAGAAGACAGATAAAGGAAAAACTGATATGAAAGTAAAGAATTATTAGGCCAAAATCTACAGGTAGAAACCTCGGAACATAAGAACACTGAGGGTGCCTTTTCATTGAGGGTGTTTTCAGAACTTGAACTTTATAGTCATCAAGCCCTTGGGAGAGGGGCACAAAAGATAGAGCCCCAAGCTTGCTCAAGTAAGAAGTCTAATGGAAGATCTTCAACATATAAAGTTAGGATCCTGAAGGCCACACCCTTAATGTTTAGGGATGAACCACAAACAAACAAACAAACTCAGCCCCCAGGAAAGTGTTCTGGGACCTGAGTAGATAAGAGCAATTAAACCCCTGGCACAGAGAAGCCCTGATGAAACAAAAAGGCCATCAAACTCACAACAGAAGTTCAGATCAGTTCAGAAAACCTCAAGCTGTGAATTTGTTTTAAAGTGTCCCAGACTGCTAATGCCTTCAGGAAGCTGACAGAGCAAATGTAAACATCAGAGAATCTCACTTAGGCTTCAAGAACTCCCCTCCAATAATTTCTTAAGGAAAATGCATAGCTCACAGGAAGGAAGGAGTGAATGAACTTTCAGGGACTTCAGATATTATGAGTGAGAGAGAACAAATATAAAAGCGGGACAGATGGAATCACAAAATTTCGGATATTGAATTATCCAAAATCATTCATTTATTTATTTGTTTATACATACCCAGGATTGAACTCAGAGAAACTTTACCATTGAATCACATCCCCGGCTCTCTTATATTTTTATTTTAAGACAGGACCTCTCTAAGTTGCTGAGGCTGGCTTTGAACTTCTGATCCTCTGAAGCTGCTGGGATTATAGGTATGTGCCACTGCGCCTGGAAAACTTTTTTTTTTTTAATTCTAATTTGTTATACATGTTTGCAGAGTACATTTCATTTCATATTACATATAAAGAGCACAGTTTTTCAAGTTGCTGGTTTTATATAAAGTATTTTTACAACAATTATATCTTCATATATGTATTTAGGGTAATCATGGATAACTCAGTCTGCCATTATTCCTATCCCCTTGCCTACCCCCCCCCTTGTTCTATTTAAAGCTCTTTCATTCCTCTCATCCCCACTCCCTTGCCTTTATAAGTTAGTATCTTCATATCAAAGAGATCATTCGACCTTTGGTCTTTTGGGATTGGCTAACTTCACTTAGCATTATTTTCTCCAACTCCATCCATTTACCTGCAAACTGGCAAACTATTTTTTTTTTAAACATTTATTTGCTTTAGTTGTACACAATGCCTTTATTTATTTTTACGTGGTGCTGAGGATCGAACCCGGGCCGCGCACGTGCTAGGCGAGCGCTCTACCGCTAAGCCACAACCTCAGCCCTGGCAAACTATTTTTAAAAATACTAAGTCTTGCCGGGCGCGGTGGCACACACCTGTAATCCCAGCACTTTGGGAGGCTGAGGCAGGAGGATCGCGAGTTCAAAGCCAGCCTCAGCAATGGCGAGGCACTTAGCAACTCAGTGAGACCCTGTCTCTAAATAAAATACAAAAAAGGTCTGGGGATGTGACCCAGTGGTCGAGTGCCCCTGAGTTCAATCCCTAGTACCACAAAAAAAAAAAAAAAAAAAAAAAAAAAAAACTAAGTCTACAAGATCGAAAACAAATCAACAAATAGGCAAGCTTGAAAACATCTTCAGTGAATAGGAAAAAAAAAAAGAGCAATTTAAAAATTAGAACTGGGCTGGGGTTGTGGCTCAGCGGTAGAGCGCTTGCCTAGCACGTGCACGGCCCGGGTTGGAGCCTCAGCACCACGTAAAACATAAATGCATTGCATTGTGTACAACTAAAGCAAATAAATAAATATTTTAAAAAAAGACTTAAAAAATTAGAACTCAGGCAAATAAGGAATTCTGTGATTGAAATAAAAAAGCAGTGGACATATTAAACATTGTACTGGGCATGACTGAAAAAAGAATTAGTGCATTGGATGACAGACCTGGAGAAATTGTATAGAATGCAGCATAGAGAGAGAGATGAAAAATGTAAAAGGGACATTAAAATACAGAAAAGGGAGCTGGAGGCATAGTTCACTGGCAGAGTGTGTGCTTAGCATGTGCAAGGTCCTGGGGTTCAATCCCCAGCCCTGCAAAACAACAACAAAACCCAGAATTTAAAAGGCTCACATTTGTCTAATAAGAGTTCCAGAATACAAAAAAGCCTGTTTTAGGGACTAAAATATGCAACCTAAAGTTTACCTTGAGAGCAATTACAAACCATTGAAAGAATTTAAGTAGGGCATCGATGAGGATTTTTATAAAAAATGGTTCAGTCTATTCACTCCTCAAAGCTATTCTGCTGAGGGGGCAAAAGGACTGGAATGCAGCCTTGGGCTAGTAGCAGCCATGTGCCTGGTGAGGTTGTATCTGCCTGGAGGAAAGGGAATGGTTTTCTATCTCCCCAGAGACACTACAGAGCTGGTGACAGCCTTGGCCCTGTCATAATGGGTTTTAAGTTTTGATCTTCAGATATAGATAGAGAATGGTTTTTCTCTAAAATAGTGATATCAGATGAGTATTTCATCTTTCCTACTAAAGGTCAGATTTCCATGTGCAGCTGAAAGGTCACACAACTAAGAAACCACGATCACGCACCTGTGCTTACCTGTTTCACACGAGACTGATTATGGCCAATTTACTCCTCAATCTGGACTCGGCCTTACGCAGAGTCTGGCTATTATCTTCTTTCATAGTCATTTTCTTTCTTTTCTCAGATTTCCTGAATACATTTTGGGGTGGAAAAGGGAATTTCATCTTCTTTTTCATCGTGGCGGTGTCTATAATACAACGAGCACATGGCTCTGTGTTCTGAAGCACATAGCTATTCTCTTTAACTAAAAAGATAGTCACTGTTCATGACTTTGTGTATTATCTGAAGTCCCTAATCAAAAGGGCAATTCCATCTTTCATCAGCTGACCCATTCGAGGTGAGTTATAGTGAATAGGGGTGGTGGCTGACTAACAGCTCACCTTGAAATATTATGAAAGATGGACAATTAGAGATGAGGTCATTTACAACTTGCAGAATAAGAGTTAGTGGTAGAAAATGAAGGCATTTATATAGTGCTAATTATACTGAAGGGCAACAATCCTAAGAGTTGGAGGCCACTCTGGCTGAAATCTGGATAAGGAGTATATACACTCTGGAGCCAAACTTGAAGCTAGCAGGGATGGAGTTAAATCTGCAGTTGTGGGTCTTGGGAAAGGAGCTTGAGAAATGTCTCCTGAGCTAGGTTGACTGGATGAAACCAAAGTTACCCCAAATACCCAAACCATCCGGGCATTCTCCTGTAAAAGACTAGGGTGGGGAGCGGAGGGCAGGGGTGGGCAGCCCCAGCTCAAACATTTGCAAGGCAGAGAACCAGTGTCAGGAAATGAATGCACCTTATTTTGCCGCAAATCAAGACACACAGCATCTTGTGGAAACTGCAGGGAAGGGAGATGTTTCTACTGAAGAAGGGAGGGTAAATTGAATTAATTACATAGCACCATTAGTACTAATTAAAGATGTGCAATGCTTCATTGGTATTTTCTTATTTAGTATGCTCTCAGCTGCTAATTTTCCTTCAGTGGACACAGAAAATATTAATAAAAGCTTTCATAGAGTCACTTCAAACTTTTGAATCTTATTTTCTTCTTACTAAGTAGTTGAAAGTATTTAACTTCCTAACTTTCCTTTAATGAGAAATTCTGAATTTTGTCCTTCTGGTTGGGTGACATCTTATTGCATTTACATTTTTAAAGAAGAGCTTTTCAAATCTATCACTAAGATATTTCTGAGGGTCTGGGGCTATGGCTCAGCGGTAGAGCACTTGTCTCATATGTGTGAGGCCCTGGGTTCAATCCTCAGGTATTGTGTCCACCTACAACTAAAAAAAAAAAATATTAAAAAAAAGAGATATTTCTGAACAGGGTTATCTTACTCTAATCTGCTACCCCACTGTCCCAGGAACAACAAAGATGTGAGTTGGGCCTACAATTCTTAGGTTCTGTGCCAAGTGATAGAGAAAAAATAATGAATAAGACAAAATCTTTCTTTAAGAAATAAATAGACAAATACACCACATAATTCCATGTAGTATGTAGTCAAGTAGATGATTGTACAATGCACAGTTGTAGCACAGTAGAAATATTTTATTCATTTTAAAAGTATCTGTTAAGTATAGACTGTGAAATTCTATGTTAGGCACTGAGATGAAAGAATAAGAAAAAAAATCTTGCACACTTTCTTTATGTAGGATTGGCAGCAAAGTTGAGAAAAAAGTTTTTTTAAAATAATTTTCAAATAACTCTTATCTGCAAGTTGTAAATGATCATATATATATATATATATATATATATATATATATATATATATAATTTTCAAAATTTTAAAAAATCTCCCGACACAGGTTCCACTTCCTAGGGCCTGTAGAAGAGGAGTGGCACTGAGAAAAGAATGACATCTGCCAACATTCAGCCCAAAGGAGTCTCTTTCCCAGGAGCAGGGATGGGTTGGGTCAGGCAGCTTTTTCTGTGATGTTCCAGAGCATTGCAAGGACACATGGCCAAATTAGGTTCTTTTTTTTTCTTTTCTTTTTTCTTTTTGGTACCGGGGATTGAAATCAGGGGCACTCGACCACTGGGCCACATCCCCAGCCCTTTTTTGTATTTTATTTAGAGACAGGGTCTCACTGAGTTGCTAAGTGCCTCACCATTGCTGAGGCTGCCTTTGAACTCGTGATCCTCCTGCCTCAGCCTCCCAAGTGCTGGGATTACAGGCATGCGCCACCGTGCCCGGCTTAGGTTCATTTTTATCAGAGGTCATTTGCCGGTCTTTTGGCAAATGTTTAACCAACAGGCTTGCATTTTACCAGTGGTATGGTTACCATAATCTCTCCTTGCTGTCAGATTTGTGGATCAGAGGTCAATAGTTGCTTTGAGACTAGTTATTGATTTATGAAGTTAAATATTCCTTGGTTCTTGCCAAACATAGATGGCATTTCTCATCTGGAACAACTGCTATGAGGTAGTTGCTACCTGCAGAAAGGAATTCTTCTAAGCCCTATGATACAATAGAATTGTAACAACAATGTGTATTGCTGGCATCTGATTTCATTTGACACAAAGATTAATTGTCTTTCAAAGAATATGTTGACGTTGCTACTGCCTTAGTCAGTATTTACCTTGGAATCAATAACAAGAATCAAAACTTTAAAGGTGGAGCCCAAAGCCTGCAGATTAAAGAAGCTTCAGACAGAGAGGAACTAAAGCAGCATAATGGGCAAATAGAAAATCACACATTGCCTTTTAGAGGCAATCATTTTGCTTTTGAAACCTGAGTCAGGACTCCTGGTGGAGCCCAAACTGGCCTGACTCTCACGATTATTTCAAAAGGGAAATTACACTTCAGCTGCCCAGTTCAATGAATTGTGCAATGCAGACAATTTCTTCCCAGAGATGGGAAGTCAATGGGAGTAGAATTTGTGATTCACACTTGTATTAATAGCTTTCATTAAGCATACCAAATGTGTGGTATGCATGACACTCAACTCATCACACCAACTATCCTACACATTTTGGAATGAAGGAAATCTCTCTGCCAGCAGCTCATTGCAGCGGCTTGTTCATCCAGAGCCTCAGGTGGATTTCCAAGAACCATGCGAGGAACAGAAGAACTCTGAGTTTGTTGGGCCTCCCATTTGGCTCCATAACCCTTAACCTGCCTATTGTCTTGATGAGTAGGAAAATGCTGTAGACCTATGCTTCTCAAATTTTACCCATATGCAAGTCTGCTGGGGATCTTGGGAAAGGAAAGATTTGATTCAGCAGGTTCGATGTATACCCCAAATTTTGCATTTTTTTTGTGTGTGTGGTACCAGGGATTGAACTCAGGGGCACTCGACCACTGGGCCACATCCCCGGCCCTTTTTGTATTTTATTTAGAGACAGGGTCTCACTGAGTTGGTAAGTGCCTCGCCATTGCTGAGGCTGGCTTTGAACTCGCGATCCTCCTGCCTCAGCCTCCCAAAGTGCTGGGATTACAGGCATGCGCCACGGTGCCCGGCTCAAATTTTGCATTTTTAAGAAGCTCCTGAGGATGCAATACCGTTGGGTCATGCTCAGCCTGAGTGAGAAGGCTACCCACAATCAGGTGCTCTACATTGTTCTTGCCAGTCATTATTGTCACTGTCAGCATCCCCTTCCATCATTGTGCACAGATTTTGAACTGGTTGTGATGGCATATCAAGTATGATAGCCGCTGACAGTTCTTGCATTCTGAAATAAGACAAAGGGGATGCACATATAGACCGTCTTCTCAGGGAAATTTAAAATGATCTTTAGACATTTTCCCTTTAATGTCATTTCTACCACTACCAAGACATGTACCAGGACTAAGGATGAAAGTGTGGCAGATAAAAGCACAACACTGTTCTGGTGTACATACACAGAAGTTAGGGGAAGTTGTGACAAAACCCTTTAAATGTGTTTTGGGTCAACGCTGAGATGTGTTTTTCAGAGATGCAGTAGAGCAGAAGAAGCTGTTCACCAGGACTTGGGATTCCTGCATTTCAGCGTCTCTGCCTCTCCAGTGTAGCCTGGTAAGCTGAGTCCCCACCCTCTAGTCCTGGTGTTCCAGACCTATGAAGGGAATGCTTGGAAGAGATGAGCTGGGAGGGCTTTTAAATTCTGAAGTTTCAGCCAGACATAGTGGCTCATGCCTGTAATCCCAGTGGCTCCGGAGGCTAAGGCAGGAGGATCACAAGATCAAAGCCAGCCTCAGCAAAATCAAGGCACTAAGCAACTCAGTGAGATCCTGCCTCTAAATAACATACAAAATAGGGCTGGGGATGTGGCTTAGTGGTCGAGTGCCCCTAAATTTAATCCCGGGTACCAAAGGAAAAAAAAAAAAAAAGGAAAATTCTAAAGTTTCATGGTTGGTAATGATCAGTCTCTTTCTATCTAGATTGTCTACCAAAAGTGGTAAAAAAAAATTTCCAAAGAAAAGAAAATGAAGGAGCCCTAATTAGGAAGGGCTGTTGTAGCTAGCTGGAAGCCATAAGTTCCATCTGATATGTATGTGACGCACCTGTAGGCACCCGCAAACCTGAAGGTATATAACCGGGTGAAAGCGGTCCGAGTGAGGAGAACGGAAAATTCAGTCAGCCGGGCAGTCACTCGGTCGGTCAGAAGAATCAGAGCGGCCAGAACGTAGGCAGAGCGGTTACAGAAGAGAAACCAGAAGACAGAAGAGAAACCAGATAGAAGAAGTAATGACTGGTCAGAGTTAGGCCGAGACTCCTGAGGAAGACAGAGACAGAAGAAGGAAGAAGGAAGAAAGAAGAGAGAAGAAAGAAGCTCTAATCTTTCTCTAATACTCGCTTTAATCTTTCTCTCTAAAAATCTTTCTTTCCCTCTCTAAGCTCTAAGAAAGTAGAAGTAAAAGTAGTAAAAGCTATACTCTGCCTCCGAGAGTTTTTCATCCCGGGTTTCGGTACCAGGCAGCTTACAAATGGTGGTCCGTCCGGGGCTCGGCAGGCAGAGAAGAAAAGCTAAGAAATAAGGAGAGCAACGAAAAAGCATAGCCTCAGACTCAGTTGAGACCAGCAAAAAGAGTAGTAAACAAGAGAGCATAGCCTCTGACTCAGTTGAGGCCAGTTAAGAATTAAGCTGAAGCAGAGTAGCCAGCAAAAAGCCGAAGCGAGCCGGCCAAAAGCCGAAGCAGAGTAGCCGGCCAAAAGCCATAAAAAATATAGAGAAAAAGCCTTGAGCTTTAGTATAAAGAAAAAAGCCATGAGCTTAAAAGAAAATAGAGAATTAAATAGCATGGTAAAAACCATGCAGAAAAAAAGCCATTGAGCTTTGGCAAGAAAGCCATAAAGAAAAATAAAGAAGAGGAAAAATAGAGAAAAAGCCTTGAGCTTTAGTATAAAGAAAAAAGCCATGAGCTTAAAAGAAAATAGAGAATTAAATAGCATGGTAAAAACCATGCAGAAAAAAAAAAAGCCATTGAGCTTTGGCAAGAAAGCCATAAAGAAAAATAAAGAAGAGAAAAAAAAAAAGTCAAAGCCGCTTATGCAATTGTGCTTAACTAAGTGCGTTAGCTGCTCCTCAGCAGTAGGCTTCCTTAAAAGCCGCAGCACCTCCTCAAAAAGGGCTCAAATATCCACCCTTTCAAAAATAAAAGGTGAAAAGCTAGGTAGGGAAAATAAAAGAAAATAGAGAAAATAAAATAGAGAAAATAGAAAGCACCTTTTTAAACTAAAGGGAAGGAATATGAAGGAGCCCTAATTAGGAAGGGCTGTTGCAGCTAGCTGGAAGCCATAAGTTCCACCTGATACGTATGTGACGCACCTGTAGGCACCCGAAAAGCTGAAGGTATATAACCGGGTGAAAGCGGTCCGAGTTAGAACGGAGAATTCAGTCAGCCGGGCAGTCACTCGGTCGGTCAGAAGAATCAGAGCGGCCAGAACGTAGGCAGAGCGGTTACAGAAGAGAAACCAGATAGAAGACAGAAGAGAGAAGTAAAAGTAGTAAAAGCTTAACTCTGCCCCTGAGAGTTTTTATCCCGGTTTACGGTACCAGGCAGCTTACAAGAAAACTATTTTGTCCATTTGAATAGCCAGGGAGAGTTTCATGAAAAAGACGAGGAAACATAAGCCAGTTATCTGCACCCCTTAGCTTGCTTGTTATAACAGAAAGAATCATGGGTTAGGGGACAATAGACATGCTGTGTGATATCAGGCAAGTTACTGCATCTCTCTGAGTCTCAGTTTCATACTGGGCAAAATGCTGGGATTGATGCTTTTACATCCATTCTGGTGTTAATGATTCACATAACATATGGAAGTAGTAACAAAATTGTTGAAGATTTTTCATTAGTCCCCCATCTTTACCCATGATAAAGGGAGCAGGATCCTAACCACACCTCTATCCTCAAGGATGGACCAAAGGCTTGTCAAACAAAGACCTGTCTTTTGTTCTAGCCTTCCCTCCGTGTCCTTTCAATAGTCCATGCAATGAGTGAATGAGTGAAGGAGATATTGTCACCACAGGGTATTTGGGAAACAGACACACTGAAGTCAGTGCTGCCTGGCTTCTGGGGAGCTCTAACCAGGTCTCCAGAGGATGGCGCAGGGGCTGCTGGTCACAGGGGCAGTGGAAAGCATTTTCAGTCCCTGAACTTATTACTATTATTTTTCCCCACTCAGTATTTGATGTTGGGGGCACTCTAGCACTGAGCTATGTCCCTAGCTGCCCCCCCTTTTTGGGGGGCACCAGGGATTGAACCCAGAGGGACTTAACCACTGAGCCACATCCCCAGCCCTTATTTATTTATTTATTTATTTTGAGATCGGGTCTCACTAAGTTGCTTAAGGACTTCCTCAATTGCTGAAGTTGGCTTTGAACTTGCAATCCTCCTGCCTCAGCCTCCTAAACCACTGAGATTACAGGTGTGTGCCACCATACCTGGCTTCCATTCTTTTTTTATTTTTTATGTTGAGACAGGGTCTCTCTAAATTGCCCAGACTGGTCTCCATTTTGTGAACCTTCTGCCTCAGCCTCCCGAGTAACTGGGATTACAGGCATGAGCCACCATGCTGGCAGCCCCAGACTATTAAAGTACTCAGATTACCCTGAAAACAAGATGAGTCAGGAATGTGTGTTATTAGCTAAACCACAGTGGTGCTATGAACCCTGGGAGGGAAGAAAATGAGCAGATTTGGGATCCTCTTTAGTTTTCATTTCAATCCCTAATGCTAAATTTTAATGTGAATTGGGAATTGGGCTTAATCAGACGTGTTTCCACGGGGAGCAGAGCTTGTGAAATTAGAACTCATAAGTAGATGCTTAGCTTAGTTTCAAGACAAAAATTCAGTCTTGTATAAGCCTATGATCAGTTGGGAATTGTGGGTAGAAATAACTAATAGAATCATAGATGTTAAAATAAGAAGGATTCTCATCAATTAATCCTACCCTTTGTTTTCTGTTCTCAAAGGCAAACTTGACATGTGGAGAAGGGAAAAGAAAATCCATCACATGAGTGTGGGCAGCCACCGTCATCAGACTTATGGCTGGCTGGGGGTAGGGGGGGTGTGGAGCTCGCCCCCAACCATATCCTCTGTCTTCAAGGATGGAGCAAAGCCTTGGTGAACAAAGACTTGTCCATCTCTAGCTCAGCATTTATTGAGAATGCATATTCCAAAGCCCCTTTACACACACATTCTCCTTGAAGGACCTGCGGAAGGGTCAGAAATTTGCTGGTTGTTTTTTTTTTTTTTTTTTTTTTTTTAGGGATTTGCAATTTTTAACCAAGCTGCCTAGGTGATCTTTAGACACTTTCAAGTTTGAGAATCAAGCTTTGAACTTTGAGTAAGTCATTCTGACTTCCATCTGAATAAATTTTGGTTTCTTTCCTTACCCCAGATTATATGTTTTTGAGGGGGAAAAATGAGAAAAACCAATGATTAAACATAGGAGGGTATTTTGCAATGGTTCTGGGGAGAAGTGGATTTGGAAAAAAAAAATAGCACAAATGGGAAGGAAGGACACAATGGGGGAAATCTTTGTATCAAAAAATCAAAGCTCTTGATACAAAGCCCATTCTAAAATTCTAAAAAAAATTTTAGAAGACAGTTCAGAATCAATGCATCCCTTTTAACATATTTCTGTACAACAAGGAAATGAACTTGTTCTTCAAGTTGTCTCATCAGTTCAACTCCTCGAACTAGAGATTACTTCCACTGGGGACAAGGTGGAGGATCGAGGGCCTAGGAGACTTTTCCAAGACCAGACCTTCCCATGGGCCCTCCCAGTGTCCTGTGGCCACAGCCACACTCCTCTGCACATGAGCCTTCTCTTTCTCTTCTACCCACTGTGGAGATAAATTCCTAAGTGAAAGAAATTTCACTGAAAACCCAGCCACCTCCTCAAAGTCACACTGTGCTTCCTGATGCAAAGGCTGTTGTGACAGCAGAGTTGGTAAACAGACACCTTTTCCAGTGAGACTTTTCCAAGGATTGACAGTAATTTGCACACTGGGGCTTCGAGGGAATTGAGGAATTCATAAGCTTCATAGGAATGAGCTGAGTCCCTCCCGTGGGACTAAGCAAGGAAATGAAAAACACAAATGCAATGTCTCTGTTTTCTAAAAGTTTATCATCTCGTCAGGGAGCTAAAACAGACACAAGGCAGAAAGCAACCCCACATCTTATAAACTATGCTAGAGTGAGTATCACTGATTTAACAAACTTCTGCATAGCATCGACCAATCCCCATCTCAAAATTCAGCTCAGATGACAAATTCTGGTTTTTAAAATGGTTTCTTCTGGATCGTATTTAGGAATTTTCCCCCACTTGTCTGCCTTGTGCCATATCTTGATAAGCAAATCTGAGACTGGGGGAGAGGAAATAAAATATTTGGCATGTGGAAATGATATGAATTGTTGTGGCCAGAAGACAAACAATGGCAGATTGTCTCTCCAAAATAACACCAATAGCCTCCTGTTCCCGTGTGCTTTTCTTCTTATGTGATAGACTACTCTTTCCGCTGAGAGGTGGGGTCTATATTCTGCCCTCTGAATGTGGGCAGGAGCTGAGGATGACATCCAGCTGACAACCAGCCCAAGCTGGGCCTTTCAGCCTCACAGCACAAAGAGATGAACTCTGACAAACAGCTGAATCAGCTTAGAAGCAGATTTCCCACAGTTGAGTCTCCAGATGAGAGTGCAGCCCAGCCAACACCTTAATTGCAGCCCTGTGAGACCCTACAGAAAATCCAATTAAGCCACATAACTGAAACTTGACCCACAGGATCTGTGGCATACATGTGCTCTGTTTAAATTACTGAATTTGCAGAAATTTGCTGTGTAGCAGTAGAGAGTAAGCCAAGACACCTGGCTGCTTTAGAGCTTCCATGCTGGAAAGGCCACAGTCCAGGGAGCCCCTGTTGTTCCACCCCCAGTTGTTTGAGTCTTCCAAACATCCACTGCCAGTCAGGGAGTGAGCCTTTGAGATCCTCAGACGATGCTGAGCAGATCAGAGACAACTATCTCCACTGAGCCAGGTCCACAGTGTAGAATCATGACCAAAATTAATGTTTTTGCTTGAAGCCACTAAATTCTGGGGTAATTTGTTATGCAGCCATAGTAACTAGAACAGGCATATGTCATTTCCCCAATCTGCTCCTCCTTACTGTGACCTCCCTTTCCTGGTATGTTTTCTATAACTTTTGATGATCACTAACAGCCCCTTGGCACTGATCACTTGGCAGATGTTGCTTTCTGGCTTCTGGATGTAGTTACCTGCTAAACTACCCTGTGTGCCCCATGCCTTGTATGCTCTTCCCACCTTGATCCAGCAGAACTACTCTCAGAACATATTCACACGACACTCAGACTTCCCTTTTTATATATTTACCATAATGTATTTACATGTATCCACACCTGTCAGCCCCATCAGACCATGAGCTCCTTCAGGTCAGGGCCTTTATAGTTTCGGGTCTAACTCAGGATTTAAATGATCAATCTGTAGAAAGAAAGCACAACCCAGGACTAAAACTCATGGCCCAAATGATAAATGCTGTCAAAGAAAGAGGGTGGGAAGACTTGGAAGGCTTCATAGAAGAAGAGAAACTTGACCTTCTTATTAAAGTGGGATTTGTTGAATTTGGGTGAAAGGAGAAGAGATAGGAAGGCATTCTGAAATGGAAGAACAATGGGAAAAAATTATACAAGGGTGTGAGGGGAAGAAGACTGGCATTTTAAGGACCTCATAGGGCAGCTCTAGACAGAAGAAGTAGCAGCAATAGTTTGTTATTCTTCTGACTTTATGTGGCCACTGGATCCCACAAACACTTGTTTATCTACTTTGCCCCAATTCTGTAATCTAGATATGTTTTACATTGAGTACTCAATTTTTTAATTAGTTGAAACAATAAATTATTATCTGGATTCTTTATCAATCTGTATTGTTAAGTTTGCATACTTATTCTACATCCATCCATACTAGGTGAAATTCCAGTGAAATTCCTATTAATTTCCAGGTAGATTAATTTTACATATGAAGTAAGGTTTACAAATTGTAAAGTCAGAATACTTAGATTTCTTAAGCATTGAGAAGATCTGTGAATAAAATTAAATACAATGGCTAAAGGCAGCCCACACCTTCTGGGATTTAAAGCTCATGTAATCCTAGATATTAGGATGTTAAGAATCATGACCTCACCAGAACTGGTTGAGGTAGAGCAAGACTAGCAAATGTGTGTGTGAACTTGGAAAGTCTGAGTTGCCTGGTTGTCATGGCAACAAGTACGCTGCTGCAACTCATGTTGGAGGCTTTCCAAGACATACAAGGAAGCAAGTCCACCATCAAGGAATCTAGATGTGTTCAGCTCAGTGGCAAAGCAAAACCTCTGACAGGCACTGTGATGCCTCCCAGGCCTCATCGTCTGGGGGCAGGAAATCTTTCACCTGAGGGAGGAATCTGGTATGGAGCAGAAGGACCTATGTCACATTCCTGAGTCAGGGACATAGGTGCTTAGATTAGGATCGCCTCTTCTCAGTCAAGTGATGCTCCAGATGTGACCCCAAAGCTCAGTGGCTCAAAGCCGCACAGATTATTTGCAGCTCAGGTTGCTTATCTGTCACAGGCCATTTGAAGGGCTCCATTCTGCTTTATCCTCACATAAGGACACAGGCTGGGGACGTTCTATCCCCGTGTTTACGATCGTGCGCTGGCTTTTATTTTTTGCCTAGAAGTGCCACACATCGCTTGTAGTGACATTACATTGGCCATAGCAAGAAACAAGGCCACGGGGCTGGGGTTGTGGCTCAGCGGTAGAGCGCTCGCCTAGGACGGGCGCGGCCAGGGTTTGATCCTCAGCACCACGTAAAAATAAAACGCATTGTGTGCACCTAAAGCAAATAAATAAATATTTAAAAAAAAAAAAAAAGAAAAGAAAAGAAACAAGGCCACACCAATGATGTCAAGAAATGAAAATTCTACCATGTCTGGAGGAAGGACTTGCAAACTGGATGAAAAGCACCAGCGGCCAGCGCGCCGGCATCGCATGCTCCAGCATTCCTGCTCCTCTTTGGCACTCTCAACGTTGGGGCCAGATACTTCTTTGTTGTGGGCATTGCAGGTTGTTTGTCCCTGACATCTATCCAGTAGATGCCAGTAGCATCCCCTTCCCAAGCTGTGGCAACCAAAAATGTCTCCAGACATTGCAAAGGTCCCCAGGGATACAAAGGGCAAAAATGGCCCCAGTGAGAGCTCCTGGCTTAGAGCAATGACTCTAGGGCCCAGATATTTCTAGGTTTGGGATTTAAACTGCTAAGACCTTAGGTCATTGTGTGAACTTGACAGTTGCCTAATCTTTCTGGGCCTCCTACTTAATACGTTATGAGGGTACTAGTTGTATGTCTCTCATGACATTGTTTCAGAGATTAAAGGAGGCAACAGGACATTTGTAAAGTGCTTAGGACAGGACCTGGCATACAACAAAATATATAAAAATGAACTTCAGACAAAACATACTTTCTCTCTGAAAGTGGCCTCGGGGCCACAGCCACAGCTCTAGTTTCAGATTTTTGCTTTATGTCACCTTGAATATACTATTTAAATAAGTGAATCATCAGTGTTTTATATTAATTACACATGATGAACCTTTAGTAGTATATGGATTATGTTGGCTAAGAATAACCCAGTTTAATCTATAGGGTTAGAAACAAAGAGGAATCAGGGTGACTAATGCGAGTGACTCAATAGACTTATACTTAATATACTGTGCTTCTGCCCTTTTCTTTCATGTGGTATTTATGGAAAATATTTTTAGTGAGCAAGAATTCAAAGTCTTTTTTTTTTTTTTTTTTTTATATTAATTACACATGATGAACCTTTAGTAGTATATGGATTATGTTGGCTAAGAATAACCCAGTTTAATCTATAGGGTTAGAAACAAAGAGGAATCAGGGTGACTAATGCGAGTGACTCAATAGACTTATACTTAATATACTGTGCTTCTGCCCTTTTCTTTCATGTGGTATTTATGGAAAATATTTTTAGTGAGCAAGAATTCAAAGTCTTTTTTTTTTTTTTTTTTCATTTGAATGCTTGGTCAGAACAGAGTGCTAATGAGGATTAGATCAAATGTGTCTGACCCTTATTAACCCAGAACCTGAAATAGCCTGCTGCCCCAGACATGCCAATCATGGCCACCGTGGGGCAAGTCAGGGGCTACCACAGAGGCTGGAGACCCCAGGCAGTCAGCTCAAAGATCTTGCTTTATAACTTTCATGCTGCTCAATATAATTCAGCAAATTTTTGCTCAGTGTCCATGTGTTTGGGTGGCCCTGGCTACTGGCAAACACAGGGCTGACCTATAGTTGCTGTTCAATAAATGTTTGTGCAATTAAAGGGACTGTGCTTTGCAATCAAACCACTTTTGAAGGGAGGCAGAGGAAAGAAAATTGTTTTACCATCTGGTTCACCACAAGGAACAAATGCATCTATTTTTTTCTGCCTCTTAAGACCTCACAAAAATGACAGTAAAGGAATTAAAAAAAAAAAAAAAAAAGACTCAAACCCACAGGAACAGGGAATACAGGAGAAGATGGAATAGCAAACAAATTTTGGAAATTGGAGAATGGGCTGGTAAAGGGGGTTAGCAGGGCCAAAAAAAGTTGAATTCTAAGCTGGCACTGGGTAAAATATGAACCCAAACTTATACAAAACACAGAATAAATGACCTTAAGACTTCAAAATTGGCAGCTGCAGGAACCTTAAAAACGGAGAGCTAAAAAGACACTGCTAATGAAGCTGGGCCTGGTGGTGCACGCCTGTTATACCAGCATCTCAGGAGGCTGAGGCAGGAGAATTGCAAGTTCAAGGTCAGCCTCAGCAACTTAGTGAGGCCCTAAGCAATTCTGCAAGATCCTGTCTCTAAATAAAATACAAAAAGGGGCTGGGGATGTGGCTCAGTGGTTAAGCGCCTCTGGGTTCAATCCCCAGTACCAAAAAAAAAAAAAAAAAAAAAAAAAAAAAAAGACAAGACACTGTTAATGAAAACAGGCTTGTTCTGAAAGTCTATTTAAAAATCAGTAGGATCCCTAGATCATCCCTTACAATTCCCTCACCTTAGCAGAAGGGTCAAGGTTTTTCTTTGCAGATAGTCTCTGTGTTAAGTAGACAAGTGTGAAACAAGTACATATTGAAGGTCAAATCCTCTTTCTCTCTCTTCTCTGGGATAGTAGAAGGATAGCAGCAAGGCCAACACCTTCCTGGCAGGAGACTGGAAGAATTTTACCAGGTAAGGAGGAAATACCTAAAAACACAGGTAAGATCAGGTTTATCCACTAAATGGTCCAGGCAGCTCTTTTCACAGTAAGGTAAATTGTTGACAGATCTCAAGCACCTGCCCAAAGTCTTCTAAGAACACATTATTCCTCAGATCTTTTATATAAGTTGATAACCAAGAATTATTGGCTTCCAAGGAAAGTTTCAGACAAGACAGAGACCAAAGCAGATAAACAGAAAAATGTAACTTGTAGGAAACAGAAACAGTGTGGATAGAAGAAAACTTTAAAATAAAATATCTGCCAAATGTTCTTAGGTAAAATATTGCAATCATTAACCAACAAGAGAATGTTCTAAAAAGAGAGCACGTTGGGAACAAAAATACCTGTTAGAAATTTACAATATGAGTACATAAATTTAAAAGTTCAATAGAAGGGTTAGAAAAGTAGCTTAAAAATTTCCCAGGAAGCAGAGTAAAAAGAAATAGATGGAAAAGGAGAAAAAAAAAAATAAGATAATTAGAAGATAGGTACAGGATATCCATCACCTAAATAGCAGAAATCCTAGGAAAAAAAAAAAAAAAAGAGGGAATAAATCACTGGGCTGGAGATGTAGCTCAGCGGTAGAGCACTTGCCTAGCATATACAAGGCTTTGAGTTTGATCCAGGCACCACATCTGCACACACACACACACACACACACACACACACAAAGACAGATGTCATTAATGAAATAATTCAAGAAAATTTCTCAGCAGGACAAGAATTTCTAGCTTGAAAGGGCCCATCAATTAAATGCCCAGGACAATGGATGAAAATAAGCTCATAAACAAGACACTACATCCAGAAGTACTAAAAGACTTAGGGCAAAGATGAAACTTAAAACTTTTTGAGTACACAGGCTTATCATAACTGAAAGATCAGAAATTGTAGTGTTCCTATATTTCTCAACAGCAACATTGGAAGCTAGGGAGATATGAAGCACTATACCTTCACAGTTTTAGCCTGGAATTATATTCTCAGCCAAATCATCAATTAAATGTGAGAATAAATAAAGAAACTTGAAGCCTCAGGGCTCAAAAAGTACTTCCCATGAATTATTTCTCTGGGAACCACTAGGGCTGTATTACCTAATAGGGTAGCCACTTGCCACATGTGGCTATTTAAATTTACACTCATACAATTAAATAAAATTTAAAATTTCATTCCTTGCCCACACAACCCACATTTCAAACACTCTGTAGCCACACGTGGCTAGTGAGAATCATTGGATTGTCATACTGCCACCACTGCAGCATTCCTATCAGACAGCACTATGCTCAGGTTGTGAACCTCCAAAATAAGGGGCAAGCTGTAAATGTCACTTACTCTGGGAATGATAGGCAACATGTTGTATATACGGATCATATTGTCTTTTGAATATTTTTACTCTAAAATTTTTTGAATTCTAAAATATGCTCAACTTAAGAGTTTCAGATAAAAGATTATGGACCCATGTTAATAAAAATGAAATCTAAAAAAGTAAAGAGCAAGACAGTGTGACAAAACTCAGTATTGTAAATGCATCATTTCCCCCTAATTAATCCATGTTTCTCCTAATTAATTTTTAAATATCCCAATGGAGATTTTTGTATGTGAAATTTGACAAGTCAACCCTAAAATTTATTTTGAATAACAGAGTTTTTTTTTTTTTAAAGACATATTTGGAAGAACCAGGTTGAGTGATTTTCTCTATCAGATAATCAAGACTTATTAAAATGTCATAGCAGTAAGGTGGCAGGGACAGTAAAATAGACTGATGGAACAGAATGGAAAGCACTTGATAAGCAACAGAAGTGGTAATCCAAATAATGGGGAAATTTTTTAAAATTAACAAAGGATACTGAGGGAATATTTTTTATGTAATAAATGGAGCTGGTATAGTTGGCTCTCCACATCGGAGAGAATAAAATGAGGTCCCTAACCACATACTATATACAAAAGTCAACCCCAGACAAATTAAAATATAAATGAAAAAAGCAAAAAAAAGTTTCAAAATTAGAAGACTATCTTTGGGACATTACATCAGGAAAAGCTTTCTTACGCTTTGAAAAATACAAACATAAGAGAAAATGCTGATAAAATTCAACTACATATCAAGATAAAACTTCTGTTCAACAAGAGAAGAAATAAAGTTGAGAGAGAAGGCTTAAAATGAGACACAATATTTGAAATGTGTATAATTAATACTGGAATAATACCAGAATATATCAAGAACTCCTACAAACCAATGAGAGCAAGAAAATCAGTCAAGGGATAAGAATGGACAAGTCTCAGAAGAAATATGAATGGCCAATAAATATGTGTAGAGATGTTCAATCTCACAAATAACTGAGGAAATCAAGAAACTGCCATCCTATTCCTCACAGATTAACAAATGTTACAATGACTGCCAACAACAAGGGTTGATAGATTTATGGAACAGTGGCAATTATCATATATTGGTGCTGGGACTGTAAATTGGTGCAACCACTTTGGAAAGGAATTTGGCAGCAACTCTAGTGTTGACGATGTGCACATCCTGTGACCCAGGATTTCTACTTCCAGGAGTCTCTACTTCCAGAAGCTACTACCCATGAGCTCAGGGGGAAAGGTACATCCACACTCTTTGCAGCATTGTTGGTGAAAGCGCAAAGACTGGAAACTACCTAGATTTCCACCAGTAGGGAAAGGGATGAATAAACTGTGGTCTGTCACACAATGAAGCACTGTCACTGTCAAAGGTGATTTCAGATTACAGCCTCAGGAAGCAACATGGATACATTTCAAATTTTGAACAATGAAACAAAGTTTCAGAAGAGTACACATAGCATACCTTTGCGATAAAGTTCAAAATATGCATAATACACACAAATTCCTTGTAGGTATATATGCATCAGATGCCATTATAAAAACATGAATGAGTATGGAGATTTCTTGGGAAAATGGGAATGGAACCACCCTATGACCCAGCCATCCCACTCCTGGGTCTGTTCCCAAAAGACTTAAAAACAGCATATTACAGTGACTCAGCCACTTCAATGTTTATAGCAGCACAATTCATAATAGCTAGGTTGTGGAACCAACCTAGATGTCCCTCAGTAGATGAGTGGATAAAGAAAATGTGGTATATATACAAAATGGAATTTTACTCAGCAATAAGAGAGAATAAAATAATGGCATTTGCAGGTAAATGTATGAAGTTGGAGAATATAATGCTAAGTGAAATTAGTCAATCTCAAAAATCCAAATAACGAATGTTTTCTCTGATATAAGGAGGTTAGTTCACAGTGTGATTGGATGGGGGTACATAGGATTAGAGGAACACTAGAATGGTCAAAGGAAAGGGAGGGAGCAGGGGGGGAGAAGGGGGGAAAATGGAGGTTGAATGAGATGGATATCACTATCCTAAATGCATGATTAAAGATCTGAATGGTACTTATATACTTTGTATACAAGCAGTTGTATGTAAAAGATGATATACTTGTGCATTATGAATAAGTAAATAAATAATCTAAAAATAAAAAAAACATGAATGAGATAATAAACCTCAAATTTAAAACAGCAGTTTTGAATATGATATCACAGAAAATATAAAAGGAACTTGAACTATCTTGTGTATGTATGTATTAAGTAAACTTTGTTTTTAGAGTACTTTTAGGTTCACAGCAAAAATGAGTAGGAGACACAGAGATTTCCCACATGCCCTAGGCCCCACATACTCATATCCCGCCCCACTCTGAACATGTCACACTAGTGGGGAACACACGTTATACCTGATTATAACTGATGACCCTGTGTCGACTCACCTTTATCCAACGTCCTTGGTTTGGGTCAGGATTTCCTCTTGGTGTTGTACACTCAGTGGGTTTTGGAAAGTATGTAATGACATATATCCACTATTATAGTATGAAACAAAGTAGTTCATCTACTGTAAAAATCTTCTGTTGTACTTTGGTTATTAAAAAGAAGAGAGATCCTCATCTGAGGGCAAAATGTTAAGATCTGAGAGCTGGCTTTTAGAGCACCTGTGTTTAATAATCAATTCTCCAAAGTTTTTCTGACTGCTTGAAATATTAAAGATAGAGGGAAGTGGGGTGGTAGCTCAGGCATGGTGTGTTTACTTAACATGTGTGAGGCCCTGGGTTTGATCGCCAGCACCTCAATTTTTTTTTAAAATTCTAAGATGGAAAAACATCATAGAGGTGTCTTTTAGGTAAGCCCTTTAAAATAATGCATGGTGATTACACAGATATAGTTGGTTTGAAAAGTTCTCCATTATGAAAGGAAAGGGGATAACTGGACCAGGGAAGGGGTACAGCTAAAGTGGCCCAGTACCCAATGGGGTTTGATGAAATATCAGAGGCACGGGACATACCCAGACGTGAATTCATTGAATAACAAAGAGCTGAAGTTGTTTTTCAGAAAAAAATCTCCAGAATTCACTCAAGGATGGTTGGAAACTGGATTTTTAAGGATGGACACATACAGAAGTCAGCTTATCTGGTCAGTGACCTTTTGACGTTACAAGCTCAAAATCCCCCATGCAGAACATAACTCTATCCTCCCCGCCCCTAAAAAAATCCATTCAACCTGTAGAGAGGCATAACAACCATCATCACCAGTGCAAAGTACAGCCAGCAGCTCTCCCCTCTCCCTTCCCATAAATTTCCCCAATAACAACTGATTAGAGAGACAGATTTGAGCTTTTGTACCTCCACCTCTTTGGTGACTGGCCCTCAATGAAAACCTTTTTTTCCCTCCAATATCCTGGTACTATGGTCCTGGCTTTTTTGTGCATCGGGCAGAGAGCCAGCATCACTGACACCTCTGCCTCTCTGCTTTCAACATGGTCTTGTTGGTTACCACATTCCTAAGTTCCTACCCAAGGCCAGTCCTCAAGATCAGCAGTGCAGCTTTGGAATCAGTGCGTGGGTAGAACTTTGGTATATTAGTCTAATTGGGAAGGGGGTGTTGGGTAATAACCTGAGTAATGACTCCCAGATGTCTGAGTCATAATCCCCAGAATCTGTGAGAATATTACCTTTTTTAAAAAATATTTATTTATTTGCTTTAGTTCTACACAATACATCTTATTTTTACATGGTGCTGAGGATCCAACCCCGGGGCAGCACACATGCTAGGCGAGCGCTCCACCGCTGAGCCACAACCCCATCCCTGAGAATATTACCTTATATGGCAAAAAGGATTTGCAGCTGTGATTAAGGATTTCGAGATGGAGAGATTGTTCTGGGTTATGTAGGTGGACCCTCAATGGAGTCCCAAGTGCCACCTGGGAGGTCAGACTACAGGATGGGAGAGTTAGAGAGAGATGTGGGCTGAGAAAGGCTGGACCAATCACTGGTGACTTTAAGGATGGAGGAAGAGACCATAGCCCAGGGAGTGCCAGGAGGCCTGTAGAAGCTGGACAAAGCAAAACACAGAAATGGCTTCTCCCCGTGAAGCTCCAGAAGGAATTCAGCCCTACGGACACCTTGACTTTGGCCCAGTGAAATTGAGCTTGGTTTTCTGACCTCCAGAACCGTAAGAGAATAAATTGTGTTGCTTTAAAACACCACGTTCGTGGTAATTTGTTACAACGCCAATAAGGGCTATGAACTGTGTATGAATTATGTGAATTGTGTTCCACTCGGGTTCCTGTTGAAGACCTGAAGGAGCCCCAATCAGGGAGATGGCTATTGCGGTTAGCTGGAAGCCATAAGTTCCACCTGATAATAATCATACATTAAGTATGCATGTGACGCACCTGTAAATTCACGTGATGCACCCGCAAAGCTAAAGGCATATAACCGGGTGAAAGTGGTCAGAAGCGGCATTCATTCAGTCAGTCGTTCAGTCGCTCAGTCGGTCGGAAGAAGAGTTCGGGTCGGAGAAGAAGAAAAGAGTCAGAGCGGCCAGAACGCAGTCAGAAGAAGAAATAAGAGTCAGAGTATAAGGAAAAGAGTTTAGCTACAGAGACTAAGAAAGAAATGAGACAGAGACTAAGAAAGAAATGAGAAAGAAATGAGAGCTACAGAGACTAAGAAAGAAATGAGACAGAGACTAAGAAAGAAATGAGACAGAGACTAAGAAAGGAAAAGAGTTTAGCTAAGAAGAGAAGAAGAGATAAAGAGAAAGCCAGAGACTAAGAATAATAGATTCCTGCCACCGAATCTCCTCCCGCGGTATTGTGGCTGTACGTCAGGCAGCTATAAAGACCTAACTCCAGGTACCCCAGAATGAGACTGTCATGGGTGGAGAGTTGTCCCTACGAAGGGCCTGAGGAGTTCCCACAGAGAAGGGGGAACTCCACTCAGAATCAAAAGGGTCCTTGGCTTACAAGCAGAAAAGAATTTCAGCAGGCTGGGGATATAGCTCAGTTGGTAGAGTACTTGCCTTGCATGCAGGAGGCCCTGGTTCAAACCCTAGCACCACAAAAAAAGAAAAAGAAAAAACGAATTTCAGCACCTGTCAATCAGAGGTATAGACAAAGGTTCATTTAGAAAAGTGGGTACACATTCAAGGGAGAATGAGGGCCATCTGCAGAGAGAGACACGTTTTCCGGGGGGTTGGGGGGGGCAGTTCTCAGCTCTTCTTTTCTTTTTTGGTACTGGGCATTGAAGCCAGGGTGTTGCCGCCTGCAGCAACGATCCCGTGGGAAAGAAATCGGAGGCAGACTGGGAATGAGTAGGTTCTTTATTCTTGCTTCTTCTCTGCTTTCTCTTCTGTATTCTCTCTCCAACTCCAACCACCCCTCTCGCCAGCCCTACCTGGTTAAATACTCTTCACCTTAACAAGCATACACGTGTCACAAGCTCAACTTACAGGTGCGTCACACAGTGTTCACGGGCACAGAAAGATTCTTAGTTCATTACATTAAGGTCAGGAGAAAACAATTAAACGCCTCCTCTTTGGCTCTCAGCCAGCCGCCATCTTAGCGTCCTCCTCATTAAGGCTCTTACACCAGGGTGCCTTACCCCGGTCAATCTCAGGATCCTTAGGCTGATATGGGTGTCCTTATTTGATCAATAGGTAATGCTGGAAAGTCCCCTAAATAATAGGTTCCTGAAGATACCATCTCTCTTTTTCCTTTATTTATAGGGGAGAGGGGTTAGTTAACAATGCAGAGGTAGAGTTACAGATTTTCTGGGAACTTGGGAATAACAGGCCTGTGAGGGACTGGATTGGGGAGTGACAGGCCTAGAAAAGTGTATGGTACTTCTGAATCAAAATCTTATTTCTTTGTCCTTCCTGTATGTCTCCTTTCTACCTCTTTATATTTCTTCTGTGCTACCTCATGACTATATTTGGAGATAGGGCCTTTCCAGAGGTAATTAAGGTCAAATAAGATCTATAACTTGGGTCCCAACCCATATGACTGGTGTCCTTATGAAAAGAGGAGGAGATTAAGGACACAGACTGTGCATTCACATAGGAAAGACTGCAGAGGACACATTGAGAAGGCGGCTGTGTGCATGACATGAGCGAGGCTGAGAAGGAACTGGAGCCCACTGACACCTAGATCTTGGACTTCCAGCCTCTAGAGAAATCGAGTTTCTGTTGTTTAAGTCTCCAAGTGTGTATATGCTGTTAGGGCCACAGAGCCAAAACATACAGGTCGTTCTAAGGGGACTGGCCCTTCCCTCCGGCTCTAGGCTGAATACACTTGCATTTTACATGTTCTTCCACCTTGATTGATTGTCCTTATCCGAACAAAACTATGAGGATCCAGCAGTGCCAGGCTTCCTGGGCCATCCATAGCCAGTCTCCCCTGCTTGGCTCTGACTCAACCCCATGGTCTGAAGCTCAGCTTGCCCTTCACCAATTCAGGAGGTTGCAGTCACCCATCTTGAGATGGGCACCTCCCAGGCACCCTGCCTGGTTAGAGAACAGGTCCCTCCTGGGCCCCGGTTTTGCTCAATCTGCTTGGGCTTTGGCTTCTCCGTGCGGTATTTGTTTCCACCATTCTGTCTGCATCACCCCCAGAGAAGCTGGGTCTTTTCCCTCCGGAGCCCTTGAGTTCTGAAGAAACTCAATTTTGTGAATGAGCTTTCAAAATACTCTGTTCTATCTTCAACCTCCCTTGGGGCACATTCCAGTTCAAGGCTGGGTGTGTAGCTCAGGGGTGCAGAGTTCGTGAGAGGCCAGGGGCTCTATCCCCAGCACTGCAGGTGTAGAACAAAACCCAGCCTCTCCTCTGTAGACCCCTGTCCGGCACCTCCATGGTGCTGCTTCCAGGCCTCCTCGCTTTGCCTTGACCAAAATTTGCTCCTGGCTTTGGATTCTTCTCCTGATGTCGTTTGTAGCTTCACACCTCTCCTGTCCCCTTTGGTTTTGCCCAAATCTTTAATTTTGTATTGGACCTGTCACTCTCCCTCCGTCTTTCCTTCCTTGTTGAAATGCTGATCTTCAGTTCCGAGCGAGGTGTGTCGGTCTGGTCAGTCCCTGTTAAACGCCCCCATTAACCAGGATGATAAAAAGGTAAATGAATGGGTTAACTTGTTCCTGGCACTGCCAGGTCTGTGTTTTCACTGTTTCTGTTTTGCTCACTCCCCAAATAATTAACCAACAAAGCCGACCTTGCCTGGAAAGAAGAATGAGGGAAAACATCAAAGACCTCCGTACCTCCTAGTCAGGTTCACAGGAACCAGGAATGCCTGGAACCCTTGGTGACTCAGGGACAGCATCAAAACCGCATAAAGAGAACTGACTATGGCCAGAATCCACGAGTCTTCCTGTGTCCACCTGGATCTGGCTAAAATTAGACTCCCAGAAAACCCATATAAGCTTTTGTGCCTGTGACCGCTGGTAAGATGAGATTTGGGGTAATTGCTATCCATCCTCCAACTTGCAGACTCGTTGTGAGTAAAGCTCTTTCTTGTCACTCTGTCTCTCGAGGTATTGGCTTCGTAGGGTGGTAGCGGAATTGAAACTTTCATGGTTACATGGCTTCAACAACGAAGATACTTTGTTATCTCATCTATTGAGAAGTCTGGAGGAATCTAGGGCAGAGTTGGACTAGCAGCTCAGTGATGACATTAAGGAACTGGGTTCTTTTCATAGGTTTTCTTCTCTCCTATCTTTTAAGTCTTGGTTTTTCTTTTCTTTTTTGCTTTTTCTAAATTTATTTTTTGTTCTAATTTGTTATATATGACAGCAGAATGCATTACAATTCATATTACACATATAAAGCACAATTTTTCATCTCTCTGGTTGTACACAAATGTATTCACACCATTCGTATCTTCATACATGTACTTAGGGTAATGATATCCATCTCATTCTACCTATTTTTTTTTTTTTTGCTTCCTGTAGAACTTTTATTTTCTTTCTTTTGTTTACTTATGTTCTTTAAAGTTTTTACAATGAATATATATCATTTTTTAATAAGAAACCACAGTACAAGCTATATTTCTTTAAAGAAAGAAAAGCATAGCTCTTTAATAAAGGAATTATTAAAATAATGACTAATTTTAGGACCAGGAAAGGTACAGGACCACAGACATTCATAATATCACCACCAGCCACACAGAGAGCAGCAGCTGGGCTAAGCTGCCTCTGTGTCCCCTTGACTCAATTAAATGGACATTCCCTGAACTGTCTATGCCAGAGGGAGTGGGCAGGGACAGAAAGGGAAAGAAAATGCAGTCCCTACCCTCAAGATGAGTAAAGCTCAGAGCTAAAATAAGACAAGCTTACCCATACCCTAATAAGATAAAAAACAAATCGTGGACCAGCCCTCAAAGAAGAAATGAATTTCACCAACTGTTATCAGGAACACTTCAGTAAAGAAGTTACTGATTACTTGGAACCTTTTTAGGCAGGTTCCAAGACACAATTTGAACAGGGAAGTATGGGCAAAGAGCAGATCCTATAGACAAGACCAGCGTGGATGAACACAAGAAGTCAGGCAGGCATATTAGGGAAAAGCTAAAGGCTCTGTTTGGCCAGGTCATCTATAATAAGGAGGGATCATTCTACCTGGTTTTTCATTTTTGTGTTTTAAGATATCATGGTTACAGAATGACTGCTATAGTTGCAGATGTTGCAACAGAATTCCCAACAGAATCAGTGGACAAAGGGCGAGAATTAACAATAAAAGAACATTTCTTCAAATGCCTTTCTTCTTTCATCGCTAAAGAAAAAAAAATTTTTTTTGCAGAAGACTCTGTCCCGTTATATCTCATTGGCCAGAACTTGATCACATGACTACCTCTAGTTGCAAGGAGGCTCCGTAAATGAGGATCTCATTTTTTTCAGCTTCTCTACAGGATGTCACTCAGGTAGAAAGAGTCAGAATTGGCGAATTGACCATGTGCATTATAACTCTTGACTCTCAAAAAGCCCTTAAGTCACAAAAGTTCTTTACTTGACTCAAAATCTTCATGGGAGTTAAAGGTGATAGAAATGGAGGAAGGTTGGAGCTGGCATTGCCCTGACTCCTCTCCTTATTTACTTTGTTCAGGTCCCGCATCACCTTTATATGCTTACAGGTACCTGGCTGTCGGTTCCTTGCTAGGAACTCAAGGTTGTGCCCGTGCTCAGAGATGCCTGCAGGGCTGGACTGGAGATCAGTGTCTCCAGGGCTTGGGCTATTTACCAGAAGAGTCCTGTTGGCAGAATCCGGGAGGAGATGCTGGTGGTGTTCTGGAAGCCTGCCATTCTTGAAACACAAAAAGAGCCAGTTTCATTCCAAGCAGAAGTGGTCTCCAGGGTCCCATATTACATAGGATCCATTCTGCATTAGGCAGATTAGAGCAAGTATAACAAAAAGGAGAGAGCATGGGCACACGTGGTGACATCAGCAGTGTTTGGTAGGAAGGCTCTAGAGTCAAAGGCAAGTTTTAAAAAATCTCAGTAAGCTTTGAGAGAAGGAAGGATATTCATAGTTGCTGGTCCAAAGACGGTCCCATTTCATCCTCAGACCCCTCAGGATTTGGGAGTGAAGGATGAAGAGCAGTAATAAAAGTTTCCTGTCCTTGTATCTGAGGATGGTATGGGTGACTCACATGGGTAGGTCACTTTTCTGGTAGGCTCACTTGGCGCTCTCTCTCTCTCTCTCTCTCCCCTCCCCATGATGAGAGGATGTTCTTTGATAACAGAACTAGATTGAATGGATCAGAAGCAAAGACTATGGGTCCATTGATGGAGCAGGGAAATGGCCCCCTCCCTCATCCCCTCCAGAGAACCTTGCTTCCCTCAGTCTCCCCAAACATTGCCTGAGGTTCTGCATGTGCCCTGGCTTCCCAGCTTCCCATTCTGCCACTTGCCTCTTTCTCTCTCTCCCTCTCCGTAGTTGGGATTGAATTCAGGAATGCTCTACGACTGAACTACAACCCCAGCCCTTTTAATTTTTAAATTTTTGAGACAAGGCCTTGCTAAGTTGCCCAGGCTGGCCTTGAACTTGCGATCCTCCCACCTCGGCCTCCCGAGTCGCTGGACCTGGCTCACTTACCTCTTGTCTATAGCCTCTCCTCTCAGGTCTGCTCTCTGCTTTGCTGCCTCTCCCCATCCTTTCCTACCCTGCCCGAGCTTCTGCAACTCATCTTGGTAAAACCATCCATTTTTCAAGGCCTCGCTCAACTGTCGCCTCTGGAGAAAAGCCTTCTGGGCCTCATTCCTGCAGAATGAGCTTCTCCGGTGCCCTGTGTGAATCACCTGTGTGTACCTGGACTGAATGCTGTGCTACTTGTGGGCAGACACATCTTTGTCGGAGACCATGAGCCCCCTTGGGGTCACAGACTGAAATTTTGTCGTGTTGAAAATAGTGCTTATCTTGAAAAGTACCCAGCACAGATCAAATGGATGAAGACATAAATAACTCTATGCCAGAAAAATTAACCGATGCTGGAATCTGATTATACTGGAGTTTGATCAATATTTTAAAAGCAAGTTGAACTGGGAGTATTCTCATATACTCCATCACAAAACAAACATTTTGACAAAGAAAAAACAACATTAAAGGACTTATTCTACACTATTTCAAAAGTTACCATAAAGTCACATTCATTAAGACTGTGTAGCACTTCTGTAAAGGTGAATAAATCAATCAATGGAAATAAACCTTTACTATTATGGTGTTTATGGTCAGTTGATTTTTGATGAAAACCTCAAAATATTTCCATGGAATTTCTTTTCAGCAAATGGCACAATTGTTTATCTAAATGCCAGCAAACAAAAAGTAAATTTTAGACCCTTACCTCCATCACACACAAATGTAGACTCATGGACCTACGTTAAAAGTACAAAACTGGCTGGGCATGATGGGGCACACCTATAATCCATTGGTTCCGGAGCCTGAGTTCAAAGCCAGCCTCAGCAGTTTAGTGAGGCCCTAAGCAGCTCAGTGAGACCATGTCTCTAAATAAAATGCAAAATAGGGCTGGGGATGTGGCTCAGTGGTCAAGTGCTCCTGAATTCAATCTCCAGTACCAAAAAATAAAAAAATTGCACAAAACTTCCAGAAGATGGCTAGGGGTATAGCTCAGTGGCACAGCACTTAAATGGCATAGCATGAGGTCCTGGAATCCCCAGCACTGCAAAAATAACAAAAATTTCTAAAAGCAAACATAGGAGAAAATCTTTGTGACTTTGCTTTAGGAAAAACGTCACCATAATAGTAAAGGTTTATTAATACAGCACTAAAAGCATGATCCATAAAAGAAAAAAAAATGATAAATTAAGATGTTTTATGTTAAAATTTGTTGTGTTTCAAAAGATACTATATAGCTGGGTGTGGTAATGCACACCTGAGGCAGGAGGATCACAAGTTCAAGTCTAGCCTGGGCAACTTAGGAAGACCCTGTATCAAAATAAAAAATAGCCGGGCGCGGTGGCTCACGCCTGTAATCCCAGCACTTTGGGAGGCTGAGGCAGGAGGATCGTGAGTTTAAAGCCAGCCTCAGCAATGGTGAGGCACTTAGCAACTCAGTGAGACCCTGTCTCTAATAAAAACAAAAAAGGGCTGGGGATGTGACCCAGTGGTTGAGTCCCACTGAGTTCAATCCCCGGTACCAATAAATAAATAAATAAAAAGAGCTGGGGATGTGGGTCAGTGGTAGAGCACCCTGAGTTCAACTCCCAGTATCCCCAGTACAGGAAAAAATAAAATAAAAGGAGGTATTGGGAGGGTGAGTGACTTTCCCCCCAAGGTCACACAAGGAGAAGGCAGGAGGGAAGCAAAACTGGGTGGATATATCCATCCATGCAAATAACCATAGACCATTCTGCTCTCAGTCCTGAATGACACCTCACTCCTGACATTGGGGTTTGGGAATGGAGAGGAGGCAGAAACACTGGCGAAAGAAATCATCCTCACTCTCCGCCAAGTCCCTAAGTAGCTGGGAAGACTGAAGACACGCCTGGGGAGGGCTCCCATGGGAGTGGGCAGCCCAGAGTGAGCTGGGGAGGAAGGACAGCTGGAGCTTCCGTAACTCTAACACTGGTTCTCTTCCTGCTATAACATGCTTCCCTCAAGGAGTTACTTAAAATAGGAACTGCAGAGTCAAAGCGTGGACTCAGAAGACAATCCTAAAGTATCTGCCGGTCTGAAGGGAGGTGATTTTAACAGCCCTGAGAGAGCCAACCCCAGGCACGAGCAGAATATCTGGCAGGAGGATTTCAGGTCTCCATCCAAAATGATTCCACAGACACCGTCTCAGTTCAGCACTGGCTGCTGTAACAGTACCACAGAGTGGAGGACTTACACAGGGAATCTTTATTTCCCATCGTTCTGGAGACCGGAAGTCTGAGATCAGGATGTCAGTGTTGACAGATTCTTGGACTCCGTTCACAGATGAAAGCCTTCTTGGATCCTCACATGACAGAGAGCAGAGAGGGGAAGCAAGCCTTCTCGTGCCTCTTCTCATAAGAGAATATATCTCACCATCCTCCCAAAGGCTGCATGTCCAAACCCTGTCTCACTGCAAGTGGGACATCAACACATGGATTTCAGGGGGTGGACACCAGTCTGTAGCACAGAGCCTCCTGAAACTCCGGAACAGTGAGGACAAAGAGACGACCCTGAAGGTTTCTAGAAAGAAACATGCATATGAATCAGTTTGGTACCAGATGATTTTATCCACAATACTGGATAGTAGATGTCAAGAGTGCAGTACCCCCTAGCCCTAAACCTTGAAGCTAGAAATAAGTATCCAGTCAGATTGTCAGTCAAATTTGGGTTGAAGAAATGACATTTTCAGACACTTCAAGACCAAGAAAGTTTACCTGACAGGCATCCCTTTGGGGAAAAAAAAAAATTGAAGAAGTATAATAAAAGATTCAATTTTATATTGAGGCTTTAAATTTTATGTTTCCAGTGGTATAGGTTTATAGGGATATAGCATCACTGTTCCTTCTCTATGGACAGAATCCCACTTACTTTTTCAAGTATTAATATTTATATTACTTAATTTCATTATCATCATTTCTTTTATGTTATCTCATTTTAATATTGTTAATGTTGCTTATTGGCTCTTGAATTTCAAATATCGTAGGATATTTGTACTTAATGAAAAGGCATAGAGACAATATGAATCTTCATATCATAAAAGTAATGGTGTAGCTAGCAGAAATCAGGAGGTAGGGGAGGGAGATTGGGTGGTGATAGTGGGAATGGTACAGAATGGGGAGAAATATAGTTTACAACTGAAAGATCAAGACATAGAAGTTTAATTGTATTATTTATGGGGTTCAAGTTGTGAGAGACTGAATACACAGACAATGTCCATATTGTATATACAGCTAAAACTTTGACCCACAATCTGCAACAACCTGCCCAGGAAACCCACCCTGTTGTCTATAATGGAGTGTGTAGAGGCCCTCTAGTGTAAGTCAGGCCTGCAGGAAGCCAGATTGCTATCTCTAGTGACAATTCAGGGAGCTAAACAATGCTCTCAGCAATGATCAAATCCAAATGACCAGCACTTGATTGATAATAGGCAAGCTTTCCTAATTTTTGTCCCTGCTTCCAACCTAACATCAACCAGAAAAAACAAAACAGGCACCACTAACTAATGACATAGGATGCCCTCTTCTAGCCAGCCCAGTCATAGCTTCCCCAGGCCAGCAGCTCCGCAGGCCACAGTCAAAGCCTTCCCTTCTTTCCACTAGAGAGTTCTCCCACTCCCTTGCTTGCCTTTGAGTTTCTGCCAAGATCCCAGTGACAGTGGGCGGCTGACTCCCTTGTTATAGCAAGCTCAGAACATATAGATAGCCTTTGCTTTTCACATTTGGTGGGTCTTCACTTATTTCCATAGTTGACTCATAAAAGGACCAAAAGATAAAAATATGTTAAACAAAAATTTAATAAAAGAAAGATGATCCAGCTTCCCAATTTCCATGGTGAAAAGTCAATAGATACTATTTAAAGAGACAAATTAAGAAAGAGGATGTATCAAGCTATTTACAGCTATGGGAGTGCCTCCTTATGGTCTGGAGAAAGAAAATGGTCAAGTATCCCTTCCTGTCCCATCTTGCCCTGGGAGTGGGCTGGGATGTGGAAAGGGACTGGGCATATTTTCCTTTCACTCCAGAATCTTCTACAATGTTTGCACTTTTGTTTTCACATCAACTCATTACATTTGTAACTAAATCCATTTCTGGATAGTTGCCTTTTGTTTCTCTGGATAAGAACACTGCTTTTAAAATGTAGCTGGATCTTGGGAGGCCAAGTGCTTGGTACTGACCTTAAAGCAAAGACCCAGGTGATGGAGAAACCATGAACAGAATGAGCAGCCCCCAGGTGCTGAGGGGGCCGGGGAGAGACGTGGTAATGAGCAATGGTAGACACAGGCCATAATCAAGGAGGTGATGAGGGGGGACATTCAGATATCCCAATGTTCTTGCTCCACACCTTTCCTGAGGACATTTGCTACCTAATCCAGCAACAGATATGGAGGGTCAGACCCATAGTGGATTGGAGTAAAGCAGTGGGGGTGGGGGGTGGAGGGGGTGAATTTGCAAAGTCAAGGTTAAAAAAACAAACAAACAAACAAAAACAAAAAACCAGAATTTAACTCCAGGCAGCAAAACTGAAATTTTCAGTTCATGTTTTCTAAGGAAAATGTTAATTCACTTTCACCGAAGGTCTAAAATAAAACTGTCTGTTCTGCTTTATGCTTTTAAAAATTGTGATTATTTAAATGTTTGATTCTTTTCCTCTTCTATCACTTGTGGGGGTGGGAGGGATGATGAATCTGGAGTAAAGGCTGCTGTGAGCAGCTGCTGGCTGTGAAGGGGGAGGTCACGGAGGCTGCTGTGTTACCACACAGCTTGCTCTTGTCCATCAGCTCAAAGAAAGAACCAGGTGGGGGCCATTGTTGTCTTGGAACACCCACTAAGTGGCTGACCGCCACAGTTCACCAGCAGCATTGTTGAAAGCACCATGTAAATATTCAACCTGAAGCAGGTCCCTGCCCTCCAAATGGAGCAAACAGTTGGCACCAACTTAAAACTAAGACTTTATTTTTAGCAGTGGGCATAGAGCTGTCAAGGATCAGTCACTTCTGGCGTTTAGGATTCTTAAACTAGGATGGGTTGGGGTGTAGCTCGCTGATGGAGTGTTTGTGCGCTCATAGCCCTGGGTTCTATCCAGAGCACCCAAAAGGGAAGGGATTCATACCACTGTTCCTTCATCCTCTAGGCCTTTGCCTGTCAGGACACACCAAAGCCTTTAGAACAAACAATTCACTGCCTGCTTTAATTCCATGGGTTTGTGGTGCCCTCCAGGATTTCATGAGACTTAGCCTGTTGGCCCTGGGCATGCCTGCTATTGCCTTTTGTTTTGTTTTGTTTTTGATACCAGGGATTGACCCCAGGGGTGCTTAATCACTGAGCCACATCCTCAGCCCTTTTTATATTTTATTTAGAGACAGGGTCCTCTGAGTTGCTTAGCACCTCGCTAAGTTGCTGAGGTTGGCTTTGAACTGGCGATCCTCCTGCCTCAACCTCCCAAACTGCTGCGATTACAGGCGTACACCACCGTGTCAGGCCCTGGTATTGCCTTTTTCAACTCTTACCAAGAAATCTATTGTAAAGAGGGTAGAAAGAGATTGGAGCAGGTCACGGGAGGCTTGCTTGAGGTTTGGTTGCCAACTCATTCGGTCTTCAATAAATCATCTTTCCTTTGCCTCACTGATAAAATTCTACCAGGATTTCCTAGTTTCCTTTACTCACCATCCCTAGGAGATTTTCTAGGGCACTTTATGACTTGCAATAGTGTATCACAGATGTCATAGAAGTCTAAGATTCTGGGGTTGGAGAGAACATTATAAAAAGCATACAAGCAAAATTAATGCTAAGTGCCACATGGAAGCTTCGGTTCCTGCCTATTTGGTGTGATACTGGGGACTCCGTGGACAATTATTGGTCTTTCCTGCCCAGCATTAATCCACTTGATTATCTTGTCTTTCTGTATTGCTATTTCCTACTCTTTTTCCAACAACCGGAATCCTTAGCAAATTTAATAGAATTTCTGATAGTTCTAAGTCAAAGGCAATGCCAAACCTGGCTTCTTTGAAGGGCAAGTAACAAAGTCAACAGCTAACAGGCCGAGTGGGATGGGGACTGAAGTAGAACCTTGGAGGTTATTGACAACCTTTGAAAGACCAGTTTTATTTTTAATACTTATTCTTTTTTAAAATTACAAACATCTATGGGCTATATACCATCTAGATATGTCTGACTCAGGATATTGCTGTAACCATTTTAAAAGCTAAGATCTATTCCAGGAAAACCAATGCCTGCCCCTGGCCTTGTGTCCAGCCTAGCTTAGTCTTGAATCGGCACCTCACATGAGTGGCTTTGATTGAAGGATCTAAATGACACAAGGAAACCTGGCTTCACCTGTGGTTTTCTGCTTTCTGGCCTCCACTGTACCAAAAGACAAGCTGATGGGGCGGGGGGATGGATGAGTCTTATCATGGGGACCCACAGTCTCTGCCACGTCCTCTCCGGGCAGAAACTCATAGATGAATATGGTGGTGAGCTGCTAGTGAGGAGGCCTCAGTCCCGCTCAGGTGATTGCTCTAGAATGTGCTGTCATCTTCCCATATCAAATGCCCTATCCACAGGTCAAATGGCTTGGGGCATACCAGCCCCGAGGTGACTGGATCACCTCGCCTCGTGCCACTGGAAGGTCTGGGGGCTGGGGGGTCCCCATTGACCTATCCCAGCAGCCTCTCCAGCCAGCACAAGGTTCTCCATCCTCCATCTGCATACTCTTTGGTAAAGGGAAGAATTGTTTAGTAACTGGAATAATAATCCCATAATTTATCTGCCTTGAAAAAAAAAAAATTGTGCTGGAGTGTTCACTTTGAGGGAGCTGCCCAGAGGGTGGAGAGAAGCAGCCTAGAGACCTGAGCAGGGAGAAGACACACAGATACAAAGCTGCCACCAACCTCCCTGTCTCCAGGGGATGGGGGCAGAAAATGGGAATCCTCAAATCTGCCTTTCCTTCTCCCTTTGCCCTCTTCTTTATTCTCCACCTTCCCCTGGGGTGCAAGGGACAGGCTTTTGCCTTTCCCCTTTGTGTCCCCAAGGCACCACCTCTAACCTAAAGCACTGCAGGTGACCAGGCTCCTGAGAGTCTCCTGGGAGGAGATAAAAGGAAACGTAATCCTATTTCTCAACAACCTGGCTTGTGACACTGTCCTGTTTCAACTACCAGAAGCAGAGTATGGCTTCCCGCATGCTCCTGCCCCGCCTTCTCTGTGCTGCTGTGTTGTCACACTATGGTTGTTCCCAGCCCCCTTCCTCGCTTCCCCCCATAAGGACACCTACAGTCCAATGGGAGAAGACCATGAACGTGAGACTGCAAATGAGGAGAACACCATCAGATCTTCTAAAATCATCAGTGCTATGAACTCAGGTCACCCTTGAGATGGGACTAGATAAGAGGGGTGCTTGGAGGGTTGTGGTGGCGATGGTGACATTGCCGAGGAGGGCCCAGAATCCAAGGCTGAGCATGTCAGGGGCACTGACAGCATCTTTGGGGTTCATCACAGTTTGACCCAGGGTAGGCACTGCCAGACTTTTTCTGCTCCCTCCTGCCAGGTGCAGAGGAGCCAGGATGCAAATGTCGTCTCTGCGTAGGACCCAAGACGTGCCCACAGCTGCCCAGCTTGCTGTTGGCTCCCTATCCCCCAGCTTTCCCGCAGTTCTGTGGTTTTGCCTGTAATTTTGCTGTCTCTCTCCTTTCTCTGACCATTTGCCCATTTTGCTCTATTGGGCTACTCTTTAAAAAAACAAATAAACAAAAAATGAAAACCTCTTTTTTTTTTTTGGACTGGAGTTTTAGCCCAGGGGTACTTTACCACTGAGCCACATCCCAAGCCCTGTTTTAAATTTGATTTTTTTTGAGGGGGGGTTATTACTGGGGATTGAACTCAGGGGCACTCAGCCACTAAGCCACATCCCCAGTCCTATTTTGTTTTTATTTAGAGACAGGGTCTCACTGAGTTATTTAGCACCTTGTTTTTGCTGAGGTCGGCTTTGAACTTTCAATCCTCCTGCCTCAGCCTCCCAAGCCACTGGGATTTCAGTTGTGTGCCACCATGCCTGGCAAATTTGATTTTGAGACAGGGTTTTTCCCTAAGTTGCTGAGGCTGGCCTTGAACTTGGGATCCTCCTGCCTCAGCCTTCTGAATTGCTGGGAGTAGAGGGATGCACCCCTATTCCCTAGCTAAAAACAAAAATCTCTTAAATGATTTATTGTGGGCAATTTAAAACAAGTATTAAGTATAATATAATGAGCCTGCAGGTATTAATTACCAGTTTCAACACTGATCAACTCATGGCAACTCATCTTAATATATCCATCATTTCTGGAAACTTTTAAAATATCCCCTCAGGCAATTTGCTATCTTACCTAAAATGCACAAGTCCTTCACTCAACACCTAGACTAGATCAATCAGTTGTATAAAGCTCAAACTTTATAACTCTAATTCCATTCAAACATCACATCTCTCCAGGTACTCTGTGTAAATCTTTTGTAAAGGGAAGAGTTTTTCAGTAATTGAAATAAAAATCCTCCAAATTTATCTGCTTTAATGAACAAAACATACTAATATAAGAGGGTTTTGTTGTTGTTTTAAGGAGTTTTTCAAAGGCAATTTTTTTTCTGTACTGAGGATTGAACCCAAAGGGTCTCTACCACTGAGCCCCTTTTATTTTCTTTTGAGATAGGGTGTATCTAAGTTGCTCAAGCTGGTCTTAACCTTGACAGCCTCCTGCCCCAGTCCCCCAAGTTGCTGGGATTACAGGTGTGCGCCACCACCCCTGGCTGCCTCAAAGGCAATTTTGGTTGTCATTTTGCAGTGCCGGGTTAAACCTAGAACACGCACTCTAACACTGAGCCGTCACATCCCCAGCACCTTGAAAAAGGTAAAATGGTTAAAAGTTGCTTCTCTCTAGTACTTGATATTTCTGCTCTTTCCCCTTCCTCTGTGATATTCCTTTAATCAGTTGGCTAGCAAACTCTGTCTGCACAGACTGGTCAGGGAAATTTCTCCCCAGAGCTGGCAAGAGTGAGTGGGTGAAGTTGTGCGTAGTTTGCACAGTTTTTCACCGGTGCAGAGAAAGTGCATATGTACTACCTCAGCTCTCCAGTTGTGGTCCATTGGGAAGACTGGGTCTCTAGGCACCTGAGAGTGACAGCTTCACTTCTTGGGTGGATCTGAACCTGCTCTTGCATAGACACATTTTCCTAAGACACAATTATACCCTCTACTCTTGTGGGACACAAGTATCATCAGTATAAACCTGGATTCTCGGTTCCCAGAATGGTAGAAATGGCCTTAGAGAGACCCACTTAGCTCCTCAGCAGAACTCCAGGGCTTTGCGTTTTGCTGAAACACAATGTTCCTAGCATGACGAGCACATTGGCTTTGTCATTTGTCTCTAAATTCTGTACAGTTCCCTTGCTAGTACAATAGCCACTTTTTAGGGAATCAGTGACTAAGCAGGTGACCTGGCCTAAATGTTTAGTGTTGAAATATGACTCACCTAAGCCTGTAGACCTATGTGTTGTCGATATTTTGTCAGAGAATAAACAATTTTCCAGCATATGTTTGCAGGCAAATATTCTTATCACTATTATTGTTCTGTATAAAATGTGAGATGTTCCTTCAGAAATAGCATTATATGAAATAACTTTATTAATGTGGATCATGTTGGGGAAGGTATATTTTCTCCCATAAGTAATTCCCATTTATGTGTTTTTGGCAGGAGCACTAGGGATTGAACACAGAGGCACTTTACCATACAGCCACATCTCTAGGCCTTTTCATTTTTTATTTTGAGGCAGGGTCTTGTTAAATTGCTGAGGACCTCACTAAGTTGCTAAGGCTGTCCTTGAACTTGTAATCCTCTTGCCTCAGCCTCCCGAGTTACTGGAATTACAAGCATGCACCACCAAGCTCAGCTTCCTATTTACTTTTTTGTTTTTTAATATTTATTTGTTTTAGTTGTACACAATGCCTTTATTTTTATGTGGTGCTGAGGATGGAGCCCAGGCTGTGCACGTGCTAGGCGACACTCTACCGCTAAGCCACAACCCCAGCCCCTCCCATTTACTTTTATTTAAAGCACCTAAGTTTTAATTTTTTTTTTCCTTAAAACTCCTATAAAGGCCAGTTTCCAAATCTTAATTCCAATCTGTGGTATGTATGATTTAGTGATTTCAGGACAGGAGTAACTACATTTGATTCCTGAATTTTTTCCCTCAAAACTAAGAGTGTTTGCTGAGTGTGGTGGTGCCTGGCTGTAATCCCAGTGACTCTGGAGGCTAAGGCAGGAGAATCCCAAGGTCAAGGCCAGCCTTGGCAACTCAGCAAAACCTTGTCCCAAAGTAAAAAATAAAAAGGACTAGTCATGTAGCTCAGTGGTGAAGCACTCCTGGAATTAGTTCTGAGAACCAAAGGATGGCAAGAGTGACAATCTCAATACTTACTCTAGTATGCCTTAACATTCTGTTTTATTTAAAATAATTTCTGGGTGATTTCAGCATGATTTTATGGCTCAGTCATTCTTTAGCTACCTTAAACTGGGATTACATACTAAAATATATTTAGCTTGTCTACAATTCCATTCTCTTTATGGAAATAAAACTTGGAGGGTGTCAGGAGTGATTGGAATTCAGGAGGACAATGGAAATGCTGGGGACAGAGCCAAGCATAAACCCCGCTGTGCTCCTGGGCTCTTGGCTCTTCCTAGAGAGAAAGATCTTCAGTCCTTTGTAAAGGGAGGACAGTGTCACCCACTTTGTGGGGGAGGATGAGTGACTCAGTGAGCACTGGACAGATAGTGACCAATTGCTGGGTGATGAGCACGTAGCAGAAAGGCAGGAGGATAGTACTGGAAGTTGATGATGGTTAGCAGAAGGGCACAGTGTGTTCCATGCCAAGACAGATTAGCAGGAACTGGAATATCCAGTTAGAGTTCAAGATGAAGACAGTTTGAGGAAAGCATTGCACAGTTATGCATAAACTGAATGGTAGAAAGATCTCCCTGATACATCCACTGTGCAAGATCACAGATCAAACAAGAAAACATCAACGTTGCACCCAAGCCTGGCCACAACCCCTTGACCAAAAGTAAAACAGACCCTCATTGAAATACATTTGCATGTTAAAAGATATGCCCAGGGGAGAACTAAAACAAATTTTTTAGGGTGGGGGTGGGGGGACTGGGGCATACTGGGGATTGAACTCAGGGGCGCTCAACCACTAAGCCACATCCCCAGCCCTATTTTGTATTTTTATTTAGAGACAAGGTCTCACTGAGTTGCTTAGTGCCTCACCATTGCTGAGGCTGGCTTTGAACTTGTGATCCTCCTCCTATTTCAGCCTCCCGAGCTGCTGGGATTACAGACATGCGCGCCAACACGCCTGGCTAGAACTAACACAATTTGAAGCACTTTTTGAAATTTATATAAACATCTGGACAATGTGCAAATTGGTATAGGTGCAACAGGACATTATAACATTGCTTATGAATATGTTAACGTCCGACCCCCAAACGCATGTATGCTGTTTACCCCTGGACTTCCTTGCCACTCTTTCTATGGGATGGCCACCTCTCCCTGCCACTCCACCTGTGGTAGATGCCTCTTTGTACCCCACTGTCTTGGAGTTGTCACTTTGCTGTCTGGCTATCATGCTTGTCAGGTAGCCACCTCTACAGCTGCTCTGCGTGTGGAGTGGCCTTCTTGCTAGTCTAATCAATTCAATAGATGATTTTTTTTCTAGTCTTCTCTCTGTCACTCATGTTTGATTTCTATCCTGCATGAGCTGAAGGGCCCACAGAGTTGGTGACAATAGGAGTGCCTGTCTGGGATTCTTCAAAGACTTCACCTTAGTGTGATCATGGCTCTGGCAAAGTCAGGGTTGGAAGAAACTGGGAAAAGCATCTGTTTCTCTTATTTTATAGATTAAAAAAATGGTGAGGCCCAGATAGTGACGGCATAGGCTTCATGTGGTCTCACCATGTAAGGGCGAGTGGAGAAGAACTTGGAGGGTGAGTTGTGGAGAGAGACAAACAAGAACATGGGGTGTAGACGCAGTTCCTAGGTTCCAGCTGCTCACCTCCTGCTGGTGCTTCTCAACTTAGAGGGTGTCTGGCATGCATGCTATCAAGGTTTGTTGCTTCCTGACTTGGAGCAACAAATGGTGGCCCATCCGGGGACTCGGCCGGTGGATAAGAAAAGATAAGAAATAAGAACAAAAAGTAAAAGATAGTGAGGAGAGCGAAGAAGAAAGCATAGCCTCTGACTCAGTTGAGACCAGCAAGAAGAGAGATCAGAGAGGAAGTTCTCCTCCACTAAGCCGGTTAAGAATTAATTAAAAAAAAAACCGAAAAGCCGAAGCGAGTAGCCAGCGAAAGCCGAAGTGAATAGCCAACAAACATGATCAGTGCGTTACTTGATGAAACTAAGGGCAGCTGATTTCACTTAAAGAACTTGATGCACTATGGAAACTTGCCTTGTCAGCAGTAGGCTTGCCGCCTTAAAGCCGCAGCATCTCCTCAAAATTGGACATCCTAGAACATCCCCTATTTTCTTCAAGTAAGATAGATGAAAAATATAAGATAGATGAAGACGCAAAAAAGAAATGTCATATTTTATTAAAACTGAAGGGGGGAAATGAAGAGCCCTAATAGGAGATGGTTAATTGCGGTTAGCTGACGGCCATAAGAGATGTTCTGGTTTCCACCTGAAAGAATCTTTGTATGCCCGTGAACTGTGTGACGCACCTGTGGTCCTTGTTAAAGCTAAAGATATATAACCAGGTGAGGAGTCAGACTAGAGGATTGAGAGAAGAAATAGTTGCTGGTTGGAGTCAGGCCGAGGCTGCCGAAGAAGAAAGAAGGAAGAAGAAGCTCTCTCTCTCTCTCTCTCTCTCTCTCTCTCTCTCTCTCTCTCTCTCTCTCTCTAAGAAAGTAAAAGTAAAAGAAAGTAAAGAAGTAAAGAGTCAGTAGTCAGAAGAAGTAAAGAGTCAGAGAGGTTGCTGAAAGAGCCAGTGTTAGAGTTTTGAGAGATTGCTAAAGCCGAAGAATAAAAAAACCTTCTTTCATCTTCATTCTGCCTCCGAGTTTTTCTCCCGCGGCGAAGGTTGGTCTGGATGGCGTGGATAACTTGACATTGAATCCTGTGGTAAAAATGAAAAGTATTCCCAAAGGACTACAGGGACACAGCCACATCAATGTTTATAGCAGCTCAATTCACAATAGCTAAATTGTGGATCCAACCTAGATGCCCTTCAGTAGATGAATGCATAAAGAAGCAGTGGTATATATACACAATGGAATATTACTCAGCATTAAAAGAGAATAAAATCATGGCAGTTGCAGGTAAATGGATGAAGTTGGAGAATATAATGCTAAGTGAAGTAAGCCGATCCCAAAAAAACCAAATGCTGAATGTCTTCTCTGATATAAGGATGCTGATTCATAATGGAGATGGGGAATGGAGCGTGGGAGGAATAAACAAACTTTAGATAGGACAAAGGGGAGGGGAGGGATGGGAGAGGGCATGGGGGTAGGAAATACTGTGGAATGAGACAGGCATTATTACCCTAAGCACATGTATGAAAATACGAATGGTGTGATTCTACTTTGTGTAATCCAGAGACTTGAAAAATTGTGCTCTATTTTTGTCATATGAATTGAATTGCATTCTGCTGTCAAATATAATAAATTAGAATAAATAAAATAAAAATATTAAAAAAGAAATTATGGTACACCCATGCAATGGAATCAGCAATAAAAGAATAAACTATTAATACACATACACACACACACACACACACACACACACCAAAAAAAAAAAAAAAAAAGAATGAAAGGTATTCCTTTTACAGTGCTCTTTCCAAATCCCTTTGATTGTCTAAAGTGAAATTACTCTAGCACTTGCTGATCTCCCGTTCCCTTAGGCTGGAAGCTCAAAGACAGCAGTAGCCGACTAGAGAAATGTTGTTGTTGTTATTGTTTTATGTATTTACACTTATGTTACCTTCAAGTGTGACACACAGTAGTGGTTTTCCATTTATGGGAAAATAAACCACTGTAGATAAGAAAGTGAGTTCATTTGTAGAAAAAAAAAAGTCTAGTAAAAATAGCACAAGTGGCATGAAGATATGACAAAATTAGCCAGGTAGTAGGTGACCTGCCTGTGAAACACTGTGCTGAGAAGGTGAAAGTAGCCTGAAGGGCAGAAGTGGAATTTAATACAGAGCAATGACAGGAATTTGTGTACGACCTGGCTCATGCCTTAGAGGGGCTTAATTTGAGAAAACAAGGCATGTGCATATGAAAATAAATAAATAAATCACAAATCTAAACGGTGAACAGTCTGAGAATGGCACATCGCGCCTCTTTTTCTGCCATAGGGAGGAAATCATTACTTTAGGTTCGTGGAGTAAAGATAGCTCCCTATAGGCTGATTCTAAGAAAGCTGACAGTTAAGTAGGTGGGACTCCAAGCCTAGAACAGTTCAACTTAAAAATTAGGGGGCTGGGGCTATGGCTGAGCTGTAGAGCGCTCATCTCACATGTGTGAGGCCCTGGGTTCGATCCTCAGCACACATACATAAAATAAAGGTATTGTATCTACCCACAACTAAAAAAAAAATATTTAAAAAAATTGGAACAAGAAGACCTTTCCCAATAGAGCTGGGGGTTCCAGCAGACTTTTCTTATGATTCTACACAGAAGCTTATAACTTTTTTTTTCATACATCTTACTATTCTTACTCATTTTTAGAACTGTAAAAATGCACACTCATGACCACTTCAAAGGGACAGAAACTAGTTTGAACACACGGAGCCGGCGGCGTGTTGAGTATGCCTTCAACAGTCTAGCCTGTTTTAGAAGACCTCAGTCTCTTCATTACCATGCTTGCAAATGCAGGCAAGGTATCAGGGGTGAAAAGAAAATAGTTTATTCCTTTATTTTGTAGAAAATTTGTTTTTGTTTTAAAGAAGCAAATAAAATTTATTTGGCTAAACAAGATAAATTTGGTTATTTTGAAATTTTCAGTAAGTGTCAGGAGTGTGTCCTGAGATTTTCGAGTTTCTTTTTATTTACACCACTGAAGTTTGTAATGTTTATAAAATATATTGGAAGAGTTGTTTCCACAAAAAGCAAAAATTTCAAGTGGCTTAGAAAGCTGTTCATTAACACCCTCAAAATTAAACAATCACCAATTAAAGATTATGAGCCCTTGTTAGCTACTCACTCTACATGCTTTGACTGTGAGATGGAAATTTCCTGTTATTCTACTCTCAAGCTTCTGGAGGATTTAAATGTGTCCTGAGATCGCAAAACAAGCTACAATTATTACCATTTGCAAAACTTAACTGAGTGAATAGACATTTTCTTGATACAAAACAGCTAAAACCAAACGCTCAATCCAGGAATAAATAATATGCAATTTAGACAGAATTCACTGTTTCAAGAGACAAAACCAGTATGGGCCATCTTATGTAAAAAGAAAAGAGGTAGATTTATTGCAAGAATTTTAGAAAATACCAGAATATCACTGCATAGATGATGAAGTAAATCTTGGGAAATGGTCAGAAACCAAGGTGGTTCAAAGGGCAGACAGAAGAGAACACAAGCAAAAATTCCACTGCACATGATTGCCACTGGGGTCACCTCCAGTAATCTATGTTCCTGAGATTCTGGCCCAAGATTTAAATTCCCAAAGGAAAACATTCAATTGGCCAAGGTTAAGTCACATGACTGTTATAGTAACACGAAGAGCATGCTGGACACTTCTGTTTCCACAGTGATGGAGTTACCACCCCTCACCAACTATACATCCCATGGAAGATGGGGCATTAGTAGGAAGAAGATTGGATGCTGGGTTACCCCAAATGACAAGTATCTGCTACAGATCGTGACCTGTTAAAAGACCACAACTCTTAACCGCAACTCCCAGGTTCAAAGTTTGTGTACCTTAAACTCAGCTAGTACTCGAAACTTGGTCTCTGATACCACGAATCAAGCTCTGTGGTGAAAAGACTGATTCCAGAGCCGGGGTGGACTAGGCCAGGGTTAGGGTTTGAATGTGAGGAGTCCCCCAAAAGCTCGTGTGTGAGACAATGCAAGAAGGTTCAGAGGAGAAATGATTGAGTCATAAGAGTCTTAACCCAATCAGTGATTGATCCCCTGTTAGGGATTAACTGAGTGGTAACTGAAATGGTAGGGTGTGGCCAGAGGAGGGGGAGTTGGGGTGTGGCTTTGGGATATATATTTGTATCTGGCAAGTGGAGACCCCTCTGCTTCTTGATCACCACGATGTGAGCTGCTTCCCTCTGCCACCCACTCTCCATGACGTTCAGCCTCACCTAGAGTCCTGAGGAATGGAGTTGGCCTTCTATGGACTGAGACCTCTGAAACCATGAGCCCTCAAATAAACTTTTCCTCCTCTCTACTTGTTCTGGTCAGGTCCTTAGTCACAGCAGCAAAAAAATCTGACTAAACCAGCCAGGCATGGGGTTACCTCTATATTCATGGGACACTAGGCAAATAAGTTTTGTTAAGTTCTCTAGCTATATAATATTTTTGATTAAAATTCATGTTATAAAATTCATGATACCATATGAATTATAAAGATTTACCAGTAAATATGTAGATTAAGTGATAGAGAAGAACTTGATTGTTCAAACAGCACACATGGAAGGGCTTCCTAGTATCCAGGCACCAGCTCTTCCTGTTCTTTATTGTCAAAAGTGTTGTCCTGGCTAAATTCATCTCTCTAGTCATAAGAGAAAAGGTAGCGACCTTGTAATTGCTCACAGTGCCCTGGCTCTTCAGAACTGGTTTGTACCGAGATGACACAGTTCTCCCTGCCTTTGCTGTTCCCGGCACCTTTCTTTACTCATGACGCTGCCTCATCTCTTGAGCTTCCTGGGAACGCGGCTTCCAATGACTCAATCAATTGTTGTTCCTGTGCTTTGTTGATGATGTTCATAAATGCCTCAAGTACACAGGTAAAAGTAAACTGTAATTTATTTTCTGGCCATATTAAATTGACCAGCGGATTGTATAGGCTAAATGTAGCATAACGTGTCTTCCACCCCTATCTTGTGCTGAATCACTGCATTCCTGAAACCTGCTCTTCCGCTTTGGGCTGCCCCCATGCCTTGCGCACACCACCAACAGCAGGGAGGAGACATGTTGGGCTCATGCGCAGAGTGAGAAGAGCAGTCCCATTTGTGGAAGAAATGTTTATCTCTCTGTTATCACAGCTCAAGACTCACGAGGAGGGCAAGAGATAACAAGAGGGATGGCTCCATGACATTGCGGGGTATTGTGGTGAACTGACCTTACCCAAACTGAGAGGTGGCCTTTGTCCTTGGATACTCCAGGCCCCTGGAAAGTCCTGCCTGGTGGAAGTATCTTTGTTTGCCTGGGGCCTTTGGTCATTGGACAGTCTATCAATGTCACTTATGATGGGTGTTTTGGGACATGCTGTACCTGTTCTGATCTCTGGAGGAACTGGACACTACAGGCATTAGCCTGATCTCTGGGAGGGGCAGGCAACTAAAGATCAGTCATGTAGGCAGGCTCAATAAAAACTGTAGAAGATCACCAAAGGCTCAGGGAGAGTACCCCTTGTTGGCACTCCATTGTGGTCACAGGAGGTACTGCCATCGTGACTCCATGGAGAAAGGTTGACTAGGACTCTGCATTTGACCCCTCCTGGACACTGCCCTACACATCCCGACCTTGGGTGGATCATAGCCTTCATTGCTGCCCTGTAACTAACTGTAACTGTTAGTATAACAGGTTCTATGAGCACTTTTATTGAATTATAAAAGCTGAGTGTGATTTGGGAATCCCTGACCTTGCAGTTAGTGTCAGGAGCGGGGCGGTCTTCTGAGACTGGATCCTCACACTTTGCGGTTTGGCCAATAGACTTTACAGTCAGGGTACAGAGCAAGTCTCAAAAGCCCTCAGCGGGGACAGTCAGATCAGACATGGATGGGCAGGAGCTAATGCCCAGGCCCACCTGGGCTTCAGGTCCAAGGGCTTTTAGTAGACAGTTGGCAGCCCAGAGTTCTGAACTCATCCTGTGTCCAAATACATGAAAGTCACGCCAAATCAGCATGTCGGCACCATCCAGAATGATTCACTGAAAGATTTTATAAGAGGAAAGGACATCAGATCTGAGAAAGTTCTTTTTTTTTAATTAATTGGTTTATTTTAGTTAGGTATGTATGACAGCAGAATGCATTTTGATTCGTTGTGGACAATTGCAGCACAACTTTATATTTCTATGGTTGTACTCAATGTAGTGTCGCACCACATGTGCAGTCATACATGTGCCTAAGGTAATGATGTCCATCTCATTCCAGCATCATTCCTGCCCCCATGCACCCTCCCTACACTCCCTCCTCTTTGCCCAAATTTCCTCCATCTTTCCCATGCCTCCCCCCTCCCCATTATGGATCAGCGTCCACTTATCAGAGAGAACATTCAGCCTTTGATGTTTTGGGATTGGCTTATTTCACTTAGCATGATATTCTTCAACTCCATCCATTTACCTGCAAATGCCATAATTTTAGTCTCTTTTATTGCTGAGTAATATTCCATTGTGTATATACCACAGTTTCTTTATCCATTCGTCTATTAAAGGGCATCTAGGTTGCTTCCACAGTTTAGCTATTGTGAATTGAGTGGCTATGAACATTGATGTGGCTGCGTTACTATAGTATGCTGATTTTAAGTCCTATAACCAAAGGACTTTAAGTCCTTAAAATCCCAGAAAGTAGGGAAGTACTCTAAAAAATGATGGGGCTTATCAGCAGAACACAGGAGCCAGCGTGAGGGCTCCCCTAGCCAAATATGGCATAACCCAAGCACCACAAAGAAGCTTAAGCACAATTACAATTTATAAACTATTGAAAAATAGGAATTCATGAATCCATACAGATAGATGATAGGTAGGCAGATAGGAGGTTTTTTTCTTTTGTTTAAATTTATAATAGTAGTATGGATTACAATTCATAATGCACATATATAGCATCTTTTTACATATAAAAGTATGTATAAAGTATATAAGTACCATTCAGATCTTCAATCATGCATTTAGGATAATGATATCCATAGGCAGATAGGAGTTTACCATGGCGAGGAACCAACAGATAAATGTAAGGAACACATGGGAACTGAAAATTATCTTTCTGCAGACATCTAGGTAAAGATGGAAGCAGACAAGAATCATGAACGCATGCTCTAGCTGAGAGGATATTTTGAAGTGAAGCAGGTATTTGTATAGTCTAAAGTGTCTACCCACCAGTGGGATCTTATTTACAAGGAAGAAAGTAGCCGTTCCATACTGGAAAAATCAGATGATGCCTAGAATTGGTGATAAAAAAATGAACCACTAACAAGGGCCAGATGGGCCTCATGTACCTCCAAATACTATGCTCTGAGGACCCAATGCCTATGCAGCATTCTGACTAAGGGTGCAGAACCTCAATGTAATTACAAAGAAATGTCAAATAAACACAAAATGAAGGCTGTCTTATTTAAAAAAAAAAAAAAAAGAGGTGGAGAGGGGAGTGTATTCTTGAAAGATATTAATGATACAAAATACAAAGGATGGTTATGGAAATGTTCCAGACTGAAGGAGCCTGGAGAGATATAAAAACTAAATGAAATAATGGACTCTAGGCTGGATCTTCTAGTGGAGGGGAAAATGTCATAAAGTACATTATTAGGTTAACAGAAAAATTGGGAAAAGGATGGCTGTGTATTGAATCAATATGAATGTACCAAGCTGATAACTCTTCTATAGTTACGTAATAGAACATGCCTATTCTTAGAAAATGCACGAAGTATTCGAGAGTGAGAGGTCATAATGTATGTAACCTGTTCACAAATTCTTCAGAAAAAAAAATTTTTTTTGTGTGTGTGTGTGTGTAGAAAAAGGGTGGAAGATATACAAACATACAGAGAAAGAGAGTGTGCAAATGCTAAAATAACTGGGGCAAAATGTTTGCAGAACCCAAATAAAGGATATACTAGCATTCTCTGTGCTATTTTTATTCTTTCAACTTTTAGTAAATTTGACATTATTTGCAAATAAAAAGATTGAGTGTCTTGTGTTTATGGCTCATTGATTGCCTTTCTTTTATTTTCTTTTCCTGTACTGGGGATTCAACCCAGTGGTGCTCTGCCATTGAGCTACATCCCCAGCCCTTTTTATTTTTGATGTTGAGGCAGGGTCTCTCTAAATTGCCCAGGCTGGCCTCTAATTTATGATACTTCTGCCTCAGCCTCCCAAGTCACTGCAATTACAAGCATGCACCACAACATGCAGCTTATTCCTTTATACATAAATACAGCCATCATAAATTTATCTGTTGTGTGCATCTTATACAAGGTTTTGTTGATCTTCTTTGAAACCTAGGTTTGTTGTCCATGATGTAAAGGCATGATCATGGAAAAGCATGCTGAATTATTTGTGGATAGCTGTAAATGGAGCAAGATCAAAAGTATATTCAGGCCAGGCATGGTGGTGCATGCCTGTATTTCAGCTACATGGGAGTCTGAGGCAGGAGGATCTCAAGTTCAAGGTTAGTGCGGGCAAATAAGTGAGACTCCCTCAAAATAAAAGCTGGGGATGTAGCTCAGTTATAGATCACCCTGGGGTCAACCCCCAGTACTGCTTTAGTAATGATGATGATGATGATGATGATGATGATGAAGAACACAACCAGACCCATGCATATTAAAACACGTGTATAGACTCACATGTTGGTTTAGTGTTCTTAGAGTCACAGATTTGAAAAAATCAGTCTCTTGCTCTAATGTAAACAACTTAAACTATCTCAATTTAAGGTCCTTATAAGATAAGATTCACGACTCCCCAAGACAAGTCGTTTCAATATCTCACCTTATCCTCTTTTTAATTTTATTTTTTTCAGTACCGGGAATTGAACCCAGGAACTCACATGTGCTAGGCAAACACTCTCCCACTGAGCTATACCCATACGCCTTTTTATTTATGCTTTTTTTTTAATTTGAGAAAGGTCTTGCTAAGTTTCCAGGGCTGGCCTGGAGCTTGGGATCTTCCTGCCTCAGCCTCCTGAGTACCTGCAGTCACGGGCATGAACCACCACACCTGGCCCAACTTGTTACTTTTCACTCTCTCTCTCTCTCTTGCTCTCTCTCTCTCTTTCTTTTTGGTTTGTTTTGTTTTAAAAGTAGCTGTCATGGATTTATCCTCAAATCTCTGCCAGAGATGAAATCTCCCATTTGTTGAAACTGCCATTTGCACTTGTTTTGGGGACACTGTCCATCTTGCTGCTGTGCTAGTCTGGGGCACCCTTTGCTGTGACCCTGGGACATGTTTCACTTCATCCCATGCTGCGCTCTTGGTTTGATGGATCCCAGGTCTTGTACTTTTGTGATTGCGCAGAAGCTTCTGGGTTCTCTCAATAGACAAATCTCTTCACTCGTGGAGTCTGAGATTTTCCTTATTCTATACTCACTATCAATTAAGATCAAGAACTTGACTGCATATAAAACCCTGGCCTGGAAATAATTTTCCTTCAGAATCATGGGCTGTGCTCCATTGTCTTCTGGATACCAGTGCTGCTGCTGAGAAATCTGCCGAGGCTGTCATTCTCAACTTGTTGTGTATTACTTTGTTTCCTCTTTGGAAGAATTTTTTTTTTTGGGGGGGGGGGGGATCTTTTCTCTATCACACAGGTTCTGCAACTTCATGATCCTAGATCTTGATATAGACATTTCTCACTGTGCTGATCATACGGAGGTCCCCTTCAATCTGGAGATTTGTATCCTTCAGTTTTGGAAATTTTTCTTCTTTAATTTCTTTTTTTTTTTTTTTAATATTTATTTATTTGCTTTAGTTGTACACAATGCAATGCATTTATGTTTACGTGGTGCTGAGGATCGAACCCGAGTCGCGCACGTGCTAGGTGAACGCTCTACCGCTGAGCCACAACCCCAGCCCCTTCTTTTATTTCTTTAATTTTGTTTGATATCTCATTTTCCTTCTGGAACTTCTATTTTCAGATCAAGTGTTCTCAACTTGTTTTGAACCATGAACCTCTTCTCACAATAATATTTTGAATGCACAAAATAAAATGCTTAAGATTGTAAAGAAATATGCATCTACTGAAACATAATCGACATGTTTTGTCAATCACATAAGCATGTATGTGCTTAAATAATAACACCTAGCAACAAATTTGATAATTATCATTTATTGACTAATATGATTTAAAATATATGTGATTTCTATTGGTGGCAAAGTTGCAGATGTCATTATGTTTTGTTACATTTTTAACAGAAAGAAATGCTGTCTATCTGCTAGGAAAAATAAAGCTGTATTTTTTCCCATCCAATTCATAGACAAATATGCTCCACAGAACTTTGGGGGTCAGTGGGTCCCAGATTAAGAATGACTAAGAGCTGGGGACGTAGCTCAGTGGTAGAGGGGTTGTCTGGCATTCCTGAGGCCCTGGGTTTGAACTCAGCACTGAACATAAAATAAAATAAAATAAAGTCTGACTTGGTCGTTGGATCTCTTAAATGGTTTCTCTAACTTTATCTTTTCTCCCAATTTTCCATCTCTTTGTTCTTTTGCTCTGATGTACAGGAAATGACCTTTATTTTATTCTCCCATTCTTTGGTTAAATTTTAAAATTTCTAATAATTCCTCTTTGTTCTCAAGATGTTCCTTAATTTTAATGTCTGTGTCCGCACTTTGTACCTGTAATATTATTTTCTGAAGACAAAAATAAATGCTGCTTTTTTTTTTTTTTTTTTTTTTTTAGTTTATAGTTTTCTTCTATGCCTTACATCACTGTCTCTTTCACTATAATTACTTTTCAACATTTAGTTATTGGTGATAATGAGTTCAAAATAATCAACTGCAAGACTTATATTGATTTGATCCATTATCCCTTCAGTACCTTCCCTAAAATGGTAGAGATTTTTAAAAATCATTTTATAATTTACATAAGATAAACTGCAAAAATCTTAAGTTTACAGCTCTATGAACTGTAAAAGATCAAGATAAAGAACATTTGTATTAGTCCACAGATACTTTCTGGTCCTTCCCAATTAATCTTCCCATCCTATATATAACCCTATATTGGCAGCGTGACTAAGTTTTGCCCATTCTTCAACTTCATATAAAGGGAATAATAAAGGAATTGTGTGCTCTTTGGGGTTTGGCTTTTTGCATTCAACATATCTGCAAGATTCATCCATGTTAACATGGGTATTGGCAGCTCTTTTGGTTCTTTTGCCTGTATATTTTTTAGTATGAACTTATCACATTATCAGCCATTCACCTGTTGTACATTGTCCTGTTTCCAGTTTTTAACCAGTCTGAATAAAGCCTCTCTGGTCCTTCTCATCCCTTTATACTAATAATTATTTCTAGGGTTCTAATTTTATCTTTTTAAAGATTCAAAAACAATTTTTAAACTGGCATTTCTGAAAAGTTGTGTTGACTTCTGTGCTCAGTTATTTGTTGCATCTCATGCTGTTTCCTGACGGTTCCTTGCTGAGATGAACCCGTGAGAGTGAACATCAATGGGTAATAATGAATTCCTGATGTCTTCGTTTTGCCTTCATTCTTCAATATTAGTTTGAACAATAATTTGTATTACCCTTGCCACTGTGAGGCTATTACTCCGTGGTCTTCTAGCTTCTGCTATTGCTGCTGAGAAACCAGGGACTTTTTCATTCTTATTACTTTTTAGGTAATCTAACTGCTAATAACTAAAATTTTCCTTCTGCACTTTATATCCTTGTTTTATTATATTACTTCTGGGTGTGGTTTCATTTCTGTTTAACCTATTTTTTATAGAGAGAATACTTTTGGTTTAAAGTCTTATTTTCAATTACAGAACATTCTTACTTGTTATCTCCTCAAATATTGCTTCTTTGATATTCCTTCTTTACTATTTCTTTCATTATTCCTTGTTATTGCCTGCCAAAATTTTCTGTTAGATAGGCAATTTCTTCATTTATTACTTTGCAGATCCTAAACATGCTTATTTTAAGTATTTTGTCACTGCAATAATCCAGAATGAATGAATCTCTCTCTCTCTCTCTCTCTCTCTCTCTCTCTCTCTCTCACCCTGGAGTGCTTTACCTCTGGACTACATCCCCAGCCCTATTTATTTATTTATTTATTTATGTATTTATTTTTGGTACTGGGGATTGAACTCAGGGGCACTCGACCATTGGGCCACATTCTCAGCCCTTTTTTGTATTTTATTAGAGACAGGGTCTCACTGAGTTGCTAAGTGCCTCACCATTGCTGAGGCTGGCTTTGAACTTGCGATCCTCCTGCCTCAGCCTCCCAAGTGCTGGGATTATAGGAGTGTGCCACCGCGCCCGGCTTATTTATTTATTTTTGAGACAGAGTACCTCTAAGTTGCTGAGGGCCTTGCCAAGTTACTGAGGCTGGCCTCAAACTTGTAATCCTCCTGTCTCAGCCTCCCAAGTCGCTGGGATGACAAGCGTGTTCCACCACACCTGGCACAAATTTATCTTTTGCAATTTTGTGAGATGTCTTTCTTTATTTTTTTCATGTACTCTGGAATTTTGGCCTCTCTCTCCCTTTTTCTCTCATTACTCCTCCCTCCTTGTCCAATTCCACAATTGCCTTCACCACTGGCCCAATCCAGATTCTGTTCTTTATTGGCAACATGAAATTCTACCCCGCAACGATAAAGAGAATATTTAAAATCAGTCACCAAGCCCTTTGTAGCTTGGCTTTATTTCACAAAAGTACTTTAGTGTCCTGTTTCTGTATTTTCATTTGCTTTTATATTTTATCTATTATGGTTATATTGCAGTCAAAGGGGATCCTTAAAGGGGGATTGCAGCTACCAAACAATCTTTGACTGGAAGCTATCCTCTCTTTAACCCACAGGAAGCTGACTTCTATCCCTACCACAACCAAAAACTACTTTTTGAAAGAGACATCAGTGGTCACCATGTTGCTAAACTAAGTCAACATCTTAGTCCTAACTTTGAGCATGCTTGCCTGCTCCGAATGCTCTGTTCTCCTGGCTTCCACGACAACACACACTCTTTAAAAATGTGGTCGAATATACAAAGTCTAAAATGTACCATGTTAATCCTTTCTAAGTGTGTAGTTTGGTGGCACTAGGTACATTCACACTGTTGGGCAGCCATCACCACCATCCATCTCCAGAACTCTTTCTATCTTGCAAAACTGAAACTCTGTACCCAATAAGCAACTCCTTTTTTTCTCCTCCCCAGCTCCTGCAGCCACCCTTCTTTCTTCTGTATGAATCTGACTTCTCTGTGTACCTCACAGAAGTGGAATCACACAGCATCTGTCCTTTTGTGATTGGCTTATTTACTTAACATAATGTCGTCAAAGTTCGTCGTGTGGCAACACACTCTGTTTTCTTCCTAAACTCCTAGTAACTTCTGTGCAGTCTCCTTTTGGTTCATCCGTGTCTTAAGTATTGGTTTTCCTTCAGGTTCTGCCCTGGATTCTGTCCTCCATTCATTATCCTCTATCTCTGGTGGTATTCGCTCACGTGACATCAATGGTCACTGGGGGTGTGGACCTGTTTCTAGAACAGACTGCTCCCCTAGCTCCAGGCTTCATATTTCTAATCATCTATGGCATACTCTTTCTTGGGTGATTTCTTTGCACTTCAAAATCAATATTTCCAAAGTTGACTTCTCATCTCATTCTGCCCCATAACTAAACTGCTTATTCTGTTTGTCATCTTAGTAATTGATGCCTCATCTATTGCTGACTCAGTCCATTCCCCTCTTACCCTACCTCCAACGTGGGTCAGTCAATTCCTACTCCCCAAACATCCTGTCTGACCCATTTTCTCCACACCTGTGTCTGATCTGGAACAGACCACATTTTCTAGCTTGAAATACAGCCTTCAGATTCACTTCCCCAACTCCATTTTTTTTTTTTATATATATACTGGGATTGAACCCAGGAGAACTCTACTACTGCGCTACATCCCCAGTCCTTTTTATTTTATTATAAAACAAGGTCTCACTGATTTTCTGGAGCTGGCCTCAAACTTGAAATCCTCCTCCTCAGTCTTCCAAGTCTCTAGGATTACAGGCACCCACCACCACACCCAAATCTTATGCCTCCATGACATAGTTTTAAATGGCACTGCTCAAATTGTAAATCTGATCATTACTACTCTTTTCTACTTGAAACTGTTGGTGCCTCTCCATTGCCTTTGACACACATCTAAATTTCTTGGCATGGCTCCTCTTAACCAACTATGAACCTATCTCCAGATCACACACTAACAACCAAATAGCCACAGCGATGATATCCAACATTTCTTTCCTAGGTCAGGAGAAGGAGGACAAATCCTAGGAGATTATAGCTACGCCCCTTAAGCTAATTAGCAGGCAGCTAATTAGCATACCTGTGCTGCTCAGGATGGCACAGGACCCTGGTGAGCAGGAACAGGGTGCTGTGCTGCTGACCAGGTGACACAGGGTGCACTGGACATGAACATGAAGTCTAAAAGGGAGAGTCAGCATCTCACTCAGGATGAGAGAAACTGCCCTTCTTGGGCTCTGATTCTGACCATCCTGGAGTTTTTCTGTTTCATAGCATAAGTAACTCACCAGGACATCTTTGAGTAGGATCCACAGTTCCAGTTTATAAATGACAGCAAGTTAAAAATCTTAATAATGTCCATTCCCAGGGGGAAAAAATTAATCACTTTAACTATTAGAGGGTGAAGAATTGTTCTCTACTTCATTGTATGGATTTGGATTGTGAACTACCTGGTAAAAATGCAAATGGAGAGTTTGCAGAAGCTAGCTAGGGATGATTCAGTAAAGAAGAGTACCCCCCACCCAGGCCCTGAAGAGTTGGCTTAAAGGGGAAGGACCCAACCAAGGAAAACCATTTGTATGCAAACTTTTAAAACTCAAGATAAGAAAAAAACAGTATTTTATTTTTTTAGCCTGGTTTTAGGTTACTTATTCCCTCCAGAAGCTGAAGAAAGAACTTTTCCCTGAAGAGGCCCAAATGCCAAGCCATGTCAAATATTCTTGGTGTCTGAAAATAATCTATAAATTCTTAGGGCTCATGAGATTTAAGTCAAGAACTCCTGATGGGGAATAAAGTGAGAACTGAAAGGACAGAATTTATTTGGGCAGGATCGTAAGCACTTTTTTTTTTTTTTTTTTTTTTTGTGGTACCGGGGATTGAACTCAGGGGCACTTGACCACTGGGCCACATCCCCAGTCCTTTTTTTGTATTTTATGAGAGATGGGGTCTCACTGAGTTGCTAAGTGCCTCGCCGTTGCTGAAGCTGGCTTTGAACTCGCGATCCTCCTGCCTCAGCCTCCCAAAGTGCTGGGATCACATCGTAAGCACTTTTTTTTTTAAAATATTTTAATTTATTTGCTTTAGTTGTACACAATGCGTTTTATTCAATGTATTTTATTTGTATGTGGTGCTGAGGATTGAACCCGGGTCGCCCACGTGCTAGGCGAGCGCTCTACCACTGAGCCACAATCCCAGCCCACATCGAAAGCACTTTTTTTTTTTAAAATATTTTTTTATTTACTTTAGTTGTACACAATGCAATGCATTTATGTTTACGTGGTGCTGAGGATCGAACCCGGGCCGCGCACGTGCGAGACGAGCGCTCTGCCGCTGAGCCACAACCCCAGCCCCACATCGTAAGCACTTTTTAAGAGTAAAGTTAAGACAACAGTTATGAAGGACACACGTGGAAATTGCTAAGAGCAGGAACAGGAGCTGACAGGGGAATAGCAGCAGCCCTGGAGTCATGGAAACACTGGGGGACTAGCTCCCAAACTGATTGTTTATATTTAAATTGCAAACCTTTTGCCCCTCCCCCTTTCTTTAGCTTAGAAAAGACCCCATGAGATGGATATCATTACCCTAAGTACATGTATGAAAACACGAATGGTGGAACTCCACTTAGTGTTCAACAAGAGACACGAATAATTATGCTCTATATGTGTAATAGGAATTGAATTGCATTCTGCTGTCATGTGTAACTAATTAGAATAAATAAAATTTAAAATAATTTTAAAAGAGACTCCAGGCCTTGGGAATATCTACCAGCTCAGAGAAGGTAGAATAACTTGAGGCTGCAGAAAGAAACACTGAGAAATCACATTCAACTATGCTTGTAGGAAAATTCCAGCACTACCTGACTTGTGGCTTTAATGAAGAGAAGAGAGGCATTTAAAATAAATAGATGCTCACATATGACAATAGATTCTAATTAATTAAAACCTCAATTAAGTAATAGAGTAATAACCACTGCCTGGAGGACTTGTGCTGGACTGGCAGAGGGGAAAAAAAATGACACAGTTAATGTGTGATATGGGAAGAAAAGAGTTGAATAATGTGACCTTCAGGGTTGAGATGTTTTGACATATTACTTCTTAAAAAAATCATTTTTCATGAATATTGATAAAACATTCAAACCCCCTTCATGAATAAAATTCCTGAGATGAGCTTTCATGAGTGCAGTGTGCTGTAGCCAGTGACAACAACAAACTTTCAGAGTTTAAGAAAAACCCTTTTCTTTCTTGCACCTCCATTTCTGCGTTGATGAGAGCGAAACCCTAAAGGATCTCTGGTCTGTGGACAACTTTATAAAGTTACCCAGTCAGTCTTTAGCGAGGTCCTCCCAGAACAACTCTGAGAGCCCTTGACAGTCACTCAGTCCCACTCATTCCATCCAAGTTCTGGAACTGGAGATGCCCACTATTGTTACTGACTTGGGGTCTTCAGAAGATGTCCCAGGGCCATTGCTCTTTCAGGGGTATCACTCTGATTTGTCCAGGGGCTCTCCTGGTTCTTGTCTTTCTTTGTGGCTCTAGACTCAACTATGACATTGTCCTTTTACACTTGGCTCCTTGGATTCTGCCACCTCTCCTTGTGTTTGTTATCTGGTGTCCTCAGTAGGGCTTGACTTTGAGACTCTTCTTGCCCGCTAGCATCCCTTCTGCCCTTGCCATTTCAGCATCCACCAGCCTGACTTCAGTTGCCAGCCAACACCTGCCTCTTTGCCTTGAGGATGTTCTTTGGCTGTCAGAGGCTGCTACGCCCCAGCTTACAGCTGGTGAGAGCGCCACGTGGTCAAAACCCTGGGATCACTGATAAGAGTCATTGGTACATTCTCCAGCGTCCTTGCCATTCAGAGGGGACCACTGTAGACTGTGTTTCAGCATGAAGATCCAGTGGTATGTACATGGATAACTTGTTTGATAATGTATATTCTACTGGGTGTTTTCTCTTTCCTGTCTTATTCTCGCTTCCCAGCCTAGGTTTCCTTGCATCACTTCCCAAATGAAAGATTGTATTCAAACTCTTCCTTTGAAACTTGTTTCTGGGAACCAAAACTAAGGCAGGAATCTCAAGTTTACCAAGATCAAAATAGCTCTTAAGTCTCCTTTGCCCCTTTATTTCCACTCCACACATACTTACACCTAAGGTATTTCCTTCTGTCTTCGCTAATGTTCCAATCTTCTCTCTAGTTGGGCAGAATGCAAATCTAGGAGTGATCTTTAGTTTGGGAGTCATCTTTAGTTCTCTTTCTCACACTTCATACCCACCTTAACGGTAAGGCATATTAGCCCTACTCCTGAGGCTGGTCTTAAAGCTGACTGCTCCTGAAACAGCTCCTCTGTCATATCCCAAATCCAAGTTGCTATCATCTTCTACCCCGCTGCTCCTTACAGCAAACGCTATACAAAGGCTCATCTCAAATACAGTTCCTCTTGCTACGCAGCACTCTCCTGGCCACTTCTCTGAAGCATTAACTGGTACTGAAAAATGCAAGCTCATTTCAGCACCAGCTTGAACAAAGTACTTGAAAGAAGGACACACCAAGTGTGGGAAGAGAGCAGTTGATGCAATCCCAATCTGAAGATAAATGGTGAATTTTAAAACCAGCCATTGATTCATATAGTAATCAGCCAGAGAAAAGTATTTATTGGATGACGATGTGTCCAAAATAGGCAGATTATGGTATGGTTTTTCTCCATCACCACTGATAATTGAAGAGACTTTGAATAAATGTTGATGACTGACAGATTACCTGATTAGTTTCTGTGTGCATTTATTAAGCATTTGTGTCTCCCATTTTAGAGGGTGCATTTCTATAGTCTGGCACAGAATATCCTGAGAATGCACAGAAATCCGCTCTTGATTTTAACCTGTGGCCCTTATGTGTTATGCAACTCCATCGCCCTGACCTCATGTGACCTGTGGATAATGAAAGAACTGGGCTAAATGAGTCTTACATTGAAAATGAATTAGTGTTACTGCATTAAGAAGTGCTCACTGGGCTCCTTGGAGCATTTCCACGGGCATTCGGTGGGTCTTGCCTGCAGAACATGCTGTTGTCAGCGGAGCCTGGAATCTGCTTTAACCCGAAGAGAGCAGAAGCTGCCACCCCAGCTTCCCTAGCGGCTCCAGCAGAAGGGCGGCCTCCCCGCCACCCTGCAGCGACTCACGCGGCACTCATCTCAGAAGTGCTTCCAAATCACTGCTGGCAGAAGTGGCCACCTGGACACAGAGCAGGGAACACATTATCTCCCACGTGTGCTAAAGCAAATGAATTACTAAGAGTGGGGCTGGCTTTTTGATCTCGAAGTACTTTCTCCAGCACTCTGAGCTTTACCACAGTGTAAAAATATTGCAGAGCACTAAGAACTTCATTCTTTTCCAAATCACATTTCCTTTCCACAAATTAAAACTACTCAGCATTTGTTTCAACAGAACTTTAATCCAGTTTGCTAAAGTATTTATGCCATGCTCTGCTTAAAGTGAGGGCAAAAGGTACCCCGAGGTCTCTCTTCTTGAATTTGTCAGTGACCTAGCCCAGAACTTAAATTTGGAAATGATAGGGATTCAGTAAGCACACTTTGAAGGAGAGGATGAGGAAGTCATTTCTACAGACTATTTATGACAGGGTGCTGTCTGCTGAGGCCCAAGTCCAATTGAATGACCCTTTCATCCAACATGGAAAATAAAGTGAAGATGATATTTTTAATAGATATATTAAAATAGACATTATCTTGAGTAGACATGGTTTTATACATGGAGGAATCAGTGCAAGGATATAGTACTGGGGCTCAGAAAACAATACCCTAAAGTATGGAGTTTGGACATACTAAGTACTTTGAACTGATGGACATGGGAAGGGCCTTGGAAGCAAAGTTTCTGTTCTTCTTCTGCCCTTCTTTGTCCTGCCCTTCTCTCCCGCAAGACAAGACATAGAAATTAGAACGACTTTTCCCCCGAGGAGGTTTCAGAGCATGTTTGTCTACATTGGTGGATTTTATTTTGTGTTTCCATCACCTTGGATGGTGATGGGAAAGGCTGTCATCTGCAAGTGCTCTACTATATTCAGAAACACCCAAGGAACTGTCATGCAGAAGAGGTACTGGTTCTGATGTGAATTATCTAGAAGGCAGAGTATTTGTTCTTGCATAGGTAAAATAGTCTGTGGATACGGTCATCGTGATGGTGTTAACACAAACGTGGTGTTGAAAAAAATGTGCCAGCCGGGCGCAGTGGCACACGCCTGTAATCCAAGCACTTGGGAGGCTGAGGCAGGAGGATCGCAAGTTCAAAGCCAGCCTCAGCAATGGCGAGGCACTTAGCAACTCAGTGAGATCCTGTCTCTAAATAAAATACAAGAAAGGGCTGGGGATGTGGCCCAGTAGTCGAGTGCCCCTGAGTTCAATCCCAGTTCAAAAAAAAAAAAAAAAAAAAAAAAATGCCAATCAGGAGGGCAAGAGACAAAAAGGAACATAATGGATAACAAATACTGAGAGAAAGGCAGTTACCATGATGGTCTGCATTCAGCATCACCCTGAATGTGTTCTTCAGTCAAATGTCAGGGTTTGGATCACTGCTGAGCACCTTCTCTGTGGAGAAATGAATGAATTAGGCAAATCGTCTGATGCAATTAAACAGTTGGTTTCCAAAACTCATTTGTTTTTAGTCTTCTATGTTGATTGGCCCCTGGGGGACCATGCACTGTTCATGATGACACAAGGATTTTCAGGCTTATGTCATTTTCTTTCTCATCATGAATTATGAGGTAATATCAGGGATCACCATCATACTCTTGTGCTCAGCTGTTTATGAGATCATCCCTAAAAATTGGATCTCATATTACTGATAAATTGGGGATCAAGGCCTTCTGCTGAGGACTCTGGCCTGGACCACGGTGACTTCAACAAGGTGATGTCCCTGTGAAGTTCTTTTGCTTATCGGCAAGCAAAGTTGTCTTACAATATCCCTGCTTTGCTGAACCCCAGATAAACATTATGTCTGCCATCTTAGAAATGGGGAAACGGGGGCTGGGGTTGTGGCTCAGCGGTAGAGTGCTTGCCTAGCACGTGCGCAGCCCAGGTTCGATCCTCAGCACCACGTACAAATAAACGCATCGTGTACAGCTAAAGCAAATAAATAAATTTGTTAAAAAATGGGGGCACTAAGGCAGTGGAATGTTAGTGCCTTGTCTAAGTGCTGGAGCGAGGACTCAGACACAGGACAGGTTTTACCTCTGTTAGTGGCTTCTCTTTGTACTTCTGCCATGGGAAGCTATTACCTCTGAAAGGACACTTGCAAAGTCCACACAAAGTCCAAGGACCACACCACACACCAAAATCCCACTCAAGAGATTTACTGTCAGAGCATGGAGCAAATCGACAAGGCTGTCCCTCCCAGGAGAGCAGCAGCCTGTTGGCACTGACAGAGCAGCTTTATGGCCCGCAAGAGGAATTTCACAAGCATGCTTAGGGGTTATGTCATGGGCTGGGGTGGGGTCGACCCTTTAGCAGGCACCTGTTCTTAGGGGAGGCTAAGCAGCATTGCCTCAGGATCTCTAGATAAAGTGGCTCCTAAATGGAAACCTGGGAGTCCCTGAATGAAATGGCTCCTAAATCGAAACTTAGGAGTCCCTAGATAAAAAATGGCTCCCAACCTAAAAATGGCGGATCTTATGCCAATAGTGATCTAATGCCAATAACCTCTTCCTCCAAACTGGCCTTACGCATCTTTCTACCCCTACACTTAGCACAATACCCAACACAGAATGGACCCTCATAAATAAATGAATAGCGAATGACATGTCTAAATTCTGGCCTCAAAATTTCCTTTCATTTGATCCTATAGCTGCCACCCTGAGCCTTGGTTGTTGTCTACCCATGTAATGGAGATGCTAATGCCTACCCCCATTATCATGGTATTGTTCCATAATCTAATGCACTTGGGCTTGTGAGCATGCTTTTACAAGTGGTAAAAATATTATTTAACTATAAATATTTTAAGTGAGTTCATCTCTAAGATTCCACCCACGCACGATGTGTGTGTATCCTCACTGCCCCATCCGAGTGACAGAGGTTTTATTTGTTCCAGACACTGAAAAGTTCTTTCTGTCTTTCAGCTCTTGGCAATTTCAGGAGGTGGTTGCCATTCCTAGCTATATTTTATAGAGGTGAGACTCAAAGAGGTTCAAGAACCTGCCTAAGACTCAGCTAGGCAGGGAAGGAATGGATTTGATCCTAGGTATTTAGTTATTACGTTGTTAATTGCACCCTACTTTAATATGGTTAAGTAGTCTTTGCCATACCCTTTATGGAAAAAAAAATTTTAAGATTTAAATGACTCTCTCAACTCATGCACAGGACAGGTTTAATGCTTGAGATCCCCAGTCTCTGTGTTTCTCATACCTTGATGCCAAACATGTTGCTGAAGTAAATATGGAGGTGGGAGTGTAGGAAGCTCAAATCATTACACCCAACTATGAAGTAGTCTGTCACACCAGCTAGAGTCCCCTACCTGTACGCTAATGACAAATGAGGCAAGAAAAGATGGAGCAGAGGTTGGGGAAGGTGGGTCTCCAAACAAGGATTGCTTGAGCAAGGCTTTGGCTTCAAGGTTAGAAAATCTGAATGTGGAGAAACTTGGAGAAGTTTGAAATCAGTGAACTGCAAAGTGAAGAGGAAGCTTTTGGGAAAGGGAAACGAAGACATAAAGAAAGCCAATGACTCCCTCAACTCATGCATATCCACCCCCAGTGAAGTTTCCCCTGAGGACTGTTGGGGGTTTTAGTGAGATAAGCCCCTCTGTCTTACACCAGCCCAGGCTCTTCATCTGGGAGCCCTGGTCAGCCCACAGCAGCCTCCCCAGGTACCAGGAGTGGGACCCCCTGGAGATTATTTTTCTTAAGGTAACAGACAATAAAGGTGAAAAAGAGCATCCTTTCCCTGTGGGAACTTTACTGCACAGGATCCCTTTTCTGCAGGAGACCTTTACTGCACAGAGCTGAGGATTAGCTTTTCTGCTTCGGTGATGGAGAACCTGGGGCAAGGAGAGGACTTCTCTTGTTTCCCACCTGGTGTGTATGTCACCTGGAGTTACCTCCTGTGTATTGCAATAATAAATTTTTTTCCCTTCTGAATACAATAGGACACATCTTAAGTTTCATATACATTGAAATTTATGCAATTATTATATAAACATAGACCATTTATGAGAAATCAAACAACACAAGAGAATTAAAAAGCAGAGCCCACTTTGCCCATCCCGCTCAGTTCTCAGTTTGACCATTTAGCATTTTAACATATATGTATCACTCTATCACCCTCTTAATGCGTGCTTCCATTTAACTAAATCTATCCATCCATCATAGTCTTTCATATATAATTTTAGCATTTTGATTCCTTCTTTCCATCCTCTCTTTGTTCCTTCCTATCTTTCTGCAGGCCTAGGGGTTGAACCTAGGGTCTCACGCATGCTAGGTAAGTGCTCCACCACTGAGCTGTGCCTCCAGCCCTCTTTCTATTTTTAAAAATAAACCAGGTGGCCAGGCGCGGTGGCGCACGCCTGTAATCCCAGCACTTTGGGAGGCTGAGGCAGGAGGATCATGAGTTCAAAGCCAGCCTCAGCAATGGCAAGGCACTTAGCAACTCAGTGAGACCCTGTCTCTAATAAAAATACAAAAAAGGGCTGGGGATGTGGCCCAGTGGTCGAGTGCCCCTGAGTTCAATCCCCAGTACCAAAAACAAAAACAAAAACAGGTAAATCATGAACATTGCTTTGCAACCTGCTTTTTTTTTTCTTCTTCTTAACTGTCTTGGAAACCTTCACACATCAATACACTCACCATACTACATTCTCTATAAACCTTGGGTGATAATCTGTAGTATGGGTATAATTGCTTGACCAGTTTTCTTCTGTTGGACATACACATTGTCCCAGTTTTTCTGTTTCTGCGAACTGTGCCAGAATGCATATCCCTACACATATATCTCTGTGCGCATGTACAAACATGTAGAAAATATCTCTAGAAGTGAATTTGCTAGGTCAGAAGGTGTGTGAAGACTTCCAAATTGTTCTCCAAAATAGTCTGTTCCAATGTAGACATTTTCTGCATATCTGCTCAACATTGGATGTCTTGCTACTAGAATGAGTTAAAATGGTACCCTGTTTCAGCTATTCTGCATTTCTTTAATTGTTAATTTCTTTAATTGTTGGTGAGATTGAGCTTCTTTTCACATATTAATTGCCATTTGCATCCTTCCTTCGTGGATTAAGTCCTAAGATTTTATAAAGAAACCAAACATACCTCGGTTCCATAAGATATTACTCTGGACTGAATATGTCACCCCAAATTTATTGAAATCCTAAGCCCTAAGGTGATGGTGTTGGGAAGTGGGCCCTAGTGGTCATGAGGGTGGAGCCCTCATGATGGAATTAGTGCTCTTCTGAAAGTCACCCCAGAGTGTTCCTCCACCCGCTCACCTCACTCTGGACAAGACCAGAGTCTGTGGCCCAGAGGGGGGCCCTCACCAGAACCCCACCATGCTGGCACCGTGATCTTGGACTTCCACTCTTCAGAACTGTGAGAAATAAATGTGTTCCCTTTACAAGCCACTCAGTGCAGGATATTTTGTTATAGCAACCCAAACTAAGCAAGATATCCGTATTTTCTTAGGTGTGGACAAAAGGCAAAAGTGGGCTACAATTATTGATAGAATTGGACTGTTAACAGCATATGCATTTGGTGGCTTGTTATAGAAGTGATATTCTAGAGGTTGCATGGATACAGATGAATTCTAATTAGAACAGTGGATAAATCTGTAGAGTACTTCCTTTGGATGAATATGATCTAGGATACCAAAGTCCAGATTTAGAGAAAAATTTATTCAGGAAGTGATTACTGCCTTTACAAATGGTTTCATCATAGCATTCCCTTATATGGTCAGCTCCCCGTGTGTATTTAAAATAAAATATCCTCTTATAAAATTATGTGGCATGTACACAGTGTTAAGAATACATCCAAAACTTAAAAAAAAGGTAGATCTCCAAAAATATCTCTAATAACAATACATTGTTAAAGATGATTCTGTTGCATGTGTAAAGATGTGTGTTGAGTTGGGCAATGGTGTAGGGTATATTTATTCCCTTTAATATTTCTTTTCAAACTATAAGGGGAATACACAAAGAGTTGATGTTCTGTCCTTAGGTAGGCATGGGATTATTGCTTGGATCAACTTGGTATGATCCAACCTGTTTTCCAGCATCGTTGGCAACTCCTTGTCCTCAAATTCTCCAGTAAGACAACCAGTAGGGCTGGGATTGTGGCTCAGCGGTAGAGCGCCCGCCTAGCACGTGGGCGACCCAGGTTCGATCCTCAGCACCACGTACAAATAAAACGAATTGAATAAAACGCATTGTGTACAACTAAAGCAAATAAATAAAAATATTTAAAAAAAAAAGACAACCAGTAAATATGCAGCTTCTTTGCCTGGTTGATGATAACCAGCTTTTATTCCAGCCATAGCTCCACCATCCATCAGAGCTGCTCCCAAGGTTCAGGGTCATCCTTGGAATCTCATAAGCAGCATAATGTAGAAACAGTCTGACCCTGACCCTCAAATCCAATGGCACAGATTTCCTCCAAGGTCTTTCCAGAGGCAGACCCCTGACTTGCTCTCTGCCTTCTAAGAAATGCCAAACACAGACCTCTTTGATTTTCCCCCCCCTTCCCTGGAAGAATAGCCACTTACTTTGGAACTTAAAGTCTTGAACTTTTATCTGGTCACTGGTGTGATTCAGATGCAGATACTCGGGTTGGAGAGGTTCCCCCACCAGTGAGAACAGGCACGCTTTATCCTTCTGTATCTGCCCCAGCCACCCGAAAACAAGCAGCTATACCTGCCCCCCGCCCAGAGTCATGACAACATCCAGAACTTTCCAGATCAGGAAATTCTCTCCTTTCACACAGTAACATGCAGAGAAGATTTACCTGATCTTAATAGTTTGTTAAAAACGTCCTTTTCTGGGGCTGGAGTTGTGGCTCAGCGGCAGAGCACTCGCCTCTCACGTGCGTGGCCCGGGTTTGATCCTCAGCACCACGTAAACATAAATGTATTGCATTGTGTACAACTAAAGTAAATAAATAAATATTTTTTAAAAGAAACGTCCTTTTCTTTGCAAGTAATTCTACTGCTTGAAAAAATGTTTACTAATTTTTTCTTCAGTAATCCCTTTCTGTATTCTGTTTTTTTTTTAAACAAAATGTATGTAATTAATTAATATCCTTCATGAAAAACATGGGTTCAAATTAATTTTCTACTTGCTGATATCTAGCCACAGGGATACCAATTTATGACTAATGATTCCACTATCCATTGTTTTGCTTGATTTTGTACATATCAAAGTTTTGTAACTAGATCAGAGTCTGTTATATCTATGTTCTGTTATGTTGTTCTATCCTTATACTTTAAGCAAATTCCTAAAATACCATTTTGCCTATTTTGGGAGATGGTATTATAATAAAATAAATTCTCAGGTAAAGCTTGCTGTCATCTGCAGTTCTTTTTATCAGTATTATCTTTATTTTTATGAATGAATTTTAGGTTTATTTTATTAAGTTCTATAAAGCAAGCTATTAGAATTTTAATTGGAATAGTGTTAAACTCCAATTGATAACTGGAGAGAATTATCAGCTTGACTATACCTCTTCTCTCCTTTAAGGAACATAGCATTTTGCTCCAATTGCATTAGAAAAGTTCCCCAACATTTTCTATTTTTTCATGCTTTTATGAACATCATAATATTTCCATTTGAAATATAGCGCTGATATTTGGAGTTGAGTCTCATACATTTTATTGAACTTTTAAATGGTCATTACTAATCTTCAATGTCTACTTCTTTGTGTTTATTAGTAATTCGTTTTTGCCACTTAAAAATAATTTAAAAAAAAATTTTTTTTTTTTTTTTTTTTTTTTTTTTTTTTGGTACCAGGGATTGAACTCAGGGTCACTCGACCACTGGGCCACATCCCCAGCCCTTTTTTGTATTTTATTAGAGACAGGGTCTCACTGAGTTGTAAGTGCCTCGCCATTGCTGAGGCTGGCTTTGAACTCGTGATCCTCCTGCCTCAGCCTCCCAAAGTGCTGGGATTACAGGCATGCGCCACCACACCTGGCTTAAAAATTTTTTTAAATAATTAAAAAATATATTTATTTTCACTTAAAAATAATTTTTTCTGGAATTTAAAATTCTCCCAGCCCATCTTACTAGGTCCTATGACTTTAATAACCAGCCATATGCAGAAGAAAGATGAAGGTTCACGTTGACAGCCTGTTATCTAAGAGACACTGAAGACCTAGAGGTAAAGGTGACCCACAAGTCAAAAGAAAGAAGAATTTCAAGGTGAGGAAATTTGTCCCAGGAATTCTACTTAGCAGAATCTCCCTTCAAAAAATAATTTAAAATGTGGACAAAGTCTGACGTGTGCAAATGTCCTGAGTAGACTCAACACTTGAAAACAGCCTAAGTGCATTCCGATTGGGGAACTGATAAATAAGAAATGGTATTCCATAAAGTGAAATAGTATATAAGCATTAAAGAATAAAGTTTACAAAGGGCATTTGATCACTTAAGAGAATGAGCATGAGTTGTTTATTTAAAAATCGAGACATGAATAAAATATACATATAAACTACAAATCTAAGTATATGTGTATAGAAGAAAGAATGTCAGGACACATTACTTGTAGTTATTGCTAGAGATATGTGGTATCTCTCTATCTATCTGGGTAGATACCTATGGATAGATATAGATACAGATATGGTTATCTCCCGATATATACAGTAGTATGACCATTCCCTCACATAGCTACTTTGTTTTCTATTTCTCTATACTGAGCAAGTATTAGTCTGTAATCAAAAAGAACACTGCTATGGAATGAATGTCTGTGTCCCCCAAAATTCATACATAGAAGTCTAACCTCCATTGTGAAGGTATAAGGAGGTGGGGGCCTTTGGGAGGTAATTAGGTCATGAGAGATTAGTGCCCTTATAAGAGACTAGCGAGATGATCATTGTCTGAACCATGTGAGGATACAAATAAGGATGTAGATCCTCGATAAAAGCTAGATCTGTGGGTACTTTGATCTTGAACTTCCATAGCTCCAGAATTGTGAGAAATACTTGCTTGTTGTTTAAGCTATCCATTTGACTTAGCCTGTTTTATGTTACCATAATAGAATAATATAGATAATGGGTAATTTATAAAGAAAAAAAAATCTGCTTCTTATACATTATTTTTCTTTCTTCTCCTCCTTTCCTCCTCTCTTCCTCCTCTTTTCTCCTTCCTCCCCCATACCTCTTCCTCTTCTTCCTTCCTTCCTTCCTTCCTTCCTTCCTTCCTTTTTTTTTTTTTTTTTTTTTGTGGCAATTACCATCAAACCTAGGTCTTCGTGCATACTGGACAAGTGCTCTACCACTGAGCTACATTCCCAGCCTTATTACAGTTATTGAGACTGAGAAGGCCAAGGTTGAAGGGCCTGCATCTGGCAAAGCCTTTGTGCTGCATCATCCCATGGCAGAAGGCAGAGGAGCAAGACAGCACAGGGAGAGCTAGAGAGGCCAAACTTGCTTTTACAGCAAAACTACTCTTGATATAACTAAACTCTTCTTTTGAAAATGACATTAATCCATTCATGAGTGTTGCGCACTCATGATCTAATTACCTCTTATTAGGTCCTGCTTCCCAACACCCTTGAACTGGGAATTAAATTTCCAACATATGAGCTTTGGGGGAAATGTTCAAATCGTAGCAGCATAGTAAACTATTTTTGTTATAGCAGCCCACTTATACTAAGACATACACTATAATATTTACTACTGATACAAAAGGAAGAAGGAAGAAGATGTTGGGTTAATAGAAAAGGGAAAAACAGAGATTACAGGATTTTAGCTATTGGAGGTAAGCCATTAGCATTTGGGTTAAGTGTTATGGACTTGAGGACAAAAGCCCTATGTCCTTGACTGGGTGCATAAACTCTGAAGACAGCCAGGCAGCAAGACTTACAATGTATCTAAAAACTCACTAGCCTTGCTATGGGCCATTTTCCTTTTAGGGTAGGATTAAAGATGGTTGTAATTCTTTGCTACTCTTTCCACTAAAAGGAGGAATCTAATTCATCATCCCTTGACTACAGTCCGGCCTTATTGACTTTCTTCATGAATAGAATGCAGCAGAAGTGACATCTTGAGACCTCTGGGGCCATATCAAGAAGACTTGCTCTCCACCTAGCTTCTTAGAACATTCTCCATGGAGCCCTGAGCAGCTCAGGGTATGTTTGAGACGCCGTGGGAGGGGTCCTGTGTAACTGCTGTAGTCAGGGCCCAGCTGAGTGCAGCTTCAGCCTTCTCTGACAAGGCAGCAGGCCCAGGAGCAATGCCTCTGTGCATCTCCAAACCCACCCAGCCAGCAGTCGCTTTATGATTTGTGGCGTGCAAGAATCACCCAGCCACGCCCTGCCTGAATTCCTGAGGCACAAATTGGGGAATATCACAAAACAGTTGCTGTGTGAAGCCAGTAGGTTCTGGTAGCTCTTCAAGCAGCGAGGGATAATTGGAGCTGGGGAAGATGTCTGTTTTGCATGAGCTGCTCTTCATTTGGGTTGGGAAGTGGCTGAGTTTCCTTGATTGTTGAATTTCCTCTTGGTACTCTAAGAATCCTGATGAAAACTTTGGGAAATGTGAGGGTCCCTGATTGAGGAATTCCAGTAAGAATATTCTGCATTTCATAGTCCTAGGTCTCTTAAACCCTCTTAAAAAAATTCCCCCCCTAGCCGGGCGTGGTGGTGCACGCCTGTAATCCCAGCACTTTGGGAGGCTGAGGCAGGAGGATTGCGAGTTCAAAGCCAGCCTCAGCAATGGCGAGGCACTTAGCAACTCAGTGAGACCCTGTCTCTAATAAAATACAAAAAAGGGCTGGGGATGTGGCCCAGTGATCGAGTGCCCCCGAGTTCAATCCCCACTACCAAAAAAAAAAAAAAAAAAAAGGAAAATGCCAAGGGAGACCCCCTGTGCTGACTGCATGCTAGCTCCTAGCAGGAGGGCAACAATTTATCAGTGGGGTGGTTCAGGGCTATAGCAAACATTATCATTGTCCCCCTATAGACACCCTCTGCATGTTTGGGCTGTTTTTGATACTCCTAGAGGAATCCTCTCAGATGTGTGGAGTGCTGTCCTGGTCACTGAGTTGTTAAAGCCAGGATGGTCCCCAGGGATCATCTAATCCATCCCCCCTCCTTTTACAAAAGTAGAAACTGAGTTCTCATGTGTATCGGGTGTTCTAAATGAGACAGTCTGTGATTGGCAGAGAAGCGGCAAAAATCCCAGTCTGTTTCATCCAGACCCACGTTTGTGTGTGTGTGTGTGTGTGTGTGTGTGTGTGTGTGTGTGTGTGTGTGTTGGGGGGGTGTTTGCATACGTACACTCACGTGCACGCCCTCACATACCCTTATATAACATCAGTGTATGATTAGACCTGGGAGGAGAAAAACAGCAAGTTCCTTCACCTGCTGGTTTATTAACTTCCCCCACCAATAATAAGTGTGGGAAATTTCTCTCTCACAGGCACTGGTCAATAGGTCGTGGCTGTTTGACAAGTGTCAGTGGGTCCTGGAATCATCCCCATCGGTGCCAAGTAGAGCCGAATTTGAGGGAAAAGGGGAGCTGGCAGGGCAAATGGGGAAGAGGCCGTGGCCCCCCACCTGCGGAGCTTGGGCAGGTGCAGGGCCGCCCTGCTGCTTGCTGGCCTGAGAATGCCTATTATTTTGGAGCTTGTGGAACCGCCAGCAGGACATTGTGTTTGCTGGGAACACGGTCTCTGAAAAATCTTGTACTGGGTACGTGCCTTGTGTCCGCCATATGTTGTTTTCTCTTTTTAGCTTCTGAATATGAATGTGTGGTTCTTTGTGTGGATAACAAGAAGTTACATAAGGAAAGATTCAATAGGTAATATTTACAACCAGGCTAATTTTCTTAATGAAAATGTTGTAAGAATTCCCTTTCTATGAAACTCTCCTCCCCTGCCTATGTATCTTTTACAGCTTCTCATGCTTTTTTTTTTTTTTTTTTTTTGGTACTGGGGATTGAACTACGGGGCACTCGACCACGGAGCCACATCCCCAGCCCTTTTGTGTGTGTTTTATTAGAGACAGGGTCTCACTGAGTTGCTAAGTGCCTCGCCATTGCTGAGGCTGGCTTTGAACTTGCAATCCTCCTGCCTCAGCCTCCCAAGTGCTGGGATTAGAGGCATGCGCCACCGAGCCCGGCTTTCTCATGCATTTTGAGACCTGTTCACCTTAACTCTATTGCTGAGACCAGATAAAAGTCAGCAACACTCAGCTCCTTCCCTTCTTTCATGCTCTCTGAAATTTTACGTCTAAGGAGGACAGGGGTTGAGCTAGTATTGGCCAGGAATGCTATGATGTGGATTCCATTTGAGTGTGTTCCCCAAGGGTCCTATATTGGAAGCTTGGTCTTCAGTATGGCATGGAGAGGTAGTGGGACTCTTAAAAAGAGGGGGAGCCTAATGGAAGGTCACTGGGCATGCTGCCTTCAGAAGGGATTCAGGTAGTTCTCATGGGATTCTAAGTTAGTTCTTACGAGACGGTGATTATAAAAAGAGCAAACCCAGAACTCCCTTCTATTTGGCAATGTGATATCTCCCACTTACAGGGGCTCCTGCCCATTTGGTGCCAACTACCACAAACCAATGCCAGCACCATGCCCTTAAACCTCTAAAACTGTGACTTAAATAAACCTCTTTACCTTATAAAGTTAACCTGTCTCAGGAATTCCATTGTAGCAACAGAAAATGAACTTACAGAACACATCTCTTGTAAAGTGTGTAAATGTGTTCAGGATATTCTATTATGTCCCCAAGTTGATCTCTGAGCTGGTTCATACATGCTATTTTGAAAAATTAAATGATTTCAAGCTCATGTAATAATTTCACACAAAAATAAAATGCTTATGACCCAGAAGCTGGGTGAATACTACTCCCTCACCTGTGTTATTTAGATGGTGGGAAAGATGAGTTCTGTTCTATTTGTTCAGACCCTGTGTGTTTGTTTTTGTATGTAGCATTGACATTTTATTTTTGTTCCAGACAACATCTGTCTGGTGCAAAATCTCAGCCAGTTCCTGCAGTACCTGAGCAAAGAAGCCTGTGTTGAGTGTCCTCAGTGGCCCATAAATTAATTCTGAAAACACCAACACAATCAGTTCTCTGGGGTTTAGCATGGGATGCATGAGTCTGACAATAAATCTGTCTAGAAAGAATAAAATAGAGCTTGGAGTTGTTAAAGGCTGTGATCTTTTTTAAATTTAATGCAGAAGAAAAGGCTATTGAAATAACAATTCCAATTATTCCCACCTGCTTTTTTCATTTCTTTAGGGTTTCTTGACTATAATCAGCAGGGAATTTTTTTCTTATGAAGGTTCATGAGACTTCACTGTTGGAATAAATTGACAAAGTCATATTGGCCCAATAGTAAAAAAAAAAAAAAAAAAAAAGTGTTCTTATTAATTGCCACTTCTTGCCAGCACACGCTTGCTTGTGTGGGCTAAGCAGACTCTGCCTAATCCCACAAACACTCACATGAGGCAAATTTACCATAAATTGCTTAGGACTCCGCATTCTCCAAACAACAAGTTAAAGCATCAAACATAAGACTTCCCAAGGCTACAGAATATACAGTTGGCAGCTCCTCCTGGGTAAAAAAAAAAAAAAAAAAGTGATTTGACATTTGTGTAACTATTTTAAAATTTAGTCAAGGATTTTACAGCCCAATATTTAGCAACATGGGCTGAGTCTTGTAAGAGCTCTCTACACTGATAGGAACCCAGCCAGAGACCTGAGGGACACTGGGGCCTGGTCCAACTGGGGAAGGATGCTGAGCAGAGCCAAGACTTGCACGTGGACTTCTGCCAAAGGTGCTGGCATTGCCCCTGAAGTGCTTTGAAGGCAGGGCCTGGAATATTAGATGGGATCAAAATTAAGGAGAGGAAACCTGGACAGAGACTTGATCCCACGGGCCAGTCAGCAAAGGGTAGAGGTGGGCGGGAGGCAGTGGTGCTGGTAAATTTCCAACAACCAGCTCTCTGAGAGAATCATATGTAGGTATTACATAAACTTTTACTGATATATATAACACACATTTTTCAAGTAATAGTAATATATACCACACTGTTTATTATATATTCTATATAGAAAATTGATTCTCATGGGGTCACATTCTCAGATTTTTGTATCTGTAGTCAACCTGTGGTTGTGAGTCTATGATCATTTATTAGCGGAGTTGTTTCCCAATTGTATACCTATTATCCAATAAATTTGTTATTATGAAATCTGATGTGTGATCTACAATTAGACTATTTCTCTCTTAGACTAATTATATTCATTAAATTGGAGACTCTTTCCGCTTCATCACAAGATTGCTGTCATTTTGGCATTTCAGAGATTAGAATGTAAAAAATAATTTTATGTTACATTGGTAAAAGTCACAAGACCATTTGAGAATTACTGTAGAATTTTCTGTTAACAGTTTTCTACATAATGATTTTAGAAAACTTTTTTTCCCCAGTGCTGTGGATCAAACCCAGGGCCTTGCACACATTAGGCAAACACTTTACCACGGAACTACACACCAGCCCTGGAAAAAGAAATTAAGCTAAAACATTTACCTTGGTTATCAATCTATACCTCCACATCAGTGCAGTTTGCAATTTCTTCAAAATCCACTACAGTTTTAATAATTCTGTCATCAACAATAGGATCAAGAACATCAGGGGGCTGGGGTTGTGGCTCAGCGGCAGAGTGCTCGCCTCGCACGTGTGTGGCCCGGGTCGATCCTCAGCACCACGTAAACATAAATGCATTGCATTGTGTACAACTAAAGTAAATAAATAAATATTAAAAAAAAAAAAGAACATCAGATTATGAGTAAGTATTTGATTACCATCCAGTTCAGCAGAGAAGTTTCTCACATCATTGACAGATGAATGTGGTTGTGACACAAATGTGAGCAGATATTTTTATGTACTTCACCATGTAAAAGTGTGAAACAACGAAAATGGACACTAGATCTTCACTCGCCACAACAGGAGTGACTTCTTTGTTAAGTCAGGCAATAACTTTCAATACTGGAACATTATTTTTTCAAAAATATTTTTAATGCTTCAGTATGAAACAGTTGCAGACAAGATGCGTTTTAAAGTTTAAGCCACATTATTAACTTTTTCTCAAGTTTAGATAATCAACAAAACAGTAAATCAATCCCCATTTTGTAGCCAAATCTATAATGCAAATGCTTCTACCAGGCCAATTTCAAGCTATCTTGTGGCTGCATCATTGAACTTGGAGTTGAAAAGAGATACACAGTGGTATACTATTATATATTTCCCCCATACAGATTTGACAGATGTAAAAACTAGTAAAATGTAGTTGAGATTACAAAGTGGTAAGTTTTGAGTGTTTATCATCTCCATTTTTAGTAGCTTACTATGTATAATTTTACATCATTTACTTGTTTAATAAGTATATTTAACAGTCTCCTCTCAAGCTGGTTTAAGTTAGCTCCAGCACACTCCTAGAGGGAGATAGATAGGAGGGAAAAATAGAAGCTGGGCCGGGGTGGAGTGCTAGATGCCCTTCCTTATCCATGAACTTTGAACACCACTTCATTTGGGGGCCCACTGTCTTCCAGGTGTGGAGTGGGTATTAATTCCAGGCTTATTTCCAATGTGATAGAGGTTGCTTATATCCATCGTGTTCTTTTTTTTCCATCTTGTTCTTGTTTGGCTCAAATCGGAAGTGAACTGGCCCTTGGTTGCTTGGGGTTGTTAGCAGATGATGCTGTGAGAAGATATAAATGAGGCATAGACAAGACAGAAGAGGTGGATTCTGTGGAACTTGCCTTTACTGGGCACCCAAGAGCTAGTCCAGCTACGTCCATGCACGCGTCACCCCCTTGCTTGCTCATGAAAGGACTCCACACATACCCAGGGGTGTTACAGTAGCCACATGGATCATTCCAAACCTTTGTGTGTCTCTAGCCTGTTCCCTCTGTCGGCTCCCCTTCACAACCTCATTTGGACATGCTGAACTTGGCATTGAATTTCTGAGGCTCTGATTCTTGGATGCATCTTAAGGCTCTGGCTTGAAAAATGCTTTTAAAATTATATTTATTGGTGGCAAGATTGCATGACATAGGCGTCTTCTAAACTTCAGTGGGAAAGTAAATTAGTATATCCTTTATAGAGTTCAATTTGGCCATATTTGGTAAAAGTCTTTAAAGATATAGTTTTTGACTCTATAATTCCACTTATAGGAACGTATATCATAGGAATACTCAGAGTGCTGCAAAGATACTTATGTAAAGGATATGACTCATATGTTGCAGCAAATAATTAGGAGCAGCCCAAACACCCAGTAATACAGTTGCATTTAAATTAATTATAAGTCCATACTAGAAAATATTGTAAAGTTTGAAAATGGAGCTTTTAAATAATATTTAGTCATAGGCAATGATTATGGCTATAATAAAAGAAAAAAAAACAAAGCTGTGCATGCAATATGATCCCAATGTTGTTAAACACACACACACACACACACACACACACACACACAAAAAGGAAATATACTAAAAGGCAATCAGTGGTTTTCTGTATTTATTGTGGGTGATTTGTGTTTCTCTTTTAAAAAATTTTAAGTATTATTAAACTTTCTGGAATTACTACTTACAGTTTTGTGGGGAATTGGTTCCAGAATACTATGAGGATAACAAAATCTGCAGATGCTTAAGCTCTGTACATAAAATGTCATTATGTTTGCATCTAACCTACACACATCCTCTTGTATATTTTAAAACATCTCTATATTACTTATAATACCTAATATGATATAAATTATGTGTCAATAGTTATTATACTATTTTGGAAATAGTGACAAGAAAAGTCTGTTCATGTTCAGTACAAATACATTTTTTCACATATTTTCAATCTGCAGTTTGTTGAACCTGCAGATTGAGAACCCATAGATACAGTAGGTGGACTTTATTGTTTTTAATATTTAAAAAGTAAATGAGAATTTAAAAGATATTGGCTTGTGTTAGCCTATAGCTGTTTAGCTTATTGCTCTAAACATAGAGTTTGCATATCTATGTCTTGAAAATATTTTCCTCTAATTTCATAAAAGAAGTGATGACAAAATACAATTGAGTACAATGAAATTAACTTTACAATCAATTTGGGAATGTAAACAAAAAATAGTTACACATGAAAATTTGCTTTATTCACAGTAAAAGATGCTACTAATGGGATAAAATGATAGTATAAGTTTATATTTGGATCCCCAAGAACATTTTCTGAAAGAGCCTTCTAAAAATGTAAAAGGAACACATGCTCTCTGGAGAAAAATATGGTCATTTTGTGGCTCTACCTTGTCATTCAGTACCTGTTGGGGGGGTGGGGAGCAGTTAGCTTTGTCACATGGAATTTGATGTCCCAGACTGTGACAACAATTTACCAAATGATATTAGGAGGTGAGGTTCAGTATCTTAATAATAATTGCATTTTAATTTTTAATTACATTTTCTGCCATTACAATCAATATTTATTAAGTGGTCTAAAAACTAAAACAACACTGCAGAGAACTCTGTGAATTATTCAAAGGAAGGTTTTTAGAAAAAGGAAACCAAGCCTGCAATAGAACTCAAATAATCCTTCCTACATCTCTTCTCTTTTTGCTGCTTTTTCATTCTGCTGACACGTTCTCAGATGCTGACTTCACCCCAATTCACTGTTTTCTTCCTACATTTGGTTCTCCAATTTTCTTCCCCACATGATTTCAAGCTTGAAACAGTTTGTCTCTTATTCTTCTTTAAAATGTTTTTATCTTAATTGATTCGTCAGCTCCTCAAAAGTTGGAGCTCTGCTGATTCCTTATGTTTCCCTAGGCCTTGAACCAGTGCTGGGCAAGAAATTTACACTGGATAGATCTAGTGGGCTTGAACTGATTTAGGATTATAAATTCAATGGACTTAAACAAAATAGACAATGTTCTGGGGCTCAATGGATCTGTCAAAAGAACTGCTTTACTATAACCTAAGTTATATATATATTTTTTATCAAATTTAGACTATTTGCAAGATGAACAAAGACGTTCACAAGTCACATCTCTATGATTGACAGTTGGGGTCTATTTATTTTCGTTCAAAAAGCATCATTCAGGTCCCCAAAAGAAGTAGAATGGAGAAAATGGCAGTGGTATGATTCCATTTCCCTCATCCTGATTCACCTCTCCTAGGATGTCTTAGCCTCACCCAAGATCAGACCCCCAATTTTGCAAGACCTGCAAGACTCCGAATCTTGAGCTACCAAATAGAACAAAAATTCAAATTCATTTTGTATGTAGGTGTTTATCTGTGAGGGTCTGTGAAAGGGGATAGGTGGGGTGTCTCAAGATATATTTGCAATGTTTGAAGCAAATAAGCTACCGTGCTAATATCAATTAAATCTGGGTGGTGGAAACTGAGCTTTGAATTAAAAACAAAGAGGGAGAAGGTATTAATACTTATATTTTGATCAGAGAGTGGGATGTCTCTACCCTGCATCTTTCCTGGAAGCCAGCTCAGCAGGTGGGAATCTATTTATACTCTTCATACTCTTTAGAGCTTAAGAGGACCTTAAGTTATATATAGGTATGGGATAAATGCAAATCCTTAGAAAAGTGTTACAGTAGCTTGAATATGAGCCAGACCTACTTAATAGACGAGTGGCACAGATGGGCCCCCTTCCCAGACAGAGAAGGTGAAGTGCTTGATGCATCCAAGAGGTCACTTCCCAGGAAAAGCATTATAAAGGAGTTTAGTAATTCAGCTTTAAAAAAGAAAAATGGGCAATAGGAAATCATATCCCAGTGAATAAAAAAGATAAGCAACTTCAAACTGCAAAAAGATGAAAATAATATGAGGATTCTGACCTATGAGAGGCAAAGGCACCTGGTGAGCAGAGAGCCTTGTCTGCTTCCTTGGTGGCCACGGTTTCCTCTGCCACACTCTTCCACCACGATGTCCCGCCTCATCTTGGGCCCAGAGCAACGGAGGCAGCCGTCTATGAACTGAGACCTCTGAAACTGTGAGCCCCAAATAAATGTTTCCTCCTCAAGAATTGTCCTTGTCGGATCTTTTGGTCACAGTAGTAAAAAAGCTGACGACAACACAGGCGTATCGGGAGCCAGCCACTGTCGGTATGTTTCCACTGATTGTCCTGGGAATGAAGAGGACTTGGGAGCAATCTCATGTCCATGGTCTTGGCTTCTGCTTCCATGGGAGCATGTATAGGCGATAAGTGGCTGTCTACGTAGGTGACGCCGATGAGCTGTTTGAACCTCCTGGACCTAAACCTTTAAAACCACAATAAAGGGGTCTTGGCAGCTCGTGAATTCTGCAGAGAGTGTGTTTGCCAGGAGACCCACTGGCCCAGTCAAGATTATTTTTTCCCAGTGCCAGCTGAAGCCAGTTTAGTGAAAAAAAAAAAAAAAAATCATTATGTCCATAAGTTAACACTGACAACAACAGCGACTGGTTAACAGCCCTCACCAGGGGCAGGGCCTCCACAGGCTCCACAACCTTGGCTCTATTTATTACTCATAATAGTCCTTAGGTAGGAGCTATTATGATTCCAGGCTTAAAGATGTGAAAACTGATCCCCAGAGAAATTAAGTGATGTCCCCAAGCTCACCCAGCAGGCAAGTGACAGAACTAAGACTTGACCCCAAGCCCGTCAGGCCCAAAGCTTTGTTCTAATGGCCAAACTGATGGTAAAAAAATGCATATGGTGACATGACTTCCTATCTGTTCTCTAAATTTAATAACAGAAAATTCAGTGTCTTTTCGCCACTGTTTACCCTTAAAATAATGTTACTTACTCCTTCCTGCTTTCTTCTACAAATGCCATGGTTATCATTATGTGTTAGCATTACCAGTGACAGTATCATGTAGTAATATTATCATGGATTATGCATTAGTCCCCTTGGGCCATTGTAATAAGTGCCACACCTGGGTGGTTTCGTGATGGAAATTTATTCTCTCACTGTTCTGGAGGCCAGAAGTCTGAAACCCCGGGGCCGTGCTGTCTCTGAAGGTGCTGGGGAAAACCTTCCTCGCTTCTATCAGCTTCTGTAGGCTCCCAGGAATCCTGGGTATCTCTTGGCTGGAAGCTACATTCCTCCAATTTCCGCTTCCCTTGTCACATGGCCTTCCTTCCGGTGTTTCTCTGTGTCTCCGAATCTCTCTTTCCCTCTAAAGACACCAACCACTGGATTTAGGGTCCATCGCAACCCCAGTGTTCCCCTCACTGGGAACAGATCTCCTCTTGCTAAGCTCTGCTCTGCCTGGTTACAGCAGGGCCAGCTTCCTGGTGCTCCTGCTCTGCCCTCTGGAGGGGACCTGTTGGAGTTTATGACAACCACAACCCTAACCAAACATGCCAAGCCACTGTGCGCTCTTGGTTGTCTTCCGGCTTCTATCTGAACAACTTCTCCAATTCATCAGAATCTGCCAGCACATGTCCCAGGTCCCAGTGACGAGGGCATGGGGTTCTTTTTCCTTTCCATCAGTCCTATGGTGCTATGGCTACATGAGGCTGCATGTCCCAGAGGGCACAGTCATGGTACCCTGAGGACACAGAGCTACCTCCTGACTTGAAGGATTCTGGCACCAAGAAAGCCCAAGTCGAGGGGGAGCTACCAACACAACTCCACCCGCACTGTGCTGGGCCCCCTTATAGTGGGAGAATTGGTCCTCACTCCTGCACACTCTTCCCTCACCTCCCTGCAACAAACTGCTCCTCATCCTGATTCACCTCTCCTAGGGATGTCTCAGCCTCACCCAAGATCAGACCCCCAAATTTGCAAGACCTGCAAGACCCCGAATCTTGTTATGTAACCCCAAAGACATCAAATCTGTCTCTAATATAAATAGTTCCTCACTAAGTGGGATTGTCTATTCCTTCACACTGACATTTCTCATGTAGTCTATTTTTCTTGACCATCCTTTCACATCTCCACATAAACTCTGCAAGGTTGGGAGGCAGAAGCCCCTGGGGTATGCAGGGTAGGCCACAGCAGCTCTTTAGCTCCTGGTTGTTTATTTACTGCCCTCTTGATGGGTATTTTGGCATTTTTGATGTTTGCACAACTACAAACTATTCTGCAATGCACATCATCATACATGCTTTTTTTTTTTTTTTTGGTACCAGGGATTGAACTCATTGGCACGTGACCACCGGGCCACATCCACATCCCCAGTCCTATTTTGCATTTTATTTAGAAACAGGGTCTCACTGAGTTGCTTAGCTCCTCACCATTGCTGAGGCTGGCTTTGAACTCACAATCCTCCTGCCTTAGCCTCCCGAGCCACTGGGATTACAGGCATGTGTGCACCCAGCCATACATGCAATCTTTGCACAGGTGTAAAAATAGTTTTTTATGAAAAATTTCTGGGAGTAGAACAGCTGTGTCAAAGGGAAAGCTTAGGACTGGGGTGTAGCTTAGTGGTAGAGTGCCTGCCTAGCATGTTCAAGGTCCTGAGTTTGATTCGCAGTACCACACAGAAAAAAAGCATTCTTATACTTTTTTTTTTTTTTTTTTTTTTTTTTTTTTTTTTTTTTTTTTTGGTACTGGGGATTGAACTCAGGGGCACTTGACCACTGGGCCACATCCCCAGCCCTTTTTTTGTATTTTATTAGAGACAGGGTCTCACTGAGTTGCTAAGTGCCTCACCACTGCTGAGGCTGGCTTTGAACTCGTGATCCTCCTGCCTCAGCCTCCCAAGTGCTGGTATTACAGGCATGTGCCACCGCACCCAGCTAGCATTCTTATACTTTTAAGATCAACTTTGTTGAGATACAGTGTGTGTGTGGGTATATACATATATAATGTGTGTATATGTGTGTGTGTATATTATAAATAGGCCTATATGAAATGTATAATTTAATGGGTTTTAACATACATATCATATACCTGTGAGTATTTCTATGTGTTTGGGTTTTAGATCCATCCTGATCCAGTAGGATCTCCCCTTAACTTGATTACATCTGCAAAGATCCTATCCCAGAATGTCTTCATCAAAGAAGGGATGAGGAGGTAGGGGATAAGGGGTGAGGAACTGTTTATCCACTTGTTTATATTCCTCCTTGGTTAAGGTTTCTTATGGGGAATGAGTCCCCCAGTTTTCTAGCTTGATCCAGGTATGGCTTCGAATTCCCCTGACAAAAAGACCCAGGAACTTGAGATAGAAAGCCATTGATATGTATGGAAAATGAATGGAACACGTTTGCTCTTGAACTTACTCTCTTACTTCAAAACATACTCAAGTGTCAAAATATCACATTGTGGTGGAATCAATTCAGCAAAGAGATAGAAGAGCTGGGTCTCTGTTGTGGTTCTACTGTGTGGCCACCAGGCCCTCCAATCCCTGGGCCTCTTGCCCCATCTGTGAAAAGAGAGACTTGGATGGCATCTAAATCCCTTCTACTCTCAATGTTCTCTTCCAATTTGTCTTTGTAACCAAGCATTTTGAGCTTGGGGGAGGAAAAATGCCAATCCACCAAACCAGTAACTCATTAAAATAGAAGAGTCTCATTAATTTTTTTTTTCTGGAGAACTGAATTCTTAAAAATAGGGAGGCATATGGAGTAAGAGAGGAGGAGCAGCTGTTCTATTTTGCTCTGGGGATAGAATGAAAGGGACTGGACGTAAATTGTGCCAAAAGGGATTTATTTAAATTAGACATTAAGAAAGTTGTGAGACAATGCAACGTGTTACCCAAGATTTTGGAACCTGCTATCTAGAGAAATGTTTAAAAGGATGTGTTTTATTTTTGTTCTTTAAAGTGTACATTCTATCTAGACTTTTGTACGTACACTATACTTTGCCATGAAACAGGAACGTATAGCTAGAGCTTTCCAGGAGAGAATGACAGACACCACTACCCCCTGTCTCCAGCCTGTGGCCATGGTGCATATTACTAATTAATCACTGTTCCCCTCCCGTCCAAGCCCAGGCAAGGCCTCATAATTATCTCAATGCCATGATCCAGGCAGCAACGACCATCAATCACGGCTGGCAAATGAAGTGGGTTGATGAATACATGATGTTTCTGAGTCTCCTCAAATAACAGGGCCACAGTGCCGCTGCCTGGGAGCATGTAAGAATTATCTGTTCTTATTAAAATACAGGCTCCAGAACCCCATTCGGGAGGTTTGGGTTGTTAGGAGAAGAGGCCCAGATCCCATATATTACTCAGCGAGTCTGCGTGACGGATGGAGCCAGTGATGACCCTCTGGGATGCACTGACAGGAAAGGAGGGAGGGAAGTCCCAGGCGCACAGTGCAGTCGAGAGACCTGCTGGGAACGGATGTTCTGTGTTTGCCTCTCAGTTCTGGGTTGCTCCTGTTCAGACCCATCTGGAGTCCTGTTTCCAGGGTGGCCTGGATTCTGCCTTAACGCTCTTGATTGTTTCTTAACTCCCTTTCTTTCTTTCTTTCTTTTTTTTTTTTTTTTTTTTTTTTTTTTTTTGCTACTGGGGATTGAACTCAGGGGCACTCCACCACTGGGCCGCATCCCTAGCCCCTTTTTGTATTTTATTAGAGACAGGGTCTCACTGAGTTGCTAAGTGCCTCACCATTGCTGAGGCTGGCTTTGAACTTGCGATCCTCCTGCCTCAGCCTCCCAAGTGCTGGGATTACAGGCGTGCACCACCGCACCTGGCTCTTAACTCCCTTTCTTAACAGGAACAAGGCCTTCTTGATTGTGTCTCTGGCTGTCTCTTTACCTGGGGTACAGGTTAAACTGAAACCCAGAAAGCTCTCTATCAAGTGGCTTGCTACCTGCTCAGCAGGTCAAGGAACATCGCTCTTTACTTTCCTGTGGCTTTTCTCTTAGTTGTCTCTGATTATTTCAAACGTGCACAGCCCATCCATCTGAGGACACTTCTGGTTGGCTTGGAAATGGTTTTCTTTTTGTTGACTCACACGTGAGTTTCTTAACAGTAGGACCAATCAGTTTCACCCATTTGTGAGCCCCGTGGCTGTCTCCGTCAGCCCCCTACAAATTCATATCCACTCATCTCTCTAATACGGAGGGCTAATAACAGGAATCATAGTAAAATATTTGACGACTGGTCAGAAGAAACCTAAAATTAACATATAGACAAACAGCGCAGACCTCAGCTGGTCAGAACATACACCAGTTCTCACCAGCCGGTGCAGACACGTGCTTCATGCTAGGTGTGGTAGGTGAAATACTGGCCCTACGAAGATGCTCTTGTCCCAATCCCCAGAACCTGTGAATGCTACCTTATGTAGCAAAAGGGATTTCATAGATATGACTAAGGATCTTGTGATAGAAAAACTGTCTTGGCCAGGTGTGATGACACACGACTGTAATCCCAGCATATGGGGAGGCTGAGGCAAGAGGATCCCAAGTTCAAAGCCAGCCTTAGCAAAAATGAGGTGCTAAGCAACTCAGCAAGACCCTGTCTCTAGATAAAATACAAAATAGGTCTGGGGATGTGGCTAAGTGGTTGAGTGCCCCTGAGTTCAATCCCAGGTACCATCCTACCCCCATCCTGCAAAAGAAAGAAAAACCACCCTGTATTATCCAAGATGGCCCCAATGTAATCCCAAATGTACTCCTAAGAAAGAGGAGGACTTGACCATGGAAGACAGAAGGTGCCACTATGGAAGCAAGCTATAAGGCTGCTGCTTCAGACACAGAGGACAGGGACATGAGCTAAGGGATATAAGTGTCATCTAGAAGCAGGAAAAAGCAAGGAAACAGCTTCTATCCTAGCGTATCCAGAAGGAACCTGGTCCTGACGGCACCTCAATTTCAGTCCAAGGAAATTAATTTTTTTTAAAATTTATTTTTTGGTACTGGGGATTGAACTCAGGGGCACTCGACCACTGGCCAACATCCCCAGTCCTTTTTTGTATTTTATTTAGAGACAGGGTTTCACTGAGTTGCTAAGTGCCTCGCCATTACTGAGGCTGGCTTTGAACCTGCGATCCTCCTGCCTCAGCCTCCCAAGGGCTGGGATTACAGGCGTGCACCACCATGCCTGGCCAGGAAAACTAATTTAGAAATCAGACCTCCAGAGCCATAAAAGGGCACATCAGTGGTGGTGTGAGCCATAGAGTTTGTGGTTACTTCTTATTACAGCCATAGAAACCAACACTGCTGAGATTATCAGACTGAAGATGGGCCCAAGGTGCAAGGAGAATCAGACCCCGCAGATCCTGACGGAGCTGGATTGTATACCGCAGCGCAATGGGGAATGCTGGGGCCGGACAAGGGCAAGAGTAGGATGTATCCAGAAAAGTCTTTAAGAAAAACAAATGAAGTCCTATATATGCCTGTCCTATGGGAAAGATAGGATTGTGTGTGTATGCACGGTACTATAGGACACACACACACACACACACACACACACACACACACACAGAGGCACATATAATATGGACACATCCTACATGTTACTGGAATATCCTCTTATACTGTTCAGTGTGCAACTAAATTATCCAGATTAACTGCTGAGTATAAATTCTTGCCCCTACCTTGTTGGTAGTAGGAAGTACAAAAATAAAAGTGACTGTTTCCTCCTAAGTCTCCCATCTCCTTCCCATATGCACAAGGAAACCCTCTGGCACTCACAGGATCTCACAGCTGTGGAAAGGTAGCTTTGTTAAGAGACAACTTTCTCCATGGGGTGACTTGTGGACCCTATTTCTAAGAACCACATTGCTGATATTTTGAGTCTAAGAGACTCTGGCATAAGAATAGACACATAGATCAATGGAATAGAATCAAAAGTCCAGAAATAAACAATATTTATGGTTGATTGATTTTTGACAAGGTTATGAAGACAATTCAATGAAGAAAGAATGGTTTTTTTTTTTTTTCTTTTCCAACAATTGGTGTTAGGGCAACTGGATGCCCACAGGGAAAAGAATGAATTTTGACTTCTATCTCACACCATATACAAAAATTAACTCACATGGGTCACAAACCTTATGTAAAAGAAAACCATGAGGCTCTTAGGAGGAAACATAGGAATAAATCTTTGTGACTGGATTGAACAATGCTTTCTTACCTTTCACAGCTAAAATACAAGAAATCAAAGAAAAATAAGTAACTAAACTTCATCAAAATTTAAAAAGTGTGTACTTCAAAGGACACCACCAAAAAAGTGAAAAGACAACAGGCAGAATGGGAGGTGATGTTGGTAACTCATAACTCATAAGGAACTTGTACTGCCATCCGTAATGGGTTCTTACAACGTGGATGAACCTTGAAACACCAGGCTAAGTGCAAGGAACCACATACAGGGGCGACAGAGTGTGATTCCATTTAAATGAGATGTTTAGAATAGGCAAATCCACAGGCACAGAAAGTAGGTTAGCAGTTTTTAGGGAATAGGAGGAGAAGAGAATACTGCTAATGGGTATGGGTTTTTTCGGGAGTTATGGTTAATATCTGTAATTATATAGTTTTTTTTTTGTTGTTGTTTGATTGGGGTTTTTTTTTTGGGGGGGGGCAGGTAACTAGGAATTGTACTCAGGGGCACTTGACCACTGAGCCACATCCCCAGCCCTGTTTTGTATTTTATCTAGAGACAGGGTCTCATTGAGTTGCTGAGGCAGCTTTGAGCTTGCTATCCTCCAGTCTCAGATTCCCCAGATGCTGGGATTACAGGCATGTACCATCGTGCCCTGCTTAATTATATAGATTTGATAGTTGCACAGCTCTGGAAATATACTGAAACCCACTGAACCATACACCTTAAAAGAATGGCTTGTATGATATGTGGAATCCTCCTTACTGTAGCTGTTATTTTATTTAAACAGAGGGGTAGAGATCAAAGAATTATTGGAAGGGCTGAAGACCCATGCTCAAGTGATACAGCCAGGCACAGTGCCTGGAGCTCACTGCAGATGTGTCCTGCTGAGGCCACCCTGCCAAGGCCAATTTGCACCAGGGACTGCATGCAGCACTGTCTTGAGCACCCTGACACGTTGGCCCAGATAGCCAAACTTGCTGCCACTTGAGAGTTCTCAATTCAATCTCAGGTGGGGAGTCTGAGTGGAAGATTCCAGAACACATGTTTATGTCCAGTTGCCAGGCAGATGGGAAGTGAGCATCAGTATCTTCTATAATGGATGTTAGACCTCCCAACTCGGGAGTCCCTGATGTAGGAGGACAGGTCCGATGTTAAGCCACCAGAACAGAATGGCAAACGACCCCTACACCATCACATTTATTTATATTTTTCTCAAACTTCTGCAGACTAGAACAAAACAATTCTTAATCACAGTTCCTCTCCTGACTCTTGGTTATTATTTCAGGTCCCTCAGCCATCCACTGATAATTGTCTCCTGAATCTCTATTTGCTGCCAACCTGAATTTCAATTAGCATAGCCAGGACATTAGCTCGTAGGGCTTAATATTGCTCTAGATAATTTTATTTTAATAGAAGACTACTGCAGACAGAAAAGCTCTTATGATAGAGAATCTGATTGGTACAGTGGGAAAAGAACAAGCTTTGGAACGGGGTGAATATGAATATGAGGCTCAGCTCTGGTCTTGCTTTCTGAGCCTTAGTTTCTGTAACTGAAAATGGGGATAATATTAACTTTGAGTGTCAATGTGAGTGTGAAGAGGATCCTAACTGTAGAGCTCTCAGCAGTCCCACCAGCATGGATTTGATGCTCAGTAGAAGGAAGCTGTCATGGGAAGCCATGTAACACGGAGGTTCTTTGAGAAGAGAGCAGATGCAAGTTAGGAAGTGCTTGTTCACTGCCTGTACTGGGTGCCTGGGGAATGGCTGGGTCTCAGTACCTCTAGCAGCACCTGGTGCCAGGAAGAGAGGAAAGGACCCCAAATGTGATGTTGAGGTCATTCCTGGTTTTGTTCAGTGTAAAATCTTGTATAATCACCTGTGTAGACTTGCAAATCAAGCCAGTGCCTGTGATTTTCCATCTTTAGCTAGTAGAACCAACCACCCTGTGTTCCCAACTCTGTAGTCACTGATTCTGGTAACTTCATTAGAGAAAAAAAAGGAAGTTCAAACTTCTGTGAAGGAAGTCCAAGTGAGTTTCGGAGGAGAAGTCAATGGAGTTCTAGCCCAAGAAATACAGGGTTATGTATATTATAAACCCTGTAGCTATGAAAATAATCTATAGGAGAATGAAAACCCACTAAGTGCTTCTAAATTATGCATTCACTCATTCAAATACGTATGTTGAGAATCTACTGTTGGGTGGGGCTGGGACTACCTCCTTCTTTGCCCCATGTTTCCATGTGGGGAACAACCATCAGTGTGGCACTATAAATATTTTTCAATACTCAACTTTTCCCTAGAAGACCCATACACACACACACACACACACACACACACACACACACGAGACAGACGTGGAGGTTTACCTCCCTAACTGTGGAAGTAAACTTGGTTTGTGAAAGAGAACTTGTCCTGAGAAGGTCATGAGTTGAAATGGAAATGGAGAGGGGGAGATCAGAAAACTATCTGAGGGCTGCCTGCCCAGGCCTGCTTTCTGGTGAAGCATTGGTTTCCCACCTACAGGCAGCTCGGTCCCAGGGCTGAGTTGGTTCTTCCCCAATGGCCTGTTTCCTCCCAGAGAGCACCAAGTCCTCGGGGACATCCCACCCCACTTCCTGTCTTCCTGTCCTGAGAGCAGGTTGTACTTCCAAGCCTAGCCACCCTCCTCCCTCAGCCTGGGGAGTCTGACCAGCCTGGGGGTCATTTCTCTGACCTGTCTTGGCTCCAGTTTCTCAGAGCCCACCTTCTCACTGGATTAAAAGTCCCTACTTCCTGTTAGTGCCCTTGGGTCTGGTGGCTGAGACCCCTTCTCTGGTGACCTCCTTGCAGAAGGTTCTGCCTTGCAATCCTGGTTCTGGCCTCTCCCTGTGTCTCCCCACTTCCCTTCTCCCTAAAGTCCTGGCAGGCAAACTAGGACAAAGGGACTAAGAGGAAGGGTTAAGAACTCTGGAAGACTGAAGGAGCCTTTGTTTTCATCTGCTTCTCCTTCTGGCTCCGACCTCTCTGAAGAGCTGAACCCACACGCTGCAATGTTAACATTCGCCCCTCGATCCAGAGCACATGGCCTCCCCTTCCCCACCACCTGTCACCAACATAACTGCCTGGCTGTGCTTACTGCAGACTGTAAATAAACCAGTAGTCTCAACTTCTGAGGGGAAACCAAAGCACAGAAATTATGTTAATATCATTCCGAACAATTTACATGCATATATTAATATGAATCATGTTACTGCTCCAGCTGTTTCATTGTTACAGATAATCTGCAGTGGTAAAAACCATCAGGTACAAAGAACCGAACCACTCTTCTTCTAGCCCACACTCCTCCACAACTACTAACACAATCTTGCTTAACTACGGCAGAAAGCCTGCTGTGGCAATTGGGAATTTAAAGCCCAATTTAATTTAATGTAATTTCCCTAAGATGGAAATCAACTGTGATGTTCCCAACACAATGTCAGACAATGGGGCTATGGTAGCTGGTTGGAGCTGGAAGTTATTTTAGAAGAACTTGAATCCCAAGCGCACAAGTTCATATGCTCACTAAGATCAACGCACGTCACACTCTAATGAGTGTTGGATCTTACATAATCCTTGAGCAGATGGGCCAGAGCCATGATTTGGTGCAAATGTAAATTATCTTCTAAATGAAATATGCTTGAGAGAGATACACCAGGTTCAAATTTCCAAACACAGAGGGGGGAAGAAACAACTCACCAACGATCCATTATTTATTCAGCTGGTTTTGAATGCAAGTCTCCTAGCCAATGTTTTGAAAAAATCTATCCCACAGTCTCAGGAACAGGGAAAAAGTCAAGGGCTCTGCATGCTCTCTCTCTTCCAGCCTCCATCAGCAAGCCATCTGTGGAGAGGGAGGAACTTTGCTATTTTGGGGGCATAGTGTAGGAAGGTTCACAATCTAATCTTTTGAAATATATTTCAGATTGAAGGTAATTAACATACATATAGTGAAATGTGCAGCCCTTAGATGTTCAGATGGATGAATTCTGACAATTATGTATACACAAGTAACCAACACCCCAAAGAGGGTACAGAACATTTCCATCATGTCAGAAGTTTCTATCCCTCCCCCAACCAGAAACCACTGATTTGCTGCCTGTCACTATAGCGTTAGTTGTGGCTGTTCTGGAATTTGATTAAGTGGAATTGTACAGTAAGAACTCTTGTGTTGTTTCTTTCATTCAACATAATGTCTTTGAGATTCATTCAGATTGTTGCATGGATTTATAACTTGATTTAAAATAAAGTTGGAGAATCATATTCCATTGTATGAATCTACTATAGTTTGTCGATTTAGTTACCTGTCAATGGACATTTGGATCACTTTCAATTGTTGGCTTTAATTCAATGAGGAAAGATTAAAAAAAAAATATGTATTTATTTGCTTTAGTTGTATACAATGCCTTTATTTTTACATGGTGCTGAGGATTGAACCCAGGCCGCACTTGTGCTAGGCGAGCACTCTACCGCCGAGCCACAACCCCAGCCAACGCCCCCAGGAAAGATTTTTAAATGATATTGTTGGAACAACAAGATACCTATGTGGAAAAAATTGAACCTTAGTCCTTGTCTGACTCCATAGACAAAATTAAATAGATCATAGACCTAAATGTATTTCCCACAGCTAAAAAGATGCTAGAATTAAGCACAATAATTTCATGACCTTGAAGTAGGCAAAGAGACCTTGGAGAGAACACGAAAAATCCTTTCCAAAAAGAAAAAAAAGAGTTCTTAAAAATTTAAAATTTCGGTTCACAAACTAATATTATTTAAAAATTGAATAGACAAACCACAGTCTGGGAAAAAAATAGTCATAACATGCATCTGACAAATGATGTGTTTCCGGAATATATTAAAAAATTCTTGCAAATCAACAATAAAAAGACAAAGGACCCAATTTTAAATGACTAAAGACTCGAACCACATTACAAAAATGATGCACAATTGGCCAGTAAATCCCCCCAAAAGTGCCATCCGATTTTTTCCAAACTCCTAGGTGCTATTCATCTGGTGAGTCACTCAGAGCTTCTTCCCTGATCCCTCCTATCCCGCTAGAAAGACTAGATATAAAATGCTAAATGGACGTGGATTTTGTATTTGAAGACTTAGCCTCCAGCCCCCTCAAAAGTACACGCTTTCTGCTTAGTAATTACAGAGTATTTTCCAGAATTGCTAAGGTGAACATGCCTGCAGTTGCCAGAGCTCTTCTTTGTGTGCTTCAGTGCTGCAAAAAAGAGAAGCTCAGAGAGCTCACAGCTTCAGGCCGGGCACAGGGAAGGAAGAGGGTGGCGTGTGGGCTGCGGGCAGAGCTGGTCAGCCCGGGGAGGGGCCGTGGGGGGAGGGGGGATTCGAAGCAGGTGCACAGCCCTGCCTATGTGATGCTCAGTTTCGCTGCAGCTTTTAAAAGCAGAATAAAGTACAGCGCTTGCCCAACATGCGTGAATCCTGGATTCAACCCCCACCACTGATAAAGGGGTGAGGGGAAGAATAAAATTAAAATCTTCAAAGAGCAAACTGTCTATCGCTTTTTTTTCCCCCAATGCTTCAAGAAATATTTATTTCATAACCCCAGGCATGTTAGGCACTTCCTCCTCTGGGTACCTGGGATATATCAGTATTGGAGACATTAAAACAATTTTTGTCCCTACATAGTCTGTTCTCACCCAGAGGCATCCAAGTAATTAGGCTGCATGGCACAGTCAGAAGCTGATGGCTCCCCTGAAGAGAGAAAAGAGTAGGGCGTGCATGCCAGGAAGAGTGGGGTGGGTCACCCAATGAGCAGGACGCTCACAGAGGACCCGTCCTGACAATGCTGTTTTAGGAAATGCTTTAGTGAATTCAGAAAAAAAAAAAAAAACAGGTATATTCCTTTCCCACCCATATATATAAATATGTGTGTATATATATATATATGTATGCATATATATATATATGTATGTATATATATATATGTGTGTGTGTGTGTGTGTGTGTGTGTGTGTGTGTGGTTATTTTTTCTTGACATGACTGAATAAGTAGTTCCTACAGCCTAATGTTCAAGGACAATAGGTACAGTGAAGGCTTCTCCTCCATTCCTGAATTTAGGTGAAGTGTTTTATTAATAGATCATATTCTCCACATTTTTAGGTTTCTTTCTTGCTTTTTGTCAGTTGGTACTTACTAGAAGTTTGGTGGTTTTTTGGGGTTTTTTTTTTTTTTTTTTTTTTTTTTTTTGTGCCAGGGATTGAACTTAGGGGCATTGGACCACTGGGCCACATCCCCAGCCCTTTTTTGTATTTTATTAGAGACAGGGTCTCACTGAGTTGCTAAGTGCCTCGCCATTGCTGAGGCTGGCTTTGAACTCGCGATTCTCCTGCCTCAGCTTCCCAAGTGCTGGGATTATAGGCGTGCACCACTGCACCCAGCTTCCTTACTAGAAGTTTAAGAAAGATCTTTTGTACTTATAGTTTCCAAACATCAAGAAAGGTGATATTCTATTAAATTTTCTATATTTTTTCGGGAAATCATATATATATGATATGTATGTATAATATCATATATATATATATGATATTTGACTCAATTTGGAATTATTTTTCCTTTTATCAGTAAACAATCATCCCTCATATCCTTGGGGGATTAGTTCCAGGATCCCCTGTAGATGTCAAAAAGGACAGATGCTCAAGTCCCTAATATAAAATGCTGTGCCACTTGCATATATCCTAAATGCATCCTCCTTTAGACCTAATCACCTCCAGGTTACTCTGAATACCTAATGTAATATAAGTGCTATGTAAATACTTGCTGTACTGTATTGCTTAGGGAATAGAACAAGAAAGAAGTACAGGCACAACTGTTTTTCAAATATTTTCAGCCCATGATCTGCAAATATGGCACCCACAGATAAGGAAGGCTGATTGCACTCTATTGCATAATGCCTGGAGCACAGAAGTTTTCTTATGCCATTGGAATACCATTATCAAAATGAAGAATTTCAATTTTATCACAATGTCATTCTAAAAAAATACTATTATTAACAAACAATACAATATAATACATAATACTTTGCCATCATCCATCCCAAGATTGCCGGTAAGCACTTGCCCTTGTGCAGGATTAAAACCAAATTCATGAATTCCACTCGGTTTCCAGATCTTCAGATTCCTCTGATAAACAGCGCCTCAGCCTTTCCTTTAATGCCTTAGATGGGTCATTTGTGTAAGATTGCAGGGCAAACACTTTGTAAAATTTCCCTCTGAATCTCTAATGTTTCAAAAAGATTGTGTTCAATGTTTGAATATTTTCAGGGAATCTACAGAAGAGATCCTGTGACTTTCTGTGGCATCATATCAGGAGGAACACGATGTCCGTGTTTTGGAATATTGACTGTTTATTTGGGTCACTTTAATTTTTCAGGTTTCTAGACTTTAAACTCACTATGGAAATATTTTGACCTGTGTACATATCCTGAAGCACACTAGTGTTTCACCCACAGTTTTAGCCACTATTGATGATTTTCTAACTTTCAGTCCATACTTACTATTCTACAGTAGAAGAGCGATTCCCATCTCCTCAGTATTCATTTTTTTCTCGCTTTATACTTTTCATTTTTCTCTATCACGATGGAATTGGGAATTCTTAAATGTTCCATTGGGTTTAATTGGAATTGTCGTTATTTATTCTGATGCTGAGCTTTTCCCAGATTGGGCCAGTGAGAACTTCTTCAAGTTGGTTTCCTCGTGTTTGATCGTGTCATCATTGCTCCTTAGGGACTTGGTTTCAGAGGTCTCAGTCCATGGCTGGACAACCCGCATTGCTCTGGGGCTAAGTTGAGGCAGAACGTGGTGGCAGTAAGGCTTGGTAAAGGAAATCTGCTCAGTTTGTGGCACCCAGGAAGCAGACGGCCATCACTAGCCATTTAAAGAGAAAACATTGCTCCCTCCGTGACTAGACTTAGCTTTCCTAAAGAATAGTGATGGTTTGTAATCCATTGGTGTAGCTACTACCAAGCACCTACCATGAGTCAGACATTGTTATAAACATGGCCAAAGTACAGCCTCGTGATACCATTGTCAGGATTCTAAACAGGCCCTTGTTCACCTAAGTAGTCCATCCCAGGGAACTAAGGAGAATTTCTCATCTGTAGGAGGAAACTCAGTGACAAAAAGTACCCCTAGCCCAAGGCACTCAAAACATTAGGAATTTGTGGTTGCTAGGAGTGTGTTTTGTGTTGCACCCAAATCCAGGAAGCAAATGCTGGAATCAAGAACATTTTACCTGAATCTCAACTGGAATCAGACTGGGATTCAATTCAGGTAGAAGCAGAGGCTGTGCCTTCTAATTAGTTTCAAGGACTGCTGCAGAAACAGGAGAAGGGACACACTTAGAAGGCAGCTCTTGAGAAAGGTGGCCAGCTGCATGGAACTGAGTTTACCAAAGACAGCGACATCCAGTGAAACTTCACCAAATGTGAGAATTCACACACAAATCAATTTGTCAGATCAGTGAGACTTAACGACTGAAAAACTTCTAAAGAAGCAATGATATATTATTTTAACGCAAATGATATTTTAATTTACCCCAAATATTTAACATGTAATCAGATGAAATTTGTTAATGTGATGTTGATATCCTTTTTTTTTTTTTTTTTTTTTTTTTTGTACCAAGTTTTTGGCATCTGGTGTATTTACGTGCTGCACCTCTGAGCTGAGCCTGCAATGACAGTACTCAGTAGCCACATGTGGCTTGTGGGAGCTTCCATACAGGACAACAGCGATAGAGGATCTTTTTTTTTTTTTTTTTTTTTGGTACCGGGTATTGAACTCAGGGGCACTCCACCACTGGGCCACATCCCCAGCCCTTTTTTGTATTTTTATTAGAGACAGGGTCTCACTGAGTTGCTAAGTGCCTCGCCATTGCTGAGGCTGGCTTTGAACTCGTGATCCTCCTGCCTCAGCCTCCCAAAGTGCTGGGATTACAGGCGTGCGCTACCGCGCCCGGCGATAGAGGATCTTGACGCTGTGTTCACGTGTGAAGCATCACTGCCTTCACACAGGTGTGTTTTTCTCTCAAGGTTGTAGTTCCTTAACAGCAAAGCAGACATCTGTTTAAAGTTGTAACTTCCACAGTGTCTGGACTAAAAGTGCTGCTTATCGAGTACCAGCCAATTCAAGTTAATTGAAGGCTGGGGTGTAGCTCAGTGATAAGGCACTTGCCTAGTGTGTGTGTGAGGCCCTGGGTTCCATGCCCAGCACTACAAAAAAATTAGCATTTAAAAAACATTTTTTTCAGTTGTAGGTGGACACAATACCTTTATTTTGTTTATGTGGTGCTGAGGATCAAACCCAGGGCCTCACATATGGGAGACAAGCGCTCTACCGCTGAGCCCCAGCCCCAGCCCCAGCCCCGCATTTTTTATTTTTTATTTTTTACTTAATTGAATAAGAACTTGGTGATTAATCAATTTTCTGATTTATTCTCATGAATTTTCATTCTGAACATTGACGTTCTTTAAACTGTCATTTTTGGACTTAACGATGTATTTTTCTCTGTTGGTTATCTTGGGTGTATATAAGCTGAACTGAGTTTTCTGCACAGGGGTGAGCCCAGCTCTCCATGCCACCTCATCTCCCCATGTGCTGCCTCCTAGGAACTGTCAGGACAGTGGGACTAATAGCCAGGATGGATGCCATTTGTGGTCCCCACACCTGCCAAACAGAATCCCTGGAGTGTAGCCGGGCGCGGTGGTGCACGCCTGTAATCCCAGCACTTGGGAGGCTGAGGCAGGAGGATCGCAAGTTCAAAGCCAGCCTCAGCAATGGCGAGGCACTTAGCAACTCAGTGAGACAAAAAAAGGGCTGGGGATGCGGCACAGTGGTGGAGTGCCCCTGAGTTCAATCCCTGGTACCACACACACACACACACACACACACACACACACACAAAAGAATCCCCGGAGTGCTTGTTAGGAATACAGATAATTAGCAAAAGAAAAAGAAAAAAAAATTAGCATGGTTCTTCATTTTTCTTCATTTTTGTTGGAAAACTTTCAAAGATATGCAAACACTCCAAGTCTGCATAGTATTTTACCATTCACAAAATATATTTGAGCTTCACCTCCTTTGATCCTTAAAATAGCAAGTTCCGTCTGAGGGTGAACATTAGGTACCCCATCTGTCCTGGCAAGAAACTCAACCCAGGAGGCTCTGGGTGGGTTGCCAGAAACCACATAGCTCACATAGCTAGTAGTGGTAGATATAATTTTTGATTCCAAGTATTTCTCAATGTCAAAGGCCCAGTGGTTTTTATAGATTGTTTCCACAAGATACTCAAATTATATTGACTCCAGTTGCAACTGGCTAATTGCTGGGAATAAAGCACCTTTCCATGTGTCCTCCAGAGAGTTCTGGGAGCTTCCCAGCAGCAGCGCCCCCCTCAGTCTCCATTTTGACTGCCTTAGGATGCCACCTACCTGCTCCCTTGGCTGCTAACTGCTCTATGGGGCACCTCTGCCCTCTGCTGGTGACCCCTGTGCATAGCACCTCTCTGGCCATCTGCAGTTTCATTCTTACCTAAAACCCACCTTCTCTATTCCCCTGGAAGCACCTTAGGGGCCAGGTACTCACCACAGCCATGTTTCACTGATATGTTCTTCAGAGGACAGAAAAAAGGAAATGCAGCTCAAAGAACTACTGATAACCTCTCATAGATGTGGCTGTACTTTGAACTTCAAGTCTGGGCCCATCCACAGAGTTCCCAACCATGTTTAGCCTGCTTCCAAATGTGAGTGCCAGTTCCTACATTGACAGACACTACCATGGGGTCCAGAAAGACTGGCATGCAAAGGCAGGGAAATAAGGAACTTTTTACCTATCCTTGTTAGTCTGTAGTTCACCTTTCAAATTTTCATTTCCTCTATCTGGGCGAGTGGGATTGCCAACAGAAATGGCCACTCTGCTCCAGGAAGTCCCCATCTCTCCCAGAGAGCTTGCATTATGGCCTTGAGTGGAAGAAATGAAATTACAATGGAAAGTAGCAACCTACATCTTGTGTTCTCAGGTACTTAGACTTAAATGAGTGCATCTAAGATACGCCCACTTCTTGGAAAGGTCTTTCCTTTGGTGTAGGGACAAGTTCAAGTCTGCAGAGCTCTCCTATTCCACAGAAACTCAAATGAAGATCGTCTGCTTGTTTGAGAACATACTTAAATCTCAAGAAGGGTATTCTCAAGAATATCCTAGTGACATAGAGCAGTCTAACTCCCTGATGAAACAAGTATAGTCTCCTCTAGGAAAATAATACATCTTTGCTTAAAAAAAAAAAAATAAAAAGCTTTCTTGATTATTTTGCAAAAGCAAGAAAAGGCTGAACACATTAGTCTAACAGCCTGTCTTTGGACCACTTCATCTGGTCCAGATTTTCTCCCCAGGGAGGTCTGTGCACTACCAGCTGTCCCTCTGCTTTGTCCTCAGTGAGGGGCTGTCCCTGAAAAGGGACAGCCTGCCCCTACGAAACGGTTCACATCCACCTCTTAGGAAGTGCTTCCTTAGGAAGCAATTTCTGCTGTTGACTTTAAAGTGATGCTTTTACCAACTCCTAAACCAATCAAGGTTTCCAAATACAGATCACGGTTCCCGCAAGGGCAGCCAGTTACACCTGCTGTTACGCAAGCCTAGCGCTCTGCCGGGGCTCCTGTGGCTCCTTGAACGGCGTAAATGGAACAGGGCTTCACCTCTGCTGATGACTCAGTCGTTTAGAACCTCAATTACTCCCTGTTCTTCTAATACAATGATGTCTTCAGGGAAACTGGACAGGGCAGGTCAGTTTGTCCTGGTCTGTAACAGCCCCAGACAATTTCCCTTGGAGTTCAGTCTCTGCTTTGTAGGGTTTCTGCTTCTTACTGGGCTTCAGATGGTTGGTTATGTTGTTCCTTCCTCCTGCTGTCTGTAAATCCATTTTCCTGAGAGTGGTCTGTCTTTCAGCATCCTTGTTGTGGGCTGAATCTTCATATCCAAACTTGGTAGACTTGTTTCTAAGTGAAGAGGGTATGCATTTTGAGGAAGGATCTTGAGGTCTTAATTGTTCCTTAATTGTTTCTTCCTTTTTCAGCTGAGATGCATTCATCTATTCATTAACAAATAATTACTAAGTGCCTCTGTGTTCCGCACCAGGACAGCAGTTTCTAACCTTGGTTACATGTTGGAATCATCTGGAAAACTGAAAGACTCACAATGCCAGGCATCCACCTCCAGAAGATTCTGATGCAGCAGACCCTGGGTGTGGCTTTGACCTTGAGATTTTCAGCCTGGGTATGGATTTGACCTTGAGATTTTCAGAAGGTTCCCAGGTGACTTTAACATGTACCCGGGGACAAGTACTGCAGTTCCAAAGGCTAAGTGACTTCTTCGGAAGCCTGCTGATGCCCGTGGGAATCTGCCAGCTCCCTTCCCCACGGCACCTGACAGCCCTTTGCACTTCCAGGAGTATTTGGAACTTGACCTTGCCTGTGCCTGTGCTTTTTGCTCCTTGGAATATTTGAGCTTGTAAGGATGCTGCTCCTGCATTTATCTCTTTTGAATAATGTATAGAACATATGACTAGAAAGATTGAACCTGGACTAAAGTCTGACATCGACATAAATAATAAACTGCTATTCGTGACTTGTGATCACATTTGATACTCTAGAAATCAGAGACTGTTCCTGGAACATAATTTAATCTTGATCTATAGAGAGCAAAATCTGCCCCAAACATCACAACTTCCTTCCTTCTTCATCTTCCAGAACTGAAACTTCCTCTTGAGCACAATGGTCTGACCTAGGAGTACAAAGACATGAGTTGTAGTTCTGACGTTACCACTTGCTTACTGGGTGCCCTTGGGTAAGTAGCTTAACCACTCTGAATTCTAGATGCCTCACTTCAAATTTTTGAATAAGATATGCCATAAAAATTTTTACAATCAGGGATGGGGTTGTAGCTCAGTGGTAGAGTGCTTGCCTAGCATATGTGAGGCACTGGGTTCGATCCTTAGCACCACATATAAATAAATAAAATGAAGATATTGTGTTCATCTACAACTAAAAATATTTTTTTAAACTTTTCTTTCTTTCTTTTTTTTTAACAACCAAAGAGTTGTTGTGATCATTAATTGAGAGGATTATGAATGCATTTAAAAAAAAAAAACAATTTCAACAGTGTTATTATAAGAAATGTGTGTGTGGTGAATTGGTGTTGGCCCTTTGCACCTTCCTTTCTTTTCAACAACTTTTAACTCTAAGGTTTTAAAACCACATATAGAGATTGCTGTATTAAAAGTTTTATTTCAGCACTGAGTGAAGAGTCGAGTTGTCATTTCTGGCCAGGTGTGGTGGCACACACTTGTAATCCCAGCAGCTCTGGAGGCTGAGGCAGGAGTTTCATGAGTCCAAAGCCAGCCTCAGTAAAAGCGAGGTGCTAAGCAACTCAGTGAGACCCTGTCTCTAAATAAAATATAAATAGGGCTGGGGATGTGGCTCAGTGGTTGAGTGCCCCTGAGTTCAATCCCCGGTACCAAAAAGAAAAAGTTATCTATTATCTTTGATTGATTAGGGGTAGTGAAATTATTAGTAGGCCAGAGTTGAATGGCCAAATATTTTAGTTAGAAGTTTTAAGGTCCTTGAAGAATAAGTTTTAGGCCACCATTGTGACGGTATATAGATGCACTCTATACTTTTATGGAGAGACGGGCAAATTGTCATCCATAATAAAGGCCCTTGTTGCCAATAATTACTCCTCCGTGGGTGTATATTGTGAAGGAAATAGATAATCAATATCCAGCGGTTTGAGGAGTTAAAGCAAAAATCTGTCACAATGTGCTACTTCGATGGCTTTTTTTCTACATAACTATAAAGTTTCTAGCAATCTTGGAGTTCTAGTGTTCGTGTGGTGTGGGATGGTATCTGGGTCCCCTCGAAGGATTGTCAAATTATGGTCTTTTTACTTGGGCACAGTAGTGGGAGGTTTAGTGACCTTTTTTTTAGGGCGAAGCCATTGTAATTTGTCACCCTGCAGTTTTTGGAAATCATTTGAGGGTGGTTTAATGTTCTTTATATTATTACAATTTTTTGGGGTCTAACTATAAGTATCTCCATGATTTTAAATTTCTGAGACTTTCATAAGGCACAAATCATATAATATTTTAATTTTGGATGGGTTTCTTTTGTATTAAATGGCTTTTGGGTTGGAACTAGGAAAGTATGAAAAGACACAAATTTAATGATGCAAGCTCCAGTCTTCTGAACATACAGTAAAGGTTTCCAGGAGCTGCTGGGCATACTGTCTCTCTCACACCTGCTGCAAACAGGTGTGTGTTCAGTGGGGGGGGACAAGCTAGTGATACCCAGCGAGTAGGCGGGGCACTTCTCAGGGCACAGGCCCCAAGCAGCTTCTTCAAGCAGTTCAGGTTGGAGCTTGGGGTCTGGCACCCTGCGAGAGCACATAAGCGCTCAGAAAGACTATTAATTTCCTTGTGTTCATTTTTTTCAGAAATCACTATTTACTTAATTCTCCTCACTATTACTACTCTCATTGGTCATAACTGACTCAGTAAACATCCTGAGTCCCGGAGTTCAAATTGAGAGCGGATGTCATCCTTGAACTATCTGCTAATAAATCTTTGGCTTTTGGGGGCAGCTTGGAGCAAAGGAAGCCGCGGGGAAGAAGTTGTTGAGACGAACTTTCCTTAACCTCCAAAATGGCGCAGGAACCTCTGCCCAATCTCGCTCAAGGAACTAGGAAAGTATGAAAAGACACAAATTTAATGATGCAAGCTCCAGTCTTCTGAACATACAGTAAAGGTTTCCCAGGAGCTGCTGGGAGAACATACTGTCTCTCTCACACCTGCTGCAAAACCAGGTGTGTGTGGGGGGGAGTGATACCCAGCGAGTAGGCGGGGGGGCACTTCTCAGGGCACAGGCCCCAAGCAGCTTCTTCAAGCAGTTCAGGTTGGACCCGTGCTAGTGGCAGAGATTAACCTTCAAGTGCGGCAGGGCCAGTTAGTTTGAAGGGTGTGAAGGAGGAGAGGAGATCCTATCAGGGAACACCTTGCAGCCATGCAGGTGCCCTGCTCTGATCTCCTTCAAAGCAAACTGCTGCCGGAGGTATATTGGTGGACAGGTCCCTGCATCTCCTGACCTGGGTCCCCCTCCCTCCCACCCACAGCGTTCCTAGGCTGCTCCATGGCCCAGCATGTGGACCCCTCCTCTCCCTGGGTCCCATCTCGCCTGACACAGCTCTTCCCCTGTCCCCTTCCTTCACTGGCTACCGCTGCAAGGGGCAGATCTGAGCAGTGCTCTGAAAACTGCCTTTCACAGACTGTCCCCTAGTAAACCTCTTGCATGTCTACCTCCATCCTGGTGTCTGCTTCTGGAAGAACCCAAACTTTGCACTGATCTGGACTTTTCCAAGGCAAGGTCTACATCCAGGGAGCCTTACCCCAGCGGCCCAGCGTAATCGCCCTCCCACGGTGCCACTTAGATGCTCCTCCTCCATCCTGAGTATCAGTATGAACATTGCCCTAGGGGTATTAAAATGTTCCAGTGCCAAAGAACACCATTTGAAATACCGTTTAATCAAGATGTTGCAAACCCACGATCTGTCCACTCTTAAGAATTTTGCTGGCATAAGAAACAATGTTTTGGCCCATGCCATCTTAATCTTGTTTCAAATCTCTTAGAGACTGGGGCAGTCGAAGTGATGATGAGTTTCATTTAAACATTTCCAGGAGTGGCCATGAGCCGGCCACTTGGAGACCTCCAACTCTTGGGGAGCCCGGTTGACCCAGAGCCTCAGATGCCCAATGCATCCGCACCAGTGTGCGCGAGCTCATCGCCACGCCCACAGGCTGCTCTCAGCCAATGAATGAGTCCTACCAGGAAACTGGGGTCTGTCTTGCTCCTGGGAAACTTGGGACTCCTCTGACCCGCAGCTTTGCTTGGAGAACTCCCCGTGGGCCTTTGCTGAGGCTTCCACCCTCTCTGCTTCTTGTGATCTCAGACTGATACTATCATCCGGCCGTTCTCAGTCTTCCCCAGCACTGCCCCACCTCCATCTTCTTTTATTCTTGCTTCCTCTAATAAAGACTTTGCTTGCCTAAGTCCATCTTGCTATCGGCTTCTTGGAAAATCCAGACTAACTCTCCTGGCTTCTTAACCCACCCCACCACACCCTGGTTGGCAAAGACTAGGTAGGTAGAGAAGAGCTGCGGCAGCTCGTCTTTATTAGAGCAGGCATGACATCTGCCCTGGTTCTCCATCACTCCTGGATGAAGGAGCCAGAAATGCAAAGATGCCTCATGCAGGATTCATGTGACTAGGATGATCTGAATTTTATATATATATATATTTGCTTTAGTTGTACACAATGCGTTTTTATTTTTACGTGGTGCCGAGGATCGAACCTAGACCACGCAGGTGCTAGGGGAGCGCTCTACCGCTGAGCCACAACCCCAGCCCCGGGATGGTCTGAATTTAAAAATGGAGTTGGATTTCCTTCTAACAGAAAGTAAGTCAGCTTTGATCGTGAGGACTGGCCTTGCTATTTAGATGACCCGCAGGCATTTTTACTTATTGAAGGAACTAAACTGGTTACTCTAAGATTTGAAGGGGTGTGAAGGGGAGGAACTTCATTGTTTAAGCATGTTGTTTAAAAATTGAACTATTTATAAATGTAAACTGTATCTATATTTCAAATGACACTGATAAACAAAAGCTGACATTAATGATATGTCAGTGTTTCTAACCTTTCCGAATATATCAAGCATGGAAAAATGTTTCCAAAGTGAGAGTAACTGGCATATGTAATTAAGAGCACTTGGTAAGTCTCCACCAAGCTTCTTGGTGTGCTTCCTGAAGAGTAAGAGAAACGAGTGACTCTAATGACTGAGAAATGAATTCTTTTTCAAGTCAAGTAGTTTCCAGTTCTCTGCCTTGAGCAAAACACTGAAGGAGTTACTTAAATAATCTGTCAACTGCGAGATGAGAAATACGATTTTTGGCATATGCCTCAGAAGGAGATTAAAGAATTGTGGGTTATTTTTATAAGATAAATATTCTGGTTCTGCTTGCTTATTTATGTAAGTCAATGTTTGCAAGCACTTAGATCTATGAAATGAAGGACAAAAATTAAGTCATTAGAGTTAGGGGTGTAGCTCAGTGATGGAGTGCTTGCCTAGCCTGCAAGAAGCCCTGTTCCAGCTGGGCGCAGTGGCGCACACCTGTAAACCCAGTTGCTGGGAGGCTAAGGCAGGAGGATCACAAGTTCAAAGTCAACCTCAGCAAAAGCAAGGTGCTAAGTAACTCAGTGAGACCCTGTCTTTAATATAATACAAAATAGGGCTGGGGATGTGGCTCAGTGGTCAAATGCCCCTGAGTTCAATCCTGGGTACCCACCCCCACAAAAAAAAAAAAAAAAAAGTAGATGCCCGTTCCATTTCCAGCATCATATAAAATAAACAAATTCATTAGTTAATTAAATAAAACTGTTGCTAACCTTGTCTCATTCATCCCTGTATACACAAACTCACTGGAAAACAATAACAACATCAAATACGTTCTTCTAGCTCATGGAAAAATGTGTTTCAAAAACAATTTTACTGTTAATTATTTTCATACTCAATAATTAATTTTTGATACCTTTGTCTTATGTTAACTAATGTGTACCACTGATAACAATTTATAACAGAAATTTTTAATGCTAAGAGCTTTAAGGACACAGGAAAAGAGTTTTATCATAAAATTCAATTTATGTACATATTTTTGTAGCACAAAGCAAGGAGATTGACAATAGGCTTTGAAGCATAAAATATATTTCATTAGAATAATACTCTGTGACGGAAAGGCAATGAAAAATGAGTTCAAAAGGAAAAAGTAGTAGGATAAAGTTTTATGTCATTATGAAGGAGCTTGTTTGTGAATTTTTAAATAGATAATGGAGATCCTTGGATACACTTAAATAATAAATTCAAAGTAGCTTCATTGAAAAATATCCATATTTATAATATTTATCATGTCAGAAATAACCATCCTGTGCAGTTATACTAACTTGTTTAAGCTTATGATAGATGAGGGGGGGAGGGGAAATTGTTTTTTATAATTTGTTGAGACAAAATAAAATGGAGAAAAAGAATGTCTGAAGAGCTCTGCTAGTTCAGGAATCTGAACCTTGGTTGCATTTTAGAATCATCTGGAAAGTTTTGTTTGTGTGTTTTTTTTTTTAAAGTATTGATACTCAGCCACACTCCAGACCAAATAAGCCCGTTTCTGGGGGTGCACCAGGACTTTGGATCATTTAAAATCACCCAGGACTTTTCAGTGCATCCAGAGTTGAGACCCCTGAAGGCCCAGACATGAGAGGATCCCTCCAGGGGAGCTGAGAGTTGCCTGGAGTTTGTGGGGGGAGCAGGGGACTGAGGTTCTGGAGTCCTGAGGCAAAAACAAGGAGGACCCCAAAACTTCCCAAGTCCCCCTCCCCTGCTTATGATCTCTGGTGAGAGACAGAGTCATGCCCAGTGTCTTTTGAGACTGCACCATGTCCCTGTCAATGGCTTCCAGTTCTTAGGGTCCCAGCAGCCCCCCTCTTGCCCTGGCCCTCCTTCGCCCTGGGCTGGGACCTTGGGACTGCGCTTTGTTGGGAGGGAGGCAAACCCCTCCCTCACTGGATCTTAGGCAGAAACCTGGGCTAACCTCGAGCCCAGGTGGTGAGAAGAAAAGCCGAGGAATTTCAAAACAGGAACACAAGATGGAAGCTTACTCTCTCAACCCCTGAGGGGCATGTGGAGGTGCCCTGTTGGGGACTCACCATCTCTAATTGATTCTGTTGATTCTGACCCACTCTAAGTCCTTGGGGGATGATTTAAACTTGACTATGCCTCACATACAGCCAGAGAAACAAAGGCTCCAAACTGCATGGACTACCTGGTCATTGCAGGTAAACAGAACCAGAAATAAACCCAGCAGAGAACTAGGAAGCTTGAGACTCATGGGGTGCTGGGCGAGGCTCCCCTGTGGCCAGCCGTGTGGTCCTTGCACTTTGTCAGACAGGTGGATTGAGCCAGGTGAGCGTCAGCTGTGCTCCAGCAGCCTAATGATCTCTCAAAGCCCTCCTAATGCTATGAAAAGTTTGTGACCAGAGCCCATTGTCAAGCAGGAGATCCTGTCTCCCATGTCTGTCTGGAGTGTCTGTGTGAAGCACAGGATCTAAGAGAAGGGCTGGCCTGACCCTGGCTCCTGCTCCTGGTTTCCTTGTTTAGATTCACAAAGCTCATACATCCTTCTCCTGTGTCTTTCTCATACAATCAACATGTGACATCAAGCGATAACATTTACAAGCCACACCCAATTCTGGGAAAGGCCAAATGACAAAGGTGTGTCTCAAGTACAGGAGACCTTTGTTAAAGTTCCACACCTGGCATGTTCTTTCCCTGTGCCTGTTACAACAAAACACCACAAACTGGGTGACTTAAAACAACAGAAGTCTATTCTCTCATAGTTCTAGAGGCCAGAAACATGAAATCAGTATCAGAGCCCAAATCAAGGTGTTGGCTGGGCCACACTCATCCCAGGGGCTCCAGGGGAGCATTTGACCTGCCCTTGCCTCTTCCAGTGACTAGTGGTTACATTAGTCCATGCTCTGCTTTTATCTTCACACCTTCTCTCTGTGTGTGTTAAATCTCCTTCTGCTTCTTCTTTTAAGGATAAGAGAGATTGCATTTAAGTCTCAGATAACCCAGGATGATCTCCCCATGAAGGAGCCCTAATTAGGAAGGGCTGTTGTAGCTAGCTGGAAGCCATAAGTTCCACCTGATATGTATGTGACGCACCTGTAGGCACCCGCAAACCTGAAGGTATATAACCGGGTGAAAGCGGTCCGAGTTAGGAGAACGGAGAATTCAGTCAGCCGGGCAGTCACTCGGTCGGTCAGAAGAATCAGAGCGGCCAGAACGTAGGCAGAGCGGTTACAGAAGAGAAACCAGATAGAAGACAGAAGAGAAACCAGATAGAAGAAGTAATGACTGGTCAGAGTTAGGCCGAGACTCCTGAGGAAGACAGAAGACAGAAGAAAGAAGAAGGAAGAAAGAAGAGAGAAGAAAGAAGCTCTAATCTTTCTCTAAGCTAAGCTCTATCTTTCTTTCTAAGACTCTAAGCTAAGAAGACAAGAAGAAAAGCTCGCTCTAATCTTTCTCTCTAAAAATCTTTCTTTCCCTCTCTAAGCTCTAAGAAAGTAGAAGTAAAAGTAGTAAAAGCTCTACTCTGCCTCCGAGAGATTTCCTCCCGGTTTTCGGTACCAGGTAGCTTACATCCCCACCCTTTATGTCATCTGCAAAGGCCTTTTTCTTCACACAATGTAACATCGACGGGTGCTATGGTTGCAGTATGTCTCCCCTCAAAATGTGTTGGAAACAATTCTCGATGCAACAAAATTGGCAGGCAGGGACTAATGGGAAGGTATTAAAGTCTCGAAGTTTCCACCATCATGATTGGTTTAGTGCTGATTATAAAAGGAGCTGGGCCTGCAAATTCAATCTTTCTCAAGCACTCTTTTGCCATGTGATATTTCCATCATGATATGATACAGGAAAAAGGCCTTGGGCAGATGCAGCCCCTCGATCTTGAACTTCCCAGTCTCCAAACCACAAGCCAAGTAAATTTACATAATTTATGAATTCCCCAGTTTCTGTTACAGCAGTCAAAAATGGACTATCACAACAGGTTTCAGGATTAAGTTCTGACATCTTTGGGAGTCATTATTTAGTCTACCATACCTGGTGAAGTGCTATTACCCTGACTGTAATGGTCTGCCCGTCAGTAGCTGAAACGCATCCACTATGTGGTCCTTGGTCATAGCCTTCCCCATAGGCTTGGCTTCTGAGCTCTTAAACATGTAGTGCCGCAGCTATCAACAATACCCAAACTGATGATCCCTCAAAGTCCAGGTGTCTTCCTGATATAGGAATCTGGAGAAAAATGTTTCAGATACTTGATATCCAAGGATAGTATAGATGGGAGAATAGGACAGTGGGTTCCAGCACTTGACCTTCTGCAACAGGGAAGCCAGGGCAATTCATCTAACACTGTAGTGGCACCCCCTCCTCCACAGAAAATCTTAACTAAGATTCTCCAGAAATCGTCACCATGGCTGATCTTAGGACTGTCAGCAAAAGAGTATCTATAAAAGAGTTCAATGTAGATAAACTTCCTATTTTCCTGTTGCCCTATTTCACTTGGCCACTGGCCTAGAAGAAATCAGCACTCCAGGTGCTGGACACCCCTTTACTCATTTTTCACAAACATGTATCCAGTATAGTAGTTTGTAGATGTGTGTTTGCAAATACAAAGTGTGATAAAAAGGACAAATTCTTTAACTAGGCCTCTGGCCTTGAGCTGGAGCTTCACAGAGATGTCTACATTTCTAAGATAAGAGAAGTTACTAATTGGGCTCCATGGTAACAGCTGGCAGGGGGGAGGAAAGAAAGGGGAGAAGAAGCTCTCCCCTTCTCAGGTGCTGTCCTTGAAGGGTTAACTTGCCCAGAACAGTGAAAGGAAAAAAAACAAAAAAAAACAAAAAAAACTGCTTTTATGTGAACTTCTGTAAACTGTGAACTTCTGAGCCCCTCCCCTTACATGCTGGGTATAAAGTTCTAAAACTACCTGAACTTGGGGTTCAGGGGATTAATTGATTATAGCAAAAGCTGTACCCTCTGAACCCAGCTGCAGCCAAATAAAACTGTTTCCTGTTATCTTCAGTGCCTTGCCTCGTCTGTCCCTACAACAATACTGCTCTGTGCCAGGGATGTAAGGGATGGTAAGGAATTCCTTGAATCCTACGTGACTTCAGGGGGTTCTGCATAGTAAGAGGAGAATCTTCTTGGCCACAGGACAATCATAAAGGGACTCAATAGAGCTGGACAATCTGGAACCATATCTCCTACGCCTGACCTTGGATGGTGGTAGAAAAGGAGGGAAGAAGGCAACAAGGAGAAGCAGAGGGGAACATAAGCTCATATCCATTTTGGGGTGTTATTGGAAGAAACAGCCAAATACCAATAGAGTCGGGATACAAAATCTTGCTAGGAAACCTCTATCTACATAGTTCTTTTAATTGAGGTATGGATCAGAGGCATAATTAGTAGACATGAAGGGATCTCTCCAGACTGCCACAAACATGGGTTGCTAATTTTGGAAACTTCTCTGTGAGTACCCTGCACGTGGCAAGTCCCATTAAAGATTTGTCACACATGGGAATTTCTACTCGGGAGAAAAGAGTTTCATTCATGCAAAACATTTTTAGATTTGGGTAAGTAAGGGATTCCTTTTCTATTCTGTCCCCAGAATTTGCCGTACTAATTCTTTAGTTCTGATTTGGGCAGTTTGACAGTGTGTTTGGATTAACACCAAACTCTTTTGAACTCACAATGGTGGAGGGTAAAGGGTTTCCTTTTGGGTTTCAGGAGCATCAACTCTATCCATTTGTGGTATTTGGTCCATTCTGATTGAATCAGTCATGTAATTCAAATAACTGAATTGTTTTCTTCTTCATTAATCTTTTCACTCATTTATTTTCTCACCATTCTCTAGTTATCTACCTCTTCAAATAGACTCCTACTTTCCCGCAGGTGTGTGCTGTCCCTCTTAATCCAGTGCCAGCTGCCATAGGACTCATAGGTCACTACAGTTGCCTCTTGGAGTCGGTGGAATAATAGATACTGAGTCCTGGGAGGGGGACAAGTTTGGGTGATGATTTGAACCTCATTGCATCTGAAAAACCATTGACCTGCTACAATATTTTCATCACAAAACCAAACCAGGAGAGCTGCTGCGACAGGGAGTTTGAAGAGTCACATTCAGCGTGGCTCTGCCACGATTTGCCCTGTGACTTCTCTGCCCAGGGGACATACTCCAAGCTGTCCCTTCTGCCTGGAGACTTGTGCCTGTCTTTCTACCAGATGGCTCTCACCTAGGCATCAGGTTCCGGCCTTAACGTAGTTCCTTCGGCACGCCTCCCCCACCCTGAGTCTGGGTTGCATCTTCCCTGCCACATCCCCCTGGCCCTGGTCACCCATCGCCCCATTCTTTGCCTTATCTATCTGAGTGTCTAATATATGCCAGGTGATGTGCTCGCGCTAGCGTGGAAGCGGGGATGCCTGCCCTGCAGGAGCTCACCTGGGCGCTGGCAGGGGAGGGGGCAGACATGGCACCGACCTGCTCACAACAGAGTTGAACCATGACAAATGCTCTGAAAGGAAAGAAGGGAATGAAGGGTATGGTGAGGAAATTTACCAAGGGGCATAATCAGGTCCCTGCTGACGAGGGGAGACCCTAGGATAGCTCTTGCCTAGTGCCTGCTCCAGGGCTCTGGCTCAGACCCCAGTAAGCCCTGTGTGCTGAGACCCACCAAGCCATGCTGCTGCTTTTTCTCCAAACCCCTGGCCCTGGTCAGTACTCAACTCTGCAAAGCCTGTGCCGGGCACGGGGCCTGACCTGTTGAAGCATCAGACACTTCTGGGAGGTGAGGAAATTCCTTGACACTGGTCTCCAGGAGGCACTGCGGGGTTCATTACTGACCACAGGCTCTGATGCTGATCGAGGATTACCTATCGGGCTGTGACGTAGCTCGGTGGTAGGTCACTTGCCCAGCATGTGCAAAGTCCTGAGGTTGATCTCTCAACAGGGGGTGGGTGTTGGGAATTGACTATGAAGCGAGAACATAAATCTAAGAAAAGAAAGGGTCTACACGGGAGCATAAATTGGGTAGGTCCTCAGTTTCTCTTGCAGTGAAAAGACGGTGCCTGGTGGCCATGTCGGTACCATATAACTTTGCCCCTGACCACAGGCAATGGGACCACAGCTAACACAGTCAGGGCAAACACCTCAGCTGAGCAAGAGTACTTGGCATTGTGGCCACGGGCACCCTTCCCAAGGCAGATCAATCAGATTGTTTCTCCAGGGTTTTCTAAATCGGATCTAAGGAAAGGCTCCAAAAGTCAGAAGTAGGGAGAAGCCAGACAATATGTGGTAGGAAATCAGAGGAGAAGAGGAATAAAGGGAGACACACAGACAGACCTGGTGGCAGGCGTGTGGGGGTGCTGATTAATAATCCTAGGGGTATTCAAGTCCTTGGTTCTAGTTGTTTCTGGGGCCCAACCAAAAGGGCCTCCTACTTTATCATGACTTGGTCATTTCACTCCTAAAAAAAAAAAAAAAAAAAAAAAAAAAAAAAATCCTTCCAAGCAGGATATGGTGGCACTGGTCTCATCTCCAAGGTACTCAGGAGGCTGAGGCAGGAGGACTGTGAGTTTAAGCCCAGACTCAGGAACCTAGCAAGACCCTGTCTCAAAATAAAACATGAATAAGAGGATGTGTGAAGCTCTGGGTTCAATCCCCAGCACTACCAAGGGGGGGGGGGGGGAAATCCTCCATTCTCAAAACTGGATGGAGTTGGGTTTTGTATCCCAGGGCCCTGAGGCACATAAATCATCTGCTGCTAAGCAAGGACAGATCAGGACCATGCTCTGCTCCAAGCAATTGCACCCAAGGTTTAGACACAAGTGAGCAGAGTTTCTCCCTGTTTTGCAATGACCTTTTTGGAGAATTTATTTGCAGACATTATTATTTCTGTTTTTGCAGTACTGGGGATTGAACCCAGGGCCTCACCCTCTACCAAGCCCCCCCCCCTTTGTTTAAATATTTATTTATTTGCTTTAGTTGTACACAATGCAATGCATTTATGTTTACGTGGTGCTGAGGATCGAACCCGGGCCGCGCACGTGCGAGGCGAGCGCTCTGCCACTGAACCACAACCCCAGCCCCCAAACCCCTATTTATTTTTATGTTGAGACAGGTCTTGCTAAGTTGCAGAGCCTTGTCCTCAAAATAGTGGTCCTCTAGCCTCAGCCTCCTGAGTACCTTGGAGATGTGCACCACCAGGCCTTGAAGATACTAATAGCTTGAAGATACTATTTTTGAAAAACAAATATCTCACAGTTATCCAATATTGACCTTAATTTTGTTGTTATAATATTAATTCAATATAAGTTAGCAAAGATTTTTAAGCATCTATTGAGTGAGCGTCTGAGACATCATTTTGTTCTGGGAACCTGAGAGAAGACAGTGACCAAAAAACACAAAACCTCTATGTCCTTCTCTAGCCTGTTTGCTAGAGCTGCCATGTCTAACTACTGCAGACTGCTGGCTTCAACAGCAGAAATGTATTGTCTCCCGTTCCTGGAGATCAGAGCCTGAGATCAAGGTGTGGGCAGCATTGGTCCCTTCTGAGAACTGGGAGAGAAGGGTCTGTTCAGGCCTCTGTCCTTGGCTTGTAGATGGTGGCTTCTCTTAGCTCCATATCGTCTTCCCTCTGTGTGCATCTGCACCCACATTTCCTCTTCTTATAAGGATATCAGTCATATTGGATAAGGGCCCACCCCTCATTTTAATTATCTTTTAAAGACTCTATCTATAAATATGGTCATATTCTGAAGTATTGAGGGTTAGGAGTTCAACATATGAATTTTTGAGGAGACACAGGTCAGCCCACAACAACCTTCATTGTTTTAAGCCCACAAGACTTGGGTACTGTCTGTTACTGCAGCATAACCTAGGCCACCTTGACTGACACAAAGAAACAATTACATGCAGGTTCAAATTGACAGTGTCAGGGTTGATTCCATAATTTGGCTCTTGTGAATTGTGCTGCAATAAACACTGTAATGACTGTATCACTGAACTTCACAATAGTCAAATTATAGAATCAAACCAGATGCCCATCAATAGATGTATGAACAAGGAAAATGTGATAAATATATGATATATAGATAGATAGATAGATATAGATATATAAATGTAGTATTTATATATGTATATATAATGGAGTTTTACTCAGCCATTAAGAAGAATGATGCACTCTACAGTCATGTACAACTAATTAAAACAAATTAAAAAATTAATAAAAAAAAAGAATGAAATAGTGGCATTTGCTGGTAAATGGATGGAAATGGAGAATATCATGCTAAGTGAAATAAGCAAGACTCAGAAAATCAAGGGTTGAATATTTTCTCCCATATGTGGAAGCTAAAGCAAAATAAGGGAACAAAGGCAGTGAGGGAGGGAATTAGACATCAGAGATCTATGGCAGATGAGTGGAGTAGAGGAGAATGGGAAGGAGGAATGGAGGAAGGGGAAGAGGAAGAAATACTGAATGAATCTAATACAACCACGTTACATACACATATAAATGTACCAAAGGGAATATCTCCTTTATGTATATGTAGAAAGTACCAATCAAAAATAAATAAATAAAGATGTGAAAGGAAGCTCAGTAGAACAGAGGAGAGAGAAATGGGGGAGGGAGGAGGAGAAGAAAAGGGAAGGGGAATGGAGATTGAAATCAATCTTCGTATGTATAATTATGTCAGAAGGAACCCAGATACTATGTATAAATATAATTATGTCAGAAGGAACCCAGATACTATGTATAAATATAATGTTCTAATGAAAAGAATGATAGCATCTTTGAGTTGTCTGTGCATATTCACAATCCTATTAAAAAACACATCAGGCACTTTATGAAAAAAAAATTATGTGAATCATAGCCATGAATAAGTTAGCCCACACCAGTATACCTAGAGCTCGAACGTCATTATTTTTTCCAGTTTAGGAAGCTGCCAGCAGGAAAGAGCAAACATCTCTTTCCAGGCAGACAGGAAAGCCCAGCCCTGTGCTGTGCTGTGCTGTGGCTGCTTCTTCCCACCTCACGGGGATCCAAGATGGCGCACCAGTCACCCAGGCAGATTTCCTCCCCTCAGGCTTGTCCATGGGTGCCAACACCCTGGAGCCTGTTGCTTCTCCTTGACTGTTATGAACTCTGATGCTTCCTTCTCACCGAGGTGTTATCATCTGACTGGTGACAGGTTTATTCCTTAATCACCTGTCCAAGTGTTTTCACTGCCTACAGGCCTCACCTCCTTGTTTCCTCATGGCTCTGACACAGCCAGGAAGCTAAAGGTGGTTCCTTCTCCTGGGAAGGTATTTCTGACTCAGAAAAGCACCTTGGGGGAAGAAAATACTTTCATTAGTTTCTGTGGCTGCTATAATAAATTATCATAAACTTGGTGACTTATAACAAAAGAAATTTATTCTCCCAGAGTTGTAGAGGCCAGAAGTCCTACATCAAGGTGTCGGCCAAGAGCATGCATCTTCCGAAGGCTCTTGGGACAATCCTTCCTTGCCTTTTCCAGCTTCTGGTGGCTGGCTTCCGGCATCCTGGGATGTCTTGGTGGCAGTTCTCTGCTTCCCTCTCCACAGGCTCCTCTTCTCTGTTTTTAGTCACCTCTGCTTTTCTCTTAAAGGGGTGCTTGTCATTGAATTCACAGCCCACCAGGATAATCCAGAATGATCTCATCTCAGAATTCTTAATCTGCAAACAACATTCTTCCAAATAAAGTCCCAACCCCAGCTTCCGGGGATTAGGAGGCAGATACATCCTTGAGGGGCCACCCTTCAACCTACGACACTATTTAGTTTCATGGGGTTGTGGCTCAGTGGTAGAGCGCTTGCCTAGCACGTGAGAGGCCCTGGGTTTGATCCTCAGCACCACATAAAAATAAATAAAAACATTAAAAAAAAAAACATTGTCCCAAGACAAGAGTAGGATATGGATGAAGTTTGTGTGATGCCTGTTCACCCTCTTTCCACAGGTTGGTCTCCTCACAGCCTCTGAATAGGAAAAACTCACAACACCCTGAGCTTCCTGAGCTCCTCACCTCTGGCACTGATATGCAGGAGTTTTGCCACACCAAGCAATGCCGCAGTACCCTGGACACTCGCTGGATGTCCTACAATCCAATTAGCCAGCCTACCTGAAATTAATGCTGACCCCACAGGTTAAGGACTCAGTCCCACAAAAAGCTGCCCTCCCCACACTTCTGATGCCAATCCCAAGTCCAGGTTGTTGCCTGTGCTTCTGACCCACCAGCTACAAATCCGAGGTTCCGTGATCCCCTCCTCAGACTTGGCAATTTGCTAGAATGGCTCACAGAACACTGGGCACACTTGGCCTACAAAGTATACCAGTTCATCATCAAAGGGTGCAACTCAACTCAGCAGCAGCCTCGCGGAGGAGATGCGGAGGACCAGGTGGGGGGAGGAGGGCACCGAGCTCTGGTGTTCTTCCCGGGTGCACCACCCTCCCAGCACCTCCGTGGGTTCGGCAACTGGGGAACCCTAGGAGCACCATGGTCAGGGATCTCAATGGAAGCTTCCTCACACGGGCAAGGTCTCCAGCCCCTCGCTCCCTCCCAGAGGATGGCGGAGGGCTGAGGCTGAGAACCACAAGCTTCTCATCATGGCATGGCCTTTCTGGTGACCAGTTCCTTTCCAGAACCCCCAAGAGTCACCTCATTGGAACAAAAGAGTTCTTCCTGCCACCCAGGAAATCCCAAGGAATTAGAGCTCTGCATTAGAAACAGAATTAAAGACTAAATATTAGAAAAGATGCACCTAGCACTATTTATTTGTGTATTTATTTATTTTGTGATATAGGGGATTGAACCCAGCGGTGCTCTACCACTAAGATAAACTCTCAGCCTTTAAAAAAAAATGTTTTATTATGAGACAGAGTCTCACTTAGTTGCTGAGGCTGACCTTGAACTTGCAATCCTCCTGCCTCAGCCTCCAAAGTCACTAAGATTATAGGCATGTGCCCCTGCACCCCAGAAATACATATGATGATTATATATACAATGTCACAGTCTCCTTCTATTTTCCCTTTTTTCCTCAGCCCAGAATACTCGTGCTTATTATCAACTAATTTAGTCTAAGTTTCTAGAGGGATAATATGTAGTTCTTCTATAGATATTTATATTTAAATTTGAATAATAGAAGGACAGTGCTAAAAGCAGCAGAAAAAACATCTCTTTGTAAACTTTTGGACACTGGTGAGGGATTTATTTCTGTAAAGAGGGAAGTGGAGTGGTAGGGTGCCCTCCACTCGGTGACGCTCAGCTTCTAGCATTATGTCAATCACTAGGATTGACTCTGAGAACACACTGGTCAAACAGTGCTGTGCTTGTGCCTGAGGCTAGGAATTGGGTTTTTTGGTTTTTGTTTTTTGGGGTTTTTTTTTTTTTTTTGGTACTGGGGATTGAACTCAGGGGCACTCGACCACTGGGCCACATCCCTAGCCCTCTTTTGTATTTTATTAGCGACAGGGTCTCACTGAGTTGCTAAATGCCTTGCCATTGCTGAGGCTGGCTTTGAACTCATGATCCTCCTGCCTCAGCCTCCCAAGTCACTGGGATTACAGGCATGCGACACTGCACCCAGCTGAGTTTTTTTGTGGGGTGGGGGGTGGGGGGTGGGGGGGTGGGAGGGAGAGAGAGAATATAACACAGAATTAACAGTCAAAAACACTTCAATGAGCTAGATTGCTGAAGCCAGGAAAGATACACTTCACGAGAATGATACATTTAATATAACTAATAAAATAGCTATTTTTTTCTTTAGTGCTTACAACATCTAGGCACTGTTCTAGTTTTTAAAATGAATGTCCCCATTTGATATCCAGGGTTCACTATCTGTGTTCAAAATGGAAAAAAGAAAAACAAACAAACAAACAAACAAACAAACAAAACCTTGCTTCAAAGTGGTTCCCACACACACATACACCAAAAATAAATAAATAAATAAATAAAATCTGAAGCTTTTAGCTGATCACAAGCTCAATAAAGGAGGAATATCATCAGTGTATGTGGCTGCAAAAAGGGGTCACAGGGTCAGACTGTTTTCACGACTCTATGGTGCCCAGATCAAGGGTGGTAAATAAACCTGATTTAGCCAGAGGCTGCCTCTTGCAACCCATCAGCTGAGCTCAGGGCCTCGAGGGACACAGATGGAAGCAACCTCCAGTGTCATAGTTTCTTATTTGTGGAGAGAACACCTTCCTTGATCCTGGCTTCTTGCTCCTTCGAGGTGGCACAAACTTTCTGGGAGCAAAGCTTAAAGCTTCCCCATGGCTCTCTCCCACCACGGACTCACCCTGAAGTGGTCATCTCTGGCCTGCAGGTCTTCACCCTGCCTCCCTCCTGGGGCACCCCCAAGGCCTCCTTCCTACCAGAGTGGCCCAGCCCCTGACTTAAAATCCTTTCATTCCTACTTCAAGACCCAGCTGCACCCATTCTTGCTTGAGCCTCTCTTCTTTGTAGGTCTCTGGGACAAGGACCAATGATGGGGCAGGTGGAGGGAGAGTCGAAGCCTTTGATGCAGGGTTCCCAGGGAGACAACCAGAGCAGGACTGGTCACCAGACTAGGTGGGGACAGATGGAGGAAATGAGGATAGATCGCCAAGAGAAGACCTCAGGACTACCAAGACTACAGGCCATTAGTGGTAATTCGGACCATCTTCTGTTGGATAAATAGCTCCAGACTCTACCCTTCATGCTTCCACGTTCTGCTTATTTATCTTAACTTTTACGAGACTCTTAGGAAAATTCAACACCCCTCTTTAAAGATATGCGAATCAGCCGGGCATGGTGGTGGCGCACGCCTGTGATCCCAGCACTTGGGAGGCTGAGGCAGGAGGATCGCGAGTTCAAAGCCAGCCTCAGCAATGGCGAGGCACTTAGCAACTCAGCGAGTCCCTGTCTCTAAATAAAATACAAAAAAGGGCTGGGGATGTGGCCCAGTGGTCGAGTGCCCCTGAGTTCAATCCCTGGTACCAAAAAAAAAAAAAAAAAAAAAAAAAGATAAGCGAATCAAGGAGATGAAAAACCGCCAGGGCAAGCATTCTACTCAGAGGGCCTCACGCCACTCTCCCCACTCTCCATCCAAAAGGAGAAAGCGAGGAGATTTATTATGCTTCACACCAGAAGATAAATGTAGGAACAAGGGCCAACATTCCAGGAGGCAGATTTTTGGCTCAGTCAAGGCAAGGATTCTGTTAATAGTCAAAGCTGCCCGGCAACGGCAACGAGTGGGCGGCCTCTGGGCCCTGAGCCTCCCAGCATGGGAGCGGCCGCGCAGAAGGCTGTCGACCATCTGCCGTGGGTATATTAAGGAATGCTGCCCTGAAATGAAGGTTAGGCCAGGAGAAGGTGAAGACAGGATGTCTATGCTTTGCTCAAGGAAGCACTAACAGATTCTAACCTACAAAAGCCTGGCACTCTAGAACTCCCAGAGTCTGACAAACTCCTCTGTGATATTAAATCCACAACTTGATGTCATCCGATCATACCAGAGAAAAGCAGTATTCAGGCAGCTTCCCTCCTGGGCGGCTTCTCCTAGTCCGTCCTCTCCCGTTCAGGATGAATCTTACTCTCACCCCATTTTCTTTCTCTTTATGCGATGAAGGGCAATGGTGCACTGCTACTCTGACAGCATTCCTGAGACATGAATCAGGCCTTCACTCTCCACTCTCCCAGTGCGCCCCGCGGCACCTGTGCCAAATGTCAATTCACACTTTACAACAACGTTTCAGTTTCCCAGGCTGTGCATTCTAAGGATCTGGTGTGAGAACCTCCGGCACTCTCTGATTCACGATGCTTCTCCATTTCCCGTGGTGTTTAGCGTCTTTATTCTGGAGGCCTAAGAGCTCTGAAATGGGAAAAGAGGGATCCGAATTCTGTTAACAACGACAATCACCATCTCCTGCTACTTACCATGGGCCAGGTCCCATCCTGAGCTCTTTAACTATATTAACTCATTTAATCTTCCTGACAACTCCATGCAGTAGACGCTAGTCGAATCATCCTCATTTGAAAGATGTCCATTGTCCACCCTTACATCACACTATCCTGCCTGGAGTGTGGGTCTGCAGACAACCCAGGGACCTTGGGTGGGTTTCCCGCTTCCCTGGGCTTCGACCTTCTCATCTGTGAAATGGAGAAGAACCTGGGTGCCGTAGTACCACCTCCAGCTTCTGAGAGGCAGCGGGCCGGGGCAGTGGCTGTGCCAATGAGGTTCCATGTGCACACCTGTCAGCAGCCCGGAACCTCCACCCACCCAACAGGTGAGGCGTGCCTTAGTCTGCCTGCGGACCTCTCCACAGAGCAGGGTGACTTCATTCGATTCAGAAACCTGTTCCCCAGGTGGCGTGATGTTCTCTGTAGCAATTCTAACCCAATCCACCCCCACCCCCGCCATTTATTCCTGAATGCAGCTCAACACATAGTGTGACACCCTCCACATCCTAAAAGTCATTTATTAACAGTCTTTAACTTCCTTTTGACTAAGTATCCCGTTAGTGATATATTTTAGACTCATTTATTCTTTCACCTAACATCCATTGTTTGAGTGCCCATAGCACCTCAGACACTGTGAGAGGCTCCGTGTTTATGTTTATAGTTTGGTGGAATCTGACTTGGCAGCTGTTTTAGGGTTATAGTAACTGCTGTGAATCTTCACAGTTCTAAACCTAAGAGATACAAATCTCGTTCTTGTTCAAGTAAAGTTTGTCAATTTTCTGTTACTGTGACAAAATACCTGAGTTAACAAACTTATAGGAAGCAAAGGTTTATCTTGGCTCATGGTTTCAGCTGTTTCAATCTATGGTTGCTTGACCCTGTTGCTTTGGGCCTGTGGCAACACAGAGTATATCATGGTGGGAATGTGCGGTGGAGGGGGCCTGTTTACCTCCCAGTGACTGGGAGGCAAAAGAGAGAGAAAAAAAGGGACCAGGGTCTCAGTATCTCCTTCAAGGGTACAGCCCCAATGACCTAACTTCCTCCCACTAAGTACTACCTCTTACAGGTTCTATCACCTTCCAATAGTGCCAAGCTAAGAAGCAGCCTTCAACACCTGAACCTTTGGGGAACATTACTGGTAGTACCACCAGGGCAAATAAAGGGCAAATCTGTTCTGAGCCAGATTCTTTTTCCCTCTTGTGGCTCCCCTCTCCCTAAGGGAATGGGAGTCATTTGTATTTAGCTCCTGACAGGAAATGGGCAAGAGCAGACAGCACGCCTGTCTCCTAATCATTGCCCAAACCACACACACGTCCCTCTACTCACGTTCCCTTGCTGACCACGTAGGTGTCAGGGCAGGGGTGGGTGGCGAGGGGAGGGTTGCCAGCTAGACTGTCAGCCCAGCTCAGCGGCCTCTTCCCAGAGAGGGCTCCTCCCTCTCCCTGGGTGTCAGCTCGTGCAAAAGCTCTCCAGTGGCTATTTGTGGAAAATGTACCAGAATGCAGCCATCTGGGACAGCTGGACTCCCCCCTGGGGGTTTCCCGGGGGCGGCTATGCCTATGTCAGGGGTGCTGACGTTGCTCAACGTACCTTTGGAATTACTTTTAAAGCAATTTGTGAGCAAAGGATCACATTTTGTGAACCCCTCAATGGCAGTGAGACGCGTGCTCTGTGGACTGATTTTCGTTCTTGCAAAATCATGAGTCATTCCGAGCGGAGTCTGGAGCGGGAGGTGGGCGCCGCGGCTCCGTCGTGCTGTTTTGAATGAATGTCAAAATGTATCAAGGAAGCAGAGGGATTGATTCTCTCACGCGGCGGCCAATTGGCCCTGAAAGCAATTCCCTGAGATGAACTGCACCCCAAAAATATTTTGAGCAAGGGAAGAACTATTTGATTAAGGCAGCCAGAGGTAGAGTGCCATTCTCTGGATATTAAATATGTGATCTAGGGCAGGTCTGCAGATCCTCTTGGGGCCTCTGTTTTCTCATCTGTAGATTGGGAGGGGTGTGGACTAGAGCACCCCTTCCTCTAGCCCTGGAGCCCTGGTGGCCTGGATTCTCAGAATAAAGCTTTCTCAGGTGGCTGTTTCTGACCCCTCCTCTCATCTGCACAGGCTGGTCCTGGAGTCTGTTTTACATACTGTCTCTCGATTGCCAAGACAGCCTCACATACCTAGTTATTTACACATCATCCCCATAAGCGGTGTGATGGACATTTTCTAGCCTGGGCTCCTTCAACTCGAGGAATGATGTGTTTCAAAGACAGACTGGAAAAGGACAGTCCCCACCCTGGGGGAATGGCGTGGACTCAGTAAGAGCTTGCAGTGTGTTAGCACGATCCTGGAAAGCACTAGGCAGTAGGTGCTGTAGGACTGGGCTATCACGATGCCTACTATTCCCCTTCCTACCCCAGATCTGCTCTCTAACAGCCCCCGGGATCAGGGGTCTGGTGGATGGGAGGACGCACTGGTGCCCTCTTGGGATAGCTCTGCTTTAAAAAAGAATCAATAAAAGCAGCTAATTGCTCCTCCGTGTTCCCCAGCTCTTCTTGGGACCTGCCCCAGGAGAGTTTGGCCCATCTGCATGGGACAGGTCTCCCTGCTGAATGCTAGATATAAATTTCCTACTATCTCTCCAGACTCCTCATCTTTGTCCTTTCTCTTATCAGTTACCAAAATGAATTCTTGTTCCTTAGCAATCCTGACTCCTCCTTCTTGAATGGGAACCAACTTGTCCTCATGGTCCTTAAAGTGGAACACGTGGAAGGAAGCGTTCAGCAGGGAGGCCCGTCCAGTACAGATGGGTCAAACTCTTGTGTGGCAGGCCCCAAGGGGAAGGGCTGGGAACAGGGAGGAGCAATGAACCGTTTCAGCAGAAGAGGAATGTCGCAGCTGCCCATGACAGTCACTGATGTCCCCGATGCCCAGGCCCCGCCCTGCACCACTTATAGGTTCCCCAAGAATTTGACACCATTATCTTTAAGCTTCCAGGTGATTCTAGTGTGCAGCCAGAGTTGGAACCACTGTTCTGGATATTTATTCCTCTCTCTCTCTCTCTTTTTTTTTTAATATTTATTTATTTAGCCGGGCACGGTGGCGCACGCCTGTAATCCCAGCACTTTGGGAGGCTGAGGCAGGAGGATCGCGAGTTCAAAGCCAGCCTCAGCAATGGCGAGGCACTTAGCAACTCAGTGAGACCCTGTCTCTAATAAAATACAAAAAAAAAAAGGGCTGGGGATGTGGCCCAGTGGTCAAGTGCCCCTGAGTTCAATCCCCGGTACCACAAAAAAAAAAAAAAAAAAATTATTTATTTGTTTTAGTTGTACACAATGCCTTTATTTTTACATGGTGCTGAGCATCGAACCTGGGCCACGCACGTGCCAGGTGAGCGCTCTACCACTGAGCCACAATACCAGCCCAATATTTATTCCTCTTAATGTGGTCTCATATTACAACCAATTTTTGCCAGTTTCATTCACCACGGTGTTGAATTGTGTTGCGTCTACTATTTAATGTCTTATTTTACATAGTGAACAACCATGGATCCTCTCTGCCCCATTGTACCTTTGTTTCTAAAAGTATTTAAATGCAATATTTTATACTTATATAGGTTACTTTTTTGTTGTTGTTAAATTGCCTTTTTTCTATATCCTAAAAGTCAGGAAACTACTTCTGAAAAGGGCCAAATAGTAAATACTTTAGGCTTTGCAGGCTGCATGATCTCTGTCACAAGCAGTCAATTCTTTTTTTTTTAATATTTATTTTTTAGTTGTAGTTGGACACAATACCTTTATTTTATTCATTTATTTTTATGTGGTGCCAAGGATTGAACCCAGGGCCACACACGTGCTAGGTGAACACTCTACCGCTGAACCACAACCCCAGCCCAATCAATTCTTCCATTATAATTCAAAGCAGCCATAGATGTCCATAAACAAATGAGTGTATTTATGTATTCCAATAAAACTTTATTTACCAAAACAGGCAGTGGGCCAGATTCACCTACAGGCAGTAGTTTGCCAAACCCTGTGTAAATAATCAACTTTATTTTGGTCCCCCATTCTGTCATGCAACACATTGGCTATACCCTCCACCTTCCTTTGATCAATAAATCGGATAAGCAACTATGTTTCTATCTAAATCATGGATAAAGTTGAACAAGACCACTCCAAAAAAAAAAAAAAAAAAAAGGACCTGTCAAAACCATAAGAATATGCTTCTTCATATCCATCAGAATGGCTTTTTAAAATTTTTTATAATATTGTTTTAGTTGTAGTTGGACACAGTATCTTTATTTTATTTATTTATTTTTATGTGGTGTTGAGGATGGAACCCAGCACCTCTCACATGATAGGTGAGCACTCTACCATTAAGCCACAACCCCAGCCCCATCAGAATGGCTATTATTAAAAAAAAAAAAAAAAAAAAAAAACAACAACAACAAATGCTGTCAATGATGTGGAAAAATTGGAACTCTGCACCTTGCTGTACAATAAAATTGTATGGCTACTGTGGAAAACAGTATGGCAGTTTCTCAAAAAACTACAGAATTACAATATGATACCCTTTAGAGGATAAGGATTGAAAGCAGGGACTTAAATACATATTTGCTCACTAATAGCCACAGAAGTATTATTTACAAAAGGCAAAAGGTAGAAACAACTCAAATGTCCATCAAAGGATGAATGAATAACAAAACATGGTATATACACATATAGTGGAATGTTATTTTTAAAAATAATGGAATTCTGACATACTGCTGAACCTCAAATACACTGTGTTAAATGAAATAAGTCAGATACAAGAGGATAAATATTGCATGATCCCATTTATATGGCTACATACAGTATTTAAAGTTGGAGAGACAGAAAGTAGATCAGAGGTTACCAGTGGCTGGGGCGGGAGTGGGGGTTGTCGGTTGTGGCATGGGGAATTATTGTTAATTGGTATAGAGATTCAGTTGGGAGAATGAAAAATTTGGGGAATGAATACTGGTTAAAATGGTAAATTTTATTTTATGGTTATTTGACACCGTTTGAAAACTAAAAACGAGGCCCGGGAAGGGGGCTCGGTGGTAAAGTGCTTTGCCCAGCGTGTGAGGCTCTGGGTTGAATCCCTGGAACCTCAAAAAAGCAAAGCTAAGCAGCCGGGCGCGGTGGCGCACGCCTGTAATCCCAGCACTTTGGGAGGCTGAGGCAGGAGGATCACGAGTTCAAAGCCAGCCTCAGCAATAGCGAGGCACTTAGCGACTCAGTGAGATCCTGTCTCTAAATAAAATACAAAAAAGGGCTGGGGATGTGACCCAGTGGTCAAGTGCCCCTGAGTTCAATCCCCGGTACCACAAAAAAAAAAAAAAAAAAAAAAAAAAAAAAAGCAAAGCTAAAAGCAGGCTTTGAAGGCCTGCCTCTGAGGACCTCCCTCCAGTTGTCATCAATGCCTGTGTGACTATACTTCCAATGCAACCATTCGGAAGATAGTGTAGAGCTAGTGATTGAAACTCATGAATAAAAGTAAATAGCTGAGCATGGTGGCACACGCCTGTAATCCCAGCACTTGGGAGGCTGAGGCAGGAGGATCGCGAGCTCAAAGCCAGCCTCAGCAATGGCGAGGCACTTAGCAACTCAATGAGACCCTGTCTCTAATAAAATACAAAAAGGGCTGGGGATGTGGCCCAGTGGTCCAGGGCCCATGAGTTCAATCCCCAGTACCAAAAAGAAAAAGAAAAGATACTTGGAGGAAGGCCTCAGGACCCCCTGGTGAGGAGCATGCAGGCTGTTCCAGAGGTGCTTTGTCTGGAGTCCCCTCAGCTCTCCAACCTGTACACATACCTGGGAAAGTCTTCCGGGGACCCCATGACAAGTATACAAGTAAACAAGGTCCTTTTCTTCCATGTTTTTGCTGATCTCTGCCTATCATCCAAAATGCCTGCAATACAGCCAACCATTAGAAACGGGGATTCCGGTGGGGAGGGAGCCGCTCCGTGGTGTGTCGCGCCCTCTAGTGTTGACTCGGGGAAAGGTCACACAAACAGGCTTTGGAAACTGTCTTCGTTTTGGCAGTTTGTTGTGCAATTTCCATATTGTAACTATAATTCTAATGAAAATGTTCACATGTTAATTTGAAAACATCTAGGACTAAGATAACTGTCAAGAAAGAAAGAAAGGGAGGGAAGAAAAAAGAGGACAAAAGAAAAAGGGAAATGAGGGTGCTTTTTTGGTTTTAGTTCTCTGTTTCTCAAGACAATGTTCTACGGAGGTAAAAATTACCTTGAACACACGATTTATTAAGAAGCACTGTTAATTTTCATTTGTTCCCTACACCCCCCTTTCACCCTCACCTCACAGTTCCATAATATTTCTTAGGTTACTACAAAGCTAACGGGGTCTTCCATCTAACCTAAATTTTAAAAATTAAAAATTAAAAACAAAAAAAACCCACAACAGATAAGCTTTAAAAGCAGAATTGCACAACTTAGACTCTTATCCTATAATATTTGCTTTGAGGGCTGGGGTTGTGGCTCAGCAGCAGAGCACCCGCCTCGCACGACGTGCGCGGCCCGAGTTCGATTCTCAGCACCATGTAAACATAAATGCAATTGCATTGTGTACAACTAAAGTAAATAAATAAATATTAAAAAAAAATATTTGCTTTGAGTATTTTTTTTTCTTAAAAAGAAGTGGCTGAGTGTGGTTTTTGAAGTCACAGACTCAAGAAATCATGAAAACTCTGTCCCAATCCCTTTCTATGCTCCCCAAATGTCACAAACCTACTTGAAACATGCAAACACAATTCTAGGAGATCCAATCTCACTAAAATCCATTCTTGAACCCCAGATTCCTGCATAAAAATTCAAAAGAAGCCCACGAGAGCACAGCTCGCGGCTTTCCTTGGGCATGTGGTCAGAGGTGAGGGGGACGTGTGGGAACCCACTCCTGACACACAGCTTGCTATTTTCAAAAGCTGTCATGTGCATTGGCTCAAGATCCCTCACAGCCACCTGGTGAGGTCAGCAGGGGCAGAACCACTCAAAGCAAGCTGACAGCCACTAGGGGACATGTTCCAGAAAGGCAGACAGAAAACAAGGACATTTTTGACATTAAAGTCAAACCTTCATAAAATATTTACCTGTCTTCTCTATGCCCGCAAAATCATATCTTTTTGTGCAAATGGCCACAGTACAGAGAACAACGGTAGAAATGGTCTTATAATGCTTAGGGGAGGCAGCAACTTCCCCTGACACCGATCAGCATGGTGGTGAGCAAAACTACCCAGGTGTTTGCAGGGAAGAGGCTGGCCACTGAGTACCAGGCCTTTTGTTAAAGTAATCGGTGTGTTTGCAGGGACAGAATATCTATCCTACCAGCAGCATCATCTTCCACCACCCCTAAGGATGCCCAGGTCAGCACCCCAGGTTGTCAGTCAACCCTCACTCTGCTGTCCTGCAGAAGTCAGTGAGGCATCTTGATTTCTCAGTGGCCACCCGAGCACGCTCCAGGCATAGCAAAGAACCTGGTATGGAATCCCACTTTCAAACTCCAGTGGAGACCATTTTGTCAGGGAACATCCTTCAAGAAGCAGATGCCAAGGATTTGAACAGAGGAAGTGCCTGTGTGAAAAGCTTTAGGGAGGACGTTGGGTAAATCTGGGAGAGCTATTGTGAGTGAAGGGAATGGGAGAGAAGTTGGGTGGAAGAGTCTTACAAAGCCCTACAATCTCAGCAAGGTTCGTCGCAGCCAGGAGACAAAGTCAACCATCTAATGAGGACATGCCTGTGAGCTTTCATAGCCTTGATATGTTCATTTGTCACTGTGGTTCGGTGCAAACATAGGCCCTTGGTCAGTCCTGCTCCCTGTCATTGGAGACCTGTGAGTACATTCTTGTGACCATCACACCTTCTATCCGGCTAGCTCATTTTAACTCTCCACCTTCATTGCTGGGGTCTACTAACCCCAGCACTCTTCCGCCACCCCTCCTTCTTCTGTGTCTTCATTTCCCTTATAATCCTGGCTTCAGGGCCCATCCCTAGAATTCTTCATTGAAAACACCTTTAACTCTGTGTACCTCCTCCCACTCGGAGGTTCTCACCTGGTCCAGTAGACACTACTAGATGTCGCTTCCCATATCCTCCTTCCTTGATGAAACTTATTCTGTTCAGAGTTTCTGCGATCTTTTCCTAAGACAGTGGTCTTCGGACTTGTGCTGCATCATAATTGTCTGGAGGGCTTGCTAAAATTTAGTGGCATAGCTGGGCGCGGTGGCGCACGCCTGTAATCCCGGCACTTTGGGAGGCTGAGGCAGGAGGATCGCGAGTTCAAAGCCAGCCTCAGCAACAGTGAGGCACTTAGCAACTTAGTGAGACCCTGTCTCTAAATAAAATACAAAAAAAGGGCTGGGGGCTGGGGTTGTGGCTCAAGTGGTAGAGCGCTCGCCTAGCATGTGCACAGCCCGGGTTCAAGCCTCAGCATCCATGTAAAAATAAACACATTGTGTACAACTAAAGCAAATAAATAAATATATATTTTTTAAAAAAGGGCTGGGGATGTGACCCAGTGGTCAAGTGCCCCTGAGTTCAATCCCCGGTACCACCAAAAAAAAAAAAAAAAAAAAAAAAAATTAGTGGAAATATGTCAACACCAGAACTTCTGATACACTAGGTCTGGGGTAAGGCCCAAGAATTTGCTTTTTAGCAAGTTTCCAGGTGACACTGATGCTGCCGGTCCAAAAGAGTATACTTTGAGAACCACTGGTTTAAATCCACCCTCATAAGCTGGGCTCTCACCAAGGACTGATGCAGGAGGACTGATTAAAGCTAACAATTAAGTAGATGGCATTCCTGTAGTTATGACTGAGCTCTGAAGGAAGAAACTTCTAGTCCCTGGTTAGGGAAAGATTTTCATTCTTGCTTGCCCCACATAAATAAGGAATCAGGTACACCTAATTGGCACTCACAGCCATGCCACAGCAGCAAGAGACAAGCCATGAGAAGAAGCTGATCATGTGGACAGCAGAGGAGAGAGAGAGAGAATCTGAGTCCTGCGTGAACTTATGGGGCCCCTGGATCAACCAAGCCTGGAGTCTGACCCGTCTCTGAACTTCCCTTGAAGGTAAATAATTCATTTTCTTAATGACTTGTGAAAGGTTTTCTGTTACTTGCAATCAAAAAATCCTAACTGATACACCTAGGAACACCAAACACAGACCCGCCCAACTATTCCTTGACGCTACTCCTATACCTAAACAGACGAACACTTTTGAAAAAATAATCATACAACCACCTGGACTTGGTTTGCTTCAAAATTATGACTGCAACTCTCATGAAGCACCTACGAATGCCTGTCAGTACTCTCATAACTCACTAGAACATTCTCTTCCTCGCTTTCCGTGATGGTTATTCCACACTTTCTCCTCTCTCCTCGCGTCACCTCTACCTGTCTCAGTCAATGGTGTTGCCCAACACTTCATAGAAAGGTGGACACAAGCAGAAAACAGCCATTCTTTCTCTACCACAGAGTCTGTCCACTTCCCTGCCTGCCTGCTTCACCTTCCCGCCTATGGGAGAAGAGGGAGGACGCTTTCCACTTTTGCTTTGGGTTTTGTGTTACTCAGCTTTTTGTCAATGTGACAAAAAATGCCTGAAAAAAACAACTTCAAGGAAGAAAGATTTATTTTTGGCTTAGAGTTTCAGAGGTTCCAGTTCACGGTCAGCCGGTCCCTTGGCCTTGGACCTGAAGCAAGGCAGAACACCATGGTGGAAGGGTGTGGTGGAGGGAAGCTACAAACTCGTGGCAGCTGGGAAACAGAGGAAGGGACCAGGGGTAAACATAGAGTCCCCAAGGGCACTCCTCCAAGGCCCCATTCCCTCCGATGGGGTTCCACCTTGTACAGCTTTTACCACCTCCAGCCTGAACCCCTCCGTGGAATAAACCACTCATGGGGGCAGAGCACTCAGGATCCAGTGGCTCCCCTAAATCCCTATCTCTGAATGCTGCTGCATTGGGAAATAAGCCCTCAGTATGTGAGACTTTGGGGAACATTCTAGACCCAACCCATAACCGGTCTCAGTCCTTTCCTTCTCTCCAGGACTCTGGTCTTGCAACAACCCCCTTCTCTTATGCCACCTTGACTTGTTACTCTAGCAGATCATTCCCACTGGCAAGCAAGCTTGGTCGGATCATGTACCTCTTTTTTAAAAAAATTCCCTCTTAGTACTAAAGCTCCTCTCTCTCTCTCTCCTCTCCTTCCCTTTCCCACCTCTGATTGGCTCTTGAACCCACTCCCATGGGGCTCTCTCAATGAAAGGGCACTTCTCAAGGTCATCCTCCTGTCAAATGGTGACTCATGTCAAAGTCATTTCCCACCCTACACCTGAGCAGATCTTTCAGCAGCAACTACACAGTTGAATTCCCCTCCATTCTTAAAACATCTGAGCTCTGACTCTGCTCTACCACACTGGCCTCTCCTCCTGGGCTAGGGCCTCCTCGGCGCCTCAACTTCTGAATGTCGATGCTCTTAAAGACTTCCATCTTCACCCCTGTCCTCCTCTAGCTGCATGCCTCTCCTGTGTGATCGCTCTCAGCCCCGGGGACACAGATGTATAACTGATTTGCTGTCAAACTCATAGTTCCCTTTCTAGCAAGCCCCAGGCACATCCACCTGTCAACCTGGAATTGCTATTCAGATGTTTAACAGGATTCTCAAACCTGGAGTCACATCACAGGTGAAGGGAATAAAAGACCTGAAATTACACTAGACAAACCAGCAATCATTACAAAAACATTCATAGCGATGATTCACATTGCCTTTAAAAAACACAGTTCTCCCAATATTTCCTGGAACAAGCTCTATGTGTTGTGTACTTTTTGAGAACTATTAGTTCACCTAAGTGCACTCTCTTATAGATGCATGAAGGTAAGGTCGTTTTATGTTACATGGAGCTGAAAATCTTTCATTGGCATTGGTTTGAACACATGCAGAATGTCTTACCTCTCATGGGGAGCAACGGGTACCTGCTTCTCCCTGTTGAATGACCAGACCAGCTCTGAGGTCCAACTGACACCAATTCATATGCTGTAGCAATTTTTTTTTTTTTTTTTTTTTTTTTTTTTTGGTACTTGGGATTGAACTCAGGGGTACTCAACCACTGGGCCACATCCCCAGCCCTTTTTTGTATTTTATTAGAGACAGGGTCTCATTGAGTTGCTAAGTGCCTCTCTGTTGCTGAGGCGGGCTTTGAACTCGCGATCCTCCTGCCTCAGCCTCCCAAGTGCTGGGATTGCAGGCGTGCGCCACCATGGCTGCTGTAGCAATTTATATGCTCATTTGTAACAAAAATAAGAACATATGTCTGGCAGCCCAGGTTACTCTTAAACATCTTCTTTAAGATCAACATAGCTACTCATTGACTTTAAAAAGAACTTAAAACTTTTTTAAAAAAATTTCAACCATTAATTTCATAATTTATTGATGATATTAAAACAGGTTTTTTTAAACATATAGTCTTCAAAGGGGAGTATTTGAGAAAAAAAACTTTTTGTTATGAAATAATGATAGCTTTAGAGAAGGTTCTGCATGAACTTTTATTCTTCTGTATGTTTTGGAGCAAAATTTTGTAGATCTTCAAAATATCAAAACTGGAATTCTGGCTGATATGCCATTGATGAACTTATAATACTAGGTTATCCAATTTAAGAACAAAACATCCTAACATTTACTCAGATCATCTTCAATGTAATTTATCAGCATTTAAAATTTTTGTTCAGAGAAATATTAACATATTCTTGTTCAGTTCCTGGTATTTTCTAGTTTTGTTGCTCTCGTAAATGGTCTTTTTTCAAAATTATATTTTCTGGTTGGTAGAAATTGTATTGGTAGAATTGTATTTTCTGTCAAGTAGAAAAATGCTAACAATTATGGAAGTTGCCCTTAGGCCAGGCAATCATGTTAAAACTCTTACGATTTCTCATAATTTTGTGCTACTCTTTGCTCTTCTCTGTAGATAATCATATTAATGTACATACTGAAAGCTTCATCTCTTCTTTCTAATGGGTCCTTGATCTCACTTTCTTACTCTATGGAATTGATCAGAACCTCCAATGCTACCTTAAATAGCACCAGTAAGTGGACATCCTCATCTTGTTCTCAACTGCAGAAGAAATATGTCTGGGGGTTCTCCATTAATTCTGATATTTTCCATATATGTTTTATAATTTACCTTTATCAAGTTATAAAGAACAAACTTCTTTCTATTCCTAGTTTTCTGACAGCCTACTAATTTTTAATGATGTTGGTAAAAGAAGAAACAGGTAGATCTATGGGATACCATAGAAAGCTCAGTGATGGATCACGGACATATTGAACCTGAACTCATGATGAAGGAGTATCCACAAAACAACAGGGAAAACATTATCTAGTAGATGCTTTTGGGAAAACAAATGTATTATATGAAGGAAAATGAAACTAATCCACTGCCTGATAGTATAGGTAAATGTAACTTCTAGAAGGATTCTAGAATGCAGATTCAATTAAAGGTTCTGTTCTTCATTTATACCTTTGTACATTAACAAGTCATACCCTCTCAATAGGCAAAAATGCAAACCATATTCCTGACCAGTTCTACCTTACAAAAATAGGCTTCTGATACATCCCTCCCATTCCTTTCTGGTGCTATCAGTGTGTAGTTTACTTTTTCATTTATTTTAAATCACAATTACTATTGCTTTGCTGCAGAAAGTTGATTCTCCTTCAGAGCCATTAAAAAAGAAAGAAGAAGAAAGTGTCTTTGGTGTGGACTTTCATTGTCTGTGGTTCTGTTCCTCTTCGTTTCTTCTTGTATATCCACTTTTCTCCCTACCACATTCTTTCTGGCCCAGGTCTGTTCTTGTAGAAGTAAGTCATCCAGCAATGAACTCTGTCGGCTTGCACTTGCATGAAACTCTATTTCTCCTTCATCTTTTAAGAGGCATTATCACTAGGTATAGCATGCTGGGTTCCCAGTTTCTTCTCTCAGTACTTTAGCGATGTTTGCATCTTTTATTAAAAATGATTTGTGTGCTTTCTGGCAAGAAAGCTTCTGTCATTCTTATCTTTGTTCTTCTAGGAGTTAAAGACAGAGAGTAAAGTGTCTTTTCTTTGGTTGCCTTCCAGTTATCCTGACTACCTTTGGTTTTCACAGGTTTGGATACGACGTGACTGATATCTATCTTTGATGTTAGATATTTTAGCCTATTAATCCCAGTTATTTTGAATCCCTTATCTGATAGTTTTGAACACTGGCTGCTCTATGAGTCTTAGGTTCTGTTGACTACTTGGTCTCTTGGGGTTTTGTTTGTATGCTTGCTTTTTGTTGTTGTTGTTATTCTTATAATTGTTTTGCTAAGCACCTGACATCACAGTAAACACTAATAATAATAAGACAGTAAACACTGGAGGCAATAATATTTATGTCTGAAATAGGCACAACTCTCAATAGGTCATGAACGGGGAACGATGAGTCAGGAGCTGAGTGGGTGTGGTTTTTATCATGGCTGTGGATTCTTTCAGTGAACCACCAGCCTCAAATTCTTGTAGCTTTGCCGTTTACTTCACGTGTGGGGTGAGGGCTACTCCTACCCAGCCCTTGGTTTTTGGCTGTCTCTGCCCACGAGTCACAGGGAAGGTCTTTCTCTGTGCTTCTGTACTTTCCCTAGGGTGCATGCTGTCAGGCTCAGAGAGGGGTCTCAAGGGGTTCTCTGTTGCCCTGGTCTAGCCTCAACAACCCTGGGTTGGCTCTGTGGCTGGGCCCCTTCCAGCTGAATTTCTGCATTGAAACTGGCAGGAGGAACTTATGAAGGAGAGAGTTTCTTCTCTTTCCCCAGTGGGAGAGGACATCTAAAGATACTGGTTGTTATGGCTTGGACATGAGGTGTTCTCCCAAAAGCTCTTGCATTAAAGCAGGAATGTAAAATGATTGGATTGTGACAGCTGCTGCAACCTAATCAGTCCATCCTAGTTTGAACGGACTAGTTGTGTAGGCAGGTGGGATGTAACTAGAGGAGGTAGGTCACTGGGCGCGTGCCCTGGAAGGGTGCATCTGCTCTGTGGCCCTTTCCCTGTCCCCTCTGCTTCCTGGCTCCACCAGAGCTGAGCAGATTCCCTCTGCTGGGCCTTCCCCCATGATGTGCTGCCTCACTTTGGGGTCACAGCAATGGAGTCAGTCATGTATGAACCGAGACCTCTGAAACCATGGGCCCCAAATAAACTTTCCCTCCTCTGGCTAAGTTGTTCTTGTCGGGTATTTTGGTCACAGCAATGCAAAAGTTAACTAAAACACTGGCAGAGGATCCTGGATCCAGGCTTGTTTTCTGTTCTTCTTTCACCAGTAGAGGAGCCCCTCCCGCCTCTGTCCTGCCCTACAGACAGTAGACCTTTATCGGCACCGTGGAAGGGAAGGTTGCTGACCCTGCCCCAGTGGCTTAAAACTTTTGCTGTGTGCATGAAGAGTCCAAGCAGGGAAGTGGAATTTCCCCCTTTCCCATCGTGTTAGCCAAACCTCTCTGTGGGCCTGCACCACTAGGAGGCCTCTCTGATCTCCTGCCCTGGCCCCAGAGGTTATCCTGAGCACCTGACAGAGGCCCAAGGGAAAGCACCTGTGAGTGACAATTTCCCTCTGTCTGAGCTCTCAAGGTTTCTGTAAGGTAGTGCTCGTCCATCCTCAGCCACTAGCAACCTGTAACCATGATAGCTGATTTCTGTTTACCTGCATGCATGGTGGCTGGTGTCACTGCTTCCTGTACCCGGCCACAGGGGTCATGCTTCTTGTCCCTATTTACTGGGACCTTTCCCTCCATGAAACTCAAGCAACTTAATTGCCTTGAAGTATTTGCCCTATGAAGTACACAGAAAAGTTATGAATTTGTCATTTACCCAGCATTCTAAGAGAAATCTTATGGATAGGGTAAGAGCAATGCTCTTGCCATGCTCTTGCCAGTTTTTCTCATCCTTGGTGAAAGAAGAACCATCATCCAGAGGTACTGTGAAGTCCACATGAAGAGATATAAAGAAAGTCAAGTAGTAGCTTCTGTAGTCTTCGTAACAATAAGGATTATTACACTTTTACATAAGGGCAGCAGGTAATACCTTTGGAATTGCAGCAGCATTTTTTTAAAAAAATATTTTTTGTTGTAGTTGGACACAATATCTTTATTTCATTTATTTATTTTCATGTGGTACTGAGGCTTGAACCCAGTGCCTCACATGTGCTAGGCAAGTGCTCTACCACTGAGCCACAACCCCAGCAGCATCTTTTTTAGTAGCAAGCAAGCTAACAATGGAAACAATTAAGATGTCAACACGGCATGACAGAATAACAAAGAACAGTGAATTCACAGCTACTACAGTGAATTCACAGCTACTACAGTGAATTCACAGCTACTACTGATGACCTGAAGGAACATCAAGTTAAAGAAGCCAGACTCAAAAAGCACATCCAGTGTGATTTCATTGATAGAAAGTTCAGAAACGTGCAAAAATCCAAAATATATTTCTGATGTATCATATATGTCAAATACTATAAAGAAAAGAAAGAAAATGATACATGTAGAATTCAGAGTAGTGCTTATTATCTTTAAAGTAGTAAGTTTAAAGTAGAAAGTACAATTTAGGATAACTGTTTCCTGGTGACAGTTGTCCTCAGGTCAAATGGGATTGCTCATGGTGTGATGATCTGATTAGACATTAACTCTCCAGCTCCAGAGGTAGAGCCTGAGCCACATTCTTTTCTGCACACGAGACACAGACTCACAGATACAGGAGCTTTGTCACCACTGCTTCTCATCTTGAGACCCAGGAGCAGAGAAAGGGAGGCCCTCCAGCAAAAGGAGGTGTTAAGAGTTCAGACAGGACTTAGCACAAGTTGACCACAGAAGAGGACGGATGAAATAATGGCTTAAGAGTCCTCAAAGAGCCAGATGCGGTGGTGCGCACTCGTAATCCCAGCAACTTGGGAGGCTGAGGCAGGAGGATCACAAGTTCAAGGCCAGAGTGGGCAATGTAGCAAGACCCTGTCTCAAAAGAAAATAAAGGAATTAGGGGTGGGGCTTAATGGTAAACTACTCCTGGGCTCAATTCCCGTTACAAGACAGACAGACAAAAAGAGGAAGGAAGGAAGGAAGGAAGGAAGGAAGGAAGGAAGGAAGGAGGAAGAGGAGGGAGGAAAGGAAAGGGACAATCCCCAAAGAAACCCAGATCCCATCTTGTCTCACTAGGGGAAGACCAGTTTCTTGTTCAGGAGGATCACAGCATGTAGAAGAACACTGAACCATATGGTGTCCACTGGAAGTGACCACTTCGTTGGGTGCACTATGGTGAACCAACAAAGCAAGGTACATTTCAAAGCAGGATGTGTGTAGCCAAGGTTTAATTCCTCATTCCTAAGAGGCACCAGGGGCCCATTACCAAGGCAAGTAGAAAGTGCTCTGAAGGGGCTGGGGTTGTGGCTCAGCGGCAGAGCGCTCGCCTTGCCCGTGTGCGGCCTGGGTTCGATCCTCAGCACCACGTAAACATAAATGCATTGCATTGTGTACAACTAAAGTAAATAAATAAATATTAAAAAAAAAAAGAAAGTGCCCTGAAACATTTAATAAAGCACTTACTAATTCTTACTAAATGCCAGGAACTCTTCTAGCTCTTTACAGTAGTCTCCCTCTTATCCATTCTTCTGATAGTTCATGGTCAACTTGACTCAAAAATATTAAATGGAAAATTTTCAAAAACAATTCTTAAGTTTTCAATTGTGCATTATCCTGAGTAGTATGACAAAAATCTCACACTGCCCCACCTGGGACGTGAATCAACCCTTTGTCCAGCGTATCCATGCTGTATATGCAACCCACCTGTTAGTAACTTAGAAGCTCCCTTGATTAGCAGATCAATTGTCACATAAGAATAGTGCTTGTGTTCAAGAAACCCTTATTTTAGTTAATAAGGTCCCCAAAGCACAACAGAAGCAATGCTAACAATTTGAATATGCCAAAAACAAGCTGCAAAGTGCTCTGGTTAAAGTTTATCATAGGTACACGTGTATAGCAAAATAAATAAATAAATAAATAAATATATATATACATATATACATTCATAAATATAAATACACACACACACACACACACACACACACATATATATATATGGGTTTCAATACTATCTAAGGATTCAGGCATCTATGGGAGGTCTTGGAATGTTTCTGCACCCATAAGGGAGGACTACTGTATTAGCCCATGCAATCTTCACAACAACCCTATGACATGAGTAGTTGCATTGTTGCCACCTTATGGAGGAGGAGATTTGCCCAAAAGGTACAGAAAGTAAGTGGGAGCTGGAATGTGGACCCACTGGTCTGACTTCAGAGCCCTGGTTCATTAGCACCACACAGGGCTTCCTGGCTGGTCTCTAAAAGTGCTCTGTGATCCATGGTCTTGCTTATCTATGGTCTGGAGTTTTAAGGTCACCCATTTGAATGGACAGAGGGAGGGACTAGCCCAACTTCCTGTACCAGTGTGTAGGTATTTGTTTTCGCAGAATTTTATTATGGGCCTAGAGCCAGCAGCAGGATTTGCAGGGCCCAGAGACCAGCCCAAAATAAATGCCACTGGCAGTCCTCTGTGCTGGAAAGATTGTTTCTCTCCTTCCTGGGACAGGCTCTCTATAACAGCCCTGGGACTGAAATCACAAGACACACAAGAACCAGTGGAAATGTGCATTGAAATGATAAATGGGATGACCCCCAGCAGAACCACTTTGGTAGAAGATCAAAGGTCAAGAGGCAGCTGTCAGCCCCGACCACCTGTGGGCAAGCCTTTCTGTGTCCTCACTGGGACACAAAAAGTAGTGCAGGATTCCTAAGCACATCTCTGTCTCTGAATTCCCTGGAGATGTACGGAAAAGAACAGACTTTCTATCCCAATGTACAAAATCCAGTTCAACGCAGAAGCCAGGCACAGTTCTGGAGAAGTCCCTTCTCCATTGATTCTAGATAATCAAGTTTTTAGCACATAATGAGCTCAAAAGAACGAGTTCTGCAATACTGTGAGGTTTACATTCACTACAGAATTCAAACAAATTACTACCAAAATGCCAACACCTCTGATATGTATAGGACAATGGGACAGAGTTGGTTGGGGACAAATAGAAAGCAAAATTCACCACCCCCTTACAAAAATGCATGATTCTACATTTTGCATGTGAAGGAAAAGTTCTCTTTTTTTGCTTTGTTGGTCACAGCTCATAGATCTGATACGATGCCTGGCATTGCACCCTCTTATCTGAATGGGAAACAGCCCTGTATTATGTTCCATCATTCTCACTTAATGGCATTAGGAAAAATTGACTATTTTGCCAAGGATCATAAAGTTCATCAAGTTCTGCTGGGTGCTGGAGGAAAACATTTTCATAGAAGCTTTCCATGATTCAGAGAAGATTTACATCCAGAGAAGATTCAAGAAAGCCAAAGGGGGTGTCGGGTGGGTGGGGTAGCGAATGGGAGGATGAGAGATGGGGCCAAAGAAGAAGAAGGAGCAAAGTATGAGAACGTAAGCACTTTGTAGTTTGCCCACTGATATAGTAACTGTCCCCAAACTTCGCCCCCTGCTCTGATGCATGAGGTCACAGAGTGGGCCCCCAACCACCAAGATGATACTTCAGGCATATCTGCCCACCTGATTGAACCAGAAGTGGCCCCCAGACCTGCCGTGGACCAGATTCTCTTCTGAGAATTGGTCATTCAGCCATTCATTAAGCGTTTATAGACTACAACATATGACCTTAGGTGCTATAGTTAGCCCTGTGATTGAAAAGCAAAAGCACTGATGTACCAATAGGGAAGATGGAAGTAGATGCCCATAGAAGAACAGGAGTGACATTGAGTGAGTGCTCCCCAAGTCCTCCTCGCCTTTCAAGGCCCGGTCTGTGCAGGAAGAGGTCATGCTTATCAGAACTCTGGTGCTGCACTGGAGTTTTCAAGTTCATCCGATGGGTTCTCTTCCACCCAGTCATGCAGGGACATGGTCTGACAGAAGCTTTGTCACCTGCTTTCAAAGTCACCCTAGGCATCCAGCTGCGGCTAGATGGAGAATAGGGTAACAAAGGCACTTCTAATCACCTCACCTCATATTCCATTATGGGGAGAGGGTCTGGAAAATGCAGAGCTGCCCAAAGAGCTCTTCTTATTGGAAGAGGAAGCGTGAGTTGCTGGTGGCCATTTGCCTGATGCTGTGTGTGGCATCATGAAATCCAAGTGGAGAAAGCTCTTCAGGAAGGAGACCACATGGATTGGTTGAAATTCTTCTCACATGTCAATAAATGAGGACTGATGCTTGCCTAGTGGGTGCAATGACAGCAATTCCAAAGAGTTTGGGGTCAAATGTCTGAGTGGAGCAGGAACAAGAGAGACGATAAGACAGTAAGGACAAGTGTTTGGGGGGTGGGGGGAGATTGATGTAAAGGACAACAGACAAAGAGACAATTTGAGTAGAATATTGGAGGATCCTTTATTTAAAAATATTCTTTTTTTTTTCCCCTCCTTTACCTAGGATCAAAGAAGGAGAGAATTAAAGAAGGGAACAGAGAAATTGCAGGACAGAGCCCACAAATAATAAAATAGTTTCCGCTCCTTTATCCATAAAACAAAAACACAGCTTCTGAGATCCACAAGTAACCCTATAATTGTCTTAGTCTTTGGGTTGCTAAAATAAAGTTTTTATAGACAGAGTGTCTTGGAAACAACAGATCTATTTTTCTCAGGTTTGGAGGCTGGAAGCCCAAGGTCAGGGTGCCAATGTGGCCCGGTTCTGATGAGGATGCTCCCTGGGTTGCAAAGACGGCAGCCTTCCCACTGCATTTCACACGGCAGAAAGAAAGAAAAAGAGAGCGTGTTCTCCAGTGTTCCTCTCGTAAGGGCACTGATCCTGTTCATGGCAGCTCCACCCTCATGACCGAATAACCTCCCACCAGTCCCACCTCCTACTATGTCACACGGAGAGTAAGAATTGCAATATATGAATTTGGGGAGTATGCAAATATTCACTCCATGGCAATGATGTTTTTACAATATTTTAATTTTTACATATTTTTACATATTTTAATTTTCCCATCCTATTTTTCCCTTTTGATAGAGAATTTAATCTATTCATGTCATTAAGTTAGTTTTTTGCTATTTGCCATCGTGAATCGGGTGGCATATCACAAGGACCTAAAAGAACATCATGCAAAAAAAGATTATTTTTATGTATCCTCCCTGGAAAGTTGGTGGACTTTTGTTAAATTGATCCAGGATTTTAAGTTCCAGTAGTATATCTCATTCTGGACTCAATATCCGCCCAAAATAAATAGCAGGCAACCAAAGAGCTCTCTCCAGACTACCGCAGAGAAGGCTCGACAATCTTCTCATCATAACTACCTTCACAGCTCAAATAGGGCCACAGAGGCAAGAACTCAATTTTCCCAGCTTCCAGTCCTCTTTATGAAAGCCATTATCTTTTGTCACCTTCTCAGGTCCCTCAGAGGAAAGTCTCCATTTGTCCAATATTCTGGCCATTAGCAATTTGTGATTTCACCCATGAGAGTGGTGCTTACAGAGAATGGGGCGACTTGCAGTCCATTTATTGTACTCTTTGTTCTTTAAAAATTATTAGGTCATTTGCTTTGGGCCTTATTGCTGAAAGTGAATTGACCATTAGCAGGAGAATATTAGCTGCTAAGTGGAATCTGTTGTAGAATGTTCTCAAAGACCATTAGCTTTTCATTGGGGGGCAATTGGTATTTACTGTTTATTATGTAGTTCAATTGTATGCATTTCCCCCTGAGGTTACAAAACCTTTAAAAGCATTAAGAATGTGTGTGTTTTTTTTTTTTTTAATTCACTTGAAAATGTACAAGCAAAATAGAGACAGGGCTAGTGAATAAGAGAAAGAGCTGGTAGCAAGGACTTTATTTTACTCATGATCAATCTGATGTATCTGTCTTCTAATTCCGTATATTATCCCCTTCCCCTGAGCTTCAGAGTTAATCATAAATAAGGGGCATCAATTCATTTCATCCTAAATGCAAATATCAATCCTGGAACAAATATTTAAATAGTACCAATCAGAGCCTTTTATGTTTTTTTATCAAACCCCAAAGTAAACACAGCTTCTGAAAAGACTTTATTTTCTATGAATGCTCTTCTCAAGTAGAGCTTACAGACCACACAATTTTTTTTTTGGGGGGGGGGGGGTACCTGGGATTGGACTAAGGGGCACTCGACCACTGGGCCACATTCCCAGCCCTTTTTTGTATTTTATTTAGAGACAGGGTCTCACTGAGTTGCTCAGCACCTTGTTTTTTGCTGAGGCTGGCTTTGAACTCACAATCCTCCTATCTCAGCCTCCCAGGCCACTGGGATTACAGGCCTATGCCACAGTGCCTGGCCAGGCCATGCAGGAGTCCTAATTAAGGAGATAGCTAAGATTGCGGTTAGCTGTGAGCCATAAGCATTACCACCTTCCATGGTCTCATGAGACTTGGCCCGGGGGATTATGGATCGGGTAGGTGCCATTTTTTGTGTGGTGTGGTGGTGGTTGTAGGAGTGTGGATGGTGTTGGAGTTGTTGTTGGAGCCGGAGAGAGAAGCTAGCAGAATAAAGAGCCTGTTTGTTTCCAGTCCACCTCTGAACTTATTCCCGTGGCATTGTTGCTCCAAGCGGCAATCGCTTCAGGCAGCAACAAGGCCACATGATTTTAACTGACCCTCTGGCTTTGCTACTCATGTAGTTGTGTCCTGCTCAAGGAGACAGGGTGGTAGCACTGAGGTTTCCAGCTGCCAGCCCAGCTCCCCCCAACCCTTACCCTCCGTGGGTACCCTTTCCAGGGGCAGGGGTGCTACAGGGAAGGCTGTCCCACAACTTGCTCCTGCCTCCCACCAGCTTGATGCTCTTGCAGGGGAAGGGGGATTAAAGGAAACAAGGAATCCCCTCTCATGGCCAGAACTTTCTAAAATAAAGATCCAATCACTGCTCCAGGAATTCAGGCTGAAGCCTCAGTTCCACAAGGTCACCCACAAGACCACTTGTGGTCTGAACCCCCTTGTTCCTCCAGCCTCATCTCATGTTCCTTGGCAGAAACTTCCAGCAGATCCTCTCCCAGCCCAGACCTCTGACTGCTTCCTTTCTCTCCCACCACCTCTTGGTACCATCACCCATTTGACATCTGTCTCTCCCAGTACAGTGTCAGTTCCACAGGGAGATGGTTGTGCCTTTCTCTAACACTGTTGATTGCCTAGCTTTAGAACAATACTTTGGACTTTAAAGATCCATGATAACTGTTTGCAAGTTAAGCAAGCAAACAAGTGAAGCTTGACATGTTTTTGGAGGGTCACAATGGAAGTCACCCCTTGGGTAACCCTCTATGACTGTAGAGCTGGATTGGCTCTGCCCCAGGTGCTCCTGTTACCTTTCATACGACCTTGACCCTTCTCACACTGGAGTGTCGTTGCCTATCTTCTTTCTCCATCTCCTCCACACCTGGATGCTGGGCCTGGGGGAGATGGAGGACATGGTGGTCTCTCCTGGCCTCTTCCCACTGCCCAGCATGGGGCTCAGCATGGGGTTCAAACTCAGTGTGGGTCAACTAAATGAGTCTACAACCAACTTTTCTCATTCCCAGATTTAAACCAATGCATTGCCTCTAAGAAGAGTAGAAAACAGTCACATCCTCATCATTAGCATCCACCTACTCTTGGCTGTGTGTCAGGTGCTGTGACTCACACTTCACACCTATCACCAGGTACACACAGGCCTCACTAGCTGGTGAGGACACCTGAGGACACCTGTCGCACTGTTACCCAAATTATCATGATTTCCAATACCCACTTCCCTAATACCAACTAGGTCCATCTTAAGATGGAGACCAGCGCTGCCTGTCTTTTTCTTTCTCTCTCAGTAGGCACAAGTCCTTGCCTTTTCTAGTTTCTGTGAATCTGCTTAGTCTCTCTCCCTTGCCTCCCCCTCCCTTCCCTATCTCTTCCCCTATCCTCTTATCATCTTTTCTTCTTCTTCTTTTTTTAAATATAGTCTTTCTTTCCAATTTTTTATATAAAGCTGGCATTCTAGCTAGAAGACTTTGGATAAATTATTCAACCTCTGTGTTTTCCTCTTATAGGTTGGAGGTAATAAGAATACTTATCCCTGGGTTACTGGGAAAATTAAAGAAAAGGATTCACATAAAGCATGTAGAACAGTGCCTGCCACATGAAAAGGTACAGTGCTAGCTGGCTACCATGGCCATTTCTGGAATTCCGGCAACTCAGGAGGCTGAGGCAGGAGGATCACAAGATGAAGGCCAGTCTGGGCAATTTAGCAAGACCCTATCTCAGAATTTTAAAAATGAAAAGGGAGTGGGTGTGCTGCCAGTGGTAGAGCCCTTGCCTAGCATGCATAAGGCCCTGGGTCCAGTTCCCATTCCTGAAAGAAAAAAAAAAAATGTATACAGCTGCTGCTGCCCACAATACACAGGCCCACCCAACACTCCGCCCTGACCCAGTTTCATCCTTCTCCCAGTTGGGCAATCAGCAACGATCAGCCAGCATCCCTGTCCTATCCGCACCTGGGCCGAACATTTAACCAGCCATGGCAGGGCCAGGGGGCGAGGGAGTAGAGAAAGAATGCGAGATTCTATTACCTAGTATGACTAGGTGTGTCCCCCAAAGTACGTGTGTTGAAGTTCTCACCCCCAGTACCTCAGAATGTGACTGTATTTGAATATAAGGTTTTTAAAAAGAGGATGAAGTTACATAATGGTGCTAGGGTGTGAGTGGTCCTAATCCAATCTGACTGCTGTCTTTACAAGAGAGAATGGAAACATGGAAGAGGCACAGAGGACGCGCAGACACAGAGGAAAGACTGTCTGAAGGCACAGCGAGCAGGCAGCCATCTGTAAGCCAAGGACAGAGGCCCCATGAGAGACTAAACCTGTTGACCTGATGGTGGACTTCTGGCCTCCAGGACTGGGGTACATTTCTGTTGCTTAAGCCATCAGTATATGATGTACTGTTCTCTTAGCTTTAGGAAACTGATAAATTACCCAAAGACACTTGTTGGCCTTCACTTCTGTTTGGGTGAGAGTGAGTCTCTGGTCTAGACAGACAGGGGGAAAATGCTGCCTTTTTAGAACACAGTGCCCAGGACAGAGCAAGTGACCGATGACTAGTAATGACCATGTGGCTCGTTGCCGAGGTTGCTGAAGCGCGTGGCATTGGCTGCAGTGGTAGCCCTGGTGGTTACTCTCACAGTCCAGAGAAGGACGGGCTCAGACACCCTGCAGCCCCAGGAGGTTCAGAGCCCCTGGGGGCCCGGGGGGGAATGGGCGGGAATTACTGACATTCTGGCCTCTACCTACACACAAGGTTATTCTAATTTTAAGACTTCCCAGATGGACTTGAAGATTATTTGAATTCAAAATCAGGGTTGGGAATGATGAAGCAGTAAAAATGGAGACAGGGTTAAAAAGCAGTGAAGGTTGGAAGGAAATTGTGAATAAAGGCCATAGGTGGAGGCTGCCAAATTCGCAGCGATGAAGGAAGCAAAGAGAGATAAAAGCACTGTAGGTAAATCATTGATAAAAGTTCACCCAGTGTGTGTGTGTGTGTGTGTGTGTACATACATATATTTTAGTGTAACAAAATACTTTTTGTATAGATTATTTTTTTTTTTTTTTTGGTACCAGGGATTGAACTCAGGGGCACTCGACCACTGGGCCACACCCCCCAGTCCTTTTTTGTATTTTATTAGAGACAGGGACTCACTGAGTTGCTAAGCGCCTCGCCATTGCTGAGGCTGGCTTTGAACTCACGATCCTCCTGCCTCAGCCTCCCAAGTGCTAGGATTACAGGCATGCGCCACCGTGCCCGGCTTTACTTTCTTTTTTGAAGCTAAAAAGCAACCTGGTCTCCTTCTTTCCAGGGTACTAAGAGCCAGTGGGCACTGAGTCCCTGTGAACCACATGGACTTCCATTGTCTTGCCTCACAATCTAGCTATCGCTTGTATATTGTTTCCATGGGAAAACTGTGTCTTGCATTCCAAGTAACAAAATTCCACATGAGTTTTGGATTGCAACATGTTTATAAAATAGGCTTGCTGATTTGCTGTTTCCAAAGAAAGGCCACGGGTACCTGCCAACAATCCACTTGATATAACACATCCTAAGTAAAGACAAAAATAAACTATACATTATGACAGAATTGGAATTCACTCCCTGCCTTGTGAATGTATGAAGAGAGGGAAGGCTCACTTGGGCCCTGTTAAACTATGACTTACATATTTCTGAATTATTCCTCTTTTGTGTGTGTGTGTGTGTGTGTGTGTGTGTGTGTGTGTGTATCCCACAGTTTCTACAACAGACCTGTTTAATTTTGCAATCAGAAACACAATGTAACAGACTCTTTAAAAAGAGAGAGCAAGAGAGAGACTCTGGAGTTGCACATAATTTTTAAAAAATCATTAAAGTTGACGAAATTCCATTTGGCACTGAAAGATTTTTTTTGAATCCTGCCTCTCCAGCAGCCAGCGCTACACCCTTCATCCTTCATGTGCCTCGTTTGTCTTTTGAGGAAGAACGGTGAGGGGGGCAGGTGTCCTTTGTTTGCACTTAGCTTCATAAAGTTTAATTCTTTGCCACCTGTTACCTACAACACCCGTGGGATAGACTGGGGATAACAAAAGGCATATTCAAGGGTGGAAGGTGACAGTTACACAATTCCAAACTCAAGGTCTCCTTTTTGGTGGGTCCACCCAGATAGCCAAGGGGTTTTCTTTTCATTCTCGGTAGTTGATATACTCACATAGTTCATTAATTTCAGAATATAAAATGCTTTACAGTGAAAACATTTTTGGGTCCCTCATCTTTGCAGTTTTTGTCTCCCCAACCCTCACAGGTAAATAATTACTTATCTTAGCTTTAACTATATCCTCCCAGAATTTCTTTAAGCAAATACAAGCATCTATGACCTATGTACTTTAATTTACAGATCATTTAAAGAGCACCATATCTGGTGGAAATAGACTTTCTCCCAGGATTTTTGTACCTTTTTGGCATAAGAAACAATGGTGAAACTTATATATCTATATAAACAATAGCAATAGTAGAAATGGCCCAGACTATAAACTAGTACCATGAGTAAATAGGCATACAATAAGTTAGCAATATAACTTGGAAATGTAGTTCCTTGTGCTTCATCCAAGAGGTAGAATATTCATATGTGAGCTTGAAGGCGGAATGGAGAGGCGGATTTGGCCTGCTCTGCGCAGCACACACTCCAATGATTGCCTTAATGCAGACCATGGCACCTTCCAATCTTCTGTGGATGATACATGAACAGCCTTAAATTGTGGATCAAGATTATTAAACTAGATTTACATAGAAAGACCAGTGCTATCAGATATAACCTCTATAATGGACTCATCAACCCAACCTTTTTTAGGGTACAAATGTCATTTCCATTAGCCAAAGTTTGTTGAGCCTCAGTAACATGCCTTCTACAATATGGTATGACCATATTGTAGAATAGGTGCTTAGCATGTGCAAGGCCCTAGATTCAATCTCCAGCACAAGAAAAAAAAAAGAAAGAAAGAAAAACAAAAAATAGCACAAATTCTTAGGAGAAATTCTAGTTACCCCAAAGTAGGTTATAGTCACAGCTGGTCCAGTTTGTAGTAACTTGGAAAGAAGGTTAGCTCTGGGCCTGTGGGAAGGGCAGCATTTCTAAGAGATGATAGAGGGTGGGGAGTGAGGACTTCATATATCTAACGAAATAAGATGGAACAAGGCCAGGCATTGGATAGAGGCCACGGAACAGGTGGAGGTGAGTGGTACACATAGAAAGATTTTGCAGGACCCTGTGTAGAGTGTACAGGGGTTAATTTGCACCCTGATCAACATATTTATAAATACTTTCAAAACCTTTAAATGGAAGGCTAAATATTTGAGGTCAGAATGGAAAAGAATGGTAAACGTTTTGTAAGTGTGATCAAGTCGACGAATGAAGAGATTAAACAAGGCAGAGGCTAACAGTGAGATTTGAAAAAGCCATTGAATAAGTCTAATTTGCAAGTGAGCAAATAGAGTTTACACACTTAAATAATTTTTTACATCAAAATAGTAGTTCTCAGAGGCCTCAACTTTATAATAAATGTATGACTCCAGTGCCAGTCAGAGTTTGTTGAACTCTTACTGGAGGCTGTGGCCCTGAATGCAAAACAGAAGTCATCTAAAATACTTTGTGTTTTGAGAGGCAAATTAGATTAGCTGGAACTCTGTGGCACAGCTGTGGTGGGTATGGTGCAACTCTTCTAACCACTACAGGCTGCAATCTCCAGCACACTCAATTGCCTCCTTTGAAGGCTTACGTATGAGTCCTGTGGGTGGGTGTCCCACCATGACTTGCCTGATGAGAACACAGCATCTTTTCCTCCAACCCTCTCCTAAATATCACTGCTATGGGACACTGATTAGTGTTACTGAAGGTTGAAAAACAAATGAGAGGAATCAGTTGTTGTTCTGGGAGTGTCATAGAACTGCTGAGCAAATAGCCCAACATCGAATAATGAACAACTCTCTCTTAGGTCCTGAGAATATCTTGGCCACCTTCATTCCCAGGTAGACTTTTCTCCATTGGCTTCAAGGCTTCCACCATGTTTCTCTATCCTCCTGCTCCCTGTGTCCATTGCAGACTCCCTCAACTGGCTTCATTGCATAAAGCATTTCAGGTCAGCCAAAGACTCATTCATGGGCTATTTTTGGACCCTGACCTCCACAAGAGAACAGGTAGATCATTGCAATCTCAGTCACTCCTTTCTGCTCCTTCATCATCCTGGGGAGAGGAAGAAGGCAGAAAAAATTTCTACTTCCTCAATGAAATGATTCTACTGGGCCTCTAAGAAGGTACAGTTGGCTGACTAGAGATGGCTGAGGTCTTAAATAACCACAGTTTTCTCTCTGTACAAGATTGACAATGGGAGCATTGAAGTTACCTGAAGGCTTTCAATGAGTAGGTGGGGAGGAAGAAGTCTATCTCAGACTGAAGACTGTAGATCTAGTGATTGTACCTTGATGCCCTGCTACTTTGTGTCTAAAACCAAAATTGTGTTTGAAACATTTTTTAAAAGTCATTCTATCTTTCAGTAACAACTATTTTGGTCCTACTTTGTTATCTACCTTATTTAGTAGACCTGGCTATTATTTTTTATTATTATTTTTTTTTGTGTGTGTGTGTGTGTGTGTGGTTCGGGGATTGAACTCAGGGGCACTCGACCACTGGGTCACATCCCCAGCCCTTTTTTGTATTTTATTTAGAGACAGGGTCTCACTGAGTTGCTAAGTGCCTCGCCATTGGTGAAGCTGGCTTTGAACTCGCGATCCTCCTGCCTCAGCCTCCCAAAGTGCTGGGATTACAGGCGTGCGCCACCGCACCCGGCTGGCTATTATTTTAATGTTTCTATTTTTCCAGTATAAAGAAATAGGAAGCCAGACACAGTGGCACACACCTGTAATCCCAGCACTTGGGAGGCTGAGGCAGGAGGATCGCGAGTTCAAAGCCAGCCTCAGCAATGGCGAGGCACTTAGCAACTCAATGAGACCCTGTCTCTAATAAAATACAAAAAAGGGCTAGGGATGTGGGTCAGTGGTCAAGTGCCCCTGAGTTCAATCCCCAGTACCAAAAGAAGAAAAGAAATAGGAAAAAAAATACTTATTATAGGCTGAGGGTATAGCTCAGTGGTAGAGTGTTTCCCTAGCATGTGTGAGGCCCTGGGTTCCATCCCAAGCACCGCAAAAGACAAAACAAAAAAACACAAACAAACCTTTATACTGGATACTTGCTTCCTCAAAATTCTTGTCTATCCAGAACCTCAGAATGTGATCTTTTTTTTTTAATATATTTTTTTTTAGTTGTAGGTGGATGTAAGCTACCTGGTACCGAAACCCGGGAGGAAAAGTCGGAAGCAGAGTAAAGCTATTACTACTTTTACTTCTACTTTCTTAGAGCTTAGAGAGGGAAAGAAAGATTTTTAGAGAGAAAGATTAGAGAGAGCTTTTCTTCTTGTCTTCTTAGCTTAGAGAGAGAGAAAGAAAGATAGAGAGAGCTTAGCTTAGAGAAAGATTATTTTTTAGAGCTTCTTTCTTCTTTCTTCTTTCTTCCTCGGGAGCCTCGGCCTAACTCTGACCAGCCATTACTTCTTCTATCTGTAACCGCTCTGCCTACGTTCTGGCCGCTCTGATTCTTTTCTTCTTCTCCGACCCGAACTCTTCTTCTGACCGACCGAGCGACTGCACGACTGACTGAATGAATTCGTTCTCCTTTCTCCGTTCTCCTAACTCCGACCGCTTTCACCCCGGTTATATACCTTTAGCTTTGCGGGTGCCTACAGGTGCGTCACATACATATCAGGTGGAACTTATGGCTTCCAGCTAGCCGCAATAGCCCTTCCTAATTGGGGCTCCTTCAGGTGGACACAATACCTTTATTTTATTTATTTATATGTGGTGCTGAGGATTGAACCCAGGGCCTCACACATGCTAGGTGAGCGCTCCACCACTGAGCCACAACTCCAGCCCCTCAGAATGTGATCTTATGTGGAAAAAGGTTTTGTTTTTGTTTTTGTTTTTTTCAGATATAACTAGTTAAGATGAGGTTATACTGGGTTACAGTTGGGCTCAAATCCAATAACTGGTGTCCTTACAAGAAGTGCCTGAACTATCAGAGAAGAAGCCCATGTGATGACAGAGGCTGTCTTGGAGTATGGAGGAATATAGCTACAAGGTAAAGAATTCCAAGGATGTGGCAACCAACTCCCAGAAGCTAAGAGAGACAAGGAACTCCCAGAGCCTCCAGAAGGAACCAACCCTGACTATATTTTTATTTCAAACTTCTGGGCTTGCGAACTGTGAGAAAATTAATTTCTGTTGTTTTTAAGTCATCCAGTCTGTGGTACTTTGCTATGACAGCCCTAGGAAACTAATGCACTGAGTAAAGGGGATTGATAATTAACAAAACAAACCTCAGATAAATGCACTTCTGACACATAGCTGTTAGTGTGGGTAATTTGCAGGAATGGGAGAAGGGAGAGACAAGAGAAGCAGATGGCTGTAAAAGGGCCCCTGACAGGCAAGGGACCCAGAGGATTCAAAGTCCCTCATGCAACACCATAAAGACATAAAATCCCCTCTCCTATGGTGTGGGTGGGGCTACAGAAGAAATTCATCTTAGGAAGGTGGGAAAACTACTGCAAGCCACTGAATGGTACCACCTGTCTCTGTCTATTCCACAGAATGGGGTCTAACTCCCTTCTCCATAGACATGGGCACATATCATGTTCCCAAGGTTGCACAGGTGCCCACAAGCTGCTCCAAGAGCCAGGTGATTGCTATGTGACCATCTATCTGCCTTTGATGGCAGGCCAGAAAGGCCAAAGTGATCCAAGTATCCAGGTGCATTCCTGCAGTTTCCACACAGCGAGGGCACACGACTTGCCCAAACAGAAGTAGCAGCACAAGCACTGGGCCATGTCTATCTGCCACTGCAAGGTTTCACACACTTGGAAATTCCCACCTCTAAAGCCAAAGCATTGTGGTGGATTTTAGATCTGCCCACCCCTCTTTTGGGTCTATCTCACTTTCTCTTGCCTTTCTCTCACCTTGCAATAGACCTGCTCTGATAACAATCTCTGTCTTGCTGCATTTCTGTTTCTGTGCTGGGGTAATTGCCCTAATCTTAGATTTGACTCCCAAGGACCAAGGATTACTCCACAGTTGACTCTCTACCTCCAGTAACGTAGCCTCCATCGACATTTTTGGTGTGTTTCTTTCTAATCATTTTGCTCTACAGAAGATGACATGTATAACCAAACTGAACATACCACTTTTGTTTCCTGATTTTTCCTTATTATTATAAGCTTTTATCTACATTAATAGGTAATTTTTGAAAGCATAATTTCAATTATTATGCAAATATTTCATCAAGAGAAAGCACCAGGGCTGGGGATGTAGTTTAGTGGTAGAGCTCTTGCCTAGCCTAGCATGCATGAGGCCCTGGCTTCAGTTCCTAATACTGTATGAGAGAGAGAGAGAGAGAGAGAGAGAGAGAGAGAGAGAGAGGAGAGAGGAGAGAGGGAGGGAGAGGATGCACCTTATTTCACTCAGTGAATATTTATGAATGTATTCCTGTGTTCATATTTATTTAATTAACAGGTGACAATGACTGACACAGTCATACCTGGGAGGGTTGCTCAATATTGCAGAAGCAGTTAAGAATCTGGAATCGGAAGCAAGGTTGTCTGACTTTCCACCTTACTCCACTTTTCTAACTAGCTGTTGACTTTAGGCAAGTTATTACTTATCTTCTGAGTGTTTCCAGCTTTCCCATCTGTGAAAATATATCAAAGGGGGAGAGTCTACCTCCTAGGGTTGTTTCCAGATCCTGAAATAAGTTAATATCTTGTTAAACCAGAACTTTTGAGACTGAGGAATCTCTGAAATAAAGGTTTTATTGAACTGTCACTGATGATAGCCCCCAAAATGGACCAGATCCTGGACAAATTCTCTCAATTTCCATTAAAAATTTGCTGCAGGAGATGTCGTTTCAGTTTAACTTTTAAAAATATGACAAACCCAGAAATGAATTAGCTCATTAAAAGGTACAGACATTTTTAAAGGCTTTGGACATACATATTGCCAAATTGCTTTCCAAAAAATTGTAGCAATTGATACTGTCTCCAGCAATGCAGAAGGTTCCTGTTCTCTGGTTCCTTGCTAATATTGGAGATAAATTTCTTTCTTTTTTTTTTTTTTTTTTGTTTTGTTTGGGTTGGGGGTGGCAGGGATTGAACTCAGGGGCACTTAACCACTAAGCCACATCCCCAGCCCTATTTTATATTTCATATAGAGACAGAGTCTCACTGAGTTGCTTAGCACCTCACTTTTTGCTGAGGCTGGCTTTGAACTCGCAATCCTCCTGCCTTAGCCTCCCAAGCCGCTGGGATTATAGGCCTGTGCCACCGTGCCCAGCTGCAAATGAATTCCTTTAATGCTGTAAATGAAAAATACTACTTTGTTGTTTTGATTTGTGCTGAATTACCTTTTTTCTCTCTCTCAGTGCTGGGACTCAAGCCCAGGGCCTTAATGCATGCTAGGCAAGGGCTCTACCAATAAGCCACAAACACAGCCCTATTTTGAAGATAGATCTAGTTATTTATTCAGGTAGATAGATAGATAGATAGATAGATACATTCTAAACTTTAAAGGATGACTAATTTCCACAACTAGTACTGAGATACTACAGAATAGAAAATAAGCCCCCAAAAAGAGTTGAACAGGGCTGTGAACAGCACAGTGTGGCTGGAATAAGGAGACTCGAGAATGACCTTTATTCAGGTAAAGAACTTCTCAGCCTTATGTTTCAAAAAAGAAAGAACATAGTCACTGGAATATTCCACTGGATTAGCGTGAGTTCTATAATAAAAGATGACAAAAAAAAAATCTGAAAGAAGATCAAAACGGTATTGTGTGTTTTTCAAAGGTCACATTATTTCAAAGACACACCTCAAGTGTATCTGATGCATTGGCAAATATGGAAAGTACATCAGAGCATCAGTTCAGGAAGTGATTGTGCTGGAAAATGCTGGTAACTCTCCGACGCCCTGTGACTATGTGGGATTGCAGACTCTGTATGTGCTCCAACAAGACTTGCCATGAGAAGTTTACAGAGCAACCACAATGCTCAAACTTGTCAGCCCCGTTCTGCACACCTATCATATTTAGACACCTTGAGCTAAAATCTAGGAAAGTCATAGAAAAGTGCATGGCTCTCATACCATAACACTGCAATTAGCAACAAAACCCAGGGATTCAATGAAATCTGTTTACCAGTAGATATACTCACCGAAGCAAATTAGGATTGTGTGTAAAATATCAGTGTATATGTCCTAAGGTAATTTTAAATTTAAAACATTGTTTATGTTCCCCAACTGCAGTTTTCTCAAACTTTTAATTTTGAAATAGTAATAGAGTCATCAAAAGTTGGGGCTGGAAAAAGAGCCTACAGAGAAATTCAGCGCACCTTTATCCATTCTTTCCCAGGGTTAACATTTTGAGGAACTATAATGCATTATAAATACCAGGAAACTGATATGGATATGCTCCACAGAGTTTATTCAAATTATACCCATTATATAAAAACTCATGCTGGGGGCAGTGGCACATGCCTGTAATCCCAGAGGCTTGGGAAGCAGAGACAGGAGGATCATGAGTTCAAAGCCAGCCTCAGCAACATCGAGGCACTAAGCCACTCAGTGAGACCCTGTCTCTAAATAAAATACAAAATAGGGCTGGGGATGTGGCTCAGTGGTCAAGTGCCCCTCAGTAATCAAGTATTCTTGTGTGTGTGTGTGTGTGTGTGTGTGTGTGTGTAGTTCTAAGCAATTTTTTTTCATGGTACTGGAGGAAACAGACAGCCATGCATGCCTAGTGGGAACGTGAGGTTAAGGAAATAATTCTATAAACTGGGCTTACTGGCTGACCCCCCCATATGTATTCTTTTTTAAAAATCAATTTGTCTGTGGCCCTGCCTGGCTAAGTCAAAAGGATTTATGGCCTTCATCAGCAAACTACCTATTACTTACAGGAGAAATATAGCCCTGAAGTGGATAAAAAGAACACAAGTTATCCTCAGTGTGGGGAACTTTTGTGACCCTTACACAGACCAAATCCCAGGACTCACAAGTCCCCCTAATCTCAAAATCTGTAAGAACATGCCGGGCGTGGTGGTGCACGCCTGTAATCCCAGCACTTGGAGACTGAGGCAGGAGGATCGCGAGTTCAAAGCCAGCTTCAGTAATGGTGAGGTACTTAGCAACTCAGTGAGACCCTGTCTCTAATAAAATACAAAGAAAAAAAAAAAAAAAAAAAGGTCTAGGGATGTAGCCCAGTGGTCAAGTGCCCCTGAGTTCAATCCCTGGTACCAAAAAAGAAAAAAGAAAAAATCTGTAAGAACGAATTTTGAAGAGGACCCCCATGACTGCCTCAGCTTGGTGGTAGCCTCTTGCCCTACAACAGGTCTATATGCCCCCGCCCCATCCCTAACCCCTGGCATGACTAATGTTTTCTCCCTATTTATAATTTTGTTATGTCATAAATGTCACATAAGTGAAATCCTATAATATGTGATCCTTAGAATTGGCTTTTGCTACTCATACTAATTCCCTTGAGATCTGTCCAAATTGTGCACATCCATACTCTTTCCTTTTTATTGCTGAATAGTTTTCCAGGACATAGACGTACTGCAGTTGGCTTAACTGTTGGGTGATCTTCCTCCTCCAGCCACTCCTCAACTGCCCACATCACTGCCCAGTTAATCCCCATCAGTGGATTAATACAATGATTTGGTCAAAGACCTTGTAACCCAATCATTTCCCCTTTCACCCAATCATTTTCTTGCATGATCTCACACATAAGTTTCAAGGGGACACCACAAATCTAACCTATAACAGAGGGCATGTTTTTGTCTCCTACACCAGTAGTGCATTAGAAATACAGATATTTCACATCCTTGCTAGTGTTTTGTGTTTCACTATTTTTTTATTTTAGCCATTCTGATAGGTGGGAGGTAATTGTTCATTATGGATCCAATTTGCATTCCCATGATGGTTAATGGTGTGGGACATCTTTTTTACGTGATTCATTTATCATTTGGATATACTTTTCACTGAAATGTCTATTTTCTAATTAGTTGTTTAATTTTTTTTTTCTTTTACTGCTGAATTTTGAGAGCTTTTTATGTATTCTGGATACAAATTCTCTATCACATAAAGAATTTGCAAATATCCTCTCCAGATTTGTAGTTTGTGTTTTCGTCCTCTTAAGAGTATTTTTACAAAGCAGAAGTTTCTAATTTTGGTGAGGCCCAATTTGTCTGTTTTTCTTTTATGTGATTTTTTTTTTTTCTTGTTTTGTTGTTTTGGTGTCAGATCTAAAGGCTCTTCACCTGCCTCTTGGCTCCATAGATTTTACCTTTTTTTTTTTCCCTTAAAGTTCTTGATTTTTATATTATACAGTTAATTTCAAATCCTTTGGGTCCATGTGAAAAGCTTTCCCCTGTCCAGATGCGCACACCACATCACTGGGAAAGAAATGTTGCCACTTGTGAAACCCATCAAGCAGAGGTTATACTAAGTCGTGCTGGTTCAGTGAGTCAGATCGTCAGCCATAATCCTTCAATTGAGGATTTAAAGGTAACTTGGCCTATAACAGGTCTTGGGGTGTAGATCAGTGGTAGGGCACTTTTCTAGCATGGCCCTGGGTTCAAACCCAAGCACTGCATACACATGCACACACACATGCATACACACACACACACACACTAAAATGAAACTTAAAGGAAATAGTATTTCAAAAACAGAATCTGCCTCAGGTTCACTAGTAGAGTCTTTGTGTTTGAACTTGTTTCCTTGCAAGAAACAAGATTACTCATAGTTGATGTCTTACCAAACAAAAAATGAAAGTGACTAGGGGAAGGATCTCCCCCATAATCAACAAAAATAGAAACTCCAAAAGGAAATCACAAGCACCTTTGCTAGGTCATTAATATTAATAGGTATTAATATCAATAGCTGAGGCTGTGTCATGAAGCATCTTTCTCGCATCAATTACCTAATGGAGGGGCTGGGGCTATAGCTCAGCTGGTAAATTACTTGCCTTGCATGCACAAGGCCCTGAGTTCAATCCCTAGCACCGCCACCCACCCCCCTCCAAAAAAGAAAAAGTACTTAATGGATATGTAATTTAAGATAAGCTTAGCTACATTACAGAGTGGAATGTTAAATTCACATGAACTTTTAAAATAACATTTCAGATTTTAGTGAAATGTCTATTTGTGGGTTTGGGGAGCATGGAGGAAGGGATACTATTGCAGGGCAGGGGCTGTAGCAAAGCTGAGGCATCACTGAGGCCCCCTCTTCACCCCAAGTCTTACAGTCATCCAGAAAGATTTTAGACATGTAGCTAAGAGTGACAGGCATGAGCTTATTGAAAGGATAGGAAAAGGGAAAGGGGAACACTCTCAAGAGAGCAGGCTCTCTCAGAAGAGAAGGACAGCTTGCTCTCCTGCCCTCCAGTTTTATTAGGGGTCCCAAGGAAATCAGAGCATCCCACCCAGGTCCATCTCCTGACTTTTAACAGCTGGATGACATCAGACTTTCAAGCCCTCTCTATGCATGACAACTCTAGGTCCCCTTGGCCTAGGCTGACCAGTTCTAATTGGAACTTGTTCTTGCAGATTTTATGGTTACAGGGAATTACCCTTATGTCCCTGAGTTCCAGAATCTGGTCTGTGTCAGGGTCACAAAAGTTCCCACACACAGGGTAACTTGTGTTTTTCTTTTGTTGTTGCTTGTTTTTTTTTTTTTGTGTGTGTGTTTGTTTTTTTTTTTAATGCATTTCAGGGCTACATTTCTCCTGCAGGTGATGGGTAGTTTGTTGAGGAATGCAACACGTTCTGTCATCTTAGCGAGGCAGGTAAATTGCTTTTTAAATAAGAAGGCATGTGGAGGTCAGCACAATACACCCAGTTTATGGAATTTTTTCCTTAACCTCATGTTCCCACCGCTCACATCTCTCTGTTCCCTATCAGTATGAGAGTGTCAATATCCAAACTTCTGATGGAATCCTCATTCAGTTTCCTCTGCCTTTAGGGACATGATTTCTCATTCTATTTTATTTTATTTTTTTTTTATTTTTATAATTTTTAATATGTACAACTCATAGTGCATGTATTTAGCATCTTTTTACATACAACTGTTTGTATACAAAGTATATTCGTACAATTCAGGTCCTCAATCATGCATTTAGGAAAATGATATCCATGTCATTCAACCACCTTTTCTTATTTCTATTTTTTTCCTTTTCGCCCCCTCCCTCCCCCCTTGCTCACTCCCTTCCCCTCCCTTCCCTTTGGGTCATTTTATTTTTAATTTAATTTAATTTTTCGAAATATTTTTAGATGTTGATGGACCTTTATTTTATTCATTTATTTATATGCAGTGCTGAGAATCGAACCCAGGGTCTCACACATGCTAGGCAAGTGCTCTACCACTGAGCCACAACCCCAGCCCTCTGTAATTTTATTTTTTAAAAAGGATCCTAATTAGAATTAAGTTATACTCCACATATGTATAATATGTCAGAATACACTCTAATGTCAATGTATATCTAAAAAGAACAAATAAAAATGAAAGAAAAAAAGTTTTCATCCAAATTTATTGAAGTCCAAAGTGTGAGATGCCTTAAATTTTTAGTTATTGTTTATTGAATGGTTATATTTCAGGCATTGCACTAAGTAGCCTATCTGCATTAGCTCATTGAATTCTTCACTATTCTATGAGATACATAAAAACAGATACTTACATAGTGTTGACCATGTGCCAGGTGTTCTCTAAATTGCACACATATTTCCACTCACCCTTCACGCCACCCTGTGAGACAAGGACTGTTATGATCATCAACCCCATGTTACAGATGGAAGATCTGAGGCATGGGAGGACTAGTAACTGGTTCACAGTCATTCAGTTGGGAAGTAGCAGAGCCCGGATGTGAGTGGGGGAGGCATCCCCGCCTGCAGGACCCATGTTTAAACCACATGCTCCACCACCCCTGGACATGCTGACCACAGCTTCTCTCAACGACAAGGAAACCACGTTGTAGGAAGGCTCCATGAGCTCACCAAAACCACTCTGCACATAAATAGAGGAACCCAGTATTCAAATCCAGATTCGAACTTTGAAAAATTCAAGTTGTCTTTCTGTAATTATTCTTTTTCAAAAAGTGCACAACATAAAATTTATTACCTTAACCATTTTAAGGGAAGAGTTGAGTAGAATTAAATATGTTTGTTGTTGTAAAACAGATCTCCACAAGTTTTTTATTTTGCAAATCTAAAACTCTATACTCATTAATAATATCAACTTCCACTCCCAGCTGTCCCCAACCCTAATAACCACCATTCTGCTTTCTCTTTCTGTTTCTGAAATTGAGTACTTTAGATACCCCATGTAAGTGGAATCATGGAGTATTTGTCTTTTATGATTGGGTCATTTCACTTATCCTAATGTCCCCAAGGTTTATCCATGTTGTGGCACGTGTCAGAAAAAGAGTGCAAGTCAACACTTCCTTTTTTTTTTTTTAATATTTATTTATGGGCTGGGGTTGTGGCTCAACGGTAGAGCGCTCGCCTAGCACGTGCGCGGCCCGGGTTCGAGCCTCAGCACCACATAAACATAAAATGCATTGCATTGTGTACAACTAAAGCAAATAAATAAATATTTTTAAAATTTTTAAAAATATTTTTTTTAAAATTATTTTAAAAATTATTTTTAAAGCCGGGCGCGGTGGCGCACGCCTGTAATCCCAGCACTTTGGGAGGCTGAGGCAGGAGGATCGCGAGTTCAAAGCCAACCTCAGCAATGGCGAGGCACTTAGCAACTCAGTGAGACCCTGTCTCTAAATAAAATACAAAAGAGGGCTGGGGATGTGACCCAGTGGACGAGTGCCCCCTGAGTTCAATTCCCAGTACCACAAAAAAAAAAAAAAAAAAAAAAATTATTTTTAAAAATATTTTAAAATATTTATTTATTTGCTTTAGTTGTACACAATGCGTTTATTTGTACATGGTGCTGAGGATCGAACCCGGGCCTCGCACCTGCTAGGCGAGCGCTCTACCACTGAGCCACAACCCCAGCCCCATTTCCTTCCTTTTTAAGGATGAATAATATTCAATTGTTTGGACATACAAACCAAGTGTCTTTGGCCCAAAACTCACACTTTATTACCTTCCACAATATCTTCTGGTATCTTCTTGTCTCAAGTGCAGTACAATTACCAAGCATTATGGATTCATAATACCTTCAATAATTATTAATGTTTGAAAGGACTCTCGTGTTTTCCCCTTTTAGGGCATAGAAAATACACTCTACCATATCTTGCTTTATGCAGCTTACATCTCTCTAGAATTGTTGCTATAATTTCATGTCTATGACAGAGAAGATTCAAAGTGCATTATATGAAAAATTGAATTTTTGTGGCAACTTAGATTGAATAGTGGTGGTTTTCTTTTTTTTTTTTTTTTTTTTTTTTTGGTACCAGGGATTGAACTCAGGGGCACTCGACCACTGGGCCACATCCCCAGCCCTTTTTTGTATTTTATTAGAGACAGGGTCTCACTGAGTTGCTAAGTGCCTTGCTAAGGCTGGCTTTGAACTCGCGATCCTCCTGCCTCAGCCTCCCAAGTGCTGGGATTACAGGTGTGCGCCACCACGCCCAGCTAGTGGTGGTTTTCTAGAGCATGGTGCTGAGCCAGATCCAGAGGTTGGATCTGAGCTCAGAGTGCAGGTGGAGCAGTGACATGAGTCAGTCAACTGCTAATCCCTCATCTAGAGTGACATCCCACTACATGGGTGAGAAGACAGAGGCAGCACGAGTGTAGCAGGGAGTTGAGTGGCCAGACTAGTTAACAGTCATTAACATGAAAATTTTTAGACCTTGATGGTTTTCATGATTGAGTAAACTGAAGTAAAAGACACGGAGGAGGACGCCCGCCTCCGGGCCACAGTGAGGAGCACTCCTGCCCGCTGAACTTCCAATTTCTTCCAGGGAGACATTTGTTTTCTGGGGTGTGACTGGACCTTCAGAAATGTGGCTCCTCCCCTCTGCCTTGTGCATTCAGCCCAGGAAGAGGGGAAAGGAAGAAGGGAGGAATGCTCCCTTCCTGCACCCGCCCATCCAGCTGATCCTTGGACTTGGACAAAAGAGTTTAAGTCAACATTTTTCTTTATCATTTGATCTGACAAAACAAGAGACCCATACAGATCACTGGTCCACCCCAGGAAGTAGAGGCCCAGCCGCCCTTATGCAGCCAAAGACCTCTGAAGACATTGTCTCAATGTCTCAAAGATGCAACTTTAAAAGAATATGATCATGTTTAAAATACCCAGGAATGTGCTCATTAAATGATGATTTCATTAAGTCATTTGGTAAAACAAAGTCCTTTAGCTTATTTCTTTGATAACTTTTTATTTTTTGGTCTACCAGGTTTCTCTGAAGAAGAATACAACTATATATAGGCATAAGTTGTTTTCAGTCATTTTCTTGGCAGCTACATTACCCTCCATGTTTTCAAATGTTCTTGTCTTCATTCATAAAACCTGCATCTCAGGAACTCCATCTAGTTTTTTCTTTTTCTTTTTTTCTTTTTTTTTTTTTTTTTTTTTTTTGGTACTGCGGATTGAACTCAGGGGCACTCAATCACTGGGCCACATCCCCAGCCCTTTTTTGTATTTTATTAGAGACAGGGTCTCACTGAGTTGCTAAGTGCCTCGCCATTACTGAGGCTGGCTTTGAACTCGCGATCCTCTTGCCTCAGCTTCCCAAGTGCTGGGATTACAGGTATGCACCACACGCCGGGCTTTTTTTTCCATTTTTGGTAGTACTGAGGATTGAACCCAGGGCCTTGCACATGCTAGGCAAGTGCTCAACCACTGAGATATACTGCCAGCCCTTTTTAAATTGTATTTTGAGACATGAGGCTTGGTAAGTTGTTCTGGTTGGTTTCAGTTAATGGGATTGCAGGTATGGGCCTCCGCTCCTGGCTCCCAACTAATTTTCATTATGAGGGATTATGAGGGGGCAGTAGAAGGAACTGATGTCCTTATCAATGGTCTCATCAAATAACCTGACTTGAAGCCAGGCGCGGTGGCGCACACCTGTAATCCCAGCACTTTGGGAGGCTGAGGCAGGAGGATCGCGAGTTCAAAGCCAGCCTCAGCAATGGTGAGGCACTTAGCAACTCAGTGAGACCCTGTCTCTAATAAAATACAAAAAAAAAAAAAAAAAAAAAAAAGGGGCTGGGAATGTGACCCAGTGGTCGGTTGAGTGCCCCTGAGTTCAATCCCTGGTACCACAAAAAAAAAAAAAAAAAAAAAAAAACCTGACTTGAGAATAGGCAAAAGGAAGCTCACTATTTTTTACTGAAGTGTTCTTGAGATGAAAAATGATGATGTCAGACTTCAGAAGATGTTCCTCGGATAGTTTTATGGTTGGAAAGAGAAGCCCCCACTTTCCTACCCCCTCAACATGCACACACGTGTGCTCCTGGATTCGGTGATGCCACACAGTTAGGACAAGAGATGCGAGCACAGGTGCACACACAGCCTGTCCCACTGCTGTGGCTCCAGGGATTTCCCAGGGACCAGGGGTCAACTTCCACTCACCTGGGGGTGGAGGGAGAAGAGGAGGCCCTGTGTCCATCTGTGGTCAGCCCAGGAGCTTCTGGGCAAAATCAACTCAGGCGGAGGCTCCTATAGGGATTTTATTCTGAGACAACTTTTGCCACTTTCTCGAGGACAACGGGACAGACCAGGTGGGAATGTAGCAGTCCTCATTTTTTCCTATGGTCAATTATTGATGCATTTATTTATTCAAGAGGTGTGTCCTGGGCACCTCCTGGGACCACTGCTGTTCTGGGTCTGGGTTTACCGTGATGACACACAGGCTCCTGGCCACCAATGGATCTAGAGCAAAGCTAACCAGTAGAAATACAGTGTGGGTGACACCTGTGAATGACACATGTAACTGTACGTTTTCTTGTGGCCACGAGAAAGAAAAAAGGAAGAAAGAGAGGGAGGGAGGGAGGAAGGGAGGGAGGGAAAAACTGGAGAAATCAATTGTAGCATATTTAACCTAACCCAATATATCTAAGAGATTTTCAATATAATATTTTTTTTTTATTTTTTTTAGGGGCTGGGGTTGTGGCTCAGCAGTAGAGCACTCGCCTAGCACGTGCGAGGCCCTGGGTTCAATCCTCAGCACCACATAAAAATAAGTAAATAAAGTTATTTTGTCCAACTACAACTAAAAAATAAATAAATAATTTTTTTTAGTTATTGATGGACACAATACCTTTATTTTATTTATTTTTATTTTTTTTCATGTGGTGCTGAGGATTGAACCCAGGGCCTCCCACTTGCGAGGCAAGCACTCTGCCACCAAGCCACAGTCCCAGACCACTAAATATAATATTATTTTTTAAAATATTTATTTATTTGCTTTAGTTGTACACAATGCAATGCATTTATGTTTACATGGTGCTGAGGATCGAACCCGGGCTGCACACGTGCTAGGCGAGCGCTCTACCGCTGAGCCACAACCCCAGCCCCCTAAATATAATATTATTAATGAGCTATTTTACCTTCATTTTCCTGTACTAAGTCTCCAGTACTGTATTTCAATATACAACCTTCACCATCGCATTAATGAACATTCATGAGTGTTCCATATATCCTAGTCTTATACCAAAGACAGTTCAGTAATAAATGATTTTCAAGTAAAGCTGGCACAATTTTTTTAAAAAGCTTCATATAATGGTCACACCACCCATTTTAACCCATTTTACATTTTGCAAAAACGTTTGGTGTAAAACCTGAGATGAAAGGCTGAGGTTGTGGCTCAGCAGTAGAGCGCTTGCCTAGCATGTGAGAGGCACTGGGTTTGATCCTCAGTACCACATAAAATTAAATAAATAAAATAAAGGCATTGTGTCCAACTACAACTAAAAAAAATATTTTAAAAAAATAAGATGATTAAGTGATGAAATTTGGTGTCTGGTGTGTACTTCACACACTGCAACACATCTCAATTTGTTGTAAGTGCTGAGGACATGTGGCTTATAGCTGGTCTTCGGTACACCAGAGCTTTAAAGGAAACAATTTTAGGTATCACAATTTACACTGGAGTTTAAAAAAAAAAAAAACTAATTGTAAGTGTGTGTGTACATATATTTTTTTAAAAAATGTTTTATATGCCTATCCGCGGTAGGATAAGAAGCTGTAGTATATACCCAAATGTGGCAGTGAAAAATTAATAAACTAGAGCCACAGACATCACCCACATGGATCTTTCAGTTGTTGAATGAAAAAATTGTTGCCGTAGTATATGGAGCATTATTCTATTTATGAAAATTAAATAATTTATTGTTTAGAAATACGTGTGTCTCACTGCATTCTTGTTGCTATAACAAAATACCTTAGACTGGGTAATTTATATATAATAAAAAAAACTTGTTTCTGGGGCAGGGGTTGTGGCTCAGCGGTAGAGCGCTTGCCTAGCAAGTGCACGGCCCAGGTTCGGTTCTCAGCACCATGTAAAAATAAACGCATTGTTTGTACAACTAAAGCCAATAAATAAATATTTTTAAAAAACCAAAAACGTATTTCTCACAATCCTGGAGGTTGGAAGTTCAAGATCAAGTAGAATTGGCAACTGAAGACCCTTCCCTCAAAGACGGCACCTTCGAGCTATGTCCTCACATAGTAGAAGGGGACAAAAAGGGACAAACAGGCCCTTCAAAGCCTTTGATAAGGGCACTAATTCCATCCATGAAGACAGAGCTCCAGTCACGTGTTGAAGATCCCACCTCTTAATACTCTTGTATTGGTGATGAAGTTCAACACAAATTCAAACCACACAAACATTCAAACCATAGTGACAAGCAAATTCATTAAAATAGAAATAAAAAGAAATGCCTGGGAATAAGAAATTCCAAATTAAGAATAAGCCAAGCCGGGCACACACCTGTAATCCCAGTGGCTCTGGAAGGCTGAGGCAGGAGTATTGTGAGTTCAAAGCCAGCCTCAGCAACAGTGAGGCGCTAAGCAACTCAGTGAAATCCTGTCTCTAAATAAAATAGAAAATAGGGCTGGGGATGTGGCTCAGTGGTTGAGTGCCCCTGAGTTCAATCCCCTATACAAAGAAAGAAATCCAAGTTCAGAGAACTTCTTCAGGGGTGGGAATCTTTTACTGCTTAAGCAGATGGTGAGTGTGAGATGTTTGTTCTGGTGCCCTTCTCCACCCCTTTGGAAATGTCTTAAATGTTTCATGCCCCAAATTTCCAAGGATTATTTTGTCAACTGCTTACAGAGCCGATTAATCTAAAGACTAACCACTTCAGAAGGAAAACTTCAGGAGAGCCAAGAAGGGGGGAGAGAGGAGGATGCACATGAAGGTAGTGAATTCTGTTGCTCCCGAAGGGTTTCAGAGCCAGAATCGAACTTGCAGATCTGAACCTGTCAGCTGAGGAAGGCCTACTGCTTTCAAAAATGTTTTACTTATGTGAACTCAGTAGAGTGGATGGTTGTCATGCCCTGCCCCATACGGCCCCACCAGCAGGGAAATGAAAAGATAGCTTGAAGGAGCCAATGAATGCACCTGTCAAAAACCATGATGTCATCACACATGTACTTAGGGGTAATGATGACCATCGCATTCCATTATCTTTCCTACCCCCATCTCTCCTCCCTACCCGTCCCTCCCCTTTTCCCCTTTGCCCTATCTAGAGTCCATCTAATCCTCTCGTTCCCCACACCACCCTGCAGCATATTATGAATCATCATCCTTAAATCAGAGAAATCATTCGGCATTTTGGGGGGGGGGGGGATTGGCTTATTTCACTTAGCATTATATTCTCCAGCTCCATCCATTTACCTGCAAATGCCACAATTTTATTCTCTCTCTCTCTCTCTTTTTTTTTTTTTTTTTTTTGTGGTACCGGGGAATGGACTCAGGGGCACTCGACCACTGGGTCACATCCCCAGACCTTTATTTGTATTTTATTTAGAGACAGGGTCTCACTGAGTTGCTAAGTGTTTCCCCATTGCTGAGGCTGGCTTTGAACTCACGATCCTCTTGCCTCAGCCTCCCAAAGTGCTGGGATTACAGGCGTGCGCCACCACGCCCGGCTATTTTATTCTCTTTTAATGCTGAATAATATTCCATTGTATATATGCCACATTTTCTTTATCCATTCATCTACTGAAGGGCATCTAGTTTGGTTCCACAGTTTAGCTATTGTGAATTGTACTGCTACGAACACTGTTGTGGCTGTGTCCCTGTAGTATGCTGTTTTTAAGTACTTTGGGTATAGACCAAGGAGTGAGATAGCTGGGTCATAAGGTGGTTCCATTCCCAGTTTTCCAAGGATTCTCCATACTCTTTCCATATTGGCTGCACCAATTTGAAGTCCCACCAGCAATGTATGAGTGAGTGTGCCTTTCCCCCCACATCCTCTCCAACACTTATTGTCCCTAAATACATGTATGAAAACACGAATGATGTGACTCTACTTTGTGTACAACCAGAGATATCAAAAATTGTGCTCTATATGTGTAATATGAATTGTAATGCATTCTGCTGTCATATGTAACAAATTAAAGTCGGGCGCGGTGGCGCACACCTGTAATCCCAGCACTTGGGAGGCTGAGGCAGGAGGATTGTGAGTTCAAAGCCAGCCTCAGCAATGGCGAGACACGTAACAACTCAGAGAGACCCTGTCTCTAATAAAATACAAAAAAGGGCTGGGGATGTGGCCCAATGGTCCAGTGGCCCTGAGTTCAATCCCTGGTACCAAAAAAAAAAAAAAAAAAAAAAAAAAAAAGGACTGTTTGCTAAAAAGAATGATTAGTTATGAAGTCTCTGTAATAGATCAGGTAGGAGATAACTGCTTCAACTAAGGTGTTGACTTGACAGGGCGCATGGAAGGCTGTAGGAAGAACTGGTAGGTCCCTTTCTTGGATGTGGAGGGAGGAGCAGGAGGTGAGGAGACAGGAATGGAAGGAATGCATGAATGGCATTAAGTAGCATTAAATGACATGGAGTGGAGGAGGAGGTACATTTTGGGCCTCCTGGGTTGGAGAGGTTGTAGGACATTTCTCTATTACTTGTCAACTCATTCTGATCTGGAATTAGGATAGAGAGCAGTCATAGAAACACAGATTTGGGAATCATTTGAATAAATTTGAAGACCTGCTGGGCAGGGTGGCACACATCTCCTGTAATCCCAGCAATTAGGCTGAGCAGGAGGATTGCAAGTTCATGGCCATTCTCAGCAATTTTCAGTGAGACCCTGTCTGAAAATAGAATTTAAGATGGCTGGGGTGTAGTTCAGTGGCAAAGTGCCCCTGAGTTCAATTCCCAGTATGGGAGTGTGGGGAAGAACTGAAGCCCTGAGAGCAAACATGTTTCTTTAAGAAATGCAGATTTAGCCGGGTGCATGGATGGCGCACGCCTGTAATCCCAGCACTTGGGAGGCTGAGGCAGGAGGACCGCGAGTTCGAAGCCAGCCTCAGCAATGGCGAGGCACTTAGCAACTCAGTGAGACCCTGTCTCTAATAAAATACAAAAAAGGGCTGGGGATGTGGCCCAGTGGTCAAGTGCCCCTGAGTTCAATCCCCGGTACCCAAAAAAAAAAAAAAAAAAGAAAAAAAAAGAAAAAGAAAATCAAGGGAGGATCACAGAATGCACCCCTGGTAGTAATGATCAGTAACCAGCACCAGAATAGAATTGAGGGAACCCTAAAATCAATGTAGCATGGGAACCATAGGAGAGAGATTGGTCTTTTCTATCTAAAAGTATTCTTTTCAATTGTTTTGGTTTTAATGTTAAAATAAATACGATCTCATTTTATGGGGGAAAAAAAAACCATGATGTCAGATGCCTCCACCTCCACTCTGCGCGCTGCTGCCCCGTGGAACAGCAACTCCTACCCAGTGCGTCTCAGGCAGGCCATTCCCCTGCGACTCAGCCCTGATGTGAAAGACGAGGGCCTCAGAGCTAGCATTATCTTAAATGGAGAAAAATTGAAAGCATTCCCTCTAAAAACTGGAACAAGACAGGGATGCCCCCTGTCACCACTGCTATTTAACATGGTGCTGGAAACTCTGGCCAGAGCAATTAGACAGACGAAAGAAATTAAAGGGATCCAGATAGGAAAAGAAGAGCTCAAATTAGCACTATTTGCTGATGACATGATAATATACCTAGAAGACCCAAAAAACTCTACCAGAAAACTTTTACAACTAGTAAATGAATTTGGCAAAGTAGCAGGATACAAAATCAATACCCATAAGTCAAAGGCATTTTTGTACATCAGTGACAAAGCCTCTGAAAGGGAAATGATGAAAACTACCCCATTTACAATAGCATCAAAAAAAATAAAATACCTGGGAATCAACTTAACGAAAGAGGTGAAAGAGCTCTATAAGGAAAATTATAGAACACTAAAGAAAGAAATCATAGAAGAACTCAGAAGATGGAAAGACCTACCTTTCTCTTGGATAGGTAGAATCAATATTGTCAAAATGTCCATACTACCAAAAACATTATACAGATTTAATGCAATTCCAATCAAAATACCAATGTCATTCTTCAAAGAAATAGAAAAAGCAGCCCTGTTTGTCATGAAATTCATCTGGAGAAATAAGAGACCCAGAATAGCCAAAGCAATCCTGAGCAAATAAAAAGAAAAGTGAAGCAGGGGGCATCACCATACTGGACTTTAAATTATACTATAGAGCAATAGTAACAAAAACAGCATGGTATTGGCACCAAAAATCAGACGGGTGGACCAATGGTACAGAATTGAGGACACAGAGACTAATACATATAATTTCAGCTATCTTATATTAGACAAAGGCGCCAAAAATGTACAGTGGAGAAAGGATAGCCTCTTCAACAAATGGTGCTGGGAAAACTGGAAATCCATATGCAACAAAATGAAATTAAACCCTTGTCTCTCACCATGCACAAAATTCAATTCAAAGTGGATCAAGGACCTAGGAATTAGACCAGAGACAATACGCCTAATAGAAGAAAAAGTAAGCTCCAATTTCCAACATGTCGGATTAGGCCCCAAGTTCCTTAATAAGAATCCTGTAGCACAAGAACTATTACCAAGAATTAATGAATGGGATAGATTTAAACTGAAAAGCTTCTTCTCAGCAAAAGAAACAATCAGTGAGGTGAATAGAGAGCCAACTAATTGGGAACAAATATTTAATACATGCACATCAGATAGAGCACTAATTTCTAGAATGTATATAGAACTAAAAAAACTTAACACCAAAAAAGCAAATAACCCAATCAATAAATGGGCTAAGGAATTGAAAAGACACTTCTCAGAAGAAGATACATGATTAACCAACAAATACATGAAAAAATGCTCAACATCACTGGCAATTAGAGAAATGCAAATCAAAACTACTCTAAGATTTCATTTCACTCCAGTCAGAATGGCAGCTATCAAGAACACAAACAACAATAAATGTTGGAGAGGATGTGGGGAAAAAGGCACACTCATACATTGCTGGTGGGACTGCAAAATGGTGCAACCGCTATGGAAAGCAGTATGGAGATTTCTTGGGAAAATGGGAATGGAACCACCCTATGACCCAGCCATCCCACTCCTGGGTCTATTCCCAAAAGACTTAAAAACAGCATATTACAGTGACACAGCCACTTCAATGTTTATAGCAGCACAATTCACAATAGCTAGGTTATGGAACCAACCTAGATGTCCCTCAGTAGATGAGTGGATAAAGAAAATATGGTATATATACAAAATGGAATTTTACTCAGCAATAAGAGAGAATAAAATAATGGCATTTGCAGGTAAATGGATGAAGTTGGAGAATATAATGCTAAGTGAAATTAGTCAATCTCAAAAATCCAAATACCGAATGTTTTCTCTGATATAAGGAGGCTGGTTCACAGTGTTGTTGGAAGGGGGTACATAGGATCAGAGGAACACTAGAATGGTCAACGAAAAGGGAGGGGAGGGAGGGAGTAAGGGGGGGGTTGGAAAAAAATTGGTGGTTGAATGAGATGGATATCATTATCCTAAATGCATGATTGAAGATCTGAATGGTACTTATATACTTTGTATACAAGCAGTTGTATGTAAAAAGATACTATACTTGTGCATGATGAATAAGTAAATAAATAATAAAAAAAAATTTAAAAAAAAAAGAAAGAAAAAGAAAGACGAGGGCCTATTTGTGGAGGAGCCTGAGCTAAATGCAAGGCTTCTCTACTTTGCAAGGTGATTGAACACACACACAGGAAATGCCTTCTCAGATGAGAATTCAGTAACTGGCCCTTGAACCTGTAAAGCACACTGGTCATGAGACTAAAGGCAGAGACCAAAAGATGCTGCCAAACGCTAACCTGATAGCTGATGTCACTGACATGAGATGGGTATCTATCTAAATCTTGCTCCATCATTCACAAGAGAGGAAATGAGAGTAAAAGCTATTGTCACGGGAGGAATTTGTTTCTGTGTATGCATTGTAGTTGTTGATATTAATGTTATTGTGTAATATTACTGCATATTTTCAACAAATTCAAAATTGTTTTTGCACCAAACTGTGAAATGAATAGAATTTGACTTTGCCCCTCCATCCCTCCGTCCCTTCCTTCACATTTTTTCTTTAGATTGCAAATTAATTAAGATACTAGGTCAGCTGCTGTAACAGGGCCCAAATTAACATTGGCTTAGGTAAGATGGAGGTTCAGTTCTCCGACACACGGAAGTCCAAGCTAGCATGGCAGTCTGAGCCAAACCAGGGGTGTATTTAGGACCTCTAGCTCTTACCTAGTTACTTACTCTACAATCTTCAACATGCAGTTTTTCGTAGTCTCATAATCCCACATGGCTGCTCCTGTTCCTGCCGACTTGTTGATATTCCGTTCTCCATAAAAAAATTAAAAGGATATGGGACATAGCCTGAAAATTGCACCCATCACTTCTGCTCAAGCTCCACTGGCCAGAACTTAGTCATATGACCCCTCCAAGTCACAGGACTGTTGTATGCTCATTGAAAGTGCAAAACAGTGATTTGGGTTCACAATGAAGACCCTCAGTAATTTAGAAAGGTTACATCTGTTCACTAGGTGATCAGTGGATGATTGATTCCATGCTGTACTATGGAGGAGAGCCAGAAGACCAGAGTGCACCAGGAAGAGGCTGAAAAACTCAGCAATGACAGGAAGTGGACTTCTGACCTGGAGAGAAGCTCTAAGCAAAGGCGAGAACTTAGGGGACTCCCAGGAAACAAGGTTGGTGTCCTCTTCACCCCATTGACTCCAGACCTTCTTGACCTATTGCCGGGTTTGCCCTGTGCAGCAGAATCCTGGGGACCCCCAGGAAGTTCAAATTGGGAATAAATTACTTACCTTGGTGAGTCTCAGCACAGCCCAAGCTCCACACCTGAAGCAAAATCAAAGTTCTCACCAGGACTACAAAGTCCAGTGTCATCTGGCCCCTGCCTACATCTTTCCACCCCCATCTGCTCTGCCCGGGCCACTTCTTCACTGTGTGACAACCACGGTGCTGTCCTTGGTATTTCTAAAGTACATGAATATGTGTCTGCCTGAGGGACTTTGCACTTCCTGGTCCATCTGCCCAGATTGTTCTTCCCCCAGATATGTAGCCCCTGGCTGCCTCCTTTCAATGCCTGCTTGGGGGTCACCTCTTTCGAGAGGCAGTCTCTGATCAGGCTGTTTGAACTGCTGTTACCCCAAGTGGCCTAAACAGACTAGAATGTTGAGACCACTGTGATACCCTAAGGTACAGATGAATTTGGATGTTGTTGAATTCAGGTGGTAAGTCACAGGTGTCATGCTGTTGAGATTCTACCACATTTTTATAATTTATTACATTTTCAAAATTTTAACTCTTAATCAAGCCTTAATTTTTTTTTTTTTGTGTGTGTGTGTGTGTGTGTGTGTGTGTGTGTGTGCTGGGGATGGAACTCTTGACTTTGCAAGTGTCCCACAACTGAGCCACACCCCCAGTCCTGGCCTATCTTTTTTATTTAATTTAAATTTTGTTTTGTTTCAGTACTTGGGATTGAACCCAGGACCTTTTGTGTGCTAGGCAAGTGCTCTACTTAATGTACAGCTAGCTGATCATTGTTAGTTGTAAAGAAAAGTTTGCATTATTTTATTTTTGACCCTAATTCTCTGATGGTGAGACAATCTGCACTGGGATTTTGTTTTGTCAAAAAAAGATATGCGGGGCTGGGATATGGCTCAGAGGTAGGGCGCTCGCCTAGCACGTGCTTGACCCGGGGTTCGATCCTCAGCACCACATAAAAATACATGCATTGTGTACAACTAAAAGCAAATAAATAAATATTTAAAAAAAAAAAAGATATGCTTTTTCCCCAAAGCAGTAGTGATGGTAAACTAAATAATGAGGACAAAATTTAATCCAAAGAAAGTAAGACTCAAATCACATATACTAACTGTTATGATTTGGATGTGTTTTATTCTCCAAGGGTTCATGTGTTGGAAGCTTGCTCCCCAGTGTAGAGATGTGGGAGGTGATGGAATATTTAAGAGGTGGAGCCTGGTAGGAAGTTACTAGGTAATTGCAGGCACTGCCCTTAAAAGGAATGAACGTAGTTCTGGTGGACCCTGGCTAGTTCTTGAGAGAGGGTTATTGTGAAAGGGCAAGCCTGGCCCCTCCCGACTCTGGCTTCCTGGCTCTCTGTGTTATCCCTTTCACCATACCATCCACCATGGAACCCTCATCAGAGGTCAAACACATGGGGCAACCCGAGCTTGTACTTTCAGCCTCCAAAACTGTGAGCGAAATAAAGTTGTTCTTTATAAAATTCCCAGTCTCCGTTTTTTTATGGTATAGCAATGGAAAATAAACTAATATACTCAGATGTCTAACCCCTTGTGTATCAAGTTGGGTTTAGTAGCTGTCAATGATGGCAAAATAGTAAAACTGTGATGTTTTATTTGTGGAGAGGTAGTGGCTAATTAAGCCATGAAACCACCAAGATTTAAGCAGAATTTACATACAAAGGATGAAAAGTTTAATACCAAAATAATTTTTAAAAATTTGTTCTTTTTAGATATGCATGACAGTAGAGTGTATTTTAACATATTATACATACATGGAGTATAACTTCCCATTCTGATGGTTGTACATGATGTGGAGTTACACTGGTTGTGTATTCATACATGAACATAAGAATAATTCTTTTCAGGAAAAAGTAACAAGTTAAAAACCTGATGGAAACAGCTACTGAATACTTCACTTATAAATATTAGTACTTTGCAGATATCTTATAAAGCAGTATTTGGGATTACAAGACTAAAAATATAATTGCTGAGATACTAATAAAATCAAGGATGAATCAAAGCGGTTTGTTTGGAAGAGGGTGAATCTTTAGCAATGAATGTAGCTTACATACCATTTTTCTATGATATCATAGCTTGACATATTCAGGAATTGACTCATGATACAGAAACCAACCAACTAAACAAATAAAGCTAGTACATTCATTGAGATTTGACCTATGTACAGATATCGCTAATGGCAGTTTTTAAAGAACATGTACATGTGATTTGAAGATGATGCTATTAAAGGAAGAATTATGTCTTTTGACTTCCTTGCCTATAGACACCTATTTCTGAAATATATAAAACTCCGAAGGATTACATGAAGTGTAGTTTGAAGTTGAAGCTTTTATAGAAGTGATTTCTGATCATGTAGCTATACCAACAAGAAAGCTTGCTAGAATAGGTTATCTGATTAAAGGTTTTACACTAGAATGCAAATCGACATAATGTTTCCTTTATCAAAAAAGTCTTACTACAAAAAAAAAAAAAAGAAAAGAAAAAAAAAAAACAGCTGAACAAAATAGTGTGCTTAGTGTCATTGCAAAATTTATGAATTAAATAAAAGTTAATATGTTAAAATTAAGGCTTGCCGGGAGTATGGCACATGCCTGTAATCCCAGCGCCTCAGAAGGCTGAGACAGGAGGATCTCTAGTTCAAAGCCAGCCTCAGCAAAAGTGAGGCGCTAAGCAACTCAGTGAGACCCTGTCTCTAAATAAAAACACAAAATTGGGATGGGGATATGGCTCAGTGGTTGAGTGCCCCTGAGTTCAATCCCCAATACCACCCTCCCAAAAAATTAAGGCTGTTTCTTTTCACTAACTGATCCTGCATAATCTATGGCATGCTGGTGTATGATGTTTTTAAGGAAGGAGTTCTTCATGCGTGTGCTGGGCATGGAACCCAGGGCCTTAAGCATGGTGAGCAAGCACTGTGCCACTGAACTATGTCTCCAACCCCAAAGGAAAGCATTCCATCAGGAATGCTTATTGCGGGTTGCCACTACCCCTCCAGGGAAGATTCCTGCTCAGAAGGTGTGAGCCACCTGAGAAATAGAAAGTCTGAAATAATTAGTAAGAAATAAGAGATAGAGCCAGAAATTAGATATAAAAGGGAGCACTTGATAGGTCTTCCAGGCCTGTTAGGAGCTGGAACTTAACGACTGAAAAATGGCTCCAATATTTTATTTAAGGGGGAGTACTTCAAAGGCCGGGATAAGGTTTCAGCGGGAGGAGTCTTGCTTCTAGGTGTGGCAGGGGTCTTGCGCAAACAGGTTGATTGGCATCTTGGCAAGCCACACCCATCTCTGAAAGGCTGTGTGGCTGTGTAGCTCCAGCAGGTTACTGCAACTCCAGTGCTAGGTAGGAAGTCACATGTGTTGGGCATTCTCAAACCAGAGGGATTGCCACTGGGAGTTTCCAATTCAGACTTTACCTGCCTAATGGCTTCCAGGTTGTTTTGGTTCACACACAGTTCATGGATGGCTCCCAGCAACTGCTCAGACTGGAAAACAAGTTCTGTGCCTCTGAAAAGTAAAAACTAGGTGGGTCCCAACTTCACAGACATGAATTGTAAGAACACTCTTGCTCATTTGTCTATTATCTTCGGTATTTCTAGTGAACTTAATGCTTCTGTGCAAAGAAAAATATACAATATATATTTTGAGAAATTAAAAGGCAAAGTGGAAATTAGGAGTATGCTGTACAGTTTCTATGGAAGTTATAATTAGAGACTGTTGTATGTGCCATAATTATCAGTAAAATAGATAATAATCTTGATATTGCACATCTGTCAAAACTTATCCCCACATTTTTTTCTGAATTTGACAAAATGTTTTTAATTTTATTTTCCATCAAAAGAAGATATACAAATAGAAAATTCTCAGATCTAGAATCCATTTCTTTTATCAAAAGAATTTAAATGGGCCTATAATTTTACAGAATAAATGATTGGAACTGCCTACTGATGAATGTGTTTAAAGATACATTTTGAAAATACAACTTACTTTGCTTCCTTTTGCATAAAGGTGAATATTAATACAAGGGCTTTAAAATTACTTCCTCTATTTCTATCACTTTGGTGAGATGGGGTTTGCTGTTATGAATGTTTTTAAAACATAGAAACAGTTTAGAAAGACATTATCCTCTGCATCAGCCAGCCTCTATTTTTTTTAAATATTTATTTATTTGCTTTAGTTGTACACAATCCGTTTTTATGTGGTGCTGAGGATTGAACCTGGGCCGCACACGTGCTAGGCGAGTGCTCCACTGCTGAGCCACAACCCCAGCCCAGCCTCTATTAAATAAGCTTTAAAGCAAGAAAAAATTCTACTTGTTCCATTAAAAACTCTGTGTGTGTGTGTGTGCATATACAACCTAATAGTGCTTATAGGCATTTAATATAAAGCATCCCTATTTCATGTTGGCATATATACAAAAATATATTTGGTCTTTACAACTGCACAACAGCTTTTGAGTTTAACAGCAGTTCTCTCTATGCCCCAAATGTGCCTGTTCACATACTTTCAATGACCATTGTGATAATTTTGGTCATTCTTTTCTTTATGCCTGTTATGATTGTTCTGGTTTTATTTATTAAAATATAATTTTATGGGGCTAGGGTTGTGGCTCAGTGGCAGAGCGCTCGCCTCGCACATGCGTGGTCCAGGTTCGATCCTCAGCACCACGTAAACATAAATGCATTGCATTGTGTACAACTAAAGTAAATAAATAAACATTTAAAATATATATATATATATATATAATTTTATGCCTGTTGACTTTAATAATTGTTTGAGCTTATAGTTTAAATGTCTTTGATTTTCCCATTTCATTTTATTTTTCTAGTAATTGATTTCAATTGCGCTTTTAAAAAGTCTTGGTCAAAAACAGATTAGAAAAAAAAAAAAGAACTGTTCCTTCTCCTCAAGTAATGTGAAAAGGGCCAGTCTGCACTGCTCTCCATCCTGTCCTTGCCCCATCCCTGTCTCCTTGGCTCTTACCTCACCCAGCATCATGTTCCAGTAACTCTCTGATCATTTGTCTCCTGACCTCTCTGACTAGAGTGTGGCTCAGTGAGGGCGGGGGCTTCTAGCTCACAGTCTTGCCTCCAGATCCCCAGTGGGAGTAGGGACTGAGCACGGTCCGCACGTGCTTTTGAGGAGAAAGAACTCGGTTCTTAGGGATGACACGTGAGGTGAGTGGGTTTGGTCAACTGAAGTTGCCAGAATTTCTTCAGCGTCCAGATGAAGTTTCCTCATCTAGCATTAGACATTCCTGTGGCCAAATGCTGTCAACCAATTAGCCCTGTCAATAGGATTCTGGGATCACAGCTCTTGTTCTGATTTTTCAAGTCCCAGAAACCCTGATAACAGAAATTATACCACCTTGAAATACCGCATGAGACCTAAGCATACCAACAAATACTTGAGTGAGCCATGGGACTGCAGTTTAGGAATTGGGGAAATACAGGTCCATTTTAGAAATGTTTTTATCCAAATGGTGGAAATATTAAATATTTTGGCCACAAAAGTGGTTAAGTTTCAGTGATCTAGAAAATGAATCAATCTAAGATGTTTTATGCCTTGATTATGAGGTCTGTTGACCAGAATTCACAGGAAGTCTTTCCAGCATACACGTAGATTATACAAAAACAAGATGATGAGACTTTTCAAACAGAACTTCAGAGTATTCCATTCAGAAATGAGGTCCCAGAGCTGGAGAGATAGCTCACTTGGCAGAGTGCTTGTCTCACATGCACAAGGCCCTGGGTTCAATCCCCAGCACCACACACACACACACACACACACAAAAGAAGAAGAAGAGGGCTGGGATTGTGGCTCAGCGGTAGAGCGCTCGCCTAGCTCGTGCGCGGCCAGGGTTCAATTCTCAGCACCACGTAAAACTAAAAACATATTGTATACAACTATAGCAAATAAATAAATATTAAAAAAAAGAAGAAAAGAAATGAGGTCCCAGAAAATGAATATTCCTCCAGATGAAAAAACTTATGATAGCATTAAAGTACCAAATGTTAGAAGAGAAGATAACCTAGACCTGTGGATCCCATTGTTGGCGACACATTAGAATTCATGGGCAAACAGTTGTAAACCCTGATGCCTGGCCACACAGGACCGTCAAAGCAGTAATATCTATCTATCTATCTATCTATCTATCTATCTATCTATTTATTTATTTATTTATACCAGGGATTGAACCCAGAGATGCTTAACCACTGAGCCACATCCCCAGCCGTTTTTACTTTTTAGTTTGAAACAGGGTCTAGCTAAGTTATTAAGGGGCTCGCTCAGTTGCTGAAGCTGGCTTTGAACTTGCAATCCTTCTGCCTCAGCCTTCTGAGTTGCTGGAATTACAGGCATGTGCCACCACATCCAGCAAACAAGTAGTTTTAAAATTCCTGGTTGATTCCCGTGTGCACCACTGGCCTAGAGCAGACCCTCAAACTCTAACCTGCATAAGAATCATCTGGGGATCTTATTAAATTAAATACAAATTCCAATCCCATAGGGCTGGGGTGAGCCTGAGATCCTGCAATTCTAACAATCTGCCAAAGGATGCTGCTGAGACTGGTCCAGGGACCACATTTGAGGAACAAGCTCAAGATGGCATGTGGGATGCTACACAGAATGCAGCTGATGAACAGACAGGATGGTAGGCAGAGCTTCATCCCCAAACATACTATTCTTTTTTTATTGTGGTAAAACATAAATAAGGTGAAATTTACCATTTGTACCATTTTTAAGTGTGTAGTGTGTGTCATTAAGTGCATTCACATGGTTATGTAACCACCACGGCCATCCGCCTCCAGAACTTTTTCATCTTCCCAAACCAACTCTGCACCCAGTAAGCAATAATTTCCTATCCGCCGCCCCCCCCCATGCCTGGCAGCCACCATTCTGCTTTATGTCTCTATGAACTTGTGCATTCTTGGTACATTGCATAATTGGAATCATCTGTGTTTTTGTTTTTGTTGTTGTTATTGTTGTTTTGGTATTGGGGATTGAACTCAGGGGCATTTGACCACTGAGCCACATCCCCAGACCTGTTTTGTATTTTATTTAGAGACAGGGTCTCACTGAGTTGCTTAGTGCCTCGTAGTTGGTGAGGCTGGCTTTGAACTTGAGATTCTGCTGTCTCAGCCTCCCAAACCGCTGAGATTACAGGCGTGTGCCACCATGCCCAGCAGTGAAATCATCTGCATTTGTCCTTTTACTACTGGCTTGAACCTCAAGCTTCATCCATGCATCAAAATTTCCTATCTTCGGCTGAGGCAGGAGGATCGCGAGTTCAAAGCCAGCCTCAGCAATGGCGAGGCACTTAGCAACTCAGTGAGACCCTGTCTCTAAATAAAATACAATAAAGGGCTGGGGATGTGGCCCAGTGGTCGAGTGCCCCTGAGTTCAATCCCTGGTACCACAAAAAAAAAAAAAAAAAAAAAAAAAAAATTTCCTATCTTCTAGGCTGGGGCTGTAGCTCAGTTGGTAGAGTACTTGTCTCCCAAGTACTATAGGCCCTGGGTTCAATCCCCAGTACCACAAAAACAAAAAACAAAATTCCTACCTTTTTAAAGCTCATTAAGATTCCATTATATGTATAGGCACATTATTATTTTTTTTTGTGTGTGTGTGGTACCGGGGATTGAACTCAGGGGCGCTCAACCACTGGGCCACATCCCCAGCCCTTTTTTTTGTGTATTTTATTTAGAGACAGGGTCTCACTGAGTTGCTAAGTGCCTCGCCATTGGTGAGGCTGGCTTTGAACTCGCGATCCTCCTGTCTCAGCCTCCCAAAGTGCTGGGATTACAGGCGTGCGCCACCGCGCCCGCTAGGCACATTATTTTGTAGTAAATCTATCTCTGTGAAAAAACAGACAGGAATCAGCTATTTTTGATTATAGGAAATCATACCCCAAGGACTTCAGAGCATAAGGAATCTATTTTGTAGGATAAAGGTCACTCCTGAAAAGACTTTCTCTTATAATAGGAAGATGAACTTTGCCTAGGAGCCCTGACAGGCCATTCTTTTCTCACTGAACATAAATTGGGAAATTCCTGGTTGGAGAAAGAATGATTAGTGGCATAACATATCAGCAAGTAGTCACCGCCACACTTGTGATGAAGCTGGAAACTGCTGGCCAGGTCCAGGGAGATGAGGTCACTGATGAACCTGGCTCGCATGCTCTCAGGTGACCTCAAAGTAACGAGAGGCTTTAGATGGAAACGCCTCAGTGACAACTATGCAAAAACAGCTAACCCTCTGGGGACAGCTCTGACAACCAGTTTTTCCTGATAGAGGAACTCCTACCTTAAAAAGAAAGAAAGAAAAAAAATTCCCCAAAGGAAATGAACAGAGAGTTCTTTACTAGACCTCAAAATAAAACAATGGAAGAAAATTCCAAAGGAAATACTCTGTCTCCAGAAGTGCAAGAACTTCCTTGGAGCCACCAATGAAAAACAAACTGACCACCAGTGGGGAGGCCCTCCTGTGTCTCAAATCTCAGGAAACCTTCCCCGAAGGAAGGAGCTGAACTGATACAATCTCATGCGACCCCAGTAGCCCTTGGGTCATGCTCTCCTTGGAGCATAAACTTCTGCCCTGTTATTCTTTCTCTGCGTCTACTTGGCATTTGTGAAGAAGGACTTATCCAGTGACTCTTAGATGAGAAGTGTTTGTGCCAGGCATTCCAGGAACATGCTAGTATTAGGGGGAAAAGCTGAGAATTCAGCAGACCCAGGACAGAATGGTCCCTCCTGCCACTGGGTAACACTGGGCAAGTTATTACACTGTGTCAGCTTCGTTTATTTCATTGGCAAAATGAAGCTAATACTAACTTCCCCATAGGGTTATTGTGAGAATGACATGAAATATTGTTTGCAAAGGTGTCTGGTTATTGGGGAATCTCTATGAATATGGGTGTCTAGATCCTTTCTGTATTTGCACTCCAGGCACAGGTAGGTAGAAGGATCCAGTGATAAGCAGGATTAGCCAATGCCCCCCTCCAAGGGCCTACAACCTAGAGGGGAAGAAGATCTTCATCAAATCATCACACGCATTCCGTTAAGCATGGATCAAGCTCTATTAAAAAGGAAGGACTGACGGACAATTATGAGAGGTGTGATGTTACTTTGTTAGAGAAGCTTTCTCTTGGAAGGGACAACTGACCTCCAAACTACAGGATGGACAGGTATTCACTGGTGACAAGATGGAAGACTGTTTCAAGCAGAAGCTTCAAAATGAAGTGGCAAGGAGCAGACTGGAGAAAAGAGAGGAAGCCAAAGAGCAAAGCTTAGACAGACACCTGCCAGGCCAGGAGATGGGGGGGAGGGGGGAGGGTTGTTAGCTATCAGGAATTTTATCTCTATTCTGAGACCTTGGGAAGTCCTTGGGGGCAGGGAGGTCACTGTTAAAGGCAACATTTCACTTTTGGAAATCTCCCTGGTCCAAGTGACTCATAGTGGCAGACTGGGATGGGAGTAGTGGAGACAGAGACGTGATTATGGATTGAGCCTAAGTGTCATAGGTGTCACGTGGCATTAGCTCTAAACATGCTTATAGGGCAAATCAACAATTCATGGCATTTTTTTTTTTTTTTTTAATTTCCCATGTGTGGCTGGGGTTGTGGCTCAGTGGTAGAGTGCTCGCCTAGCACACACAAGGCCCTGGGTCCTCAGCACCACATAAAAATAAATAAATAAAATAAAGGTATTGTGTTTCAACTACAACTTAAAAAAATTTTTTTTTAATTTCCCATGTGATTCTTTTTTTTTTTAGTATATTTATTTATTTGCCTTAGTTGTACACAATGCATGTATTTTTCCGTGGTGCTGAGGATCGAACCCGGGTCGCGCACGTGCTAGGCGAGCGCCCTACCGCTGAGCCACATCCCAGCCCCCATGGCATTTTTAATGTATAGGACTGATGGCTGGCCCAGGTGCCACCACCATGAAGCATATGCCAAATGATATATGCTTTGTGGTATCATTTGGCCACAAAAAGGAGTGACAAACACACTCACATGGATGAACCTCAAAAAGACGCGAAATGGAAGACTCGGTGACAGAGGACTGTAGAAGTGACCCCATTTATATGAAATGATGAGAGTAGGAAAGTTGTTGAGACAAAGTAGCTTAGTAGTTGCCAGGGGCTGGGGGGAAATTGAGGGTGACAGCTACAGGATTTCTAAAGCGAATTCCTTTTGAGGTAATTTTCAGAGTTCTAAAATTGCTTGTGGAGGTTGGTTGGATAACTTTATAAGCATCCTGAGAACTGTTGAATTGTCCATTTTGAACTGGTGAATGATGCTAGGTGAACAATATATTTTGGGGGAGGGGCGGGGGTACTGGGGATTGAACTCAGGGGCACTCCACCACTAAGCCACATCCCCAGCCCTATTTAGAGACAGGGTCTCACTGGTTTTTTGTTTGTTTGTCTTGTTGGTGGTGTTTTGGTTACTGGGAATTGAACTCAGGGGCACTCAACCCCTGAACCACATCCCCAGCCTTATTTTGTATTTTATTTAGAGACAGGGGCTCACTGAACTGCTTAGCGCCTCGATGTTGCTGAGGCTGGCTTTGAACTCGCGATCCTCCTGCCGCAGCCTCCCAAGCTGCTGGATCACAGGCATGTGCCACCGCGCCCAGCGGTAAATTATATCTTGATAAAGCTTCCAGATGGACAGATGGACAGAATGGAAGAGGGTGTGAGAAGAGGGTCCATACTCATAAACACGGTTACCCATGGTGAAAACACCCCAGTGGCAAAACCTCAAGGAGCCAAGGTGCGCGTTTCCTGACCCAGCATCCTCAGGGGAAGAAAGATCCTGCCCTTACCGGCTCCCTGACCTTGAGCAAATGAGATGGCCCTGGGAAGGAAAAGAGGGCAATTTAGTTTTCTGACCGCCTCACTGCCACCTACAGCATTCTGCGGATCAAGGTGGAGCCACCTGGCCCGTGACTGAGGGTGGGGCAGAAACTCCTACTCATCCTCCAGGTCTCTGTTTAGACGTTCCCTTTATAAGAAGCCTTCTGGGACTTTCAGGAATGAGTCAGGGGCGCCTCCTCTGTCGACTGAGAGCACTTGCCCTCCTGGGCCGTGGTGGCCTGTTTCCTTGCTCTTGGTCCAACTGAGCTGTCACTCACTTCAGGAGCGCCCAGCTTTGCCACAGGGGTTTGTGCAGATTTTCCGGCCGGAGCAGCCGAAGCCGGGATGCGCCTGAGCGCGGCGCTATGGAGCCCGGGGCGGCGGAAGGAGGAGGCGCACCTCACCAGCGCGCAGGACCCCAGGCTTCCCCGCAGCGGGGACCACTTTGGCTTTGCTCAAGCTCGGGGAATCTCGCCTCCTTGCAGAACAGCACCGGGTTCTACAGACATAACACTTCCTGACTGCAGAACTCCTCTCGCCTCCCAGCCTGCGTGGGAGGAATACGAATCCTCAGTGCTGATACTAAATTGTTTCTGTTTTTTCTTGTTTTTATTTTCAAGGTAGTAGCTCCTTGGGGGAAGTTTTAAGACACCCTCCCCCCCATGAATGTCTGGATCCCAGGAGAGCACCCGACCCTATATGTACTGCTTTTTCCCTATGCATACGTTCCTGTAATAAAGTTTAATTTAAATCCGACACATAATAAGAACAACTAACAATAAAATAGAATCATCATAACAATAAACTGTAGTAAAATTAATGTGAATGTGGTCTTTGTCTCTCTCAAGATTTTATTTATTTTTTTGTACTGGGGATTGAACCCAAGGACGCTGTACCATTGAGCTGTATACCCAGCACTTTTTATTTTGTATTTTTTGTTTTGGCTAAATTACCCAGACTGGCCTGAACTTGAGGATCCTCCCACCTCAGCATCCTGCCTCTCTCTGTTAGTTGCCACCATGCCCTCTGCTCTCAAAATATCTTACTTCCTTATTGCAGTGCAGTGGTATTTGGGGGATCATGGTTGACCATGGATAACTGAGACTGTGCAGAGTAAAACTGTAATAGTGGTCCACTTTATGTTTTGAATATAGATAGCCCTTGCTGCTCTGCCACTGCAACTTAGTTTTAAAATGGACAAATTTCTTTCTCTTCCTCTCTCCCTGTACCTCCTCAATCCCTCCCCATCCCTAATCTCAGGGGAAACTGGATTACCTTTCTTTCCCATTTTAGGCAGATTTTTCTGTCCTTGAGTACACACCCACCATAGGAATGAAGTAATCTAGACTTTGGGGATGGTAATAGAAGATCTCAGAAACAACTATTTCCCAAATCAACAAGTAAATTACAACAGAGGAGGCGTGGAATGTAGCCTCTGAGTTACCTCTTTAAAAGCCCCCAGTTCCTGCTGATGGGCAGAATCACAGCCTCTGGGACTGGAGTCCCCTGTGTTTCTCCTTTGCTAGCAAAGCAATAAACCTTCTTTTTTCTTTTTTTCAAAACCGTGTCCTCGCTATTGGATTGGCTTCAGCGACAAGGATAGAGCTATTGGCAACAAAACCAAGGATAAGAGGGGCCACTGTACATATTTGAATTTCTGGAAAACAGGTTTACGTGAATGAACCCTTGAGTATGTCCCAATAAATACATGTAATTTTATCTAGCAAAAAATATACAAACTAACTTATTCTGGTTTCCTTAAAGCTCTGAATATTCCAAAAGCCCACAGCTGCTACAGTGTCATTTGGCATTATGGATAGCTGCAAAGCATTTCCATTTAATTGGAATCACTAATACCGACCTCCACTTTAAAAGGGCAAAGCGGACTGTTCCAGGCCCCAGAAATTGTCCCTTTTGCTTTGCTCATCACTTCTTCCCCTTGGGGCCTCAGTGTCCTTCTACATAAAGTGGATGGGTGGTTGAGAGTTTTAAGGTTGTTTCTACCTCTCATAGACTTTGATCTATTTTTATTTGCTGAATTCTTTCTTTACAATGTGGAAAGTTTAGTATTACCATTTTATCAGTGGGTAATCATATCATCTATGAGTGACAGTGAACTTAGACTGGCTTAAACACATGAAGGGTTCTCATTTCTCATGGAGCAAGCCCACCGGAGGCAGCCTGGGCCAACAGAGTGCACCATGATGTCATCAGGTATATGTGTTTTTCAGGACTGGGGATTGAACTCAGGGGCCCTCTACCACTAAGCTACATTCCCAGCTCTTTTTATTTTTTGAGGCAGGGTCTCACTAAGTTGCCGGGGCTGGCTTGATACTTGTCATCCTCCATCCTAGGCCATCTGAGTCCCTGGGATTCCAGGTGTGTGCTATTCCGGGCGCCTGGCCTCAGGTGCATTTTTTTAGCTGGTCCTTCTGAAACCGCTGTTTACCGTGAGGCGTTCTTGCGCCCCTCCCCACCCCCGCCCCAACGGTGAAGTACAACTCCGAAGAAGAAGCAAGCTGAGGCAAGCACAGAGCAGAAAATGGAAGGCTTTATTTAAAGGACAGCAGAAAAAGACTCCCCCGCAGGGAGAAGGGGACCAGGAAACCTGGAATCCGTCCGAGGGGGGAGGACTGTTCCCTTTTATATCTAAACCGTCTTTGCTCTTTTGTTTATCTTTCTCTGTTGGGTTGGGGGCCAGTAAAAGCAAAAGGGTGTGACACAGGTGGGCCCGGGGCAAGTTCCTTAGCATCTGTTTACTGGGAACGGCCTCACTGACATTCTTTAGGGAGGGCCCTGACCTTGCAGACGTTGACAGTTTAACCTCCCCTGGGGTCGTTCTGCGTTTTTCCAGGACTCAGACTGACTCCATTTTTTAAAAATATTTATTTTTTTGCTTTAGTTGTACACAATGCAATGCATTTATGTTTATGTGGTGCTGAAGATGGAACCTGGGGTGCGCACGTGCTAGGCGAGCGCTCTACGGCTGAGCCACAACCCCAGCCCTGACTCCATTTTCTTTATGAGACTGATATTAGACCCAATTTGTCTTAACTACACTCACTACCTAACTTTTAATCTGATTTCACATCCTCCATAGCAGGTAGCTTCTATCTGCAGAGTCCCCTCAGGTCCAGTACAGCAGCCAGCTCATTGGCCGTCAAGATCACATTACTGACCAGGACACCAGGGAAAAGGGGGAGTGTCCTGAGTCTTTGTGAAGTCTCCTGTAACATTCTGCCTGCACTGATGGATCAGAACTGGTCCACATGGCCACATCACCTGAGGAGGAGAAATTGGATGTGAGGTTGTGTAGCTGAGCACACTGCTGTGCCAACAATACCAGGGTATGTGACTAGGAAGAAGTTGGAAATGGATGTTGAGGTCATTTCTGGAAGCTCAGTGCTTTGCCCCATGCCACTCCAATAATGAGGACACGTTTTTTGTTTTTTGTTTTGTTTTTGGTACCACGGATTGAACTCAAGGGCACTCGACCACTGGGCCACATCCCGAGCACCCCCCCCCTTTTTTTAAAAATATTTATTTATTTGCTTTAGTTGTACACAATGCATTTATTCTTATGTGGCGCTAAGGATTGAACCCGGCCGCGCACGTGCTAGTCGAGCGCTCTACCGCTAAGCCACAACCCCAGCCCCCCAGCCCTTTTTTGTATTTTATTAGAGACAGGGTCTCACTGAGTTGCTAAGTGCCTCGCCATTGCTGAGGCTGGCCTTGAACTTTCGATCCTCCTGCCTCAGCCTCCCAAGTGCTGGGATTACAGGCGTGCGCCACCGGCTGAGGACACAGTTTTGAGAAAACGGAAAAAGAAGGTTTATTGCTTTGCTAGCAAAGGAGAAACACAGGGGACTCCTGTCCCAGAGGCTGTGATTCTGCCCATCAGCAGTAACTGGGGGCTTTTAAAGAGGTGACTCAAAGGCTACTTTCCATGTGTTCTCTGTCTGAAGTTGTAATTCACTTGTTAATTTGGGAGACAGTCATTTCTGAGAGCTTCTGGTACCATCCCCCAAGTCTGCATACTTCATTCCTATGGTGGTATGTACTCAAGGACAGATAAATCTGCCTAAAATGGGGAAGAAAGGTAATCCTGTTTGGTGTGTGTGTGTGTGTGTGTGTGTGTGTGTGTGTACGTGTGTACGCACGCGCCCGCCCGTGCGTGTTGGGTTGGGGGTGGGGTAGGCTGTGAGACTCTGGACCCCGGCAGGTGTGAAGCCAGGTTTTAGGGGGCCTGAAGTTTATACAAATGAGGGAAGAAATTTTTTCAGAGAAAAAAAAAAAATTTCTGAAAATTAAGAATAAAATATTAGGCACAGGGCCTTGGAGAATCCCTGAAGTATAAATGTCATTAGGTTCTTGCCAAACCAGCCACTGGGTACCTGATCCTATGTTGCTTTAAACATATCAATTTCTTCGATATGTTTTACATATGACTCTCCAGTTTTGAGATATTAAAGTTTTTTAAAAAACTGAAAAAGTTAATATAAAACAGTTTGAAAACCATTGTTCTGCATGTCACCATCACTCAGCACTGCTGGAACCACAGCTAGGTAGCAGACACATCACCTGCCAGCATTTGATTGTCCACATTTGAGAAATTAATTTATTTCAAGTGAGTCATAAGAACTATGCTTGCCCAGGATTGAAGTGTTCCGACTGGGGGAAGCACAGTAAGCTTTGACTCATGAGATGGAATCTGAGCAATTCTTGATCAGCTGCTTCACAATTAGATGTCACAGATGGTTTAAATTTAAATACAAGTGGATTTAAAAATTGCTTTCCAATGAAGCACACCAGGATGCTCCTGGTGCTTACCCAGATCTATGTGTGAGCACTGGCAAACTGGCCTCTGGGGACTGTGTGTAAGTTTTAAAAACTGGAATTTACTTCCATTTGTGAATAGGGGCAGGCGACGGCTAGAATTCTCAATACATGAGGATATGAGGAACATCCTAGAAATGTCTTCAACATAAGGGAAAAAGCAGATTGGAGCAATGAGTTGACCCTTAATTCAAAAGATAGTCATTCTGAATATATTATAGATTTTAGTAGTTAGCTCTACCTCTTGTCCTTAAGAGCTGTTCTTGGATTCTAGATATGTTGTCCTGTGGTTGGATGTGGTCTGCTCCTGCCAAGACTCATGTTGAAGTTGAATTGCCAGTGGAAAGGTATCAAGAGGTGGTGGGGTCTTCAAGAGGTGCTTGGGTCCTGGGGTTTCATCCTCATGAAGGGATTAATGTTGTTCCCTAAAAAATGTGCCATTTAAACTAAAAAGCTTCTTCTCAGCAAAAGAAACAATGAGTTGAATAGAGAGCCTACTAATTGGGAACAAATATTTAATACATGCACATCAGATAGAGCACTAATTTCTAGAATATATAAAGAACTCAAAAAACTTAACACCAAAAAAACAAATAACCCAATCAATAAATGGGCTAAGGAATTGAAAAGACACTCTCAGAAGAAGATACACAATTAATCAACAAATACATGAAAAAACGATCAACATCGCTGGCAATTAGAGAAATGCAAATCAAAACTACTCTAAGATTTCATTTCACTCCAGTCAGAATGGCAGCTATCAAGAACACAAGCAACAATAAATGTTGGAGAGAATGTGGGGGAAAAGGCACACTCATACATTGCTGGTGGGATTGCAAAATGGTGCAACCGCTATGGAAAGCAGTATAGAGATTTCTTGGAAAACTGGGAATGGAACCACCCTATGACCCAGCCATCCCACTCCTGGGTCTATTCCCAAAGGACTTAAAAACAGCATATTACAGTGACACAGCCACTTCAATGTTTATAGCAGCACAATTCACAATAGCTAGGTTGTGGAACCAACCTAGATGTCCCTCAGTAGATGAGTGGATAAAGAAAATGTGGTATATATACAAAATGGAATTTTACTCAGCAATAAAAGAGAATAAAATAATGACATTTGCAGGTAAATGGATGAAGTTGGAGAATATAATGCTAAGTGAAATTAGTCAATCTCAAAAATCCAAATACCGAATGTTTTCTCTGATATAAGGAGGCTAGTTCACAGTGTTGTTGGATGGGGGTACATAGGAGGATTAGAGGAACACTAGAATGGTCAAAGGGAAGGGAGGGGAAGGGAGGGAGCAAGGGGAGAGGGAGGGAGAGAAAAGAAAAAAAAAAAGAAAAGGTGGTTGAATGAGACGGATATCATTATCCTAAATGCATGATTGAAGACCTGAATGGTATGAATATGCTTTGTATACAAACAGTTATATGTAAAAAAATGCTATATATGTGCACTATGAATTGTAATTATTATAAATAAAAAATAAATTTAAAAAAATGTGCCACTCATGTCCAGAGTGGGTTGTTTTGGTGCCCCTGGATTCCCTTGTTCTCTCCTCTTTCATACTTGACTTTCCACTTCCCACCAGGACTTGAAATAGCTGGAGGCCTCACCAGACATAGCTGCCTGATCATCTGCTTTCAGAACTGTAAACACAAGTAAACTTTTTTATTTTTTTTTTTTTGGTACCAGGGATTGAACTCAGGGGCACTTTACTACTGAGCCACATCCCAACCCTTTTTTTGTATTTTATTTAGAGACAGGGTCTCACTGAGTTGCTTAGTGCCTCCCTTTTGCTGAGTCTGGCTTTGAACTCATGGTCCATGAACTTGCAATCATCCTGTATCAGTCTCCCCAGTCACTGGGATTACAGGTGTGTGCCACCACACCTGATGAAATTTTTACCTTTAACTATTTCATTTGGAATAAAAATATGGAAGACTGTGACTAGGTGTCTATGTGTTTGGTACAAGGAGGGCTCATGAATGTATTTTAATAATACATTTTAATAATTTTTAATACATTTTAATAATTTTTAATAATAATATACCTTATTGGGAATTAATTTATCAGACTACAGGAAGCCTGAACGTAAAAGGTAATCAGTGATTTTTTTTTTTTTTTTTTTTTGGTACCTGGGATTGAACTCAGGGGTACTCGACCACTGGGCCACATCCCCAGCCCTTTTTTGTATATTTATTTATTTTTTTTTTTTTTGTGGTACCGGGGATTGAACTCAGGGGCACTCGACCACTGGGCCACATCCCCAGCCCTTTTTTGTATATTTATTTTTATTTTTTTTTTTTTTTGTGGTACCGGGGATTGAACTCAGGGGCACTCGACCACTGGGCCACATCCCCAGCCCTTTTTTGTAATTTTATTTAGAGACAGGGTTTCACTGAGTTGCTAAGTGCCTCGCCAAAGGCTGGCTTTGAACTCGCGATCCTCCTGCCTCAGCCTCCCAAAGTGCTGGGATTACAGGCGTGCGCCACCGCGCCCGGCTTGTATTTTATTACAGACAGGGTCTCACTGAGTTGCTAAGTGCCTTGCTATTGCTGAGACTGGCTTTGAACTCATGATCCTCCTGCCTCAACCTCCCGAGTACTGGGATTAGTCATGTGCCAACGCGCCCGGCTAGTCAGTGATTCTCAATCAGTTTGGCATGTAAAGAAATCTGAAGAGGATGATAGGCATGAGGTTTCCAGTAAAGGAGCTAAGTCTAAGTTTCCAGAGAACACGAAGGACTCCAAAAGGGAATCTCCTGGAAGAGATGTTTCATTGCTGTCAAGGTTGTCTCCGGCCAACTACAGTTGGACAAAAGTAAATGGAACTGAGAAATACAAATCAGGTACAAATTTTTGGTTGTTGTTTAAAAATGCAGTATAGCTGGATACAGTGGTGCACACCTGTAATCTCAGCAACTGAAGAGGCGGAGGCAGGAGGATTCCAAGTTTGAGGCCAGTGTTGGAAACTTAGCAAGGCCCTAAGCAATTTAGCCAGACCGTGTTTCAAAATTTAAATTTTTAAAAAAAAGACTGGGGGGGGGGGGGTGTAGCTCAGTGGTAAAGTGCCCCTGAATTCAACCCCAAGTACCAAAAATAAATAAAGTGCAGTATAAAAATTGTATTGCTTTTTAATTGGAAAAATTAATGCATGCCTCCACTACGGCACATTATGGTAAAATTTTAGAACCAGAGCAAAATCTTCTAAAAAGTGGGAAGATGGTTATCTACAAAGGACTGAGCATCAGAATAACATCAGGCATCTGACCATATCACCAGAATCCAGAACATAATGAAACCATGCCTTCAAAATGTAAGATAAAATGCTTTCCACTCTTCTAGAATTCTACTAGAATTCTAGCCAAATTATGAAAGTAGAATAAAAACACTTAGGATACACACGATGAAATAGGCCCTGCGGATCCCCATTCTCTCAAGTCTTCCCTATCGAAAGGAACCAGTTCCCACAACAGATGCTGAAAGTGCTGCAGATTCTCTAGCCTTCTCCCAGCTCATTCTCCCAGGCTTCCATGCAGCAGGGATCAGCAAGGTGACCCAGTTTCTGTCAACTGAAACTAGCCAACTGCTGTAGTCACATGTGCTCTGAAGAGGAGACATCACCATTGTTGTGATGAAAGAACAGAAGTATAAAAAGTTTCTGATGGGGGGGGGGGGGGGGGGGCACACGCCCGTAATCCGAGAGGCTTGGGAGGCTGAGACAGGAGGATAGCAAGTTCAAAGCCAGTCTCAGCAATGGTGAGGTGCTAAACAACTCAGGGAGACCCTGTCTCTAAATAAAATATCAAATAGGGATGGGGATGTGGCTCAGTGGCTGAGTGCCCCTGAATTCAGTCCCCAGTACCAAACAAAAAAAGTTTCTGGGTCTTGCTCACATCATAGGGCCACTAACCAAATTTTGAACTCTGCACATCCAGAGAGTTCGAGGTGACAGAATAAGAGTAGTAGTAATAATGATACTGGTAATATTCCCATCTGTATTCCAGAATACTATTATTTAAAGTTGAAAGGCAACTTAATCAATACTCTAGGCCTCAAAAAATTTCTGTCTCGTGTTCTGCTTCTCAGACATGCCGCTAGAATTAGCAAGCAAAACAAAAAGGATGTGGAGAAGAGAGGGGAAGGGGATTCTCAGATGAGGGCCACGGGTGGTCTGTACTGAACAAGAGGAAAAGAGGTTACTGGTAGATTCTATGTTTGGCTATACTGTTATGATACATGTATCTATTTTTTGGTTGTTGTCCACAGTTCCTGGGTCCCAACGAAGTTCATAAACATTGGAATTGCTCTTCCCCAAGGAAGTTCATAGAAACTCCAATATTTCCCCACTCCTTTTTTTTTTTTTTTTTTTTTTGTACCAGTGATTGAACTCAGGGGCACTCAACCACTAGGCCACATCCCCAGACCTTTTTTGTACTTTATTAGAAACAGGGTCTTATTGAGTTGCTAAGTGCCTCGCCATTGCTGAGGCTGGCTTTGAACTCGGGATCCTCCTGCCTCAGCCTCCCAAGTGCTGGGATTACAGGCGTGCACCACCACGCCTGGCTCCCCACTCCTATATCTTGGCATTGGTCCAAGAAATTCTCTGATCTACCATTTCTGACAAAGCATAAAGACCCTCATTTCAGGAGGGGTCCTAACCCCATATTTCCAGAACGATCTGGAAGAAATGCTGCACAGAGAGGCCAAGAATAATTTTTTTAAAATATTTATTTATTTGCTTTAGTTGTACACAATGCGTTTATTTGTACGTGGTGCTGAGGATCGAACCCGGGCCGCACACGTGCTAAGCGAGAGCTCTACCGCTGAGCCACAGCCACAATCCCAGCCCACAAGAAGAATTTTTAAAAATATTTTTTTTAGTTGTCAATGGACCTTTATTTTATTTATTTATATGTGGTGCTCAGAATAGAACCCAGTGCCTCACACATGTTAGGCAAGCGCTCTACCACTGAGCCACAACCCCAGCCCGCCAAGAAGAATTTGAATAGACAGGTGTGGCTAGGTTTCCCCACTTGGGTTATCAGCATTAGATCATACCCTTTCTGTCCAATGACATTTATACACGGTTGTCTATGCTTCAGTAAAGCCAATGCAAGGAAGTCTCAATAGAAACCTTCCCCGGTTGGGAGAGCTCCCAGAGAGCTGGACTTGTAGAGAACCCTGGAGGGTGGTGCCCCGACCTGCAGAAGGCAGACAAGCTCCCCCCCCACCTGCTCTGTGCATCTCCTCATCTGCATCCTTCATAATATTCTTTTTTTTTTTTTTTTTTTGTGGTACCGGGGATTGAAATCAGGGGCACTCGACCACTGGGTCACATCCCCAGACCTTTTTTGTATTTTATTTAGAGACAGGGTCTCACTGAGTTGCTAAGTGCCTCGCCATTGCTGAGGCTGGCTTTGAACTTGCGATCCTCCTGCCTCAGCCTCCCAAAGTGCTGGGATTACAGGCGTGCGCCACCGCGCCCGGCCTTCATAATATTCTTTATGATAAACCTGTAAATGTAACTTTTCCCTGAATTTTGGGAGTCACTCAAACAAATTAATAGAATCTGAAGAGCATCCAATGCATAGCTGCTCTTTCAGAAGCACAGGCAAAACAATCTGAAGTTGGGGGGGTGAGGGGCAGTCTTGGGGACTGAGCCCCTCAACCTGGGGAATCTGGTGCTACCTCCTGGTAGACAGTGCCAGAATTGAATTGAATAAGGGGACCCCCAGCAGGTGTTTACTGAAGAATTGATTGCTGGCTGATGTTGATAGCAGAAGTAATCTGTGTTGTGAGAGAAGGAGGAACTGACTCTGAGTTTGAATTGGTTTTTCCTTCTGCATCTTCAGAGAGTACAACATCAGACTTAGAAAAAATGTCTTTGCCAATGTGATAAAGGGACAATCGCTTCTTATTGTTTTATTTTGTATTTAATTTGCTTTTTTTTTTTTTTTTGTATTTAATTTGCTTTTCTTACAGTCACTTATGCAGGCTGGAAGTTCAGGAAAGTGAAGAAGGTGGTGTTCTTGCACACTGAGGCTCCTCTGTGGAGGAACTGGAATACCGTTCTTGTTACTGCTCCCGTCGAGGCGACAAATCTCTCTCTTGCCTGAATTCTTTTTTTTTTTTTTTTTTTTTTTTTTGTGGTACCGGGGATTGAACTCAGGGGCACTTGACCACTGGGCCACATCCCCAGCCCTTTTTTTGTATTTTATTAGAGACAGGGTCTCACTGAGTTGCTAAGTGCCTCGCCATTGCTGAGGCTGGCTTTGAACTCGCGATCCTCCTGCCTCAGCCTCCCAAGTGCTGGGATTACAGGCGTGTGCGCCACCGCGCCCGGCTCTGAATTCTTTTTTTTAAAAAATATTTTTTTAGTTGTTGATTGACCTTTATTTCATTTACTCATTTACATGTGGTGCTGAGAATCGAACCCAGTGCCTCTCATGTGGTAGGAAAGCACCCGACTGCTAAGCTACAACTCTAGCCCCTCTTGCCTGAATTCTAATAAAATAAAAATTGTTCTTATACTAGAGACGCATTGTTTCTAGAATGAAAGAAGTAAATAGTGGCAGATCAATCAGCAAAATGACAAGAATCAAGAGAGAAAGGGGTCCTTTAGAAGGCTTTAAGGTAAGGGTGGGTTGTGATTAATGAGATATTTCCAAAAGCCAGTCTGGTAAATGCTAAATGCCCAGTAATTAGAGATGATAAAAGAAATCCTCAGCAAGAGAAATTCTAGGCAACTATTGAGCAATACAATTATGCCAGTCATTCATTCATTCCACAAGAATTATGGTATCAGAGCGATGTTCTATGCTGAGAGAGACCAAGAGTAAGACTCTTAGGGCTCACTGTGCAGTGGGGAGTGAGACAGGTGGACAGTGAAAAGACAATGGGAAGCTTGGCCTTGCAGTTGCATGCTAGAAAGCTGGGGGGGGGGGGTGGTCGGGGACTGCCATCTGGGCGATACAGGGCAAAGCTTTCCCAAAAGAAGCCTCTTTGGAATGGAGATGTGAAGCATGAGAGATCAGACAGATGGGGGATGATGTTTCAAGCCAAGGGAACAATCATTGTTATTCGGAATCTAGCAGCTTAAACAGGTAACCATCTGGGACTGCAAATTAGTGCGACCACTCTGGAAAGCAGCATGGAGATTCCTCAGAAAACTAGGACTAAAAAAAAAAAAAAAAAAAACTAGGACTAGAATCACCATTTGATCCAGTTATCCCACTCCTTAGTCTATACCCAGAGGACTTAAAATCTGCATGCTATAGTGATGCAGCCACAACAATGTTTATCGCAGCTCAATTCACAATATCTAAGCTATGGAAACAACCTAGGTGCCCTTTAACAGATGAATGGATAAAGAAAATATGGTATATATACACAATGGAATACTACTCAGCCATAAAGAAGAATGAAATTACGCCATTTTGCTCGTAAATGGTTGGAACTGGAGACTATCCTGCTAAATGATATGAGCCAATCCCATAAAACCAAAGGCCAAATGTTCTCTTTGATATGCAGATGCTACCCACAAGAGGGAGGAGGAGAGGTTCACTGGATTGGCAAGTGGGGAGTAGAGGCAAGGGAAGGGGATGGGAATGGTAAAGACAGTAGAATGAATCAGACATGACTTTCCTATGTTCATTATGAATACATAACCAGTGTAACTCCACACCATGTACAACCACAAAAATCAGAAGTTGTACTCCATGTATGTATGATATGTCAAAATATACTGTCATGTATAACTAAAAAGAACAAATAAAAATGCTTTTAAAAAAAACAGAACATCATTAGGAGTAGCTTAAAAAGGATGATGGACGAAGGTCAATGTGTTTTCATGATGTAATGCAAAGTGATGAAAACAGAACAGGGCTGGGGATGTGGCTCAGTGGCATAGCACTTGCCTAGCATGTGTGAGTCTTTGGGTACAATTCATATTACCAGAAGAAAAAAATACTTGGAACTGGGGTGTAGCTCAGAGGAAGAGCTCATGCTTAGCAGCCAGGAAACCCTGGGTTCAACCCCTGCATCCCATAAAACAAAAGAATAAAATTCTGAAGCTGGTCTAGGCAATGGCTATGAAAAATTCAACTTGCAACTGAGTTAATCTTGACTGCCAACTTAGGGTTACCAATGGTGCTTAGTGGGCCCAAATATCTTTCCATTGGTATTAAATGATTTAGCTTAAATGGCCAATGGGCTTAGCAAACAACTGAACACAGGCAATATCACCTCCCTTTCAGCTCATCTTTTATCCTCAGCTCTTACCTTTCAGGAAAAAAAAAAAAAAATCTAGAAAACAAATTTCAGTAAAATTGAAGCCATTCTCTTGGCAATCACCCCAGCCTTTTTATCCACCTCATGTAAATGTGCACAGTGATGTTGCCAAGAAAAGGGAAAAAAGAAAAAAGTTGGAGAAAATTATGAACTGCAAAAGCTTAAAGCATTGCTATCTTCTTTTAGAATGGCTGCTGCTATTAAATCTCATTATTTTTCCCCAGCAGCTTGCAAGGTGACAGTGTAGGCTACTGAATGGGAGAGGCATCTAAATAACACCAGAGTGCTTGTTCAGTCTCACTGGAGAATACTGAGAAAGAATTGCAGAAACAGGTGAGATAGAGGCTCTGCCAAGACAAAGAAGCCATTTCTCAGAGACTCATGAAAGACATTTCAAAATCAATCCTTGCTGCATGCACGAGATAATTTCAATGATTGACCAGACAAGGCACTCTGAAATTTGGCATATCCTTTCAGAGAGGACAAGGGGACAAGGGACAGAACTTCAGGTGAGCTGGAATTTTCCCACCACCCCCAAAGAAAGACTGTTCAGGATACCCTCCCAATCAGGCCTGTTCTATTTTCTCAAAGCATTTGCTATCTTTTAAGATAACATTTTTTTATTGGTTCAGATGTATCTAAGCAACTAGAACAGTGTTGGCACATAGTAGGTACTCAATAAATAGTTGTTGAATGAATTAATCTTTGAAACAATACCCCTTGTGCCCCTATGTCCACACCTTCCTCCACAGTAGCCAGTAAAAGGAGGAGAAACTTAGCTTGAAATCTCTGGTTTCTGCATAGCCATGTTAAAAGCAGCCACTGGGGTTCAGTGTTCCTGCTCTGAGGTGTGGATTGGATGTTTCCTAGTGTATTCTCTTCTAAGCAACCTTTTCTTGCACAGATTGAACACTTCTTAATGAAGCTGCAAGAAAGAGATCCTGCTTTAAATTTGGAGTTCTCTCTTTTGGATGGTTGCTGGGGATAAAACCCTGGACCTTGTGCATTCTAGGCTAATGCTCTACCACTGAGCCATATCCATTGCCTCCTATAGTTATAGGTTTGCTGGCTAATGACTTTCTTCCTTCTGCCTCTGCCCTTCCTACCATGCCTTCACCCAATCTTGAGAATTTGACTCATCTCCCAGGCTCCCTTCTGCCAGTTGGTCATAAAATTTTGGGCCATTCAGTGCCCTGGCCATTTCTCTCCAGTGATGTGGGTTGAATTTCCTTCTCCTCCTCCTATTTACTGGCAGCCCCTTCAGGCCCACTTTATGTTGCTAAACTAGGCTCCCAGGGGATATGGTCATCTTCACTCTCAGCTACCCACATCCTTTTCTCTAAAACACAACCTTGATCATGTTACTGCAGTGGTCGTGAGCCTTCAGTGGTCCCCCACACTATCAAGACAAGTCCAAACTCCTGAGCCTTGCACTCAAGGCTCTGGGGCCCAGTGTGTTCACTAGCCTCCATCATCACCACCACACTGCCAGCAGACCTGTGCACTCCACTGTTGCTGCACAGACCCTCTATTTATTCTCTTGCTTCAGTCCCTTTGCTCTGTTATTAGGTTCAGAAAATAAGTGCTGGAAGGAACCTCTTGAGATCCTCTAGTGCAACTTCATTTTACAAATGAAGAGAGATAAAAAGACTGACCAGCAACACCAAAGATCAATGTGACAGATGAAAAGGAACCCCGGCAGCCTTGAGCTTAACAATATGAGTTGGATCGATCAGTGGGCATTTGAACAGCCCTCTCCACAGCTCCCATTCCTAAAGTTGTAGGTCTCACCTTCTTAGTAAAAGCCTCCTTAATGCTACAGTTGGGAGCCTGAACTAAGGCAGGAGGTCAGCCTCTCTGATTTGCAGGTAACTGATATTTGTCAGGAGAGCAGTCTCCCTTACAGCACTTTTTCTTCTTGCAGTGCTAAGGCTTGAACCCACGGCCACGCTGAGCAAGCACTCTGCCACTTAGCTACAATCCTCAGCCTTTCAGCAAATTCAAATCATTGACTTTCCTCGATTCTGATACCAGTGACTTGTCCATAGCAAGTGCAAGCGAACCAGGAGTTATGGGTGTGAGGCGTGTACTGCACTTGCTGTGGGAAAGCACGATTCACACTACAAACACCAACCAGCAACGACGGAGGCAGGCAGATCCAAAATTACCAACTACATTGCGTGGTTCACCCACACAGCACCTTAAGTCCTTTTAGTCCCAAACGCCTAAACATGAGCGACTTTGGGCTCAGTAGAGCCTAGTCTGCTTGCTGCGATTAAAGGAAAAGTTTCTCCAAGTCTTTTGGCGTCATCTCTACTTCTACCCTCGGCGCAGCGGACCGCGACGCGCATTCGGTGACTGGTCCCGGAACGCGACTTGACTTGAAGAGAGCACAGCTCCACTTACAGAGGAGTTCAGGTCCCGGGCGCGCTGCGGCCCCGCCAGCTTTCCAGGCTGGCGCGGTCACCGACCCCAGGCTGTGACCAAGCCGGCAGAGGGCGGGAAAGTGACGCGGAATTGATGGGGCGGGGTGGCGACTGCGGCCCAGGGACTGGAGCGCCTGGGGTACAGTGAGCGACAGCAGCTGCCGAGTCACCGGCTGGGAGAAGCGGGAGGGCGCGCTCTGGGCACCGTCAGGGTGCTCACCTGCCGCGGGGGCGCACGGAGGACGCAAAACTCGCCTGGGGCCGCCTCGGCCAACCCTAGGGCCGCCGGGGGAGGGATAGAGGAAGGGCAGACGGCCTGGCCCGCCCCCAGCCCCAGCTCCAGCCTCATCCCCAGCCGCGCGCGGCGGTTGCGCCTGCTGGAGGGAGACGAGAGGCTCCTCCCTGGAGCAGAGAAACCAGTTTGGCCGGTCCGGCAGAGCCAAGGGAAAAGGGCGGCCGTAGAGGAAGGGCGCACCGACGCGGGGCGGGGGAAGGCGGGAGCCATTGGCGACCCGCGGCAGCCGGAGAAGTCGCCGCCAGCTGGACACGCTTCCCGGGGCCCCCGGCCAGCCCCCGTGCGCCATGAAGCGCTAGCGCGGCGGCAGGGCTGGGGCCGGGCGGGCGGCGGCCAGGTGCGCAGCGAGGATTGGAGCGGCGCGCACCCGGCGGATGCCCCAGCCGGGGCCCAGCGAACGCTAGGTAAGAGGAGCGCGGCGCCGGGGCCCCCGAACTCCCGGATCCCGTCAGCCTGCCAGGGTCCCGCGGCACCGGTGGTGGTCCCCGGGCCAGCAGACTCCAGGGGTCCCGGATGCGGTGAAAGCAGCTGTCCGCCCCCTGGACTTCCGAGCCTGCAAGGGTGGGATTTGGGTTGGGGGTGCCAGGAGCTCTCGCACCCTCGGGGAAGGCAGATTCCTCTGTAGAGGTCCATGGGATTTTCCCCTCTCCCGAGGGGAGAACTTGCGGCAGCTGTTTGGGTTTTTCGTTGGTTTGCTATACGCTGGTCCGGGTTGAGCTCCGAGGTGCTAAGTCAGCCAGGGCTTTTGGATCCTTGGTGAGTGCCGCTGGCTGCCCTGCAGTGGACGCTGCCGCTCTGGGAGTCCCCTCATTGTCGGGTTCTGCAGGGGTGCCCTCCTGGGGCGGATGCCCACGGCTTGGAAACTGAACTTTGAGCCAAATGTATCCAGCCGCCGCCGCACCAGCGAGGAGGGATGGAGGGGAGGGTGAAATCGATCGCTCCGCGACTCCTGCTTCGGGGCCAGGTACCCCCAGCCCTTGACAGTTTCCTTGAGTTTTAATGCGGGATGGGGGACGTGATGGGGAAAGGAACACTGTCTTTCTGGTGGCGGTAGGGTAGGTCCGCCAGCTCCCCGGCACTGCAGCGGGCCGTCCCGTTCCCTCCCCAGTTTGAGGTCTGGCGCTGTCATCTCTTGGTGCACCCGGAGAGGCCACTTGTTGGGCGGCGGCGGGAGGAGATGTTGATGAGAATGCAAATGCGTTAACCTCCCACATCTCCAATCCCCTTCCCCTGCCCGGATGAAAGGAAAACCTTGAGGTGTCAGGCCATTTTCTCCAAAGCAGGTGTGCGCGTGTAATCCCCGCCGGGGAGGCTCCCAGCACAAATCCCTTGACTCTACCTAGGCGGAGGACTAGGGTGCCGAGAGGATGCGAAAACGGGGGAGGGGAATTAACACGCAAAAGTAAAGGGAACCCGGGCTACATTCACACCCAGTGAGTCCCCTCGGCCTGCACGCAGTGCCCATGGCGGTCTCCTACCCTTTCTTGGGTAGCTCGGACGCCAGTGAATTCCTCTCCGGGACACTGCCTGCCTTGTTGGCGTGAAAGGATTCGCTCCCATCTTTCTGGTTGCGTTGCCTTCAAAATTCTGCCCCGTCCCCCTCCGGGAGTTAAACCAGACACTGCTAGTGAAATGTTAGGAGACCATTTACCCTCAGTTACCCAGCACACAGTAGGTTACTGACGGAGGTTAACTGCTTTTAGGAACAAAAGATACAAACCATGATAAAACCTCTGTGAATAGTAAACAGAAGCTCATATAAAAAGAAAAATAGCACAATATGTGAAGTAGAAGCTCTAATTTTCATCGTCTAAGGAGCATTTTTGGGTTAGGCCTAAAATGCCTTTCATTAATTCTGAGTCTATTGTTGTAAACCTTATTAAGCCCTATTATAAATGCATATACTGTGCCAAAGACGATGAATGGTTATTAGCTGATTAATTTCTGGGGAGAAGTCACGCCTGCCTGCAATTACTCCTCTGAAGCCTCCTAATGATTTTTATTATGTAGTGGAGGTTTCCTTGTTATAGTTTTGGGAGAGAAACCCTATCCGCTTTGTTCATTTGTCATTGTCTAGTCGCTGGGCTTTGGTAATTTTTAGTGGTTCTTTGTGCAGGTTAGTAAGAGGCAAAACAACCTGTGTGGCTTACTACCAGCCTGCTCAGATGCCACCTGTGTGAGCTTAGGGCCTGCTACTTAAAGCTTTCCTTCTGATTTTTATTTTAAGGAAGTTCATAATAAGAAGGGTTCACTTCTTATTATTTCTTAGTGATGGAAGTGGGAGGTTTTGTTCTGTTTGGTTGTTTTAGACTGAAGATTTGAAATAATGATTCAGTAAAGAAGTCTTCCTCTGTGGGCACCTTCAGGTATGATTCCATGTTTAACCTGTGTCTGCCTCTGGGATCCTTAGCCTAGTGGAGTGCAATAGCAAAACTGCCAGGACTGTTTCTTTCCCTTTTTCCTTTCCTTCTTTCCTTCCATCCATTCCTCTTTCCTCTTCCTTGTAAAACCAGGAGCAGTGAAAAATACATGGCTTTGGATTTCCACAGGTTTCAGTTCTTTGAATTACTAATTGTATAACCTTAGGGGAATTCTTTAATTTTCTCTGCCTGTTTACTCTTTGTTTGGGGCAGGGTTGGGTGATTGAGAGAATTCAATGAGAGAACATGTGAAAGTCTCATGTCTAGTAGGTGTTTGAATGTTGCTTTCTTATTTTCCTTATTAGATTAATATTATTTTTAATAGCATTATGCCCAGGTATTGTGTGTGTGTATGTGTGTGTGTGTGTGTATGTGTGCGTGTGTATGTGTGTGTATGTGTGTGTGTGTGTGTGTGTGTGTGTGTGTGTATGTGTTTGGTATTGGGGATTGAACCCAGAGCCTTGTACTTCTAAGCACACACATTGGCACATATGAAATGCTTTATTGCCTCATTAATTTAACTCTGTTTTAGTTTTTCATAAGCAGTATTCATGGAATGTGAGTTATCCTTACAACTTTAGAAAGATTTTAATTCACTAGTTGCCTTTGCTCTGTAGTTGAAGTCATTGTAAAAGAAGATACAGAGGAACCTCCTCTTTAGGCACCGAAACAAGTTTTAGTGCGTCCATTCATGTCCCCATCTCTAAAGAGAGGTATCTTTTTTGTATTTTATTAGAGACAGGGTCTCACTGAGTTGCTAAGTGCCTCGCCATTGCTGAGGCTGGCTTTGAACTCGCGATCCTCCTGCCTCAGCCTCCCAAAGTGCTGGGATTACAGGCGTGCGCCACCGCGCCCGGCTAAGAGAGGTATCTTTAAAGTTTCTTAAGTACTTGATTTTAGAATCTGCTTCTAGATTGGTTTCCCCAGAAGATTTTCTTTGTGGTATCTTTAGATATCTGGTAAGTTTTTTAGGCTTTTTTTTTTTTTTTTTTTTTTTTTGTTGTTGTTAGCATCATTCAATATGATCAAATGTATTTATGCCAGTAGGTCTTTATCTACTTATTAAATAAAAATTAATTTGCTCCCAGAAACATTTGAATAACACAAAAAGTAAATAGCTTACCTTCTTCATTCTGTTAACCAAGTTACTACCAAATTCTCATCCCTGTGCCCAGCTCAAATATCCAGTTTAAGATCTTTATAGGCTCTGTCACAGAAGACCGAGTTCTATGAGGGATAATTCTAGGAAAAAAAAATCGTGTGTGTGTGTGTGTGTGTGTGTGTACACAAGTATGCATGTTCATATAAATGCACACATGTATCAACGTATTTCTCATTTTTGTTCTTAAAAAACAACTTTTTATCATTTGGGAACATATTAGTACTCTTCTTGAATACTTCTAATTGCAATTGCTCTTTTAAATAAATTGTTGCCAAAACCATCCACAGTGGCAACTATGTTTGATCACTGGTCCTGGAGAGCCGCGTCCAGAGGTAGTGAAGTCTGTATCCTTTGACCCAGGTTGGGATCCAGGCCTCACAACTTACTAGCTGTATAACCCAGGGTGAGTTAGTTAACCTCCAGCCTCAGTTTCCTTGTCTCTACATGGCATAAATAGTAGGATTACCTCATAGGCAATGTGATGAATTCCAAGTGAGATGCTTTAGGTAAAGGAGAGAACCCAGAGCTTAATAAAAGGTAGTCATGAATATCGTCCTCGTGTTGCTGCTAGTGCTCAGTGAATACCACTCACCCCACCATTGCCTTCCTCCTAGGCTCTGTAGGAAACAGGAATCATTCTACATATTAGTATTTGTTTAGCAAACATTGGTGCCCTTTTGCACCAGGTACTGTTAAGAAACAGTTTCCCAGGGTGGAGGGCAAGGTCCTAAACCTCCAAATCTATGCTATTGTTCTGCAGCTCTGGCTGACATCTGGGAGGACCAGCACATTCGAGGAGCTCAGTCACAGCCTTGAGGAGCCCTGGCCGCTCTCTCAGCTGAATGCTACCTCCTGCACAGTGGCAGCCTTTGGGACCCACAGAACACTGCTCCTTAGCCCTCCCTTCCTCCTGTCTCCTCTTTGCTCCTGGTATTAAATTCTGTTCCCTGCTTAAAACTCAGTAGTGCCTGAACTTCACTTTTGTGGCTTCACAACAGTTCTCTCTGCAGGGTTTCCTTCATGGTGGAGCCTGGGTCAATGTTGCTAGTGACAGAGAACCTTGGTCTAAGCCTGTTCACTTATTCCTCCTTCTTTCAACTATAGCAGAGAATTACCTCCCTGCTCTACGGAAGCCTGTAAGGTTCACAGAAGGCTCACAGACTTTTTTTTTTTTTCTTCTTCTTCTTCTTTGATAAGACAGTCTCAGGTTCTCTCTCTTCTCCTGCCTTAGACACTGTCCTCTCTGCATGGAGGGATGGTTGCCTTTGGGCCTGGAGGGCTGCTGAGGTCACTTCTAGCTCTGAGAGTCTATGTTCATTTTCAGTCCCTAAGTCCAGTGCATGTGCATTAAATGGGTCAGAGATGGGCTTAGAAGTTGCAGAGGGTCTCAGGGTGGGAAAAGCACTTCTGGTGGGGAAGGTCACTCTTTTTTTTTTTTTTTTTTTTTTGGTGGTACCGGGGATTAAACTCAGGGGCACTCAACACTGGGTCACATCCCCAGCCCTTTTTTTGTATTTTATTTAGAGACAGGGTCTCACTGAGTTGCTAAGTACCTCGCCATTGCTGAGGCTGGCTTTGAACTAGTGATCCTCCTGCCTCAGCCTCCAAAAGTGCTGGGATTACAGGCGTGCGCCACCGCGCCCGGCTTGGAAGGTCGCTCTTATGTTGGGCTGCCTTTCAGTAGTGAAAGCCACTCTCCCCTCACGGGCACGACTGAGGAGCCTGGCACTTCTGCACTGACCATGTGTGGAGCTTGACCTTTGACTAGTAGCTTCAGTCTTTATTTACAGGACCCTTGTTTTATGGCTTTGTCTCTTTGCTGAGTGGCTTTTGTTCCACCAGAGTTGAGGTTTGTTTGATTTAAGACAGGTTGTATTTGAAACCTTTTTTTTGGGGGGGGGGGGCAGGGGATGGCCAGGGAGTAGCTCAGTGGTAGAATGTGTGTTTAGTATGCATGAGGCCCTGGGTATGATAAGCAGCCACACACACACACACACACACACACACACACACATAATAATAATAATAATAATAATAATAATAATAATAATAAAAAAAAAGAAAGCCAGAGGTCACAGGAAATCAGTTTCTTTCTTTCATTATTTCTTTTAAAGCTTACCTTTTGGTTTTATTTCATCTTCAGAATTATAGTTATTAATGCATAGTAAGTATACAAATCAATGGGTTTCACTGTGACATTTCCATACAAGTGTGTGTCAAGTTTTGATTGTACCCACCTTCCCTGCGACCCTCTCCTGCTGTTCCCTCTCTTCCCATTCCTCCAGTTCTCTTCCCCATCCCTTACCCTAATACCCCCTTTTCTACTTTTACATCATCTTTCTTTCTTAATTTTTTGGTTTTTATATATGAGAGAAAACATGTGACACTTATCTTCCTGTGTCCTGGCTTATTTCTTTCTTTTTTTTTTTTTTTTTTTTTTTTTGTGGTACCGGGGATTGAACTCAGGGGCACTCGACCACTGGGCCTCATCCCCAGCCCTTTTTTGTATTTTATTAGAGACAGGGTTTTACTGAGTTGCTAAGTGCCTCGCCATTGCTGAGGCTGGCTTTGAACTCGCGATCCTCCTGCCTCAGCCTCCCAAAGTGCTGGGGTTACAGGCGTGCGCCACCACGCCTGGCTCTGGCTTATTTCTTTTAACAAGACGTCTTCTAGTTACATCCACCTTCCTGCAAATGCCACGATTAAGATCAGTTTTTAACCTTTATCCAAATTGAGTTGAGCTAGGAGATTCTCCTCAGATCTTCTCAGGTACCAAACATTGATCTCACACAGTATTGACAGTCTGTTTTTGCTGTACAGCGAAGCTCCCAGGAGTTGAATTCACTATTTATTTTGTGAAGTGTGGTGCGATTTGCACACAAACCCTTACTTTGTCTTCTCAGGGCCCAGCGAACTATTAAAATGATTCTTTCTCTGCACATGATCTGTGGATCCAGAAGAATCGCTTCACATTCTCCCTGAGAAAATGGATATCCATGTGACTCAGCTGGGTTAGATATTCACTCACTGGGGAGATGAATCAGTTTGTGTGTGTTTAATGCTGGGAAATATTGGCCCTGTCTTTATACTGGAAAAGAAATGTGTGGGTCCTCTTAATTCAGACCCTGCCAGCTATTAAACCTGCCAGCTGTTAAATAAACCTCCCCAAATTTAAATTCAACAAGAAAAACATATGTACATGGGGGGAAGGGGTCATGAGACCACCGAGATAGTGAGAATAAGTGAAAATCTTTGTTGTTTTTGGTAGCAGAGCAACTTTGGTTTCATCATGATCTCACTCTGTTAGTGAAGAAGTTTATTTCATGGGAGTTTTTGTTTGATTGTTTTAATTGTGCTTAAATATAGACAATACAGCATTTACCATTTCAACTACTTCTAAGTTCACAGTCTGGTGGCATTAAATGCATTCACAATGTTGTACCACCAACTAGCACAAGGGTCCATTCACAGAACTTTTTCATTATTCCACACTGAAACTCTGTACCTACTAACCAGTAATTTCCATTTCACCCTATTTCTAGCAATGGTTCACCTTTATTCTGTTTTTCTCTCTGTGTGAGTTTGATCACTCCATGGTTCCTTATGTTAAGTAGAATCATATGATATTTGTCCTTTTGCAACTGGCTGATTATTCTTAGCATAAAGCCTTCAAGGTTCATCCATGTTGTTGTGTGCTTCAGAATTTCCTTCTCCTGCAAGGGTGAAGAGCATTCTATACCCCACGTTTTGTGTATCCGTTCAACCAAATGATGTCTGCTTGGGTTGTGTCTGTCTTTGTGGCTTGGGAATAATGCTGCTGAGGACCTGAACATGCAGGAATCTGTTTGTTGGTGTGGGTTTTTGTACTCTGGAGAAATGTATCTTTCATAAATTAGGTGGGTGGAGACGTGTGGTGTTTTAATTCCATACTTTCCTCCAAAACTGCTGGGAGAGATCTGGGAGGACGGCAGGAGAATGGCTGTATTGGAGATCCATGAGGGGCAGCTTGTGCCTCCTTTCCAAGCTGCTCCTAGTAAGCTGGTGGGTTTCTCTCTCCATCACCCAACTGGCCTGTGGTGGAGTTGACAGGGGCTGTGTGCCAGGGCGGGTGTGGAAGCTTAGGTTACATGGCTGCAGTACCTGGCCATCTCTACAGACCACAACTGCCTGTGGAGGGGCTATACCAGGGTGGAGAAAAAAAATCCTAAACTTCCTTCTAGAGTTCAAAAAAAGCTTTTATTGAATACTTAGGTATCAGATTCTTTTCCACGTTAAGGTAGAATCCATGGCTTTAAAACTAGGCTCCAATAAAGAAAATGTGGTACAAATACACAATGCAATATTACTTGGCCATAAAGAAGAATGAAATTATGGCATTTGCAAGTAAATGGATGGAACTAGAGGGTACCATGCTAAGTGAAATAAGCCAATCCCAAAAAACCAAAGGTTGAATGTTCTCTCTGATATGTGGATGCTGACTCATATTGCAGGGTGGGGAGCGGAGGTTCACCGGATTGGACAGGGGTGAACGGGGTTAAGAGAGGGGGCTGGGAATGGGAAAGACAGTAGATGAATCACACGTAACTCTCCTATGTTCATTTATGAATACACAGCCAGTGTAACTCCACATCATGTATAACCACAAGAACGGGAAATTATGCTCGTGCATGTATGAATGATATGTCAAAATACACTCTACTGTCATGTATAACTAAAAAGAACAAATAAAAAATATAATAAGAAAATAAATTCAGTTGCTGGAAACAACAACAAAAGACAAACTAGGCTCCAACGCAGAAGGTCTGTTGTAGACTGCAGCCTGGCTGAGTTGCCACTGTTGTATCCCCCTGAGAATGTGTGGCAGCTTAACGCCAGGAGCCTGTTGGAATTATGTGTCAGTCGGTCATGTTAAAGACCTCTCAACCTGTATTTTTTTTTTTTTTTTTTTTTGAGGAGTGGTGGTGTACTGGAGGATTAGACTGTATTTTTTTAGAAAACAAAAGTATGTAATATGAGTTTATGCTCATACAGTGCCCTAAAAAATTAGCCAGATAAGCATTTGCTCATTTTAAAAGCAGGATTTGGGGGCTGGGTTTGTAGCTCAGTGGGAAAGTGCTTGCCTAGCATATGTGAGGCACTGGGTTCGATCCTCAGCACCACATAAAAATAAATAAATAAAAGAAAGGTATTGTGTCCCCTACAATAAAGAAAGAAAGAAAGAAAATTTAAAGAACAAAACCAGGTTTTTATTTATTTATTTACTTATTTATTTTAGAAATTTTAATTTTTATTGTGTACTGGGGATTGAACCCAGGACCTCATGCATGTTAGGCAAATGTTGTATCACTGAGTGACATCCCCAGCCCAGGGTTTTTTTTTTTTTTTTTTTTTTTCTGGTACCGGGGATTGAACTCAGGGACACTCGACCACTGGGCCACATCCCCAGTCCTTTTTTTGTATTTTATTAGAGACAGGGTTTCACTGAGTTGCTAAGTGCCTCGCCATTGCTGAGGCTGGCTTTGAACTCACCATCCTCCTGCCTCAGCCTCCCAAGTGCTGGGATTACAGGCATGCGCCACCGCACAGGCCAGGGTTTTCTTTAAAAAAAAAAAAAAAAAAAAAACAAAAAACAAAACTTCAACCTAAAGTACCACTGTCCCTGGTGTCCCTTCCTCTTTCCGCCCTCATGCTAACCCTGGCCACAAAACGGCTACTGGGGCTGACACAGGTCATCTAGGCATGTGGTACTTTGTGCAGCTCTACTTGATTAAGATCATTTACAATTTTTCAACACTCTTACGCTTCTCCCCTACAGAGAGAAATGTAAATATTCCCTCAAAGGTCAATGTGAGAACGTCAGGCTGTGTCAGTGGTGACCTAAGCGGCACTTAACATGTCCTGAATCTTTGAGATCAGTTGGACCAAGACTGTTTAAAGCAAAAGAACACTGGCTGGGACCCTGAAGTCGTGGTTAGGAATTGTTCTCATACTTTTGAGTTCTCTCATGACACTTCCTGTCTCCTAGGTCGTTCCCAGGGTTGAGGCTCCTCCCACCAACCCTTACAAAGTCCGAAGGACCCACTGAGGCAGCTGCCAGTCAGATGTCCCACAGATGTGTAAGGGTTGCACTGTGTGTGCCAGGTGCCTGGTTGTGCTGGTGACCAGAGGAGAGACAGAGCCTGTCCCGAAGCAGCTCACTTTTGGAAGACAAGTGGGAGACACGAAGGATATATAATGAATAGGCAAATGATACGGCGTGCTCTGAGACACGTGCTGGGAAGACAGGGAGCACTTGCAATGTCAGTAGAGGGTCACTCAGAGGAGAGGGTGGCTCAGGAAGATCTGCAGAGTGTACCAGGCAGAGGGGACAGAAAGCTTGGACAGGTCCTGAGGTAGGAGTGCCTGGCTTGTCTGATGAGGAGATGGGGCTGTGACTTGAGTGATGGGGGAGGAAGGGAGAAGGAAAAGAAGAAAGAGCGGTGGGGGTGGGGGATCTGGCAGGGGCTCCCAGGCTGTGTAAGGACTTTGGCTTTGACTTTGTGTGAGGTGGAGGGGGAGGGTCAGCGCCCCGATGTTGCTCAGCAGAGTTGAGATCTAACTAGGGTCATTGTTGCTTTGTGAAGGCCAGCAGGGTAGGACTGGGGTGGGGGTTGGGAGGACCTCTCCTGAGCCGGGAGACCAGCTGAGAGGCTAGACCAGGAAACCTGTGATGGAAGCTTCCATCAAGGCAGCAGCCTTGGGGGTTGAGATGTGTGTGTGGGGGTGGGGGGATGGGACTAGATAGATAGATAGAGATGTAACTTTTTATTTGATAGATTTTAAAGGCAGCAGGATTTCTGGACAGATTGGATGTGGCTTAAGAGAGGGGCCAGAGATAATCTGGCAGAGCCTGGGTTGCAAAGAGAAATCTGCATCTTGGAATGCCATAAATTCAATGGGCTGCATTCAGATGGCTGGCCATAGATCATGAAGAAGCTCCTCAGAAATAGACATATAAGGTTTTGTTCACAGAGTTCTATCTGCGTTTGTCATCGGTTGTGTCTTCCTATTTTGGCGGGGTGAGAGGTGTTGTTAGAAACAGGGAATGGTTTGCAGGGAGAACAGACTTTCCTGTGGTGGGAGGATGCTCTGCGGGCAGTGCATGGGCCCTGAGCATGGAGGCAGCCCTGCAAGGCAAAACCGCCCCTCCAGCAGCTCAAGGTGCTGCTCTTTGCCTGATTGGAAAGACAGGCTCTTCCCAACCCCTCAGAAATAAGGGGTGCTCCCTCATCTCCATGCACGAGTGCTTTTAAGAGAAAAGACAGAGTTCTGGTGTGATGTAGGTCATCCTTTTAAAGTATTGTTGTTTTTCTTTTTGGCTTTTCAGCAGTAGTGGGGATTGAGCCCAGGGATGCTCTACTGCTGAGCTACAATCCCCTCCCCCCTTTTTATTTTGTATTTTGAGACAGGGTCTCCTTAGGTTGCTCAGGCTGGCCCCCAGCTTGTGGAGTGCCTGGTAGCCACTGGATACAAGGTCCACAGAGTTTGCGAGTGATCTAAAGATCACTGGCTTTCTGGTAGCCTCATGATTTCCCCAATGATTTCAATAATTATTTATTGAATACCTACTACGCTCCAGGCCCTGTGCCAGTGCTGGTGGCAGACAAAACTGGTAAATGGCAAATTTCATGTTGCATGGTTTTTGGCAGTGCTGGGCATTGAACCCAAGGGCCTTGTGCATTCCAGGCAAGCACTCTAGGAGCCTCAGCCTCCTCAGTAGCTGGGATCACAGGCATGGCTGTGGGGCTACTTCAGTGCTTTTTAACACATTTACAGAGTTGTGCAGCCAGTGCCACAATCTACTTGAAAACCTTTCCATTGCCCCTAAAAGAAATCCTGTACCCTTGAGCGGTCCCTCCTTTGTTCCCTTCTCCCTACTGTTCCCAGCAAGCCCTAATGTGTTTTCTGTCCCTCTGGGTTCTTTCTTTCTTTCTTTGCTTTAGTTGTACACAATGCATGTATTTTTACGTGGTGCTGAGGATCAAACCCGGGTCGCACACGTGCTAGGCAAGCGCCCTACCGCTGAGCCACATCCCAGCTCCATACACATTTCATATAAATGGACTCATACGGTATGTGGCTTTTGCATCTGGCTTCTTTCCCTCAGTATGTTGTTTTCAAGGGTCATTTGTGTGGGAGCATGTATCAGTATTTAATTTCTTTAAATTGCTAAGCACACTCTACTTTTGCACATGATGCATTGTTGGGGGGAGAAGACAGGAGATGAAATATACGAGACACAAATAGGCAGACTTACATTTTGTAAAGGGAACTGCTGTGCTCAGAGAGTCAAAGGCATGTATATCTGTATGCGTGTATTGATTTGTTCACCTTCATAATTGAATACAAAGTCCACAGAGTTTGTGAGTGATCTAAAGACTACTGGCTTTCTGGTGGCCTCATGATTTTCTTTCACCCAAGGATTCAGTAATTATTTATTGAATATCCACTATGCTCCAGGCCCTATGCCAGTGCTTGCTGGTGGCAGATATAGTGTTGAACAAAACCAGCATGGCTGTTCCCCACATGGAGTTCACAGGGTTGTTGGGGTAGGGAGAGAGGAGTAGATGTTAAACAAAATAGTGAGCAAGAGGGATATGAAACAAACGAATAGTAGCATCAATCTGTGATAAGTGCCCTAAAGGAAAATATGATATTACTAAGAGAATAAAGAGGGCCCACTTTAAAATGAGTGGAGAGGAGCCCAGATGTCCATTGACAGATGAATGGATAAACTAAATGTGGTATATCATGCAATGGAATACTATTCAGCCTCAGAAAGGAAGTTGATTTTGATACATGCTATGTGGATGAAGCATTATGCTAATGAAGACATTGTGCTAAGTGAAATAAGCTAGACACAAAAAAGTAAATATTGCGTGAGTCCACTTACCTGAGGCGCCTAGAATAACCAGACTCATAGAGACAGAGAGTTGAACAGGGTTATCAGGAGCTAGGGAACATGGGGAGTTACTCAGTGGATTCAGAGTTTCAGTTTGGGAAGATGAAAAAGTTCTGGAGATGGATATTGGTGATGATGGCATCACAACCAATTTTTAAAAATGGTTTTAAATGGTAAATTTTATATTGTGTGTGTGTGTGTGTTTTTTTTCTTTTCTTTTTTCCTTTTGGCAGTTCTGGGGATTGAACCCAGGGCCTTGTGCATGCAAGGCAAGCACTCTACCAATTGGGCTACGTGGCCAGCCCCTGTTGTGTGTTTTTAACTGCAATAAAATGGTCCAGAAGAGGCTCTTGGAGGAGGCTGTGCTTGAGATATAAGGGTGAGAAGGCACCTGTCCAGGGACAGTTGGTGAGGACATTATGTGCAAGACCCTGAAGAGGTTGGCACTTAGTGCTGTGTTCTGAGAACTATGCAGAGACCAGAATGGCTCGGGTGCAGGGAGGGGGCTGAGGAGCAAGGATGAGGCCTGGCCAAGCTGTGGAGGACCCAGTGGACGCCATTAGCAGATTTTAAAGCAGTAGAATGATATAATTTGATTTCCGGTTTGGGGTGATAACCAAGACTATGATGCAAGAATGGACTGGGGTGGGAGCAAGACTGGGAGTGGGGAGAACAGTGAGGAGGCTGCTGAGGCATGTGGAAGAACTGCTGGGGACTTGGGCCAGGAGGATGGAAGTGGGACTGAGGAAAAGTGGAGAGTAGGAGCTTACTCAGCTCCTGTGCATGCCGGGCAGGCACAGATGTGGACCTTGGCCTTGATGATGAGTTAGATTTGAGAACCTAAAAGAAATGCCTGGTGATTCTCGGGATTCATGACCATTCTTTTTTTTTTTTTTTTTTTTTGTACCGGGGATTGAACTCAGCGGCACTAGACCACTGGGCCACATCCCCAGCCCTTTTTTTTTTTGTATTTTATTAGAGACAGGGTCTCACTGAGTTGCTAAGTGCCTCGCCATTGCTGAGGATGACTTTGAACTCGCGATCCTCCTGACTCAGCCTCCCAAAGTGCTGGGATTACAGGTGTGCGCCACCGCGTCCGGCTACATGACCATTCTTTCCCATAATGTGTATAGGGTGATACAGCAAAACAGAACCGCTGCTTTTTTTCACCCAGTGCTGCCCTTCCATGGGTCACAGTAGCTGGTCAATCCTGTGGGGTAAGGATTGACTGGTCTCAGTTTTCTTGCAGTAGAACTATAACTTGCCTGAGGTCTCAGAACTAGTAATTGACAGAGCCAGAAATTGCACTTGGTTCCTAGACTTCCAAGGTAAGCGTTCTTTCCTGGACCACACAGCTGAGTGTTGCAAAAGCCATCCAAGTGACCCAGAGTCTGGGTGGCCTGATTTAGCAATTAAAAATACAGGACACACAATTAAGTTTGAATCTCAAGTTGAAAAATAAACATTTTTCTTTTCTTTTCTTTTTTTTTTTTTTTTTGTACCAGACATTGAACCCAGGGGTGCTTAACCACTGAGCCACATCCCCAGCCTTTTTTTGTTTGTTTGTTTTCATAAGTATGTCCAGGATGATATTTGGGACTGACACTAAAAATTATGTGTTGTATATTTAAAAGTCAAACTTAACTGTGTGCTCTGTATTTTTTTCTGGTAACCCCACCCTGAAATAAAGTTTTGGAATACAAAACTGTAATTTGAGAACTCCCTCTTCTTATAAAAAGTCCTGAAACTTCTATGTATTTTGTTTTATTTGGGATTAGAAGTGGGAGGAGGATTGGCTTTCATAGTCTCTCAAAATGATGACGTGATATTTTCCTGGTCTTCAAGGAGTATTTGTAACACGATTGCATGCAGGTCTCCAGCCCTGCAAATGTCAGCTGTGGTGAGTCATTGAATGGTGGTTTGACTTTGGCTAAGAATACCAATTCTTCACATTTTTAGACCACTTTATAGTTTTAAAATCTGTTTTGGGATAGACGCTATTTCCCTGGAACACATGAGAAACCCAAGGGAGAGCAAGATGTGGGTGGTAGGTGGATTGTGGCAGGAACTGGATGGGGTATGCTTTCTACTTATGGCTTAGTGATAAACTGTCAATCTCTGAGATTGGATTCCTTTGTGCTTCAAATGATGGACCTGCTATTTCACAGGACACCCTTCTGTTGTAATGTTATGCCTACGCATGATCTCATTTGTCATAAGATTCCCATATTTAAAACTTTCCGGGTGGAATTAATTCTAAGCATTGTAGGCTCAGCTGACAAAGAAACATACAGGGATGTACAGTGGATTCTGTCTTATTCATTCTGCATTTGCTTTTATTAAATATTTTTATTTCTACACAATGAATATGACAGGTCCCCATTTTTTAGATAAGGTCCTTTTAGTTTATAGGTTTTGTTCCCCCTACTTTGAGAGATGATAAATCAACATTCATGTTCCTGACCATTGAGGTTTAACAAGCTTGAGAGCATTTTTAAAAGAAGAGATTTATTTTTGAAAGTTGAAAATCAGTGAAGCTGAACAATCAGCAAGGCCCTCAAAACCAGTTTTTTTTTTTTTTTTTAAATATTTATTTATTTACTTTAGTTGTACACAATGCAATGCATTTATGTTTACGTGGTGCTGAGGATCCAACCCGGGCTGTGCACGTGCTAGGCGAGTGCTCTGCCGCTGAGCCACAACCCCAGCCCATCGAAACCAGTTTTGAAACAAGCTCAAGGCAAGGAAGGACTAAGCCACCATGAGAGGAAATGTCACATCGTCATACCCAGAGCCACGCAGCTTCAGTGATCCCGATGGTCCTCTTATGCCTACTTTTTGTCAGATGAAGTTTTATCTTCTTATAGGTCCATTTGCATGTGTCATAGGAAAATCAGTAAGCATGAAGTGGCTCTAAATGAACTTGGCACATAACTAAGGGTACATAAAGATTAGTGACCAAGCTGGGTATGGTGGTACATTCTTGTAATTGCAGCTACTTGGGAGGCTGAGGCAGGAGGATTACAAGTTTGAGGCGAGTTTTCAGCAACTTTGTGAAACCCTGTCTCAAAACTGAATAATAAAAAAAAGACTGGGGATGTAGCTCAGTGGTAGAGTGCCCCTGGGTTCAATCCCCAGTACTATAAAAAGAAAAAAAAAAAAAAAATTGCAAGAACTAAAGTGCATTTTATTTGTTAGCAAAATTAAAATCTTGTTTGCCACTTTGACTTAGGCACTGGACAATAATTTCTTTCTTTCTTTTTTTTTTTTTTGGTACTGGGGATTGAACTCAGGGGCACTCACCACTGGGCCACATCCCCAGCCCGTTTTTTGTATTTTATTTAGAGACAGGGTTTCACTGAGTTGCTAAGTGCCTTGCCATTGCTGAGGCTGGCTTTAAACTCACAATCCTCCTGTCTCAGCCTCCCAAGTGCTGGGATTACAGGTCTGCGTCACCGTGCCCATCTACTGGGCAGTGATTTCTAATCTAAAATATTCTTAGAATTTAAATGAATATTACAAAGTTGATTGTCTTTAAAAATTTATATCTGAATTCTATTTTAAAATTTTTTTAAAAAAAATTTATTTATTTGCTTTAGTTGTACATAATGCGTTTATGTTTACGTGGTGCTGAGGATTGAACCCGGGTCGTGTACGTGCTAGGCGAGCGCTCTACCGCTGAGCTACAGCCTCAGCCCCTATTTTTAAATTTTTAAAATAGTATTTCTATTATAACATCCTGTCAGGCATTCTTTGTATCCTCTAGAATTTGTTTAAAGTGTAAGTTGTTCCAGTGATTTTTTCTGTTCCAGAATGTCCCAAATCAATGTGATCTTTCATGTTTGGCTACATTTTATCATCTCTTACAAGAGGAGACAAAGATGAGAGTATCTCTTCTTTGTACTCAGTCAAGTCTGAATTTTGTAACTCTCTTTAACATTTTTGGTTTCTAGTTTTCATAAACCACTAGAAGAACCAGTTTCGTTATTGAAACGAAGGGGCTCAGATGAGAAGATCCAGCAAAACCCCAGCTCTAATATCCCTGCTTGCATTAAACTTGCTGGCTCCTTCCTTCCCTGCCCCAGCCCTAACCTAACGTGTGATCTTGAGACTTTTGTTTAATTTCTTTGCTTGTTTCCCAGGTTATCTCAGACACCACTTTTAGACCCACTCTGAGCATCCTATGTTTGCATGCATCTGTAGCAGTGGTGATATTAAAAATTGCAGGGTTATTAGTATTTAATAATTTTCCTATTGTGATTGATAGGAGAAAAGGATTCGGTGCAAAAGGAAGAAGGATAACAATGAAATGTTTAATTGTAAAAATGTCATTAATAAAAAAGGGATATTTTCACTAATGGGACAGAACATGCCCCCTCTGTCTCAGGGCCTCTGCACATACTGTGTTCTTTGCAGGTGACTGTCTTTCTCCTCCTTCCCTCTCCCTGATGACCAGGTGTGACTACCTCCTAGAAGAATTCCCAGCCGGGCGTGGTGGCACACACCTGTAATCCCAGCACTTGGGAGGCTGAGGCAGGAGGATCACGAGTTCAAAGCCAGCCTCAGCAATGGTGAGGTACTTAGCAACTCAGTGAGACCCTGTCTCTAATAAAATATAAAAAAGGTCTGGGGATGTAGCCCAGTGGTTGAGTGCCCCTGAGTTCAATCCCTGGTACCAAAAAAAAAAAAAAAAAAAAAAAAAAAGAATTCCCGATTCTTTGTCCTTTTCGGGTCAAAGTGAGGGCCCTTCTTGTTTCAGTGGCTCTCTGGACAGTCCTGCCCTAGTCAGGTTTCAGGGGGTGGAGGCTAGCTTCTTGATGTCTTGCTGTCAGCAGGTTGACTGACGTCTAGGAAGTCCACGCCCATCTCATGTGCTGAGTGGGGATCTAGAGCAGAGCAGACAAAGGGAGTTTCCAGGGAACATTCTATCTCCAAACAGGGCAAAGGGGCAAGATACAAAGGAATAGGTGGGTGTAAATGAACCCCAGTGGGCATGGCTACTCCTAGAGCCACACCTTGTTATCCAAGCCCTGGAAAAGCCCAAGTCAAGAGTCCTAAAGCTTCCTTGTCAGGCAGCCGTGCCCTTTCAGATCCCAGTAAAGGCATCAGGACCGAAAGGTGCAATTACCTAGTGTAGCTTCCCACAGTCATGCCTTAACATCTCTGGAAAAGTGAATTCTGTGACATCTTAGTCTCTGTTGCAAATGGTGTGCAGAAACTCTTAGACCATTCTTACTCTGAGCTATGAGCACAGCTAGTTATGAAAACAGCTGGTTCTATCTTGAGTTTGTTATTGGCAAAGCCAAGGGATAGAGAGTTTTCAAGATTTAAGAGTATTTGGGGGTTAGTATAACTCTAATTGTTTGCTAATAGGATAGAGAAAGTCAAGCTTCATATTTGGCCTGTCTCAGTCAGTCAATTTTAGGTGCTTGTCCACAAAACCAGAACATGAGACATTCTAGTGATCCAGGAAGCTCTTACCCAGGTTTTGCTGTGAACTTTTGACAGGCTCTAGTTTATTAAAGACATTTTGGTAAGGTATCCTTTACCTAACCAACCAGAGTTGATTTTGCCTTCCAGGGGACATTATAGGTTGTCACTTAGGAGATGTTACTAACATCTAGTGGAAGGGACCAGGGATGCTGCTAAAATCCTGTGATATGCTGGATGGTCCCCCACAGAGAGGTGTCCTGTCCAAAATGCCAACCATGTCGAGGTTGAGAAATCCTGTCCTAAACCTTGGATAGGAATACCCTTAAAATGCTGGGGTTCCACAGGACTCAGTGCCAAACACATTTCTCACTCCATGCAGTGTATCTCTCATGTATCCCAAACCACCCCACTGGGCACTGAACCCCCGACCACTTTAGAAGGTAACTCCTCTCCAGCTGGTGCTTTCATGAAGAATCCTTTTATGGAAAATCTTTCATGAGAAATCTCCCAAGATCAGATGTTTCTACCTCCGGAAGACCTTGGTTCCAAGGTCTTACCCCTACCTCTGCTGCCATTTATTAGGTTCAAGCCACCATCCTCCCTCCCATCCCTGGACCATTCTAGTAGCCTCCTAACCAAGGTCTCCATTTCCACCCTGCCCTCTTCAACCCAGAGCTGCCAATCAGATGCTGGGTCTTGTCCACAGCCAGCAGCAAAACTTCTTAGTAGTTCTCCACTGCAGCGGTGACCGCTGGGACCCCTGCCTCCTCTTGTTACCTCCATTCTTGTCCTTCTCAGCTTCAGTATGGAGCGGGGCAAGTCCTTTCCTGTGCCAGGACCTTCACATTTGTTGCTGTCTCACCTGAAACACTCTTTCTCAGAACCTCTTCCTTATCTTTCACTTTGGGGCTTGTATCATTTCTCAGTGTATTCTCTGACCACTTCTATTAGGGGAGGTCCTTCCTAAACCAGGCATGGTGGCACACACCTGTAATCCTAGCTACTTGGGAGGCAGAGGTAGGAGGAAGATCACGAGTTCAAAGCTAGCCAGGGCAGTTGAGCAAGACCCTGTCTCAAAATAACTACGAAAAAGATAACCAAGGAGGTCCTCCAAGTTAGGCCCTCTGCTGTTTTCCTTATATTCATCAGAATGTAACCCTTTATTTATTTGTGGGATTATCGGTGTGCTGTTCCTGTGAGGCTGGACACTCCCTAAAGAGGGACCACATTGGTCTTGTTCATTATAGCTTGGTGGCTGACCAGGGCTGAGTCCTACTGTTGGAGTAATGTTAACATAATGTTGGTGAGAGTAGTTGCTGCTTGGTGGTGAGTGAATGATGACTAGATATGTATGAGGGAGGCAGTAAGAAATGTGAGCTGTGGGATCATGAGGAACGGAGTTGCTAACTCAGTTTCAGGAAGGTTCCCAAGGAGGGGTGACATTGGAGAGTCATGTTGAGAAGAATGATTTGGGGTTTCCCAAGCTTGGAAAATGACAAAAAGTTCCAGTTGGTGTAGGTGGGAGAAATGCTTGAAATCAAATGGATCCTAGAGAAAATCTGCTCTCTGGTCATGCCCACATACAGACGTATAGACCCCGTCAGGGGGTGCAACTTCCACCTTGTAGACCAGCAGTGTGTCAGACGTGAACCTCCTAAAGATCTTGTTAAAATGCCGATTTGAAGTTTGGTCATGGGCGAAGTTCTCCATTTCCAATAAGCTGTAGATGAGGCAGATGCTGCTGGTAGCAAGGACATAGAGAATAGGAGAAGACCAGACATGGTGACATTGCAGTAGCTCTGTCACCCAGTGTCCATTCACCCATAGTGCAAAAGCTGACTTCTGTTGTCTTCAACACTTAATTTTCTTTCAGATTGTCTCCTTACAGCTTTATTTATGTATTTTTGGTGGGGGATAGTGGGGATTGAACTCAGGGGCACACGACCATTGAGCCACATCCCCAGCCCTATTTTGTATTTTATTTAGAGACAGGGTCTCACCGGGTTGCTCAGCGCCTCGCTTTTTGCTGAGGTTGGCTTTGAACTTGCGATTCCTTCTGGTTTTATTTATGGCAACATCTATCAGGCATGTTTGGTACTTCAAAGTCCTTGTTCTCCATGGGCCTTCCTATATCATTAAAGGAATGGGGACGAGACTAGTTAAGCCCCAGGCGTCCATCTTGTTGTGTGCTGGTCATCAGTGTCAAAGGACCACAGCAAGCACGTTAGTACTTTTGTTAAACACCAAGCCTCCTCAATATTATCTTATCATCGCCTGCATTCCATCAGGTGCCCTGTCCCCTGCAATCTGCCAATTATTTGTGTTATAGTTTCTCAGTAGAGTATTTTTGGTCTGAATGGAGTATGATGGAACTTCCCTCCACCAGCCTTTGTATCTTTAGAAAAGACAAAGTAGGATTAATCCAAGCTAGCCATCAGTTGGAGGGTGAATTTGTTCTCCTAAAAAAAGTTATAATTGGGGCTGGGGTTGTGGCTCAGCGGCAGAGCGCTCGCCTTACATGTGCGCGGCCCAGGTTGGATCCTCAGCACCACGTAAACATAAATGCATTGCATTGTGTACAACTAAAGCATATAAATAAATATTTTTAAAAAATTATAATTAAGCAGCCGGGCGCGGTGGCGCACGCCTGTAATCCCAGCACTTTGGGAGGCTGAGGCAGGAGGATCACGAGTTCAAAGCCAGCCTCAGGAAGGGCGAGGCACTTAGCAACTCAGGGAGACCCTGTCTCTAATAAAAATACAAAAAAGGGGCTGGGGATGTGGCCCAGTGGTTGAGTGACCCTGAGTTCAATCCCCAGTACCACAAAAAAAAAAAAAAAAAAAAAAATTATAATTAAGCAGATGAACTTCACATTGTCTGGAGCCTCCTTTAAGATGCATCCTGCATGAGTCATTGAGGAATTTCTGTGTGTGGGTGTGGTCATTCATTCTTGGCTTTCTGATAGATGAAGTCCTCAAACTTGGATGCACCTTAGAACCACCTGGGAAAACATAAAAAATGTTGATGTCTGACCTGAGCACTTCACTTCCGGAGATTCTAGTTGATCAAACAGGGAGACACTTAGGGCAATTCTAGTGTATAGTCAAGATAGAACTGTTTGGGAGGTAGACAGTGTCAGAGCCTATACCATTTATACCATGTTTTTAGTGTACCAGAAATTTGCTTGGGCCAACCAGGCACAGTGGTACATGCCTATAATCCTGGCATAGCAGGAGGATGAGGCAGGAGGATCTCAAGTTTGAGGCCAGCCTCAGCAATTTAGCGAGATCTTAAGCAACTTAGCAAGATCCTGTCTCAAAATTAAAAAGAAAGGGCCTTGGGTTTGTGGAAATGTCTACATAGAAACCTGTAGTGGGAGTGATTGAAATAAACAAAGTGTAAAAGAAGGATGGAATTCTGCAACACATCAGTCGTGGGTGGCCTTGATCAAGACACTGAACTTCATAGCTCAGGTCCGTGGAGTCATTTGCTTATGACAAAGGGTTTCCACTTGCAATATTTTTTTTTCCTCAAGAATTCTTAGGAGAACAGGGAACCGGGCCCCTCTGGCCCTCTCTGCACAGTCTTGCATTGTTTGTACTCAGCTGCAGCATCCTTGCGGCCTGTGGTCCTCCCACAGGTTTCCTGGGCTGGGTCACTTGTGTGTGGCTTCCAGGCTCCCAAGCTTCCTGGCCAGCTTGTCCTCTCCTGGAATTACTGTATTGAGCTTTAACGGTGTGTGTTGGGGCTGTCACCCCATGAGATGTAGCGAGAGGGTCACCATAACTTCTTCCTCCCTAGTTCATGACAGAAGGCCTTCAGTAATGAATGAATGAAGTAAGTATTTGGACATTTTCTTTAACAACTCTGATAGCTCTAAAATAGGTTGGTCTGTTTTATGATTTTAACTACTTTGTAGTATTGCCAAAATTCAATGAAACGCTCCAGACAGGGGTGAATCAGTCTCGAGAATAAACATAGGATCAAAGTAATCCACCTATTGGCAAGAAAGAAAATTCATGCTACACCTCGCCCTAGACCAGGACCCCAGTCCTGACTGCTGGGCATTGTAATCACTCCAGGGACTTTTGAAAAAAGTAGAACTTCCTGTATCTTCTCCCTTCTCTGTCTGAAGTCTCCAAGTGATTTTGAAGCAGATGAATCAGGACTTAAGGTCTGCTTTTTGGTGCTGTTGGAGATTACTCATATTTCAGCAGTGAATGATTTTCAAACCTGTTTGTAGCCAGGTGCAGTGGTGCACACCTGTCATCACGGCAAGTGGGGAGACAGAGGAAGGAGGATCACATATTCCAGGCCAGCTGGGCAATTTAGTGAGACTGTGTCTCAGAATAAAAACTAAGAAGGGCTGGGATGTAGTTCAGTGGTAGAGCACTCCTGGGTTCAATCCCCAGTACTGCAAAACCCAAAAGCAGGAACCAAAAAGCCCCATTTTTATGAATTGTAAACAGCTGGCTGATCTCAAAGCAGCCTCAGCTGAGCAGCCGCAGTGTCCAGGCCACACACATTGCTGAGAAGAGGAAGTTGCCTTCTGTTTAAATCATGCCCTATCAGGGACGTGGCTATTGAGACTGGACTCTTGACCACTTGGAAGTCATTTCCTAATCAGTCAGCATGAGGAGAGGAGGAGGAGGGCTGGGTGTGCCTGAAAATGAAAGAAGGAAAGACATACAGAACCACATCCCCCCACTGTGAGGGTGAGACTGTCCCCAGATGGCCTCAGTTTTTCCCATAGCGTGTGTGATATTATTGCCATCAGGCAACCCCTTTGCTAAAGCCAATCAAGAGATTTTTGAGAGTTGCGAAATTTTAAGGATCAAGCAAGTGTATTTTGTGGAGTTTAAATGAAATCTCAGGCTGGGGCTGTAGCTCAGTGGTAGAGCGCTTGCCTAGCATGCGTGAGGCACTGGGTTCAATCCTCAGCACCATATAAAAAATAAATAAAATAAAGGCATTCTGTCCATGTACAACTACAAAAAATAAAATAAAAATAAATGAAATCTCAAGTGGAGCCGTGGAACACTCCAGAATCTGGATGGCCATGTCCAGACTCCCCAGTTTCTCTTTGTCCTGGCCTCCCGGCCTGCCAGCCCTGTCTTGGAAGCCCGCCCATCACAGTTTTAATTGTTAAATTCCCGGAGCGTGAATATATGTAAACATACAACAGGATGTTCCTCCCAGCTGTGTGGAGGACTGGAGCCAGCAAGACGGCCTCCTCCTTCAAATTGAGTAAAAACTTCAGCTACGTTTACAGGAATGATAAAGTCATTCATTTTCATTTTTAAAAGGACTTTAACAACTTCCACAGGTTGAGTACATTTTCATCCACTTCTGGACTTACTTGAGTTAGTAGTATAAGGTGTTAAAAAAAAAAAAAAAAACTTGGTTTACCTTTTGCGACTTCAGATTTTGAACACTATATTTATTGACATCTTTCAAAGCCGTTTTACATTTACAAACAAACCTGTAAAATTTGAGATTCTTAATAATCGATATGTAATGAGAATCACAAACATGGACTTTAGTCCCTTGCTTTTTTCAGCTACTGAGGTCTACCATTTATAATAGGTTTATCAGAAAGGGAATATTTACCATGAGACCTATTTCTTTTCTTTTCTTTCTTTTTTTTTTTTTTCATTAAATAAGTTAAAAATTGATAATGAATTGTGCTAAGAATAAGAATAAAAACAACAAGTTCATTGTTGCTAACACAAAATAGTGAGCCTTAGGCCATAGCTGATATCAACTTCAGATTTTACTAGTTAATTTTAAATTTTATTTTTGCCTCTTCTGGCAGCCCTCCAGTTCTGTCTGTGAGTGCGCATAGTTCTTTGCCTTTCTGATTCTGGTTTGAGTGAAGTCATTTCCCTCTGGTTTTCATTTTACTGCCAGATTTCTTCTGCTTGTTCCAAAAAAGCCCTCTCAAACCGCTTTTGACCAAATTTGGTCGCTGCTAAAGCATCTCAGGATTCTTGTGTAATTTCTCTCTGGTTTTCATTTCACTGCTTGACTTCTTAGGCCTCTTCCATAAAAGCCTCCTCAAACTACTTTGGACCAAATTTGGACCCTGCTGAAGTATCTGCTTAGGTATAATTTCGTGACTGCCTCCCCTGATGGATGATTCTCCCCTTGAGTGGAAGTTAGGTCTAGTGAGGCCCTTCTAATGAAGAGCATGTGGTCATGGTGGTGGGGTGTGACTTCGGAGGCTAGGGTACAAACAGAACCTACATCCCTGCTGCTCGACTTCTCTGCTTCTCTCCCTTGCTCTGAGAGAAGCCAGCCTCCCTCCATGTTGGATCTGCCTCATGGAGAGACACGTGGCAGAGAACTGAGGTGTCCTCCAGCCAACAGCCCATGAAGAACTGAGTCCCGCCTGTCAGGTAGTAGCTAGCAGTGAGCAGTGACATGCTTGGTAAGGTCATAAAGTGTTCTCTAAATTACCTCGGGGCCCTTCTTTGTGATAAGGTCAAAAAAGTGTTCTTTAAATTACTTTAGGGTCCTTCTTTAAACTATCTTAGGAAATCAAATGGTGGAATTTAATCTGTAGAAGACAAACAAAGGTAAAGGAGCTATTTGTAAAACACGTCAAGAGAAAAGGATTCGTGGGACTAACTCTAATTCATGGGACAGGGTCCACTGAAGGTGATGTGAAGTTAGGATTTATGGGTATAATATAGGTGTCTCCAATTGTCTGGGAAGGAAGATTCCTTTAGTAGAACAGGTGCATGAAGGTAGTAACTTCTGACCAGCTATTGACCCCAGTACCCACATCAACATGGCATTGACTTATAGATGAAGCCCCCCTAAATAGGATGGCCACCATGAAAGTTCTGGAGAGGACCAACTAAGGTCAGAAACTCCACCGCCCCAAGTGAAGGAGGAGCTGAACACTCGATTGACAAAGGTTGCTGAAGGAGGACCCTAGTTTTCAAGTTAACTATAAAATAAAAGTAAATATGGGGACAACATTGTCTCCTTTGTCGTTCTCTGCTTAGAGATGCCCCCCCCACACACATATTCTCTACTTAAGCCTCGTTTTGCTATTACTTTATTTTTTCACCTGTGATAAAGTTCTCTTGCATGACTTTTGGTGTCTGACTTTAAGTTTTCTTGTGTCGCAACACAAGAACCGAGGTTTGGAGTTTCAGCTTCCTGCTTTCTGTGACACTGCCAACAACCTGAGAGTTCGCTCGGAATTGGATCCTCCCCGAGTGAACTTTCAGGTGACTGTAGTCTGGGTGACACCTTGATTGTACCTTGTGAGAGATCCTGGGCCATGCCCTGCTTGCCAAGCATCAGAAACTGAGATGATAAATGCTTGTGTTCTATACTGCTACTGCTAAATTTTGGCATGTTTTGTTAGTCAGCTATATCTAACTAATATGAGGACAAAGACTTAAAGTTCAGCTCCTGCCTTTGGGGAGCTCACGGTTTATCTAATATAATTTCTTTGGTGGTCAGGCATCACTGATAAGTCAAGATGTGAACCCATTACCCTTATTTAGTTTCTGATAGAGGGCTCTAACAAAAATAGTTTCCAGGGCTGTGGTTGTGGCTCAGTGGCAGAGTGCTCGCCTCGCACATGCGTGGCCCGGGTTCGATCCTCAGCACCACGTAAACATAAATGCATTGCATTGTGTACAACTAAAGTAAATAAATAAATATTTTAAAAAATAGTTTTCCAAACTTCAGTTTTTGTCCCACATATTTCTTTAGTTTAATTTTTTTTTTTGTATAAGCAATACATGCAAGAGATGCAACCTTCACCAAGTACAAAAGGGTGTCAAGTGTGAGATGTGCCTCCTTGCCTTCTTTGACCCCGTCACTCAGTCCCCTTTTCCAAAGGTCTCAGCCATTCCCAGTTCACTGGTTAACTTTGTAGTGAAGGTCTACACGTTTCCAAACATGCACAAACATGCCCCTCGCCCCCCAACAAATGGCAGTGGAATTTAACAGATTCTACAGATTCAATTAAATTTGCCTAGATAGAGACAGATAGAAATCAGATTGAAATCTTTGCTGGTTTCTGCCTTGGGAATCCGCTCTCAGTAGATAAGAACTGGAGGAAACAGCTGGGAAACTTCAGAAAGAAAAGAAAGTGGTCAGCCACCTGCAGCATAAGAGTAGGGCTGGGGAGGGCTTCAGAGAAGGCTTCTGGTTTACCCACTTGCCTTTGGGCAGAAACACCCAGGTATGTTTCTCTTGAGAAGCTTCTATAATGACATTTGCTATTGACCTTTGGGGAAGGCGGGGTGGGAGGAGTAACTCTCTGTATTAGAACAGGTACCAATCGTTCCAGTTTTTTCTTTTAATATTTCCAGAGGGCTTCACCCTAAGAACCCTTCTTATTGTGAAAACTTGCTTTATCTTTGTTGGTTTTGCAGTGCTGGGGATCAAACCAGGGCCTCCTGTTTGCTAGGAAAGCACCCCACGGGCTGCGCTCCTAACCCCAAATTCCATGGTTGATCCTGGTCACTTCTAAGGAGTTAATGTGACTCTGAGCTAGATGGGGACTGGGTGCTGAGGACAGAGGCAAAGAGAGGGAAGGCCTTGCTGTTGGACTTCCACTTTTTTTTTTTTTGGTGGTACCGGGGATTGAACTCAGGGGCACTCGACCACTGGGTCACATCCCCAGCCCTTTTTTTGTATTTTTATTTAGAGACAGGGTCTCACTAAGTTGCTAAGTGCCTCGCCATTGCTGAGGCTGGCTTTGAACTCGCGATCCTCCTGCCTCAGCCTCCCAAGGTGCTGGGATTACAGGTGTGCGCCACCGCGCCCGGCTTTGGACTTCCACTTCTCTCTGTGCCCCAGGCCTGATCTGAGTCCCTGAGTGTTATTAATTGGGTTGGGGTGTCCCAGGCTACAAGAACAAGAGTTGATCTCTTCCCTGGCTGGCCTGAGACCTTGCCTGAGACCCTTGCCACACGTCATAACCTGCTCCTGGCTCGGTATCCTTTCTGTGAAGTGAAGGTGATAAAACAAATCATTAAGCCAGATCATTAAACCAACTTCATGGAAAATGCAGATAATACATGCCCAGCAGGAGGGTGACTTAGGAGTTTGAGGTGGTGTTATTATTCCAGGCATTACCTTTACACTGACAGGTGGCATGCCAAACAAGTCGCAGTGGAGGCCAAGTGGACAGACTGGCTGAACGCAGAGGTCAGGTTTGTTTCCTGTGTGTGGAGTGTTAGCTCAAAAGTGAATTGAATCCTAAAGTTGACTTACCTGGTTGTTATGCCAAGTAATAAGAAGAACTAATCCTGTTTATTTTTTTGTTTGGAAACCATAGAAAAAGGAGCCTTCAAATAAATCATATACGGTTGTTTCCAACGACTCCTGCTGGCTTTTATTGGAATCCAGTATCCGTCTACGTCTTGTGCTGGTGCCTTACTAGATTTTTTCTTTTATTGTGACTAAAGCAACATGGGAGAGGACAGATTTTAAATGTTTGCTTAATTACGTCACTGCTCCCCAACAGAGTCTCTTGCTTTAGGTAGAAGAACCAATTAATGTTTCTTTATTTTAGGCCAATCATCTGTGACTCTGATAATGTGGTCTGAGAATTCCTCCCTCCTCTCCTTCCCCCCTCCTTCCTTCTCTCTCTGCCTCTTTCTCCTCCCTCTTCCTTCTTCTTCTTCTTCCTCCTCCTCTTCTCCCCATCCCTCTCCACATATTTGAGTGCCTACTATGTGCCAGGCTTGCCTAAATGTTTTGGATGCAGCAGAAATAAAAAGAGTCAAAGTCCCTTATTTCCTGCCCCGATGGTGCCTTCATCCTTGTGTAGAGGGACAGAGGAAACCAACACGTGGCATGAACATTTATCACGTAATGACACGTGCAATTAGAAAAATAGCATGAGGAGTAGAAGAGGCGAGGGCTGACTAGTTTGTTCAGGTGACTGGGAGGCCTCACGAGTAAGGTGCCCTTTCATCCAGTCGATGAGTATCTGTGCCCTGGTTCCTGTGTTTTGGGCTCTGCTCTCAGGGCTGGGGATGTATCTGAGTGACAGGAAGAGAGTGAGCTGGTGGAGAGAGGCAGATCATCCAGGCATTTAGAGTCTGTCCAAAGATGGGACGTGCTGTGGGACACAGTGTAAAGAAAGGATCCCCAAGGTTGGGGTTGCATAGTTCAAATGTGGTGGCATTTGGGCAGCTTCCCCAAAAAGGCAACATTTGAGCTAAGGTGGTGTCTCCAGGGGCCGAGTCCTGTGGCTGCTGGGGAAGATGGGCACAAGGACAGATAATGCCTAATACTGGGGGCGGGGGTGATGTTCCAGATGCTACCAGGAGCAGAGAGGGTGTGTGGACAGAGGAGAGGGAGTGAGGGTGGAGGAGAGGAAAAGAGAGTGGGTAGATCTGGGGTTCACTCTGAGAGAAATGAGGACCCATGGCAGGCAGGGCTTTGAGCTAAGGGGTAACAAGATGTTTCTGAATGAACCCATCTGCTCTCCATGTTCAAGTCAGCCTGGAGATGCCTGGGATCCTGGTGACAGGTAATGGAACTTCAGCCAGGCAGGGAGCAGGGAGATGGGGAGAGGTTTTAGGTTCTGGAAACCTTTGAAAGGCAGAGCCAAGAGTGGATCCAGCACAGGGTAGAGAAGAGAGTCCAGACATCTCCGGTGTTTGGCCAGAGCTCCTGGAAGGGTGGGGTTGCCTTTCACTGAAGTGAGGGAGCCTGGGAGAAAAGTGGGGTTAGTAGTGGGGATGAGCTGGGCGCATTGGTGCACACCTGTAATCCCAGTGGCTCTGGAGGCTGAGGCAGGAGGATCGTGAGTTCAAAGCTGGCCTTAGCAAAAGCGAGGCACTCAGCAACCCAATGAGACCCTGTCTCTAAATAAAATAGGGTTGGGGATGTGGTTCAGTGGTCAAATGCCCCTGAGTTTAATCCCCAGTACCCACCCCACCGATAGTGGGGATGAGAAGCTCTGTTATGTTTGAATCAAGAGTTGAAGTTTTAAAGTTAGCTTCCTTTGGCAATATGGAAAGACAAGGAACCACAAAATACTCTTTAACAAAATACTAAGCATGTGTAGCATCTGTTGCCAAAGTATATATCCTAATGGGAAGAGGATACTGAAAACTTGCTTGCACTCTTTTCTTCCCTGATGTTCTTCCTCCCAGCCCCCAGCCCCCATGAGAGTGTGGTGAAATGCTGCTGCTTGGCCAAGGGACCACCCCACCCCTCCTCTGCTGCACTCCTCCTTGGCCTCTGTCCTTGTCCACTATCTGTAGAGGACAGTAGGAACTTGCTGCAATCTTGTCTTGGCCAAAGATTAGCACTGTCTCTTCCTGGAGTCGCTGGTCAGGGTTATCATTTCCAAAGTGCTCATCTGATTGGGACAGTTCCAGTCGGGGAGGACCCAGGCTTTTCGCTGGATGGGCTCTCCGCCTTCTCACCTCCACCGGTGCTTCAGACCTCAGTGCCCAGCTCATTTATTGAGGGACATCTTCCTAGCCTCCTCTTCTCTGCTCTAAGTCCTTATTGTCCCTGGTACTCCTCCATCAGTGGAAAGAAATATTTCTGTGGGTTAGAATCCTGTCTGCCCCCTCAGTCTTCAGCTTCCTGGGGACAGGAGCCAGGCTGCTCTCCTGCAGCTAACTGAGCACCTGTCATGGAGTCGGGTGTCACCTGCTCTGGGCTGGGAAGCCTCCAATGGCCTCTCCTTCTCGGTGCGTGAATTCCAAATGCCTCTAACCCACAGGCCTTCCCAGCTTGCCTTGGTGTGCTCTCCAGCTTCTTGTAACCACTGTTGTCCTCGTCCCTCTGCCTAGTTACACTGCAGTAATTGAGCTACTTCTGTATACTATAGTGGGGCCGATCCTATGCCCCAGGTGTCCTCTTGAATGCCTTCTCCTTTCACTCTCTCCCCCCTGCCAACCTGCCCAGGGCCCCACTGGATGTTCAAGGCCCAACTCAAATGCCATCCCTACCCCACCCCTCACTGGTCATCAGGTCAATGGTGCTCTCTGCACTCTCCGTCTAGCACCAGGAGCCATGAGTTCCAGTTAGGCCACTGTTCCTGCATAGACTGCAAGTGGATGGTGGAGGTTGGGGTCAATATTTCCTTTGTCCTTACATTCCTTTTTTTTTTTGGGGGGGGGTACCGGGGATCAAACTCAGGGGCACTCGACCATTGGGCCACATCCCCAGCTCTTTTTTGTATTTTGTTAGAGACAGGGTCTCACTGAGTTGCTAAAGTGCCTTGCCATTGCTGAGGCTGGCTTTGAGCTTGCAATCCTCCTGCCTCAGCTTCCCAAGGGCTGGGATTACAGGCATGTGCCACCATGCCCGGCTTGTCCTTACATTCTTATCTGCAGAGACTTTCTAGACTTATATATACAGGCACTTTATATACTATGTATGTTTATATCTTTCATGTATTTACCTTTACATACTTGTGTATATTTTATATCTTTTATATGTTTATATACTTATCTTTAGATACTTTATGTGCTTATATACTTCATATAAATATATATGCTTTATTAAAAATTATATATTTACATATAAAAATGATATACTTTATATGTAAAAATTACTTATTTTATTGATTGATTTGGGAGTAGTAAAGGAAACAGTGAATATTAATATTTTAGGGGGTTTGTTTCCTATGATTAATTATTTTTGTTTTGTTTTGTTTTGGTACTGGGGATTGAACCCAGGGCTGCTCTACCAATGAGCTACATCCCCTGTCCTTTTTTTTTTTTTTTTTTTTTTTTTTTTGGTACCGGGGATTGAACTCAGGGGCACTTGACCACTGGGCCACATCCCCAGCCCTTTTTTTTGTATTTTATTAGAAGCAGGGTCTCACTGAGTAACTAAGTGCCTCGCCATTGCTGAGGCTGGCTTTGAACTCGAGATCCTCCTGCCTCAGCCTCCCAAAGTGCTGGGATTACAGGCGTGCGCCACCGCGCCCGGCTTCCCCTGTCCTTTTTTTTTCAATATTTATTTATTTGCTTTAGTTATACACAATGCATTTATTTTTACGTGGTGCTGAGGATCAAACCCGGGCCGCGCGCATGGTAGGCGAGCGCTCTACCGCTGAGCCACAATCCCAGCCCCCCTGTCCTTTTTATTTTGGGACAGGACCTCACTAAGTTATTGAGACTGGCCTCAAACTTGCCATCCTTCTGCCTCAGCCTCCGAAGTCACTGGAATTACAAACAGGTGCTACCATGCCTGACCCTAGTATTAATTTTAACTCTTCTGTGAGTAACAAAGTTACAGATTTGGCCTCAGAAAACTTGGGAAGGTTTTTTTTTTTTTTTTTTTTTTTTTTTAATATTTATTTATTTGCTTTAGTTGTACATGGTGCATTTATTTGTATGTGGTGCTGAGGATCGAACCGGGCCATGCACATGCTAGGCGAGCGCTCTACCACTGAGCCACAGCTCCAGCCCTTGTGAGGGTTTTTTTTTTTTTTGGGGGGGGGGGTTAGTTTTTGTTTTCCTTTTTTAGCATAACTTTTAGGAAAGTTTTTAAGAATCAAAACCAATGTAATAGACTTCTTTATATAAACCAATAGAACATAGTTTTTAAATATAAACCAATTTAAATACTTCTTTGGAATATAGACACTGTAGCCATGCTTTCTGAGGGCTATTATGTTGATGACTGTCTTTATCACAACATCTGTGGTGGGAACTGGAACTCTACACACAGGTTTATTTGCCTCAAAGCTAAAGGTACACCCTGTTGATTCCCTCCCAGAAGTTTCTAGAGAGTTTCTTTGCCCTGGGCTGTGCTACTTTGGGAATGTGTTTCTTTCTGGTTGTTCTTACCACACTGCTAAGTGTGCCCTTGATGTTACTGGAGAACTAATTTATCTTGTTTGATTCTACTCATATCTTTGGAAAATGAATGCGTTCTCATCAGCCCATTGGTTTCCAAGGTCAGGAATTACAGTAAGATTTCGACCTGAGGCCCTTCCCTATGCACCCTGCCACTTGTGTGGACTGAGTGAATCATAAGGCCCAGAGGACAGCTCGTCACTTATCAGAAAGGAAGCTCTGCTGTTGGCTTTGGAAGTGCACTTGCTTAAAAATAACCCCTCAGCCAGTTTTTTGGAAACTTGAGTAAGGGAAACTCGATGATCTCAGGTCATTTGGGAATTATAAAAAAAGGGGAATTGAGAGACCAGGAAGTCAGGGAATTGTGTCCCACGTCCAGTACTGAGAAGGGAGGTGTTATCCTGGTTCCTTCCCAAGCAGCAGGGGAAAGTAGGAACATCTCAGAGATGTTTGTAGAAATGATTGTCCACTTTCACTTTGTGGGCTTAATAAGACCACGTGAGTGTGCGAGTGATCTTACGCATCCAGTCAAGTAGTTTGTCTGCATGAGAAATAGCTCTATTTTGATTTTATGAAATGGTTGTGAAAAAAGGTTCACCATCTTGTGGGGCATGGTGGTGCATGCCTATAATCCCAGCAGCTTGGGAGGCCGAGGCAGAAGAATCTTGAGTTCAAAGCCAGCCTCAGCAATGGCAAGGCGCTAAGCAACTCTGTGAGACCCTGTCTCTAAATAAAATACAAAATAGGGCTGGGGATGTGGCTCAGTGGTTGAGTGCCCCTGGGTTCAAACCCCAGTACCAAAAATAAATAAATAAATAAGATTTACCATCTTAATTCTCATCATTTGCAACCAGCACTGAACCCTGACTTTCTCCTGAGAAGAGTTAAAGTCCTTATCTTTAGTAAAGAGGTAACACTAAATTACCCATGTCTGGCTGTCCATTATGTTCTGTTCCATTTCCGTAACACTGGAGCATGTCAGCTTATTTTAACCTAGAGAAGTGTGTATGTGTGGATCCTCCCTGCCCCCACCCCAGTACTGGGGATTGAACCCAGGGGTGCTCTACCACTGAGCAACATCCCCAGCCCTTCTTATTTATTTATTTAGAATGTTGATCCATGGTCTTGTTAAGTTACCCAGGCTGCCCTCCAACTTGAGGCCCTCCTGCCTCAACCTCTTGAACAGCTGACATTGCACGGCACACCTGGATGTATATGGCCATGAACTTGGAATCAGCATGGAAGAGGGAGGGGATTAGATCTTGATCTCCTGTCAGGGCAGATCTGCGAGGAGAGAGATCATTGAAAATCGAGGAGTCTTTAAGGTAGAGAGGAGTTCCAACAATGCTGGGGGTGGTGGGTATGGCCAGGCGCAGACTGCTGGTCAGTGGTTTTGAGCAATGCAGACACTGGCTCTTCTTTCTTTCCCTTCCCCTCCCCTTTACCTGACTAGGTGGAAGACTGTTGAACAAAGAGGCTGTGTCTGGCCTGCCTGTGTATTCTTCCTAAAGCCACCTGTTCCTTAACATCAGGACCAGAACACCAGACACTTGGGAGAATCCATCTCACACACTGGGAACCTTCCAGATTCTTAAGGGGAGTGTGTGTGTGTGTGTGTGTGTGTGTGTGTGTGGGGAGGGCTTTTACCAGGCTCCTCAGTTCCTTCCCAAGCAGCTGGGAAAGTAAAGACATCTCTGAGTTGTTATTTATAGAAATTATCACCCTCTTTTGCTTTCTGGGCTTTGTAACCATTAGGGCGATTGCTGCTAAGAGTTAAACTTTTCTCTTGGGGCGTGTGTTTCATTTTACAGCATAACTCATTTCCTCCTTGCATCAATTTCCATTTTTGTCCTTGGCGCAGGGCTTGTTACCATCTTGGCATGCCACCATCTCTTCCCTTTTATATTTAGAATTTAGAGTAAGGATTAGCAAATGTAATATTTTGAATCCTGCATACTGACTTAGGTTGGTAAAATACACAATAGGGAAAGCTTTAAAAGCTTAGCTTTGTTGGCACATAAGCAGTAAAAATAGCCTTTTAGAATTTTAATCTGGGAGATATTTTTTCTCTCAATTCCTGTGGCCTGCTAATTTTAGGATTTGGGGATGGCTTTGGAGAATACGTGTGATTCTAGGATTCTTCTTAGTGGATTGAAAAAAAATAATCCTTCTATCTCCTTATAGAAATTGTATCTAGGATGTTGTTAGCTTGAACATATGAGGAACTGTCAGTTGTCTAGTTTTAATACTCTACGTGTTTTTTTTTTCTTATCAATTTTGAAGTGTGCTTTATTTTCATGAATGAAGTAGCAAACCAATTGCTTGGTGGTTTAAGATGCCCATCTTACAGCCAACCTACTTATGACATCTTGGATTTCCTGGACAGGCACTGTCCAAAAGGAGTTTCCACCCTGATGGAAGAGCTGTGTATTTAGCCACTAGCCACATGTGACTGTTGAGCACTTCAGATGTGGCAAGTATAATCAAGGGACCGGCTTTTAACTGATTTTTGACTGATTACACTTAAATAGCCTCACGTGGCAACTGGCTACTGTATTGGAAAGCACTGTGGCTCTGGGCTATACGTGCCCGAAACAACATGCCTCTTGGGCAGCCGGCGGCTTTCTGAGGGGATAGAGCTTGCTTCTGGGAGGTGCTTCTAGAATCAGGCTTGTGCCGCTGCTGCTTTCCCAACCCCTGGGCTGTGTGTATGCTGGACCTGAGCCCTCCCAGGGAGGTGATGGGCTGGCCTTAGTTCTGAGAGCTCCAATCCTTAAATGCCAAAAACCTGGCTGAGACTGGCTCCCTGTTGCCCGAGGATAAACTCTAAGCTCCTTAACACCCTTTGTGATCTCCCTCGCCCACCTCTCCCCTGTTTACTCATCACTTTCTCCCATCCCCCAGCCCATGACTTAGGAAGACTTTCAATTCCAACAACAGGTGGCGTGCAGTCTCATTTCTAGACCTTTCCATGCTCTGTGTCCTCAGCCTGAAATGCACTTTCCCTTCCCACTAGCTGGCTCGCTCCTACACATCCTACGGGTCCTGGTTCAGATCTCAGTCCCTGCAGCACCTCTGCTGGGGATTTCTTGACCCCTTTCAGGACAGATGGGTGTTCTCACTGCTATGCATCCCCAAGAGGATCAATATAAAAGCACCTTCCCAAGCCGGGCACGGTGGCGCATGCCTGTAATCCCAGCACTTTGGGAGGCTGAGGCAGGAGGATCGCGAGTTCAAAGCCAGCCTCAGCAATGGCGAGGCACTTAGCAACTCAGTGAGACCCTGTCTCTAATAAAATACAAAAAAAGGGCTGGGGATGTGGCCCAGTGGACGAGTGCCCCTGAGTTCAATCCCCAGTACCACAAAAAAAAAAAAAAAAAAAAAAAAGCACCTTCCCCTCTTCTATTGAAATTGCTGATTTATGTACAAGTCTCTCTTTTTATGTGAGAGCTTCTCAAAGTGTGGACCCCTGGACCAGCGGTCTCAACATTACCAAGAAATGCACATTCTCAGGCCCTGGCTCAGAACTCCTGAATCTGAAATTCTGATGGTGGAGTCTAGCAATTTTGGCAATCCCTCCAGGGGATTCTGGTGCACACGAGAGTTTGAGAGCCACTGGACTACCCCCAAACTCCATGTAGAGAGACCCTTGATTACCTGTTTGCCACCCTAGTCCTAAGCACATAGCCTGGCCTAGAGGAGTAGACACTCAAGAACACATCCAGACAGGAAATCTCAGTTATGCTTTGGGCAACTTGTCTGGTCTTGAAATTCTTTTAGCTGAAATTAACTTTAGTCTCTTTTTCTTTCTCCAGAGGTGATTTAAAAAAAAAAAAAAAATCTGGTACTTTAAAAAACTATTATTATGGTAGCATATACATAACATAAAATTGACCTAAAGATTTTAGGGCTGGGAGTATAGTTCAGTGGTAGAACACTTACAATACAAGAAGCCCTAGGTTCCATCCTCAGCACCAAGCACATGTGTGCACAAACACACACACACAGACATTTAACCAATTTAACCATCTTGAAGTGTACATTTAGTTCAGTGGCATTATGTGCAGCTTCACATGGTTGTATAATCCTTCCCATCATCCATTCTAGAATGGGCTGATTGATACTTGGTACTCATTAAACAAAATCAAAATCTGTACTTAGGAAACATCTTCCTTTTCCACCCACCCTGCTACAGCCTCTGGCGACCACCATCCTGCTCTGTGACTATGAATTTGACTGCTCTAAGAAATTCACATAAGTGGAATCATACAGTATGACAGCTTACTTACATAATGTCTTAGAAGTTTATCTAATGTCATAGCATGTATCAAATTTTCCTTTTTTTTTTTTTTTTTTTTTTTTTTTTTTGGTGGTACCAGGGATTGAACTCAGGGGCACTCCACCACTGGGTCACATCCCCAGCCCTTTTTTGTATTTTATTAGAGACAGGGTCTCACTGAGTTGCTAAGTGCCTCACCATTGCTGAGGCTGGCTTTGAACTTGCGATCCTCCTGCCTCAGCCTCCCAAAGTGCTGGGATTACAGGCGTGCGCCACCGCGCCCGGCTATCAAATTTTCCTTTTTAGAGTATTCACTTGAATTAAGTAATGAGGACTTACTTTGAACAATTTACTAATGTGCATTGCCTAGCAAATGTGAATTTAAAAATACTAAGTAATCTAGTGTTTTAGACTTGGAAATTCAATCCAAACCCACAGTTTGGAGGAAAAAAAAAAAAAATACATGTGACTGGCTCAACATTCATTTTATTGAATGTTTTAATTTTAAAGATGATTTTTTTTAATTTTAGGGAAGATTTTTCTTTTTGGAGAAGATTAAGACAATTTGTATTTAACAATCTGTCTTTAAAGATTAAAATATGTCAGGAAAAATTTTTCCTTTTTAAAGCTGAATAATTTTTCATTGCAGGTATATTCCACATTTTGCTTATCTAATCATCAGATAGCTATTTGGGTTGTCTCTACTGCTTGGTTGTTGTACATAATGCCTCTGTGGACATAGGTATGCAAATATCTACTCAAATACTGCTTTCAATTATTTTGAGTATATACCCAGAAGTGGAATTGCTGGATCATAATAATTCTTTTTAATTTTTAAAGGAGCTGTCATGCTGTTTTTCACAGTGGCTGCACAATTTTACATTCACCAGCAATGCACAAAAAGTTCCAACTTTTTCATGACTGCATGGTGATGCACTCCTATAATCGCAGCAACCCAGGAGGTTGAGGCAGGAGGATCACAAGTTCAAGGCCAGCTGCAGCAACTTAGGGAAACCCTATGTAATTTCATAAGACTGTCTCAAAATAAAAAAAATAAAAAGGATTTGGGCTATAGTTTGGTGGTAAAGTGTCCCTGGGTCCAATACCAAAAAAAAAAAAAAAAAAAAAAAAAAAAAAAAAAAAAAAATCCAACTTTTTCACATCTTGCCTTACACTTATTTTCTATTGTTTGGCAACTGAATACTTAAAAGAGAAAAGTTAATTAAAGAATTATGCAGAGAAAGAGAAAATCTCCATTTTTTTCCTCCAAACTTTTTAAGTGTATTTGTTTGATCAATGAAAACTTACACAATACCCATAATATAACAAGTTACTGAACTGAAAGAAAAAACATCACTGGTATTTATTCCACTTAGTCCCATTTGGTCCTAACAAAATTGAAAATGTTTGTTAGAATTTGGGAAAAAAATGCATATGAAAACTTACAGGTTGAAATGTTACTATTAGTTCCTGATATGGTTTGTGGAACCAGACTCCATCTTTAGAGAATAATATTTTGGTGGTGACCATTTCCATTCTCAGAATTTATGTTAAGGAAATAACTAAATAACTGGGCAAACATGCATATTCAAAGAGCATCTTTTTCCCCACTCAGATTCTCATTAAAGCCCCTAACTTTATAGAATGTCCTGATCTTCAGATCAGGAGAAGTAATCTCTATGCAGGTCTGGCTGCCATCCCTCAGATATTTAAATATCAATGTAAGGGTATAAAGTCTTAGAAACTGATACTCATAATATTTGGGAAGCACATTCTTACACACTTGGCATCTTAAGTTACAGAAAAAAGATACCCTATGTTCTAAAAAAGAAAACCGAAATAGCAAAAAAGTAGATGCTTCTCTTTTCCTCAGTGGAAACTAGTTGTCAGTTTGGAAACTATAAAAGAGAAAAGGTGAAGGCAGGGGTGGCTGGTCATGGCAGGGGCTCCTCAGGCATTTCAAGCTGATACCCCCTGTTGTGATGCTGTTTCCCTCTGCCAGTCCTCTGACGGGTACCAAGGCAGAAGCTACTCAGATGTCGCATCTGTCCATGCATTATCCCAGAGCGCTTGTGTTTGGGAAGTGGAAATCTCATAAGACTTGGTTAATTATGCTATTTCAATACTGAATCCATCTGTGGATTTCTTCCACTTGTATTTCTGAGACTAATTAAAATAACTATGGTGGGGATGACTTATAGCCGTTTCTTTTCCTCTGACTTTTGTTTATTGGAGATGTAGACCAATTTGAAAAAGCAAGATACCACAGCACCAACCAACTTCCCCTTGGTGTGTTTGGAGTTTGGAGTAGCAGCTTCTTTCTGGTGCCTTTGAACTTGGGTGCCAGTGATAGAGTGAGAGGAGCTGCTCGAAGCTCTCTTCCCTGGTGCCATGGTGGAAAATGAAGCCACGTCAGTCAGAGCAAAGGACCCTTGAGTGGCAATTGGCTTGCAAAGGGCAGGACCAGGAGTGGGTTTCTTGGCAGTGGTGGTGGATTGTTCTGAGTCATTCAAAATGCCTTATTTTTCCTGGTTGCTTTTATGACCACTTGACATGAATTGCCAGATAGCTGTAAGGGACTGAATTTTTTTTTTGGGGGGGGGGTATTGGGGATTGAACCCGGGGAACCTGACCACTGGGCCATATCCCCATCACCCTCCCCGCTTTTTTTTTTTTTTTTTTTTTTGTATTTTATTAGAGACAGGGTCTCACTGAGTTGCTAAGTGCCTCGCCATTGCTGAGGCTGGCTTTGAACTCTTGATCACCTGCCTCAGCCTCCCAAGTGCTGGGATTACAGGCGTGTGGCACTGTGCCCGACAAGGATTGAAGTTTTATTCCTTGTGAGTGAATATTAACTGAGTTGCTGGCGTTGGGTCCACCATGGTAGATTGAAGTGTTGCCTGGGCATGGTCTTTGCTTAGTCAGAGCTATTTAACCTGGATGGCTTGTGTCAATAAGTTCAAGTGGCAATATACTTGCCCTATTTAAATGTAGTCCTTTAAGGAAAGAGACTTTAAGGACATAGAGTGGTAGATGAGGACTTTTGTCTTGAAGAATAGAGAAAGGAAGAAAACAAAGCTTGGTGGAATCTATGGTTTTCTTTTAAAAGTTTTCTAAGGAGATGATGTGTGCAGATAAATTAACATTTTTTTTTTTTTACTCGTAATTAGTTGCCTGAAAAGTGACATTTAGTGATTTACATATTAAGTGAAAAAGAAAATAAAAATATATAAAAGCATATGTGTTCTACATTTGTAAAAGAAAGAAGACATAAGAAAAAACACATATCTGCTTATCTTTGTAAAAGGAATGGGAAGGATAAACACAACACAATAAAGTTATTTGCCAACATGAGGCGGGTGGGCACAAGGAGAGGGGGTATGTGAAGAGGCCCACTTACCTAAGTACATCTTTTTGTATATATTTTTTTCCTTTGGGAGCACATTTTTGTTCTACATTCAAAAAAAAATTTTTTTTTTTTTTTTACTTAATAAGAATAGGAAGAGGGCTGGGGTTGTGGCTCAGCGGTAGAGCGCTCGCCTAGCAGTGCGCAGCCCGGATTCAATCCTCAGCACCACGTAAAGATAAAAGCATTGTGTACAAATAAAACAAACAAATAAATAAATATTTTTTAAAAAAATAAGAATAGGAAGAGGAGAAACTAAACATAGAAGCAAAATTAAAGGAATGGACCTAATTGTATTTAAAATGAATACCTTAATCACCATGAATAGGGGGAAAAAGAAGGAATCCAAGGAACTATGAACACGGTGTTTTAATATATAATATGCTCAGTCTTGGAAAAGGTTTGGTGGCAAGATAAAATTACAAAGAAATACTAAACTATTTTAGCGTGTTTTGTGTAGTGATTCTAAAACAATTTTAGATGTATTTTAGCACTGAAAAAATGAAGGTTGTTTTGGGTAGTCAGGGTTGACTCCAAGGAAGAAGGAACATATAGATATGAAATGGGAAGAGGGGGGAAAGGATATTGTAGATCTCAACTGGAATTAAAGGTATAGCTATGAGCTCATGTTAAAAATATACGCACATAAAAGCATTCCCATGTAGTGTGCATACGTACATAAGTCTGTATATGCGAGTATGCTACTCAGCCCTGTCAACGGAAGGGCTAAGAAGAGAAGGCCTGCAGTCATGAGCACACCTATCACCCAGAGTTTGTTCTCTAATACCATTTCCCATGAAAAGGAACCAGGGTTCCCTGGAGAAATGAAAGATTATAGGACTGGGGCAGAATAGGTACAATTTGAGACCTGAACATCTCAAATTGTACCTATTTGGTACAAATGTGGAAATGCTGGGGGCTAGGGATATAGTTCAGTTGGTAGAGTGCTTGCCTTGCATGAACAGGGCCCTGGGTTCAATCCCCAGCACCACCACCACCAACAACAACAACAATAAATGTGGAAATGCTCAAGGCATGATAGGATCCTATCAGAAGGACACATGTGCCACCTTGAAGGGACTCCCACTGGCCAAACCTGGAACACTTTGAATACCAGTGGGCTATAAGGAAATATAAACCACTGGGAAAAAAACAGGAATTTAGCCGGGCACGGTGGCGCACGCCTGTAATCCCAGCACTTTGGGAGGCTGAGGCAGGAGGATCGCGAGTTCAAAGCCAGCCTCAGCAATGGCGAGGCACTTAGCAACTCGGTGAGACCCTGTCTCTAATAAAATACAAAAAAAAAAAAAAAAGGGCTGGGGATGTGGCCCAGTGGTCAAGTGCCCCTGAGTTCAATCCTCGGTACCAAAAAAACAAACAAAAAAAACAGGAATATATGTGTTCATACTGACAATTGCTAAATAGATAAATAAATGGGAAGGGGGCATTGCAATTCCAGTGGACTGCCCAGGCTGATGACAAACGCAGAGGGAGTGCTGGGGTGGAGCCCATCCTCTGTGGCCACTGTGGTAGAAATCAGATCAGGTGAGAACCATCAATGGACGCCACATGTGGGAGGAAATAGTGACTCAGCAGGTCACGTGGGTTGTATTGAGGTCTTTCCCCAAAAGTTGCTAGTTGAAAATCTATAAAACAGGTAAATCAACACCTTGACCACATGATCAAAATGAAATCACCAGTGAGGGGCAGGGGACATACTGCCTTCAGTGGTGACCTTCTGAGAGGTGTTCCAGTAAGGATGGATAACCTGAGTTTACTCATGAGGAAATGGTAGACAAAGCCCAAAGGAGGTGTGTTCTTTACAAAAGCAATTAAAAAAAAAAAAAAAAAAGAGGAGGAAGAAACTACTATTTGCTTTAAAAATGTCAGTGTTGTAAAATGATAAAATATAGATTGTAAAAATTTTACAGATTAAAGGATATGGTTAATTAAGAAACAACTGATCCTGTACTGGAAGGAAAATAACACTATAAATGATATTACTGGGTCAACGGCAAAGAAGGAACATTAGGTTAATGCTATTGTTAATGTTGCCTTGGCAGCATATTGATAATTATACTATGGTTATAGAAAAGAAGGTGAGAAACTACGGAAGTATTTAAGGGCAAATGGATTATACATATATGTACACATGAGAGAGTGAGCTAAGCATAAACCAAATGGGACAAATGTTATTACAGGTAATGTGGGTAAATGGTATATTAAAAAAAAAAAAAAAAGATTCCCAGCATGGAGATGGTCTGTTGTTGCACACATATTCTTACTTATTTTTTTACCTTTGTAAGAAGTCAGGGTAATTCATGGTTATCTTAGACATTCTAATTTGGCACACACCATATTGATTAACTAAGAAGGCACCTTCTCCTTTGCAGACAGATTTTGAAAATCACCTGCATTTATGTCCTGCCCTTCAGTGTGCCCTTCTCACCAAAAGGAGACCAGTGAGCAACAGCGTTGTGGTTAAATTAAGCACCAATTTGGAGATGAAGCAGAGCTTGACAGCAATTTCAGCTTGCCGCTAACTAGTTGTATGACACTGAAAAATTACTCAGCCTCATCTAAGCCTCAGCTTTCACATCTTCAAATTGGGAATAGTCATGGTATTTGATGGAGGATTCCCAAATTCAGATTCCCACAAGGGCTGGGTGAGTTCCGGCTTTCTGGGTGGGGATCATGGCAGCTGGGAAAGCACAGGTCCACTCCAGGGGCAATTCCTACACAGATCCTGCTGCGGTTGCCAGATTTCCCAATTTGAGAAAATTTGGGAAATCTGGGTTTTTGTGCAAAATTAACAGATTTTAAAAACAGAATGAATTGAAACTTAAATAAGAAACCCCAAGGTGAACTTCACATGGAGCTGGAGGTTGGGCTGAGTTGCCAGATGGTGCTTTCTGCTGGAGTCCCAGCCGCAGAGATCACAGCAGGCCACATGGGCAGAGTGTGGAGCTGGGCGGCCAGGCCTGTGGGGGCCCCTGTGCTTGTCTGTCCCTGGCAGCACTCGCTGTGGGTTATGCTGTAGTTAGGGATTGGGTGGAATTGGAACAGCACCACTGGGACTCCATAGAGGGCTTAAGATTCTCTGTTTTTTTTTTTTTTTTTTTTTTTTTTTTGGTACCAGGGATTGAACTCAGGGGCACTCGACCACTGGACCACATCCCCAGCCCTTTTTTGTATTTTATTTAGAGACAGGGTCTCACTGAGTTGCTAAGTGCCTCGCCATTGCTGAGGCTGGCTTTGAACTCACGATCCTCCTGCCTCAGCCTCCCAAAGTGCTGGGATTACAGGCGTGCGCCACCGCGCCCGGCCCATGATTCTCTGTTTTTAAGGCTAGAAATGACTAGAATCCTGGCAGCCTTTACCCACTTTCTAAGCAGGCAGGAGTTAAAACCTGCTTTTGGGAGCTTGCCTATGCAAACAGGTGAGGCTGAGCAGCTGACCAGGGAGGGAAGCCTAAACCGGGAGCCACAGATAATGAATAAATCAATCATTAAACATGCAAATAATCAAGAGTTAACTTGATTAAGCAGTGGATATGAAATTATCAAAACTTTGGGTATTTAATCAAGGATTTAAAAAAAATTTGTTTTTGGATAGGAAAAAAAAAAAAAAAAACTAAGAAATACAGTCTCAAAAAAAAAAAGTCTTTCCCTCTCCAAAGGTCACCATGATTATATAATGCATGAATTTTATTATTTAAATAGGATGCTAGCATCTAAACAATTTCATAAAGCAGTTCTGATGAGAGAGTAATATGGGAATATACAAATATATTCAGTTCCGGGTTCTCCAACTTACAATTACACATTGTTGATAAACAACCTGAGACTATTTTTGTCTGGCCAGTATAGTGTGTCTCTTGTTGGCAAGATAGATACCGTATATTGTGGCAAAGGTGTCAGATGTAAAGACAGTTTCTGTTTCTGAAAAGTAACACTTGGGCTTTCTAAAGCTCCCACACGGGGTCATTATGCAAATATCCCCACTCTGAGATGCTTCATTTATATTATACTTTAGATTCCGGAGTTTGGGGTTTGTGGCACGTTTCAGGAGATCTGAAAAGAGTGGTAATGGATACACCGCAGGCTGCTTTGTCCTGAGCAGCTGCTAGAGTAAAATATTTAATGTCTCTCACTACTAGGGTGACATTTTCCTGTGGCCTGAGCACGAAGGTTACGAGCTAGGTATTCCCCCCGCCATCAATGATTTAGCGAATGAAGGTAAACCTGAGCCCCAACGTGGGCAGTAGTAACTTCTTAGCTGTTTTGAAGTGTCAATTTGGTGGGTTTTTTTTTGTTTTTTCTGCTAGTGTTGAATCTTCTCATACTAGAATGTCAGCAGCTAATATTCATTGTGCCTTCCTTTGGGTCAAGCCCTATTCCATTAACTTCAACCTCAAAGCTACCACAAAAAGCAGTCACTATAAGTTTACTCCTTTTGCAGATGGTAAACTAAGGAACGGGGACATTACTTTATTTCTCCTGAGGCCACACAGCTTTTTGGAGCTTGCAGGCTTTGCCTGGGAGCTGGCATGTCTGCAGGGGCTGCCCTATCACGGCTTGGCACAGCACGGCACGGCACGGTGAAACCACCTTGGCAGTGGGACAGTTTGGACTTGGTTCTCATTTCAGCTTTAGGGCACGCAGCTGTGCCACCTTCATAATCCATGTGCCCTTTCTCAACCTCAGTTTTGCTCATCTTTGAAATGGGGGTAATAGTGGTAATCTGCTCACGTTTTTGAACTGAGAATTAAGGATGAATACACACAAGCTGCACACAATGGCGACCTGCCATTCATACATTAATTTATGTCAAGGATAGTTTTCGATTCTTTGGTTTAATTGAGGAAGATTTCAAATATAACAATAATAGAAACAATAGTATGTGTCCTGTCTGTGGCCGTGGCCAGCCTTGCTTCATCTGTAATATACTCTATCCACTTCTTCTCTCCCTCTTAATTTTTTTTTTTTTTTTTTTTTTTTTTTTTTGTGGTACCAGGGATTGAACTCAGGGGCACTCGACCACTGGGCCACATCCCCAGCCCTTTTTTGTATTTTATTTAGAGACAGGGTCTCACTGAGTTGCTAAGTGCCTCACCATTGCTGAGGCTGGCTTTGAACTCGCGATCCTCCTGCCTCAGCCTCCCAAAGTGCTGGGATTACAGGCGTGCGCCACCGCACCCGGCGTCTTAATATTTTTTTTAATTTGTTCTAATTAGTTATACATGACAGCAAAACCCCCACAATATTTCAAAGCAAACTCCACCCATGAATCTTTTTTTTTTTAATGTTTATTTATTTACTTTAGTTGTACACAATGCAATCCATTTATGTTTACGTGGTGCTGAGGATCGAACCCTGGTCGCGCACGTGCGAGGCGAGCACTCTGCCACTGAGCCACAACCCCAGCCCCACATGAATCTTTCCATTTAATCTAGCTTTGAAATATCATTTGTTTCACATGTTCATACCACAATGCAACCACGGCAAGAGGTTTGCCAAGCAGACTTCGAGGAAAGCAAAACTCTGCATTTAAGTGGTTAACTAACTAGCTGTAACTCTTCCTTTGATGACAAAAGAGTGACAGTTTTTGTATAATTGGGGTCTTTTAAATGCTCTACTGTTTTGTGTTCTTGAAGTTATTTTCATCTAGAAAATATAAGGTGTCTTAGATCATCATAGTTCTCTGAAACCCCATGGGGGTGGGGGTTAGCAGACACTCTGATGAGGGGAGGGATGCAGGGTTTGGATTCAGATGCTAAGCCCTGGTCCCTTGGGTTCCTTTGCCTCTTCTGAGCTCTGAGAACCTGGATATGACATTGAGTTCTGAACTCAATTATTTATTGGGTAGTTCTTTATTACAGTTCTCCTTTAGTTAGACACTGTTCTGGGTGATAGAGATACTGCAGAGAATAAAATAAAAAGCATCTATTTTTCAATGGCATAATATAAATCAAGTGCACTAATGGTGGGGGAGAACCTTTTTGCAAATTGTGAAGTATGACGTAAAGGTTACTACTACTTTTTTTTTTTTTTTCTTACTGTTTTTCACTTGAAAAGTTCAGTTCCACTCAGTTCTGCATATTACAGGTTGACAATACTTTTTTTTTTTTTTTTTGGCACTGGGGATTGAATTCAGCAGCACTGGACCACTGGGCCACATCCCCAGCCCTTCTTTGTATTTTGTTGGAGACAGGGTCTCACTGAGTTGCTAAGTGCCTTGCCATTGCTGAGGCTGGCTTTGAATTTGCGATCCTCCTGCCTCAGCCTCCCAAGTGCTGGGATTACAGGCATGTGCCACCGCACCCAGTGGTTGACAATAATTTATAATAAACTAAGTTTTATTGACGGGGAAAGATTTTGAATTCTGTGATATCTGTCTATGTGCCTTATTGCATTTCTGATGAAATGTGTCATCATAGTTCATCACTCTGTGGGTATCTGAATCCCAGATGCTGTGCATGAGATCAAGATTAAGCTCCCCAAGGGCCTATGAAACAGGCTTTCTGTCCATTTTATTTATTTATTTATTTATTTGGTGCTGGGGACTGAACCCAGGGCCTTGTGCATGCAAGGCAAGCACTCTACCAACTAAGCTATATCCCCAACCCCAATGTCCATTTTATAATTAAGGGAATGCAGGCTTGGCCAGTGTATTTTGCTCAAGATCTAGCTGGGATTTTAGCACTCATCTGTCTCTTTGTCTGTATTCAGACAGGCACTTAACTATTTCTTGATTCCTTACTAATTGGGAAATAAGAGGAATGGGGCAAGGACCTGAGACTTTGGAGTTTACTCTGGTAGAGAAGAGAACCACCACAACACAAGGAAGACTGACACAGTGCTTCTGTCAGTTAGTAAATTGAATGCAAACAACAAGGCCATCACCGGGGGATCTAGAAAGGAGTGTAGGTCCTCCTGGTCCTTGTAAGTGTCTCCGCATGCATGGGCCAGAGGGCCGTGGGAGCAAGGGTGGAGCCTTAGTGAGCAGGGCCAGAGCTGATATATCTTCTCCAAACTCAAATGCAGATATGAAACTTGAGCAGTCTCTATAGACAGCTTTTAAAGTCAACCTGAAAAATCTCACAAATCCCCCTCTGACCTATCTCTTGAGACTCATTGAACCTGATTTCAGAATATGTTGACTATAATTGTATTTGTTCTAGAAAGCAAAATTTCAACCCCATTCCAAACGGTACCCTTCATATTGATAGATTTAAGTTGCTAATACTTAAACCGTAACAAACATTCAGAATATTTAAATCCTCCTGTGACCTATGCAAACATGCACAGAGCCAGCTGCATTAGTGTCTATGCAACAGTTTAGATTGAAAAATGAAGCTACAAATTCTCTGTGCATAGATCTCTAAGACGGAGGAGGAGAGAGTGGGTGTGGACTCTAAGCATGGGCTGGGGCCATGGCTAATGATGAGTGCAGGGATACTCATGCTAGCCAGGCCTATTTGGAGGTTGCCTATTTTCTGACTGAAACACTAACTTTGGCTCTTGAGTGTAGCTCAACTTTTTATTAATGGAAATGTCAAGAGATGATGTGTCATATTTAAGGCATAATCTATTTGGAGTGCTTTTAAAGCATGCTCTGAAAAGATTTTAATTAGCTCCAGATATCTAAAGTTCAGATCCATGTGACATTTGAAGGATTAAACAGTTGTGGGTTTTTTTTTTGTTGTTGTTGTTCTTTGCTTGTGTAAGAGTGTGTGTGTGTGTGTGTGTGTGTGTGCGCGCGCGCGCGCGTGTGTTGGAGTTGTGTGTTATGCAGACAGTTTGCATTTATTCCTGACTTGGTGTGATGATTTGTGGATTATTTATTGTTGATGCCCTTTTCTTTTTTCTTATACTAACTCATTTCCTTCCTTCCCTCTCTTCTAAAAAGAGCTCTGGAAAATCAAGAGAATTGATGTGTTGAAATATCAAGTTCAGGCCAGTTAGATTTGCTCCTTGGGAGAATTTATTCGAGGTGTTGACTTGGACAGCTGAGGGTTTGCTCTTGAGAGTGGGGGAGAGGGGCCATAGGTGGGCTGGCAGGTGGACAGTGTCCTCTGGACAACTCTGCTGGAGCTGCTTCCTCCCCAGACCTACAGGAGACAGTTGACAGTGAGCCCCGTTTCCTAAATAAAAGATAACTTTCCTGACTCAACTCTGACTTCTGCAACGTGTCTTCACCTAGATCAGATTAGTATCAGGGGAATTTTTCGGTTAGTCACAGGTTAAATATTACAAGAGTTTTTTGTAATAACATTAGTAATACTAAGATAAAAGTTATAAATCACATCATGGTAACAACAGGGTCAAAAAAATTTTTTTTCTTTGTTATTTGGAGTCCAGTGGTATTCAAGAAATGTTATTTTTCACTTTGCAGGAAATGGGGGTTGTAGTCTGGGTTTGTGGAGAAGCGGGAATACAGAAGAACAGGAGGAAAAAATCCACACCTTTTGGTTGGTTGTTTTCCTAGCATTTCAAAGTTAGAAACATTCTCTGTACTATCCACACCCTTGTGTGGGGGTGGGGTGGGTGGGGTGGGATTGCTAAATCAAACCCAAGCACTCATCACTGTGCAAGTGCTCCCTAAAAGGTACACAGAGATTTTTAAAGGGAAACAAATATTGATTGAGAGGAGAAAAATAGCACAGTAGAGGAAAGTTCTGGAATGAATTGACATGTTTCCTCCGGCCATATTTTTTTTAAGAGGTAGGGTAGAAAACTTACTTAACATTTCTTTGAAATGCAGAAATATTTTCAAAGTATTTTAATAAATGTTGGATACTTTTGTAGGTGTGTGTTTTTTCTTAAAATTAAAATCAGAATAGATGTTTGTACAGGTCTGAGTTAGTCATCCATGTTTGGGCAGCCTGTCCTTATTTACATTAAATACTATTTGTTTCTTCGGGTCACTCCCTGCAAATAACTCTTAGAACCTGCTGAGCTGAAAACAAAACACAAAACAAACAACAAAAAATCAGCATGTCTTACCTTCCAGTAATTAAAAGAGAGAAAAGAAAACATGGCCGTGTAGGTCTTGATTATACAATTTGTTACAAAAGGCACAGCTTTTACTTTTGTGTGCCCAGTGGTGAGGGAAAGTGGATTCTAGATTTATAATCACAAAGTAACAAATTTGCCATACCTGGCTTTGGCACCCTTTGTTCTCAGGAATTAAGTAATTTAAAAACTATATATGGTAGCCTTAGTTTTGCTAGGGCTGCTGAAACAAAGTACTAGAAACCAAGAGTGGTTTAAAAGATAAAAATTAATTGCATCACTTCTGAGGCTGGAAGTGAAAGATAAAGGTGTTGCAGGGCCTGGCACAGTTCTTGACTGTGTAGAATCATCTCAGTCTTCAAGTGCGTTCTCCCTGAGGGTCCAGATTCCACATTTCACAAGGACACCGGTCCTAGTGGATTAGGTCCTATCCTAATGACTTCATCTCAACTAACCCGCATCTTTAAATTATATTGATTTAATTTAATCATCTTTAAATGATATTAAAAACATCAATCCTCTTTCTATCTAGGTAAGGTCACAGTCTGAGACTGGGGTTAGGAATTTTGCAAGTCACAACCCAACCCACGGCTGGCCAGGTGGCATGGGAAACAGAGCTAGCCTAGGAGCTGGAGGCCAAGCAGTGTGCTGTGCCTTGAGAATGTGACTCACAGTGTGGGTCACTTTAATGCCCCCTCCTCAATAGGACAAAATGAGTTTCCATTACTGATTATGAAATAAAATGAATAATGGCCAGAAAAGAAATCCAGGCAGTTCTACCCTCTTTTATTGACCTGGAATTCTTTAGATTTTTGGAGACAGGGAGAAACTCCCTGTATGTTTTGCCTTTTAAAATTTCAAATACAAATAAAAACTCCAAGGGCTGATGGAGGGTGACAGAATTAAAGTAAGCATTCTGGGCTTAATTGTATTATTTAAAAAATTTTAATGTCACTCTTCTGTCTCTTAACATTAATCATTGGACTCTGGAAGATAAAGGAGAAAGTTCTTGGGCAGGTGTGGACATGGGCTTGCAGTGTTTTCTACTTCTTGCCCTCAGTTTCCCCAGAAGTAAGCCTTTGAGTGGAGAGATAGAGGGTTCCCAAGTTGCTGAGAATCCATTCTAGCCCCAACATAGATTCATCTTTGTGTCTCTTAATTATACATCCCTCCAGCTGCAAATTGGATCATTTTTTATTTTCTCCAGCTTATCCCCCAGTGATATTTCTAGGTAAGCTGAGACAATGAGTGTAGTGATTAAGAGCATGGGCTATTGACAAGGGATTTTGTTTTAGTTACTACCTGTATGTCCTTGGGCAAAGAATTAAACCTCTCACATGTCAATTTCCTCATCTGATAAATGGGGATAATAATTTGTCCATGGACAAATGAAATAAGATAATACATGTAACCACTTATCACCAAGCTTAGGCTAGGCGTGGTGGGGCACCTGTAATCCCAGCGACTTGGGAGGCTAAAGCAGGAGGATCCTAAGTTCCAGGCCAGTCTCAGCAACTTAAGGAGACCATGTCTAAAAATATGCGGGGGGGGGGGGGTAGACTATAGATTTAGCTCAGTGGTAGAGCATCCCTCGTTTAAATACCACAAAATGACAAAAAACGCTTAGGACTGAACCTGATGCATAGAATATGTAGACAGCTTTTAGTAAATGCTCACCACCACCATCCCAGGAAAACATTGAGAATGTCAGAAGCCCTGTATGGTAAGTATTACCTAAAGTCCTCATGCCTATTAAATACATAGGAAAAACTTAGCTGGACTCCTATAGATTGTTCATGATCTGAAAGCCCAAATGGATGGAACTGCAAACTGTTGGTAGGAAACTACAGATCTTTCCTGCCAAATGCAAGCATTTCCAAGGAACACATAAAGTATTAAACATATGCAGTATGATCTTGGACCAAAACTTAGGGTGTGAACTCTGCTATCTTGAAAGAGTTTGTAATTTAAGCCAAATTTAAATACAGCAGAGGAGACAGTGTTTAAATATCAGATACGGCCCTCATCTCTTAGACCTCTCAAATCTGGAATTTGTAAAGGTGTTAATTTTTGGAAAAGAGAAGAGAGTTTGTATGGAATAGTCACAGACAGGCAGGAATCTATGGATAGGTCTAGGAAGGTACCAAGTAGCTATTCCAATCATATTCCATGTGACAGTCATATAGTGTCCATTTAAACACTGAGGTGTATTTATGTTTGTGTTCTCAGCTGAAGTCACAGCTTTGGGTGCAGATCACTAAAATATGATTGGGTGGTATCACTAGGAAATTTACTAAGTTTTAAGTCATTGTTATCCCTGGACCTCTGTCCACACTCAAGGCCAGTTGTCCTTAGCAGACAAAGTGAGGCTATCTGGTGTAGGTCAGTGGTTTGGGATCTTCAGTGGCCTGTAGTGTCAATCAGCAAAGGTACTAGGAGGAAAGATTGGGTGCAGATTGATCATGCAGCCCATGATCCTTAGGAGACAGATAAATCTGCTTGCTAATGCACTGGGAAGGACAATACAAAAAAGGAAAAAAAGCCACAAAAGTCTCTCCTGTCCTGACATGCAAACTATCCCTGCTCTCAGCTCAGAGATCACCTCTGCATGAAACTAACTTTTATGCTACTATTTTTGCTTAAGTAGTTACTTGCAAAGAGAATGACATGGGCATAATCCCAATATCCTGACATAACTTTTCTCCCAGTTTAAGCACTGTGACAGATCATAAGGGTCTTAGACAAACAGACCGGAAACCTCACTGTGTAACCCTGGAGAAGTCATGTAATTTCTCCAGGTTCACAAAATGATGACAATTTCTTCCCTTTGGGTGTATTGTAAGAATTTTCAAAATGTACCCCCCACATGTAAGTAACTGCTCAACAATCTATAGATATGAGAGGGGGTTAGGTATTATCAATTGCTGATTATTTTAGAAATAAAACCAGAATTGTGAATCTTCTTTCAATACAAATGTACTTTCCCAAATACACATTTTAATTTATTTGTTTGTTTATTTTTCAGTGCTTGGGATTGAACCCAGGGCTTTGGGCATGCTAAGCAGGTACTCTACCAGTGAGCTAAAACCCCCACCCCACATGTGTTATTTACAAAGCTGTAATACTAGACAAATTTTGGATTCTGACTATGACTCCATTTAATACTGGGAAGCATTTCCTATGTTTCTATTGCTGTCGTTTTTAATGGCTACACTAAAATAATAGACATTTGTACAACAATTATCCTATTGGACTTTGAATATCCCTGCCTTTTATAGCTAAGGATGACAATTGAATACTTTGTATGAATAGAGTTCTTTTGTGGACTTGTTGGAAAAGTCTCTGTAAATGAGATTCGTGGTTCAAAGATGACTTTAGTGTTTTGGGTATGTAGTGTGTTGCTGTCTTATTTCCCATAAGGAATCACAGTTTTAATGTCAACAGCAGCCAGTGGAAGTGTGCTAGAGAGGGCAAATTCGTTCATCCTTGGGCAGCCACACTGGACGGAGTCACTGAATATTGCTAATGGCATAACGGTGTCTGTGTTCTCACTGACTCGCCTTTCTTTGTTACTAGTAAGAGGAATCCTTTCCATATGTGTTTATCGCTCTTGTTTACTTACCACATCTGCCCTTCTACTCTTTTATGGCAACCAGCTGTTCCCATTGCATCTGGATAGGAAATATACAACCATCTGTTTGCAGATGGAAAGCTTTAAGGTTTATGTTTAGTTCTGAAAATCTATGCCAATTCTTACGTCTTTTTCTAGTGTCATCTTTACACTGATAGCTTGATGACTCTTCTGACATCAATATTAAGTCAAATGCACAGGCCTGTTTTACCCTGGAGATTGGCTTCCAGGTAGTGGCATTTACAAAGTTCCTTTGATTTTTATGTTACCTAAAAACGAATGAATATTTAAAACCTAATCATAGTGACAATAGTCATGGAGTAAAACTAGCGCCATTGTCCCTAACCAGTAAGGATGACGACGCCTGAATGTAAAAATAACAGTGATTTTTTTTTTCTGGTAACTTTCATTATTTATTGTAAAAGTACATTTTGGATGGAAGCCAAGTCTTCAAAGTAAACACTTGGAGAAGTCTGGCATTACTGGTCTCTGGGAACCAGCTCTAGTCTTTTGTGTACTTTTTTCCTTGGTTTTTCAGACAAAGGAATGGAGGCCCCACCCTGCCTTGATTTTAAACACATTTTTTCCAGCGGCCACCACCCTAATCCAGGACCATATTCCTCCTGGCGGCTTCCCACCCTGAGTGTTGTTGCTGAATGCACTCGAAGGTGATGGGCAAGATGGAACCATGTAGCTTTACAGAAGAAAACCCTGTGACCAGTAAAGGGTGGGTGCCCGCGCTAGCGACGCTTCTGACGCTTGCCACCAGGCTCTCCCCTTCCCAGCCCTGCCCTCCAGCCAATGAGCGCTGTGCAATCCCCAGCCCGGCTCCCGCCCCCTTCCTGCGCATGCCCTGAATCATGGCTGTGAAGCCTTGGGAAGACCACGTGGCTGGGAGGGTTGTCCCTGGCCAACCTTTCCTGGCTCTTCTCTTAGACATCCGTTCCAGGGCGGGTGCTGGGTCTTTCCAAGGTACTTGCCTGCCTCTGAGTCTGTACTTTAGCTGTTCCCCATTCCTGAAAATCCCCCTCCTGTCCATCCTGAGTTCCTGGTCGCCTCTGTGACTCCTAGGCTGTCTTTTGTGACATATACTGGGAAGCATTTTAACTGTGATAGCTCATTGGCATAGGATAGATCTACCTGCTGAATGCAAAGTTGGATTTATTGTGCTTAAGTCCTTCATGCTCTTTGCTTACGTTCTTCTAATGATGAGTGGTGATCTAAGCAGGTGCTATAATTTGGATCTTGAACGTCCCCCAAAGGCCTGTGCATGAAAAGCTTGGCCCCTACCCCATGGCACTATTGGGACAGTGGTGGAACCTTTAGGAGGCAGGGCCTAGTGGAGGAAGTTAGAACATTAGTGGTGTGTCCTTAAAGGGTATATTGCACCCCAGTCTGGTCCTGTTTCTCTTTCACTTCCTGGTCAGTAGGAGGTGAATGGACCTTCTCCACCCCATATTCCCACCACGATGTAGTGCCTCACCACAGAAATGGGCTACCAGTCATGGAACGAAAGTTGAAAACTTATGAGGCAAAATAAACCTTTCCTCTTTTGATTATCTCAGGAATTTCATCACAGTAATGGAAAGCTGACTAACAGTAGGTGTGTGGAAGGAGGAAGGCAGTTGATGTTTAGAGTAGGTTCTAGTGTCTTTCTTGGACAGGTGTTAATTGCAGTCTGAATCCATGATGCATTATACCACTTCTAGCACAGACCCTGGGTATCTGGGGAGAACACCAGAATCCAATCTGATGTTACCACCTATGAGCTAAATAGCCTTGGGCAGGTTCCTTCATCACCTTACTTATGTCATTGGTAAAATGACAATGATAATGCCTAGTAGCACACCCCAGACTATTTCCATGACAGTTGTGAGAGACAATGTGTGTGAACCATACTTTTTTCTTTTTTAAATATTTATTTTATTGCTTTAGTTGTACACAATGCATTTATTTTTACGTGGTGCTGAGGATCGAACCCGGGCAGCGCACGTGCGAGGCGAGTGCTCTACCGATGAGCCACAACCCCAGCCCATGTGAACCATACTTTGAACTGCAAGAAGCTACCTCATATTACTAAGAAGGAACCATTATCACTAGGATGCCTTGTGGAGCCCATGGCAGAGTCGAACTCATAAATCCTTTAAGCTGCATCCAAGAGAATGAAAATGGCTGCTTTCTTCTGGAAGGTCAAAGTATCCAGATTTCCCCTGCTCTTTTTCGGTGGTCACCATTGAGCAGTGGGAAATGGTAGCCCTGGCTCAGAGAAGCCTTTTTTTTTTTTTTTTTTTAAACCATGAATCAAGGTCCTGGCTGAATTGTCTCTTTAGTGGTGATATTAATGTTATTAATCAATTAGTGGTTAGTCAATGGTGATATTAATTAACTCCCTTCGTTTCACATTAGTTATTCCAGGCTTCTGTTTAGGCTTTGATTTGGGAGGAAAATAAAAAATCTAACCCTGTTTGTGTTAGGAACTGTGATTATTTGTTTCTGTAACATACAAAGTTCAAGTTTAATCTAGATCTTAGATATGTTTTATGACTATTGCTTCATGAGATTCTCTGTTTAATTATAACTGTCATCAGGCTTGTCAGATTTTACTTTCAGGAATATTGGGTAGATTCCAAACAGGGTGCAGCCTGTATCTGGACTAACAGGATAATAGAGATTTCTGCTGCTTTTAGATGGGTGCCCTATCTTGGAATTACTTGGAAATAATAGTGGCCACCTTGGCCTCTTATCATAGAATTACTACTATTGTGATTAATGGCGTGTATGTTACCTATCTTGCTGCATAACAAATTACCCCAAAACTTAGCAGCTTGGACGAACGTACATTTACCATCCCTGTGTTTATGATCGGGGTCTGAGCACAGTTTGATCAGGGTTTCTCACAAGGCTGCACTTGAGGCATCAGCCTGGCCTGGGGTCTCATCTGAAGGCGGGGCTGAGGTATGATCTGCTTCTGAGTTTGCGTGGTTGTTGGCCAGATTCATTTCCTTAAGGGTTGTTGGACAAAGGTCCCAGTCCACGCTGGCTGTTGCCAGATGCCACTCAATTTCCTGCCCCTGAACCTCTCCAGAGGGCTGCTGCTTCATCAGAGCCAGGAAGGGGAGAGAGTTGGCTGGCCAGAAGGAGGTCACAGTTTCTGTAACCCAATCATGGGAGTGGCATCCTATCACCTGTGCCAAATTCCGTTGGTGAGAGCACAGCATCATGTCCACCCTCCCTCCAGGAGAGGCACCATCATCCTGGCACATGAGCACCAGGAGGTGGGCTCACTGGAGACCAGCCCAGGTTCTGCCTGCTAGAATCGAGCTTATTCTATTTAGTACGGAACATAGAATGAAAAATACATATAGCATAGTACATATAGAAATACAGTATATACATATATCATGATACATATCATCTTAAATATTTTACAGCTTTATCTTTGATAATAGTAATAAACAGCTGGGTGCGATGGTGCATGCCTGTAATTCCAGCAGCTTGGGAGGCTGAGGCAGGAGGATGGCTAGGTCAAAGCCAGCCTCAGCAACCTAGTGAAGCCCCAATCAACTCATTGAGACCCTGTCTCTAAATAAAATACAAAAAAAGGGTAGGGATGTGGCTAAGTAGTTAAGTGCCCCTGAGTTCAATACCCAGTGCCAAATATGCATGTATAATTTTTAATAATAATAAGTTAAATGAGGCAAAACATGTTTCAGAAGTACCTTTTCTTGGCTAGGAATGTAGCTCAGTGGTACAGTGCTTACTTACCTAGGATGTATGAGGGCCTGGTTCTATCCCTATTGCCAAAAAGAAAAAAAGAAAAAAATACCCTTTCTTATCAAGGACTTCAAAAGCTATTTAAAAAAACATGGTGAAAATGAGCAGAAAATGAATTTGTCGAATTTTCCTGTCTGAACTGGGACCTCCCTGGACACAGATCAAGTCACACAACAACAGAGAGATCATTCACTGGGGACCTGGGCCGTCTAAGCCTTTGGGTTTCCCTGCTGTTGTAAATGCCTACAGATCAATCGCATTGTCCAGCTAGTGGCAAAACTCAACGTTTTTGTTCCTATTTTCCCATCATTGAAATCTAGAAACTTTGTGAGAGCAATGAAAGTTTATGTCTTTATCACATCGACTTTATGCCTTACTACTGCAAAGGCCAAACAACAATTCACTCTTATCTAGTTTCCTCTTCTCTCTTGTCTAGGTTCATTCTCTCTCTCTCTCTCTCTCTCTCTCTCTCTCTCTCTCTCTCTCTCACTTCCTCTCCTGCGAAAGGAATAGAAGATTGCATTCATTTGTTCACTTCCTGGTTATTTGGTTGCTAAGTACTCGAATGATGGATGTTAGAGGTTTGGGGGCTTATGATGAAGAGGGCAGGATACTCCAGAAAGCCACCTTGGAAATAAGAGATCTCTTTCTTAAAAGCTAGAAAATTCTAATACCAAGTTCTGATATAACAGATGCCCTTTGTTCCTATTCTTCACCACACTTGCCTTTTTTAGGCAGGTCTACAGAAAGATCTAGAATCTACTAAATAGACAGCTGTGTCTGGGGGACATCCCAGGATGTTGTTGACCACATGAAGATGATAAGGGAAGGGCAGCAACCTACACAAAATCCTGAACATTAAACTCTAGAAATATAGAAACCCAAAGCATATTAGTCACCTTCCCATTACCATAACAAAATACCTGAGACAGACTAATTTATAAAGTAAAGAAGTTTATTTAGTTGATGGTTTTGGAAACTGAAAAGTCCAAATGACACAGTACGGATTCTGGCGAGGACTCCCCCTTGGCTGTGTCACCTTATGGCAGATTGCAGTGTGGGAGCACTTGGGGGAGTCAGAGATCACACCCCAAACAGGAAGCCAGAGAGGGGCTTGTATAACAACCATCTCAAGAGAACTAACTGGAATCCCAGGAGAAATACCTCAGTCCCTCCTGAAGGCACCAACCCAAGGACCTCACACTAGGCCCCTCCTTTTAAAGGTTCCAGCTTCCAGCACTCAGAGAGGGGCCGTGCTGCAAACTGTAGCCAGACTAGAGCACAAGGCTACTAGTAATCGGGTAGGCTCTGACCACTATGTGTATCAAGGCCCCCTTTCTGGGGACAAAAAATAAGGCAGTGGGGAGGGAGGCTGAGGCCCCACCACCACCACCACAGTGGACTTAGTCTTTGGGTCTTTGTCTTGAAAGTCTTTGTCTTTCAAGAATAGGGAGAAGAAAGCCAGGTGCGGTGACGTTCCCAGTGGCTCTGGAGGCTGAGGCAGGAGGATGGCAAGTTCAAAGCCAGCCTCCGCAACAGCGAGGTGCTAAGCAACTCAGTGAGACCCTGTCTCTAAATTAAATACAAAACAGGGCTGGGGATGTGGCTCAGTGGTCAAGTACCTTTGCAACATGTGAAGATTAAATATTCCCTTCTCCCTGCCTTTTTTTTTTTTTTAAACCTATGTTAAACATAAGCTTCCAGAATGTTAAATAATACACTCTAGTTATAAACTAAAGAACCCAGACCCTGTTTTTCCCCCATAAATCATGCTGCCTCTTAGGCCCAGCAGCAGGCCCGGCTCCCTGGCAGTGGGCGGCTATGGCATGAGCCAGAGGGCCAGCAGTAGTTAGCCCAGGAACATGCTGACTGCTTGTCATTAGAGCGTGACCATAAAGTCATTCCCCAACACCCAGCCCTGTTTCCTGATGGCCTATTGTACGACCAGGTCATCTCAGACTGATCCTTATCTTGTTTCCTGTGGCTCATGTCTTCAAAGTTGGCCTGCCACAGACCCACTCACATCCTTGGCATTGTCCACTCTGTGGTGACCACGTGCATCAGGGGTTAATGCTTTGCAGCTACTTAAACCATCCAGTCCTTTGAGAGGGTGACTTTCCTACCACCTCTGCTGTGATTATCTCTGGAATGAGATTCCCCTGAGGACAGGTACATTTGATTTGAATGGAGGCCATTTGTGATTGTTAACCTTTGTTGATATAAAATTACTTCTTTATGTGATAAAATTATAATATTTAGTACAATGCTGAAATCTGGTGAGTCTTCATTTTTAAGAAGTACAAATTGTGAACCAGGTATAGCAGTGCATGCCTCTAATCCCAGTGATGTGGGATGCTTAGGGCAGGAGGATTGTAAGTTGGAGGCCAGCCTCAACAACTTAGTGAAATTCTGTCTCAAAATAAAAAAAAAAAAAAAAAAAAAAAAAAAAAAGGGCTAGGAATGTAGCTCAGCAATAGAGCACCCCTGGGTTCAATCCCTAGTACCAAAAGAGTACACAGCATGTGTTTTAATATATCTATATAGCAATTTAAAACCTACAGAAAACACTAAGCAATTTAGTATTCCTGTATGGGTAAGCTAATTAAGGATAGTTTGCTAAAGATATGTGACCAGAAAAATTTGTGAATGCTGCATCACCTTGATGAATTTTTAAAAAAATATGCATAGATTTCTGCCCACATGCTGTGTTTATGCACTTTTACTTTCAATGCATGGTATAAGTACATGGATTAATGATAAAATAGCCCATTGAACTGGGCATGGCTCTATTACAAGGTGTACACCCACAGTGTTGTCACCTGGTGATGCACTGTCCCTCTGGCTTTTGAAATTGTGTCTTTCCTAGTTACACAGCTTTGAAAGAATTAAAGAGGACACACCCCAGAATCAATAGGGCAAAGGTATTGTTTAAGGACATTTTCCTACCACTGCCCCTGGTAGTGTATTTCACATTCTCAGAGCACACCTGGTTTACCCAGGTGGATACCAATCTTATCTGGCTTTGGGCTTTTGATGTTGACCACTTGTTTTGATTACTTGTTGTCTCTTATTACTGTTCCTTTTGGTCCCGGGGTGAGCAGACTTGCTCTACAAAGAGCCAGATAGCACATACCTCAGACTTTGAGGCTATACAGTGTCAATGGCAAACAACTGTATTCTGTTTTGCCATCGTAGTGCTGCAGCATCCAGAGACAACACGTAAATGAATGAGCAAAGGTGTGTCCCATAAGGCCCTAAGAAAACAGGCAGAATCACCAGTGGTCCACATTTAGCCCCTGGGTTACAAATGCCACCTGCTATCTAGACTATAAGCCTCTTAGGGATGAGGGGAAGCTGACTCCCCTGTGGAGACACCTGTACCAGGTGCTGGAGTTACTATGATAAGAAAGAGACATAGGTCCTCACCTTTAATACCTGCAGTACCTTACCCGAAGGCTCATTTCATTTTGTGTGCATGGTAAAATCTCGGGTAATAAATTTTTGTTGGCCTTGAATGAGGAGTCAGACTCCTTCAAAAGCTCTATCATGCAGGGCTTCTGAACTTGTCTGCTCCTCTTCTCCCTCACCATTGCCCTCCCGTGTTTATCCTTCATCCGGTGACTGTTTGAATGTGTGGCCATGTGACCTGGGCGTGGTGGCGGACGCCTGTAATCCCAGCACTTGGGAGGTTGAAGCAGGAGGATCGTGAGTTCAAAGCCAGCCTCAGCAATGGCGAGGCATTTAGCAACTCAGTGAGACCCTGTCTCTAATAAGATACAAAAAAGGGCTGGGGATGTGGCCCAGTGGTTGAGTGCCGCTGAGTTCAATCCCTGGTACCAAAAAAAAAAAAAAAAAAAAAAAAAAAAAAGAATCTGGCCATGTGGTAGGTATGAACTATAGATGGATGGTAAAGAACTTTGGTTCTTTACCCCAGGACTTTTTTTTGAAGATTGATTTGCTTTTCCTCCAAGTCTTTGAAAGTCAACTGTGTGGTACTGAGTATTTCCCAGACTGGGCTCTGTTCTTGTAGAGCTTGTGGTCTAGTGGGAGAGGCAGATGATAAGTAAGTAAAAGCAAGTATGTATTTATAAATTGTGGTAAGCACTAGGAAGGAAGCAGAAATGCCAGTGGTCAGGAGGCCAGTGGTAGCAAAAGAGGAGGGCTGTTCAATGCCATCAGTGGAAGGGGACTTTAAAGTTGAGACTTAAAGAAGGAGCAAGAGTCATGCAGGGAACCAGGAGAAGAGCATTTCAGCAGAAGGACCAGCATGTGCAAATGCCCCGAGGTAGGAAAGGCTTATTTGCTTAAGAAAGTGAAGCAGTCCCAGGGGACTGAGAAATAGTGAAACAGAAGGAGGTTGTCAGAGTATGGAGAGCTCTTGGAGTTGGGGGAAGACCATGCAGTTAAAGCACAGTGAGGAACCACAGCGTTTGAGTCTACCCAGGCTGGCATGACAAAAATACCACAGACTGGGTGGCAGAAATGATACGCATTTATTTTCTCGTAGTTCTAGAGACTGGAAGTCCAATGCCAAGGTGCCAATAGTGTGGGCTTCTGGTGAGGCCTGTTGCTTTGACTTGGAGACAGTTGTCATCTTGCTGTCCTCTTTCAGGGCCGTTTCACTACGTGCGCGTGGAGGGAGAGAGATCTTTGGTGTATGTTCTTCTTCTGAGAAGGGCATCAGTCTCGCTGCCTGGGGGCCTTGTTTGACCTTCAGCGTGTCTTTCAAGGTCTACAAAGCCTGAGTGTAGGAACTGGGGGCTCCGGAGCCACGATCAGTCCATAGCACACAGGTGGATAATGGCACGACTCTGGTGGCTGTGTGGAGGGTCGTGATGGAGAGTTCATTTACAGGCCTCTGCATCATTTGAGGAGAGGGATGACAGTGTCCTGAGTGAGATGGGTGGCCATGGGGTGAAGAGGAGGGGATGGACTGGAGGTGTGTGGGGCACACATGACCAGCCTTGTTGTACCCTCTGGCCATTCTTGACAGCTTACATGTCTGTCCCTCAATAACCCAAAAGTCTCTAAGTGGTTCTGTTTCCGGGGCCTGCTCTAGTGCGTTGGACCTCACAGGTGCTTAATGGATGCTGATTGAGGCGTCCCTGGCTTCAGGATGCTGGAGCAGGATGTTATAAAGTTTCCAAATCCATCCTGTCTGTTGTGCCTGTCTTCAGGGACCATGGTTCAGGTTTGGAAAGCTTCCTTATGCCACTTAAGGCCACTTAAGGCTTTAAAGAAGTGATTCCTGGGCCAGGGGGTAGAGCTCAGTTTATGGAGTGCTTGCATCACATGCACAAGGCCCCGGGTTCAATCCTCAGTGCCACACACACACACACACACACAGACAGACAAAAAAAAAAAAAAAAAAAAAAGGAAGTGATTCCTTCCTAGTTTTTCCTTGATTGTCTTAAATGACGGAGTTGCGTGATTCCTGTGTGTGTCTGCATTACACACACAGTCAGAGAACTTGACCTTGGTGCGCCCTGTCTCTGCCTTCCAACTCAGCCTCCCCAGATCTGCCTGGGTAGTGGGGGTTGGAGACACATGCCTTGCTCACTTGGATCCATTCCTTCACAGCTGTCTGCCCCTCCCTTAACCTGGAAGAACTGGACACTGGCCCTAACAGGGAAAAAAGCATCCAGAGGCTTGGGAGTTTGGAAGCAACGATGAAAACAATTGCTTACAATTCCATACAGCACACTTAATGCCACTGAACATTCAAAACTGAATGTTGTGGTGTGGGCATGTCCCCCAGAATTCATATGTTCACAACCAAATCCCCAGAGTCATTTGTTAATGGCATTTGGAGGGGGCCTTTGGGAGATGATGAAGATTAAATGAGGCCCCCATGATGGTATTAGTGGCTTTATAAGAAGAGGCAGAAAGACCTGAGCTGGTGCACTTCCTTTTCTTGCCTTGTGGTGCCCGTCACATGTCACGATCAGCAAGAAGGCCTCACCAGGTATCTGGACAGGTTGCAGCTGTCATTAGACTTCCAAGACTCTAGAACTGCGAGCTAAATGAAACTTGATTCTCCTTATTCCAGTAGTCTTGAGTATTCTCTTGCACATAGGAACAGAAAATGCACTGAAACAATGGTCAAAGTGGAAAAATTATTTGTATACATGTTGCCAAATTTAAAAAGTTTCTATACAGTGCTTTTAGACAGTTTAATATTTTATATATGCCTATAGTGGAGAGCTTGGATCCTAACTGCCAATCAGTCACCAGCTGAGCCTCAGTCTTCTTATCTGTAAGATGGAATAATAACATCTGTCTTATGAGTTGCTGCTCTGTACACAGTGGGAGCTCAATACATGGTAGCCATTCTTATTATTTATTTATTTTTAATATTTACTTATTTGCTTTAGTTGTACATAATGCGTTTTTATTTTTACGTGGTGCTGAGGATCGAACCCGGGCCGTGAGTTCATGCTAGGTGAGTGCTCTATCACTGAGCCACAACCCCAGCCCCCATTCTTTTTTTTTTTTTTTTTAATGCCTAAAACTGTATAGTTAATTTTATTCAAAATAGAAAATTATACTAAGAGTATTTAGATTTTTAAGAAGGGTGGGTAAACCAAAAAGAAGTTAAGTGATGAATCACACATATAAAACACATCATCATTCTTTAAAAATAAAGATAAATGAAGCAATGTCTTTTTGACCATTTTTTTCTTTTTCTTCCATCTGATAAACTTATTAAGATAGACAAAAGTCATTTTCAATCAAATCATAATATCTGTTGGGGAACCCACCTTTTCTTTTTTTCCCCCCTCCCTCCCCCCCTTGCTCCCTCCCTTCCCCTCCCTTCCCTTTGACCATTCTAGTGTTCCTCTAATCCTCCTATGTACCCCCATCCAACAACACTGTGAACTAGCCTCCTTATATCAGAGAAAACATTCGGTATTTGGATTTTTGAGATTGACTAATTTCACTTAGCATTATATTCTCCAACTTCATCCATTTACCTGCAAATGTCATTATTTTATTCTCTTTTTTGCTGAGTAAAATTCCATTTTGTATATATACCACATTTTCTTTATCCACTCATCTACTGAGGGACATCTAGGTTGGTTCCACAACCTAGCTATTGTGAATTGTGCTGCTATAAACATTGAAGTGGCTGTGTCACTGTAATATGCTGTTTTTAAGTCCTTTGGGAATAGACCCAGGAGTGGGATGGCTGGGTCATAGGGTGGTTCCATTCCCAGTTTTCCAAGAAATCTCCATACTGCTTTCCATAGCGGTTGCACCATTTTGCAGTCCCACCAGCAATGTATGAGTGTGCCTTTTTCCCCACATCCTCTCCAACATTTATTATTGTTTGTGTTCTTGATAGCTGCCATTCTGACTGTAGTGAAATGAAATCTTAGAGTAGTTTTGATTTGTATTTCTCTAATTGCCAGCGATGTTGAGCATTTTTTCATGTATTTGTTGATTAATTGTGTATCTTCTTCTGAGAGTGTCTTTTCAATTCCTTAGCCCATTTATTGATTGGGTTATTTGTTTTTTTGGTGTTAAGTTTTTTGAGTTCTGTATATATTCTAGAAATTAGTGCTCTATCTGATGTGCATGTATTAAATATTTGTTCCCAATTAGTAGGCTCTCTATTCACCTCACTGATTGTTTCTTTTGCCGAGAAGAAGCTTTTTAGTTTAAATCTATCCCATTCATTAATTCTTGGTATTAATTCTTGCACTACAGGTTCTTATTAAGGAACTTGGGGCCTAATCCGACATGTTCAGCCCCTATTCTTATTATTTTTATTCTGAAAGTTTTTTGGTAAAATCTGCCTTTAAGAGTTTGGAAATTTTTTAAATAGACTTATACTTGGAGAGCAAAATGTTTAATACCTGAGCTAAAGTATATGAATTAAGTAGACTCATATTTTAAAGGGGATAATAGTCTAACTTTTTACTTCCCAATGAGGGACAGAGAACAATTTACAGGTAATTCTGGAGATGGAAAATCTTACAGTGATAGGTACCCACCCCCTTCTAGTTTTCTAAATATGAAGATAATCGCTAACAATAATAATGGCTGTTTATCGAGTTCTTGCTATGGGCTATCAATTGAGTTGAGCATGTGGTATGGGTCCCTTCACTTAAAATAATGCATGTCAATTTTCAAAACTTTGGGACTATTCTGGTCATGTGGATTTATAACTCATCTTTCAATTTAATGTGTTTGGACTTTTTTGATATCACCAAATACTCTGCCAATCATGGCCTAAATTAGTGTGCACTATCCCACCAAATAATGACACCGTGATTCATCTACACAATCAGCAATTGTTGGGCATCCAGCTTGCTTCTGGTTTTTACTGTTTTAAGTAACACTGGACAGACAAAAATCCTTAAGGAAGTACTTGAAATTTTCTGAAGTATAAAAATTATTTTAGATGCCCAAGATGCTAGATTTGGTGTAAAACAGGCAGTCAGCTGAATACTTCCACTCAAAGCAATTTATACTCAACTAAAATATGTAAAAAGTTGTAACAGACATGGAGTGTAGAAGATCTCTCCTTGGAAAGCAATTATTTTTGCTGCAGAATTTTAATAATTACTGTGCAAGTTATTTAATTCCTAGAGTTTTGATTTTCTTCTCAGTACAGTACAGGTAACAATAATACCTTAGGGTGATGCAGGAAGTTTCAGGGAGCCAATGTCTATCAAGCTTCTCGTGTAGGGCCTGGGGTGCAGTTAACACCACATAAGTGTGAGCTGCTATTAGTAACAATACTGAGTTCACGGCAATGTGAGGCTCGTGTAAATAGTCCAGGCTGTATGACTGTCCTGAGTAACCTGAGGCATTTCTGTAAATGTTTTCCCAATATAAATATAACTAAAGGTGTCCTTCTTACTTATGCACAGTTACTTTATGCAGCAGTAGGTACACAAACTCCAGGTAGGGACAGTGAGTGGAGGTAGGAAGATGGAAAGGTGAGGTGTGATCCCTCAGAGTCATCAGTGAAATTCGAAGATCTAAGGTTTGTATTTAAAATGTGACACAGAACAAAGGCCCATTAGCATTAGCAGACACCAGGTCTCTTAAGGCAGTGGTTTTCCAACTCTGGTAGCCTAAGAAATCCAATTCCATGCATACTGCAATGAAGGTACATGTGGTGTGTGTGTGTGTGTGTGTGTGTGTGTGTTTGAGACTTTTGTGAAACTTTTAGCAAATGTCACTTACTCTTACCATGTGAAAAATATTCTGATATTTTTTAGTCTGTTTCATTGTGGGGTTTTTGTTTGTTTGCTTGTTTGTTTGATACCAGGGGATTGAACTCAGCGGCACTCAACCAATAAGCCACATCCTCAGCCCTATTTTGTATTTTTATTCAGCGGTAGGGGCTCACTGAGTTGCTTAGTGCCTCACCATTGCTGAGGCTGGCTTTGAACTCGTGATCCTCCTGTCTCAGCCTCCGATTCACTGGGATTACAGGCATTTGCCACCGCACCCAGCTCTATTTCATTGTATTTTGATGTTGGTTGTGACCACCAAATTTACTTTCCTGGGTAGAGACTCACAATTTGAAATACTGCCTTAAGGTTTGTATATCCTCCTACTCCTCTTTCTTCTTTTTCTCCTTCTTCTTCTCTCACATTATTGCCTAGGCTGGCCTTGAATCCTCTCATCTCACCTCCCAAGTAGCTGAGATTATAGGTGCTACTGCCCCTGGTTTTGTAGATCCTTCTAAAGAAAAAAAATTAAAAATGGCTTGCAGATCATTTAATCAATAATGAATGTTTCTGGTTTTTTTATTTTTTTAGTTATATATGGACACAATATCTTTATTTTTTTTTCCAAAATATTTGTTTATTTGCTTTAGTTGTACACAAGGGGTTTAAATGGGTTTATTTGTACGTGGTGCTGAGGATCGAACCCGGGCCGTGCACGTGCTAGGCGAGCGCTCTACCGCTGAGCCACAACCCCAGCCCCAATGTTTCTGTTCTTGGGTGCATATTAAATTGAACTTTTGCGTCACTATTCAAAGATGTTAGTGAGACAATGTGTTAAGGGCATCGAAAGGGGACTCAAGTGGGGTACAATCAAAACCGGGACAGCAGTTGATAATCCTCCCTGGTTTCCCTTCGTTTCCCACCAGGTAGTCCTAGTTTGCCAGCAGAATGAACACAGAAAGAGACTCGGAAACAACATTTGAGGAGGATTCTCAGCCCAACGATGAGGTGGTGCCCTACAGCGACGATGAAACCGAAGACGAGCTGGACGACCAGGGGCCCGCCGCCGAGCCCGAGCGGCGAGTCAGCAGAGAGGCGGAGCAAGGCCGGGAGACCTTCAGGAAAGGTAGCTGCGCTCGCGGCTGGGGAGCACGCTTGTAGATGCTCACGTGGGTCCCAGGAACCTCTGCCCAGGAAAACCGCCCGTTTCACACGGTCTAGGGGGGCATCTTCCTTTGCTGTCCGATCTCCTCCTAGGATGGGCTTGGACAAGTACCCATAGCCCTCAGCCATGGCAGGCTGGAAGGCCAGCCCTCACAAGTCCCGTGGAGGAGAAAATAAGTCTTGGTTATTGTATTTTTAAAATGGAGTGTTCTGTGTGGAAGGATTTGCTTGTGACTGCCCCCAATAATTTAAAAAAACATACATATCAACCGATCTTTGGATGCCGATTATTTGCATTGTTATATTTTTGGCATGAATTATATCAGTGATCACTTATGTGCACACACACATGTGTGTATGAATTAGTTTGTCACCATAATTAAGAAATTGTAGGTGTAGATACTTGTGTGTGGGCTCACGTGCCAGTAATGGATTCACACGGGGGATATCCTGGGACAGTTCCTAGGTCATGCCCAAATAAATGCACTTTAACAAATTAACCAGAAGGTGCCCCCTTTTGAAATTTGTCCCTTTTCTTTTTGCCACCACAGTTTGGGTTGCCACTCAGTGAAGGAAATTTCTCAAAGCTGTTTCAGAAGCGTGGGCCTTTCTGGGGAGTAATATTGGACCATTTGAGTGTCAAGGACTGTATATTGTGGGGGACCAGGACTAGATTTGAGCCTCTTAACACCTTCACCTTGTGCACACTGGCATTTTACAGGATTTTTGGCATTCCCATACCTTTTGTTCAGTCATTTGTGAATATAAAATGGCTTTGGCTGTGTGGCAGGAATTTTTTAATGGGCCTCTACTTGCCACGAGGGGCCCTTTTGGGAAGCAGGAATCAGGCTGGCTTCAGAGGCGGGGTCTAGAGGAGGGGACTTTTCATGTAAAGGGCTAGACAGGAACTATTTCAGGCTTTGTGGGCTACGCAGGCTCTGCTGCAACTACTCAACCTTGCCCACGTCACCTGGAAGTGGCCACGGACAGCAGGTCACTCAGGGCGACAGAGTGTGGCTTGCTTTCACTATTGTGCTTTTCTCCCGGTGGCTTTTCTGTTTCCTGCTGGTTCATCCAGCCCAGAAAACTCATGTGGCCTCCGTGGCTCTTCTGCTCCCCGGGAAGCTGAGCGCTTTGTGTTTGGGCTCCAGAGCTCGTGCTGAAACCACTTCTGCTGTGGCTGCTCGGAGTCTAGCAGAGGGAACTGTGCTTTGCCATTCAGAGAGGTCACCCCACGCCGCTGTCTCCACCTCTCCAGATGTGTTTTCCATGTCCTCGTCACAATGAATGCTGGTTTCATTTGGTTTTCTCAGAGTCTGTCTGGGCAGACCTCCTAGAAACCTCTATCCCTGCTGCCACACCTTACCCCCTACTTTTTCCCCTTTTTGAGATCTGCCAACTGGTGAAGCTGGTTCTTCTTTTTCTGACCAGTTTTCACCTCTAGAAAAAGTGAGACATCTTAAAATCCTTCTTCTGCAGTGATTCTTCCTGTCCTGGTCAGGATGGGTCACTCAACAGGGGACCTACAGGGATCCATGAGGACCCCCATCCCACCAAGCCTCAGAATGCTGGGGAGCCGAGACCCCCGTGGGTCACTGGTCCTCCAGCTGTCCCTATCCAGCATTTAGATGAATGAGACCTGAACAAGGGCTTTTGGGTGTGATTTTTTTTTTTTTTTTTTTTTTTTTTTGTGGTACCGGGGATTGAACTCAGGGGTACTCGACCACTGGGCCACATCCCCAGCCCTTTTTTGTATTTTATTTAGAGACAGGGTCTCACTGAGTTGCTAAGTGCCTCGCCATTGCTGAGGCTGGCTTTGAACTTGCGATCCTCCTGCCTCAGCCTCCCAAAGTGCTGGGATTACAGGCGTGCGCCACCGCGCCCGGCTTGGGTGTGATTTTAATGTATTGAGAATCGACCTTATGGTCTTTCTGTCTCAAAGCTGCAGGTACTAAAATCATAATTGCTGAGCAAAATTAAGATGGAATCACCACCAATCTGGATGGGAAGGTGGTCTCTGTCATAACAGGTCCAGAGTGGGTATTGGTGGAATGGGATATAGTTGAAGGAGTAGCCAGATAGGTTAGCAATGGGGTTCTAGGTGATTGCTCAGATAGTGACTAAAGCTTGCTTCTTCCTCATTCCTTCCTTCTGCCACTTCTGAGTCTCCTATCACAATCTCATGATCTCTGCAATCTGTCGATACCTGGTGAGTTGGCAGGAGAACTGGCTCTGTGGGGTGAAGAGTAAACTTTTCTCTTCATACCTGGTGCCACGCGGTCCGATGTGTGGTCCCAGGACGCAGCAAAGGGACTGGGGTTGGGTGCCTGCTGAAATGTCAGAGAAGCACGCAGTGGGTGGAAACCTCGCCTCTGTGTTTTTCCAACTCTGCCTGCACATTCTGGTGGTCAGTGCTCTTTCCTGCTCATTCAATTTCCAGAGCATCTGTTTTATAGATTTCTACCCTCATAATATGAGCATTGACAGAGCTTGGCCTTGATCGTGGCTCATAGTCTTTTCCAAAGGTGGTTTGTATTGCTAGGGGATTTTAGTGGTTCTTATTTTCCAAAACCTCTGTCAAATGACTGCCTGTGATTTGTTACAAAAGGTATTACTCGAACAACTCTATTTGTCTTTCCCAAGCACACAAAGGACTTTCAGTAAATGCTAGGCCTCTTCCTTCCCATTTCACTTCTGCCCTGCCTCTCCATGCTGCTTTCCCTCCTGCCTCCCTTCCTCTGCCCTCCTCCTCACCCCCCTCCTCTTTTCTCCCTCCTTCTCTCTCTCTTTTCTTCTCTGCAGGTTCTTTCTTTCTTTTTCTTCCCCTCCCTCCCTCCCTTCCTTCCTTCCATTCTTCCTCTCTCTTGAGCATTTCTCAGTCAAGGTTGAGATCACCCTCATCTGTCTTTCTTGACACCATCCACCATGGATAATTTCCTTCCAGGAATTCAATTCTTGGGACACCAGAGCCTGAGTCACCCTGTGAAGTATCAGAGGACTGAGTAGTCCTGGGGCCCAGCTCCCATTCCAGCAGAGCAGGAACCCAGGTCATTTCTTTTTTTATTTATTTTTTAAATTATTATTATTTTTTTTTTTTTTTTTTTTTGTGGTACCGGGGATTGAACTCAGGGGTACTCGACCACTGGGCCACATCCCCAGCCCTTTTTTTGTATTTTATTTAGAGACAGGGTCTCACTGAGTTGCTAAGTGCCTCGCCATTGCTGAGGCTGGCTTTGAACTTGCGATCCTCCTGCCTCAGCCTCCCAAAGTGCTGGGATTACAGGCGTGCGCCACCGCGCCCGGCTTGGGTGTGATTTTGATGTATTGAGAATCGACCTTATGGTCTTTCTGTCTCAAAGCTGCAGGTACTAAAAATCATAATTGCTGAGCAAAATTAAGATGGAATCACCACCAATCTGGATGGGAAGGTGGTCTCTGTCATAACAGGTCCAGAGTGGGTATTGGTGGAATGGGATATAGTTGAAGGAGTAGCCAGATAGGTTAGCAATGGGGTTCTAGGTGATTGCTCAGATAGTGACTAAAGCTTGCTTCTTCCTCATTCCTTCCTTCTGCCACTTCTGAGTCTCCTATCACAATCTCATGATCTCTGCAATCTGTCGATACCTGGTGAGTTGGCAGGAGAACTGGCTCTGTGGGGTGAAGAGTAAACTTTTCTCTTCATACCTGGTGCCACGCGGTCCGATGTGTGGTCCCAGGACGCAGCAAAGGGACTGGGGTTGGGTGCCTGCTGAAATGTCAGAGAAGCACGCAGTGGGTGGAAACCTCGCCTCTGTGTTTTTCCAACTCTGCCTGCACATTCTGGTGGTCAGTGCTCTTTCCTGCTCATTCAATTTCCAGAGCATCTGTTTTATAGATTTCTACCCTCATAATATGAGCATTGACAGAGCTTGGCCTTGATCGTGGCTCATAGTCTTTTCCAAAGGTGGTTTGTATTGCTAGGGGATTTTAGTGGTTCTTATTTTCCAAAACCTCTGTCAAATGACTGCCTGTGATTTGTTACAAAAGGTATTACTCGAACAACTCTATTTGTCTTTCCCAAGCACACAAAGGACTTTCAGTAAATGCTAGGCCTCTTCCTTCCCATTTCACTTCTGCCCTGCCTCTCCATGCTGCTTTCCCTCCTGCCTCCCTTCCTCTGCCCTCCTCCTCACCCCCCTCCTCTTTTCTCCCTCCTTCTCTCTCTCTTTTCTTCTCTGCAGGTTCTTTCTTTCTTTTTCTTCCCCTCCCTCCCTCCCTTCCTTCCTTCCATTCTTCCTCTCTCTTGAGCATTTCTCAGTCAAGGTTGAGATCACCCTCATCTGTCTTTCTTGACACCATCCACCATGGATAATTTCCTTCCAGGAATTCAATTCTTGGGACACCAGAGCCTGAGTCACCCTGTGAAGTATCAGAGGACTGAGTAGTCCTGGGGCCCAGCTCCCATTCCAGCAGAGCAGGAACCCAGGTCATTTCTTTTTTTATTTATTTTTTAAATTATTATTATTATTTATTTATTTATTTTTGGTACCGGGGATTGAACTCAGGGGCACTCGACCACTGGGCCACATCCCCAGCCCTTTTTTTGTATTTTATTAGAGACAGGGTCTCACTGAGTTGCTAAGTGCCTTGCCATTGCTGAGGCTGGCTTTGAACTCGCGATCCTCCTGCCTCAGCCTCCCAAAGTGCTGGGATTACAGGCGTGCGCCACCACGCCCGGCAGGAACCCAGGTCATTTCTTTTTTTTTTCTTTTTTCTTTTTTTTTTTTTAGTACTGGGGATTGAACTCAGCGGCACTCGACCACTGGGCCACATCCCCAGCCCTTTTTTTGTATTTTATTAGAGACAGGGTCTCACTGAGTTGCTAAGTGCCTCGCCATTGCTGAGGCTGGCTTTGAACTCACGATCCTCCTGCCTCAGCCTCCCAAAGTGCTGGGATTACAGGCGTAGGCCACCGCCCGGCCCCAGGTCATTTCTTTAATGACATTCTTATCACCCAGAAAGTTGGTTTTCTTTTTTCAAAGAATGAGAATGCCCTAGCCAGCTGAGCTTTCATGTTAAACAAGAGTTTTGAGAGACCTATTGAAAGTGCTTTTCCCTTGAAGGACCTTCATTGTATGCTGTGAGAATCAAGAACAAGAGCAAACTCGCTGCTAGAATGCACGTGGAGGAAGAGAGAAGCAGGCAGATTCCGTTGGGGTAACCTTAGTGAAGTGCTGGCAGGAGCCAGCAGGCACGTTTTCCAGGCTAATGGGCCAACACTTGTTTTTCCTGGTGAACACAAGAGAGCACTGGTTCTCCTAGATGGTCCAGGACACAAACCCAGAGACCGGAAGCTTGGGATTCTGTTCTCCTCTGTCCATTAGTATAGAAGGATCCAAAAAGTTTTAGCTTCAAAGAAACCACTTGAACTTCATTCAGCCAGAGTTCCTATAACTCCTTGACTGTAGGATGCTGTTTTTTTTTGTTTGTTTGTTTTGTTTTGTTTTTAAGTCAACCACCCCTGGTCCTTGTGTCCCAGACCAACTCCTTGGGTAATTCTGTACCAGCAGGAACCAGCTCAGAGACAAAGTTCTAGGGAAGAAATTAGTGCCCCAGAGAGGGTTTCTGTTGGGTACATAGTGGCTGGGCCCTGGGAGCCTCTGCATGGGATGTGAACACAGCCCCCAGCCTCCTCGTAAAGTTGCTTTATCTGCTCTCAGGTCTTCCAGCTGTGGCTGGCTTACACATCTGCACACTTCTTACCCAAACCCCTGCCTTCGGCATCAGGTGGGTGTTCTGCCTCCTGCTTTCATGGCGAAGCTTCTGGAAACCCATCATCAACCACCACATTCTCCCATTGTGCTGGGTCCTTCCCTCTGCGGGCTGTCCCTCCACCATACAGATAGATAATGCTTTTTTCAACGTCACCAAGAAGCCAGGTGCCAAGCCCACTGGTGTTCTGTCAACCCTCATCCTCCTGCTGTTTCCTCTGAAGAGTCTGAACTTCCTAGCAGAGCCTCTCTCAGGAAGCCCTCCACGTCCCCCTCCTGTCTCTCCTTCCCTGTGGCCCTTCCTTCTTTCACCCTTTGTAGGTTCCTGTCCCCATTCATGCTGTGTCTGCAGACGCTCCTGTAACCAGCTCACCTTTTTCATGGACCTGTTACCCATGTGTCACGCGAGAGGCCACGTGCGTGGTGTTTAAGAGAAGAAAGAGCCAGACTCCGGCCACGTCCTGCCTTCACTTCACTCTAGCTATGTGACCTCGAGGTGGGATTTCCTGTCTGTGTGCCTCAGTGTCCTCATCTGAAAAATGGGCTTAATACCAAGGCCTACTGTATAGGGTGATTATGAGGATTACATCAGAAAGTAAATACGAAGGACTTAGGACTGCTTTGGGCATGCAGTAAGTGCTAAGTAAATATCCACTATTGTTACCTCCCACTCTGCAATACTCTCTTAACATTGTTCACTTCAAGTCCAAAACATCATCTCCCCACCCATCGTCTCTTCCTCACTTTGGGGTATTTGGATTCTCCTGCCCCAGCCCCCAACCCAGCTGAAGTGGTGGAGTCCTTCTTGTTAACCGATGATTCCCTCCCCAAATCCAAGAGCAATGGATGAATAGATGTCTGGGTCAATAACAGTTCTCCTAGTAATCAATTTGTCCACGTAGTGAGGAACTTTTGGTGATTTGGTGACATTCCTGCCTCTGCCACCATAAGCTGTTCCCTTCCATGGCGTCTTCCCTGGGAAGGGCCGCCCCGGCTCTTGCAGAACAGCGGGGCCAAAGCCAAGGCCTGAAACCAGAAAGCCTCGTTCATACAAAGACTCGATGGACCTGTCTGTGAGGGATGAGTGGGAGTTCATTAGGGGAAGTGAGAGACCTGTGGGACCCACAGGGACCGACGTCCTGAAGCTCTGTGGCAGGAGGACAGGTGGCATGCTGGTGGCACATGGAGGCAGTGACATCAGGCCCTGGGGAATGAGGATGCCCCAGGGAATGTGCCCAGTCTCCCTCCTTTTCAGTTCCTATCTGGCAGAGTTTAAAACCTGAGTGACTCATTGTAGATGATTGTCAGTGAGTCCGCCAGGGCTGTGAGGGCTGAGGGCCAACCTGTCTTACTCTGAGCTAATTTTGGAGCCCCGGCCCACACCTGCTTGCTCTAGAGGGGGTTTGCGAATGAGTGGGGACCAGCTGGCCTTACCTGAGCTCAGTCCTGAGCAAGAGTGAGTGAGAGGTGATTGAGCCCAGAGGCCTCCGGGCCGAGGCAGCTGCAGCGCTGAAGCATGAAGAAAGGCCCCAAGGAGCTGGGGGTTCAGGGTCTGCAAGGCATTCTTAGAACTGTGCTGACGGGAGAAGTCCTGTGTACGAGCTTGCGTACCATCCTGAAGTCATTGGGGACAAGTGGAGCAGCAGCCACCTTCCCCAGCGGCCTCTGGGCCGGCACTGCTCCTCCCCACCAGTCCTCGTCCTAGAAAAAGATTCCCTTGCTCTGGGACCCCGTTCTGGCTCCTCCTCTGCCTTCTCCCCTGCCTGGCCCGGCTGCCCTTGGCCCCTGGGTCACCCGAGCCTTTCCCACCATCTACAGCCACTGTTCCCCTGCCTAGAGCAGCCCCTGCCTGTGACTGGCTCTTTCTCACCCTTTAGGCATTGTCGTGGGTATCACCTCCTTAGAGGGGACTTCTTTGACTCTCAGTCCTGGTCTAGATCAGATCCTCTCGGTGTGGGGTCTCAAGCCCAGACTCCTGATGCATTTAGGAAGTCCTTGAGGGATGGTGTGTCACATGAAGCCCCCCCCCACCTCCATTTGTAGTGTTGGCTTCATGCTTGATCTGGGCCATGTCTGTCCCATGCAGAGCACAAAATAGGCATTGAATGAGGGGGGGGCATGAAATTAAGTTAGAGAGCCCCCTTTAGCAGCAGCAGAGAGAGGGGGGTGGATGATAATCCAAATGAAAACCAGTGAGAACCTAAAGCAAGGTGTCCAGGATGGAAAGAAAGGAACCAATCATGATACGTAATAAGGATGTGACATTCAGGGTTGAAGGAAAAGGAGCCCTGAGGATTAATTTGCAGTTCAGGCTCCTGAGTGGATAGCCTAGTTATCTATTGTTTCTCTCTCTCTCTCTCTCTCTCTCTCTCTCTCACACACACACACACACACACACACACACACACACACACTTCCAACTTTGGGGCATAGAATAACACCAGAGTGTCCGGTGTGGTGGCGCACGCCTGGAATCCCAGCATTTGGGAGGCTGAGACAGGAGGATCGAGAGTTCAAAGCCAGCCTCAGCCAGGGCAAGGCACTTAGCAACTCAGTGAGACCCTGTCTCTAATAAAATACAAAAATAAGTGCTGGAGATGTGGCCCAGTGGTCAAGTGCCCCTGAGATCAATCCCTGGTACCAAAAAAAAAAAAAAAAAAAAAAACACCACCAGAGTGACTGGGGGCTTGTAAAATAAGGTACTGGGGAGAGCTTCCTTCACTGAGAGATTAGTAATGGAGGAATGGGGTGGGGTTGAGGCTGGGTTTCTTGTTTTATAGAACTTGTTTTTTACTAATGTATTTTATGACCAAACTTTGAGAAGCTCTTGCTCATGGAGACCAAACGCCACTTGTGTTTTTCTCCCCGCTGGTTTGGAGCTTCCAAGGTAGACTTACAATGACAGATGTCACCTCAGGAAGGCACTGGCCCTAGCACCGATGGGGTTCTCAGTGCTGCCTGTGCATGGAGCTTTGAAAACTCCCCAGGTCCTGGCCCAGCCTGCAGACACTGAGACAGTAGGTCTAGGTGAGGCCAGCAGAGAATCAGCATTTCAAATGACTTTGGCCAGGTTCAGGCTGCATCAGCAAAACCGCCCAGCCCTGGCAGGCCTTTGACTCAAGGCCTGTCCACCCGCCAATGCAGAGCTTCTGGCTGCTCCTGGTCACAAGGTCCCCAGGGGATCTGTATGCTCATTTTCAATGAGGGGGTGAGGCTGAATTTTAAAAGACAGTCAAAACCTGAGGAGACCTCCCTTGCTCAAACCTGATGGGGGCCTTGGGCCTGTTTATTGCTTCAGTGAGAAAACAGCTGGTTGAGCGGTGCTCTCAGACAGTGCAGCCAAGCCTCCCTGTAAACTAGACCACTGGGATCTTTGCTGGGCCCCTGGCTAAAGTGGAATCCCTGGGGTGGTGCCCAAGCATTGGGATGTGGTAAGAGCCCCTCTTGGAGATTCTAATAGGGTCTGGAGCATTCTAATACCTCTGAGTCCTGGAACATGGAAGCCATCTGGGGTTCTTGTTAAAGTATAGATTCCCGTGCTGGAAGACTGGGCTGTGGCCCTGCATTTCTAGCCAAATCCTGGGTCATGCCCCTAGTCCACGCAGTGTCCTCTCTGTGCTCTTGCTGATACTGTCCCTTTTTGCCTGGAAGCCCATCCCCTCTCTTCTCTTCCTTTACTCGCGTAATTCTGAGGTCATTTCTAAGAGTCAATGCAAGGGCAGCTCTTCCAAAAGCATTCCCGACAGCCCCACCCCTGGCTGGATTAGAATTCCCATCAGCCAAGTGTTTCTCATTACCTTAGGACACTTCCAGAATTCTGTTTTTGTAGGTCTCCCTCTGTGCCCCTAGACAACAGGGGCCTTGGGAGTTGGGATTAGGCTTTCTCCATAGGTGGTTTCTCTTTGAAATGGGTTTCACAGCTCTCTCTCTCTCTCTCTCTCTCTCTCTCTCTCTCTCTCTCTCTCTTTTAATTCAGAATATAAAATTTATTCATTTTTAAAATTGTAGTAAGTAAACTAATAGATGGCTAAAGAACCCAAAATATGAAGAAATGCATTCATAAAAATAAAAGCATAAATCAACCAAATATAAAACAAAAATAGATTTTTATCAGTAAATGCTAAAGCTGAATTGAAAAAAAAATAAGACTTATCAAATCCAGATTTAAAAAAAAAGACAGCAATATCAGGCATACAAAAAGCAACATAATTATGGATGTAGAAGTGATTTTTAGAATTATGAGATAATTGTCTGCTTTCTTCATGGCACCTCAGAGGTGATCAGGTACTTGAAGATGCTGAACATCTTTACCCCCACCTGGCAATTTAGGACTTATGAATTGTTTATTTCCAGAATTTTCCATTTAATAGACATAGGTAACAAAAACCACAGAAAGCAAAAACACAGATTGCAGGAGGGGGAGGGGACTGTTGTAATATTAAAAGGTGATGAGTACACTGGAAAAAAATTAAGTAGGATAGAAAGTAGAGGAATTGAGGGCTGAAAAGTGGTAGAGGACAAGATATAATTTTAAATTCAGTGGTCAAAATAGGTCTTATTAAGAATGTATTTGTGCGCTGGGCATGACTATAATCCCAGCACTTTGGGAGGCTGAGGCAGGAGGATCGTGAGTTCAAAGCCAGCCTCAGCAATGGCGAGGCACTTAGTAACTCAGTGAGACCCTGCTTCTAACAAAATACAAAAGAGGGCTGGGGATGTGGCCCAGTGGTCAAGTGCCCCTGAGTTCAATCCCTGGTACCAAAAAAAGAAAAAAAAAAAAAAAAAGAATGTATTTGTACTGGTTTTGTTCATATGAAAAGCTGTAAGGCAAAGAGGCAATTTAAAAACAACGCTGCCAGGCTGTGGGATATAGCTCAGTTGGTAGAGTGCTTGCCTTGCATGCACAAGGACCCGGGTTCAATTCCCAGCTCTCTTATTCCATATCAATGCTTCTCTCAAACTTCACTGTGTGTAAGGATTACATGCAGGGCGCAGGAGACACTGCTGGGCTCCGTCCCACCATTTCTGATGCCCTCCTTCTGGAGGGAGACCTGAGAACTGGCATTTCTAACAAGTTCCCAGGTGCTGCTCTGGTCTAGACCCCTCACTTTGAGAACCCACAGCTCCAGGTGATGACTAGTGCAGCCGACCTGCACTTGTCCTGCACTTGTCCATCCACGGGTTCCAGAGACCATGTGGGTAGAAGTTGAGCCTCATGTAGGGAACCAGAACCCTTGGCAGGAGGAAGATGAGCTCACCACTCTCCTGGGCAGAGGAATTTTATGGTTTGATGGTCACCTTCTGTTCTGGGCCTAAGTTTTAATGGAAGGACTAGTGCATTTAAGACCCAGTGACCAATGTGTATCAGTGCCTGAGAGAGGCTGGGCATTAGGGGTAAGAGAGGATAGGGCATACTTCTTAATACCCACCTGACTCCACCCGCCTCCCTCGGGCCACACCCATCCAGAGTGCCTCAGCAGAGCTGGCTTGCCGACCTGTCAGCTCCGCGGCGCTCTCCTTCACTCGGCTGGCAGTAAGTTCTGTCGACTTTCTCAATTCTTCTTGCCATCATCAGCATCCCTTCTCTCTCTCTCTCTCTTTTATTTAAGGAGTTCTTCTTCTTCTCCATCTCCTTCTCCTTCTCCTTCTCCTTCTTCTTTTTTAGTTGCAGTTGGACACAAGACCTTTATTTTATTTACTTATTTCCATGTGGTGCTGAGGATCGAACCCAGGTCCTCACACGTACCAGGCGAGCACTGTATCACTGAGCCACAACCCAAGCCCAACACCCCCCTCTCTCTCTACCTTTCCTTATGGCTTATCCTTGCTGATTCTTTTCTCTCTTCCAAAACATTTTATGATACTGAAAAGTACATAGAACACAAGCGCATAGATAATCAGGTAATTCTTGAGTGGACACAAGCGGCACGAACCCCCACGTCAATTATGGGCACGTGGCCAGTGATCCAGACATCCCCCCAGTCATTGCCCCCTCCCCTCCTCCCTCCCACCTCTGCAGAGGTAAATTCCACATTCATTTTTTTAAATATTTTTTAAAAATATTTATTTATTTACTTTAGTTGTACACAATGCAATGCATTTATGTTTACATGATGCTGAGGATCGAACCCAGGCCACGCATGTGCAAGGCGAGCGCTCTGCCGCTGAGCCCCAGCCCCTCCACATTCATTTTTATAGCAATAACTTCTTTTCCACCTAATACATGTCACTAGGTTTGTTTTGCCTGTGTTTGAACTTTGAGTATACGTGGGGCCCTGCAGTATGGATTCATTCTCATTCAAAGGTGTTTTTAAAGATCTTTCCATGGGCTGGGGCTGTAACTCAGTGGCAGAGCACTTGCCTAGCATGCGTGAGGCACTGGGTTTGATCCTCAGCACCACATAAAAATAAACAAATAAAATAAAGGCATTCTGTCTATCTACAACTACAAATTTTCTGTCTATCTACAACTACAATTTTTTTTTAAATGTCTTTCCATATGGTTGACTATAAATATGATTTGCTTCCATGCCTGCATAGACTTCTATCTTTTCCAGTATTCCCTGCTCCTCTTGGTTAATTCCCACCATTCATCCCCTTGCATATATGTATGCAATGGTAGGAATTATATATATGTATATATGCATATATATATATATATATACATATACACACATACACATATGAAGAGTGTGTATATATGTAATACAATGATATAATGACTAAAGGAACATCAAACAACTTACATATTTCTTTTATATGGAAACTGATAGGAGGAATAGAATTGTAAACATTTTTTTAAAAGTAAAACTTGCAAATGCATCCGATTATAAAAGGATACAGGGTGAGAATGAAGAACTGGCCCTGCCCCTTCTGTCCCTCAGCTCTGCATTTGCCTTTCCCAGAAAGAAACTGCTCTCACAAGTTTCTTGCTTCCAGATATCTATGGTAGTACAGATATGTGCAAATACTTGTAAACCTATGCCCTGATGTGCCCAGAGATACACATGACATCAACACATAAGCATGTGTATGTGCGGGTGTGCATGAATGTTGCGCATTGATTCAGTACATCACACAACTGAAATCACAGGACGGTCGACACCCTTCTGTGTCTGTCACTTTAACTGTGTAATATGGAGAACTTCCCTACTGTCCATACAAAGTCACCTGTTTGTTCAAGCAGCTCTGGCAGGCATTTAGTTTGTTTCTAATCTTTCTGACAAACAGGGCTGTGTTGAATAGCCCTGCACTGTGACATTGCCGTCATCAGCACCCCAGGGGTGGTATATACATGGAGAATAATTCCTACTAGTGGGATTGTTCAGAGAGACAGAGAGAGAGAGAGAGAGAGTGTGTGTGTTAAACTTACAGAGATGGCCTAATGCTCCACAGAAGCTACCTACAGGATCTAAATTCTCCCCCTCATTATTTAACCCAGAGTGTCATCATATTCTTCACTCTTTGCCAATACCTTTCCTTGATAAGGTACAAATTGGTACCTCCATGAAAAATTACATTTATCTTTGATGGCTATGAATATCTTTTCACACACTGAAGAGCCATTTGAATTTCCCTTTTTATGAACTGTCTATTCTTGTTCTGTTTCCATTTCTCTCTCAGGTTTGTTTGTTTTCTTTTTGCTGTTATGAGTTAGAGCTTTTGCTGTGTGTACTCTCCCAGTTTTCTGTGGTTGGTACCAATCAATGGAGGTTTTTGGTTCTTGGTAGATCTGTAAAGCAAGAATTCCGAGCCAGCAAAGAGGATAGGGGTGAGGCCAATGTATTTCCTTACCAGATGGTGGTGATCAAAGGACTTAGTGACTGTGGGAACACTCTAGACATCACGTAGCAGTGTTTAGATGCATTAATGTCACAAACATTTCCCAGACTGAGGGGTGGTTTGGGGCCACATGTGGCTCATGTTAAATGCATCTCTGGACATGTGCCTTGATGGTTTTGTTGGCACGACCCTGGAGAGTTGTTTTTGTGGCTTTTAACTAAAGGGCCATATGGTGAAAGTGTGTTTTATTTTTTTTGCTGGTAAATTTATAATTTTTCTTCTGTTCGTCTGTATTTCCATTCTAGAAAATGGAACAAGATATCTTCTTTTTCTATAAATCAGCCTGTGGTCCAAGTTTCCAGTAAAGGTCTAAGTGGACACTTAATAAATATTTGACCAAAAAGGCAAATACCTCCAAGTGTTTAGCCTTCCTGAAGATACACACGACTGCAGCATTTCTCAAACAATAAGTGTTCAGTGATGACCTAAAAACATGCCCGTGATCACATTAATTTTGAAAAAGCTGCATTAAATAAATTTCTTTACTCCGGGGCTTCTCAAAGCCTTTAATGGTTCAACACATCCATTTCGCATCCGAGAGAGGGATGTAGAATTTTGCAAATGACTTTTTGACCACAGAACACCATTTTCACATTTTTTAAGATCTCTGATTGAAATACTACTCAAACAATTAGCTCAAATTGCAGGGGAAAACCCAAAGAAGTCATCACTTTGTTTGCCCCATTGATTTGTCTGAATCAGGGCAAACATGGAGCCTTAACTGGAAATAGGGTTATCGATTGCTTGACTGCAATCAGATTTCTGAAATTAAGTAGAAAGGCTCTTGTGGTTAAATCTCAGATATGAAGACACACTGGTGATTTTCTCTGGGTTCCCCAAAGTGTTATCAAGTTAAGAAGCCAAGGCCGTTCCTGGTAATCCCAAGATGCTCCTACTTGATGTCAGAAATCATGCTTCCTCTGAGACACCCAAATCAAAGTGGGCTGGGGGTGAGGGTGTAGTGCAGGGACCAGATAGAGCAACCAGCAGCTGGGGGCTTAATTACCAAGTGGACTTAAAGAGCCACAGGGGGAACCACGGAAGACTGGGGAAGCTTGTTACATACAGGTCATTAGCAAGATGGCTACTCTTTTGTCCTGAATATTTAAGATTGATTTCAGACCCTTGTCAGGGGGCCTTTTTTTTTTTCTTCTCCAGCAATCTCGTCTGGTTTTCTGCTCAGCCTTCCTGACATCTAATGTGGCATCCTGGTATTCTTAGAGGTATTCTAGAATATGGATATGTCACCAGGTCATCTGCTAGCTCAAGTAAACCATTAAGAGCACATGCATTTGTAGATTACCATGAATTGAACTAGAATGGACTCAAGATTACCCCTGCTGAAAACTGTCTTTTTTGCTGTTGTTGTTTTTTTTGTTGTTTTCTTTTAACTTATTTTCCTTTAGAGCGCTTCTTTGAGTGGGAAAGAAATGTTCTGATTGCAGACATTATTATAGTGCTCATGAGTTGGCTTCTAGTTCTATTTCCATTTTCCCTTTTGATAAAACTGCACTTGAGCTAGAAAGATGCCAGGAACATTTCTATTTGTCACAACACAACACTTATGAATACCCGCTGAGTGGCAGCCGAAATGATGCAAGAAAAGCATTCAGTAACCGTACAGTGGTTTAAAAAAAGTAATCGGGTTAATTATTTGCATTCTTCGGTAGTTCACACTTGAACCTCTTGCAGTATTATCTCTATTTCCTAGGGAGTAGGAGTCGGAAAAATGAGCCATTTGAAAAGTTGAAACAAAATATTTTCAAAAGTATGATGTCTTTAGTTTTATAATAGTCCTAAGATCGATCATTTTATCATTCCTTACTTGTAAATGCTCTTTAATATATTCCCATCTCCAAAACATGGTTGTGACACACTGGTAAATTTTATCAAAACCTGCTTCACCCACATGTGGATTTAAAGAGTCACAGGGAGGGACTCAAGTGCATGCCCTTCATGGGGAGGCCAAGGCTGAAAGGTTCTGCCTGGGGTTTTCTTCCTACCTGATGGCACCCTTGTCTGCAGCCTTCATAGTAGCAGTGTGTTTGTCCTCCTGAGCATAGTCACACATGGGGGCAGGAGGAGAGAGGTTAAGCCTCTCCTAAGCCACCTTCCCAAATCAGTGCTTGCTGGCAAAGCAATTCTCACTGTGATTTGGAGCTTGAGTCACAAAAGAAGGCCTAAGTACCACAGCAAAGGGAATGGGAAGGCTGCCTCTGGAGGCTCAGATGGCCAGACTCTGAATTCCAGTTCTTTTACCCCTGCTCAGTTTGTGGATCTGCTTGTACCTCAGTTTCCTCAGCGGTAAGATTGAGATGCTAACCGCTTGGCATGGTGCCTGGTGCCTAGTAAGCAGTGAAGATAGCAGTGATAGAGCTAAGATGGATCATGGATAGGAGGAGTCAGGGCAGATGGGCAAAGACAAAACAGAGTTGTAGAGATCTCTCCCAGTGGATTGAGTCTAACTGCCCGGCTGTTGTCTCTGTGTCGGAAAGTCTCTTACCCTAAATTTCCTTTAGGCATTAGGCTTCACCGATAGGTCGCCCATTGTGGTAGAAAGGAAACAAGTCAGAGATAAACTGCACCTTGGCGCTTGTGGATTTTGCTTTTCCTAGTCGTGCAAAAGGCATTTGGAGTGCTCCTGTGTGGAAAATAGATGGATATAAGAATAAGATTGGCATGTTCCAGTCTCGCCCAAGAACCACTCTAGGAAGGAAAGGAAGATGTGGCGCCCATGGCCTCTGGGTGGAGCAGTAGTGGCGACTGCTGTCCTTCTGGCTGGCATGGCTGGGATGTAGAGCAGGTGTGTGGGAGGGGGGGCTGATTTCCATCCATCTTCATAAGAGTGTGTTCACTTAAAGTGCACGTGTGCCTCATTCCCACAGTCAGAGTCAACCTCACCCCTGGGAGGCTGTGGAGGGACAGCTGCAGATGAAGGTGTGTATTTGGGGGTGGTATTGGTAAAGGATGGGCCACAGAGGGCCATAAAAGATAGAGGCTGCTGAATGGTGGGATTTCGGTGAAGTCACCTATCCCAGAATGATACTGGCAGTTGCTCTTACTCCCTCCAGCTGGGACTGTGATTTTCAAGAACCAAAGGCAGAGGCAGAGCTGCCAAAGAACAGCTGTGAGTGGGCAGTGCAGTGGCTTGTTCAACATGCCCCGAGGGGACACCTGTCCAAGGTGTCCCAAACAGCCACAATGTTTGAGCAACTTCATCTGGATCAACCAAAGAGCAGGAATGATCAGTGTGCACAACTTGGTCCACAGGGAGACCTGGGCCTCGAGTCCACCACCGGATGTCACACTGTTGTCCTATGAAGAGCATGCTGGGCACGCCCAGCCACCAGGGGAGGCAGCCACAAGTCTGCAACAACCTCAGAGTGAACCAGCCTCCCTCTCCTGAAGCTTATAAAGATCTCTGGCCATGACCATGAGAAACAGTGCTACTGGTGAAGTTTGCCACTGGCCAATTTCCTGCTATAGCTCAGTCCCCCTCCAGACACATGGAAATATATTCCTGGCTGTGGGGGGAAATGTGAAGCCTCTGGTGCAAGGCTATAGCAGAACCCAGACTCTCCCAGCTGGGGACAATTATGGACACACCTGGGTGCAGGAGCCCTGTTTGGGGAGATGGCTAAGATTGCGGTTGACTACGGGCCATGGAGATGTTTGGGCATTGCTGCCTTCCGTAGTCTCACGGGACTTGGCCCGGGATCTCGATAGACTTGAGCCGAGATTGCTGATCAGGTCTGCGCCATTTGGTGTGTTGGTTGTTTGGTGGTGTGTGTGGTGCGTGTTAAAGTCGTTGTTAGAGCCAGAGAGAAAAGTTATCAAAATAAAAAGCCTGTTTGTTTCCAGTTCGCCTCTGAACTTCTTCCCGCAGCTTCGTTGCTCCAAGCGGCCATCGCTTCAGGCGGCAACACCTGGGTTTAAGGCAAAGATAGGAAGAATCCAGTGACCCCAGAGCTCGAGGGAGGAGCTCAGGATGGAACTTGCACTAAGAGCCTCGATGCTGGGTGCTAAACACAGAAAGATACCTTGGCTGCAGTGTGGCAGGGATAGAGATAGAATCAGTGAGCAGGGAGGTGCACATGGAGGCTTGGACAGAGCTGGGAACTATTCTATTAAAATAGGAGCATACGTCTTCCAATGACCAAGACCGTAAAGCAAACCACCCCACCCCAGGGAGAATTAGGCTAGCAAAGTAGTGTGGTGGAAAGAAGTGGGAAGAAACATTTTATGGGACCAAGCAGAGAAGCTGTGGATTTTCTCAAGTTCCCTGGAATTTAGACAAGGCAATGGAATGGACTGAGTCCACTCAGTAGTGTGATGTGGTGTTAAGTACATGAAATGAACTTGGAAAGACATTGAACTTGATGGACATTAGTCATCAGGGTGAGGCAGTGCACAACACTGACAGGTGACCTCAGGACTGAGAAGTGTTGAATTAGGTGGTGATATCCTTTTTCTTTGATTTGTTCATCCATTAAATATTTAATGCAATATAAATTTTACAAACTATGTCAGTAACATAAAAAAAATAATAATTTAATTGAGCTGTGGCCTTCTGGGGCTCTGGTATTTTTGTTTGGGTCATGTTTAGATGAGGATTATTCTTTTCAAATTCTAATGTTCTGTGAACAACTGGTCAAGTCACAACCTGGATATTAGATTGATAGGCTACTGTAACAAAGTACCACAAACTGGGTGGCTTAAACAACAGAAATTTATTTTCTCATAGTTCTGGATTCTGAAAGTCCAAGATCAAGGTACCAGCAGATTTGATTCCTTCCAAGGACTGTGAGATCAGGATCCATTTCTGGCCTCTCTTGGCTAACAGATGACCATCTTCTCCAAGTGACTTCGTATCATTCTCTCTCTCTTTCTCTCTCTGCATCCAAATTTCCCCTTGTTACAAGGACATCAGTCATATTGGATTAGGATCCACTTCAATGACCTCACTGTAATTTAATTCCCTTGGCAATGACCCTGTTTTTTCTATTTACCTACCTTTTCTCTTTCTCTTTTAAAGATTGCACGTGGCAAGTTAAAGCAAATGATCGAAAGTACCACGAACAACCTCATTTTATGAACACAAAGTTCTTTTGTATTAAGGAGAGCAAATATGCGGTGAGTTGATTCCTAAGTTATCTGTATTAAAGTCATTTTCTCTGGTTGTTGTCATGCTTGCTGGCCTCAGACTGCACCTGCCCTCGAGGTAACCACTAGCCTGGGTCTGTTGATAATCCTCCTTAGTTCTATAAAATCCATTTTTATTGACATTTCACTACCCTGACCCTAGGTAGAGATGACTTGAAACAAAACAAGTTGCCATAATTAGATTGAAACTTTCCCTAGGTGTGTGCAAAGCTCTCTTAAAAATGTTTTATTGGACGAGTATAAAACAATGTCACCAAAGCCTTATGTTGGAAAGTAATGAATTTGAAAAAAAATCTTAACAATTTTTCTCCCTCCTTTGCCTAGGATGGATTTAGAGACTTTAAAGACTTTTTTCCACCTAAAATAATGCTGATTACCTTTGTAATAGAACACCTGTTAGGTGTGGGCTTGAGGGCCACCCTAACACACTACAACTGGGTGGCTTGGAACAACAGAAGTTTTATTTTCTCACAGTTCAGCGAGCCAGGGAGTCCAGAACCAAGATGTTGGCAGGGTTGATTTTTTTTTTTTTTTTTTTTTCGGGAGAATCTGAGAAAGAGTCAGTTCGGGGCCTCTCCCAGCTTTGGGTGTTTGCCACAGTCCCTGGTATTACCTAGTTTGTAGGTACATCCCTCCTGTCCCTGCGTCTGTCTTCAGGTGACATTCTCCCTGTGTGTCTCTGTGTCCAGTTTTCCCCTTCTTAGAAGGACACCAGTCTCCAGCTCAGGGTTCAGCCTTATCCACTCTAACTTCATCTAGATTTGTATCTGCAAAGACCCTAGTTCCAAAGAAGACCCCATTCACAGGTTTTGGGATTAGGACTTATATCTTTTGGGGGACACGGTTCAATCCAGAAGATTGTCTTTTACTCTTTCTTCTATAGTCACCTTCATCCCCCTTTAATAAAAGCACTCGTGTTTCTGGTCTGCTTGTGTTGACATCTGCCTTTGCCCCCGTTTTCGAAGAGGCCGTCATGGGTCAAAGCATCTGAGGGCAAGATCCGTGGAGCCACCGCCTCACATGTGCATTTTGTTACTCCTTCTGACATAAGACTCCAAGTAGTCATTCTGAAGCCTGGCTAGAATTAAAGGCTTACAGGAAATCTCAGCATCTTTCTGACAGATGGCCCTGGGTCACTGTAGGCCATGGGGTATAGTGACTTTTACAAGTATGCAGATATATGGCACCACTTAGAATGACTTTATCATTTTTTTTTTCAACAGAATAATGCAATTAAAACATACAAGTACAACGTATTCACCTTCCTACCCATGAATTTGTTTGAGCAGTTTAAGAGAGCAGCCAACTTCTATTTCCTGGTTCTTCTTATCTTGCAGGTAATGCCCTTTGGTATCTTGAATCTGTTGTGAATCATGATGACTTCCCAACATTAAGTTTTGGACACATAATGTGGATAATTTTGAAACTGTTCTGTATTAACAGCAGCGCTTTCTACATAAGGAAGCAGTACCTCACCCACAGAACCAGCTCACTCGGTGTTTAAACAATGAAGGAAAAACACGGAAATCGATTCTAATCCTATTTTTTTTAAGTTTTATTTTCTTATAATATACGTGTTGAAACTGATATCCCCGAGTGAATAAAACTAAAATCTTCACTTTGTAGAATTATTTGTAATGAAACCTATTTTTTGTGCTTGTCCTCTAGTTTTGTATTTAGTTGCCTAATTTCCCTAAGAATAGTATTGATTTTTATTAATATTTTGGTCATAAGTTTATGTTATTATTCACTTATTTTGGAAGTGCTGGGGAAAGGGACCCAGGAGTAATCAGTGACTGAGCTGCATCCCTGCCCTTTCTATTTTTTTGGTTTGAGACAAGAACTGGTTGGTCTTGAACTTGCGATCTTCCTGCCTCTGCCTTCTGAGTTGCTGGGATTACAGGTGTGTACCACTGTGCCCAGCTCTAAGCTTATATTTTTGCAAACTGGTTTTTATATAAGAAAAAGCCTTCTTTCTGATTATGTTTTTAATTGTGGCAGAGGATTCACTTGTTTGAAAAGCACAACTTTTATCTGTGTAGAAACTGCTGCTATAATTGAGGGAATGAGTCTACCTTCAGTACCTGACCTGTGGGTCACAAAGACCATGTTTCCACTGGGTTACATCAGATTCTTTCAAGAGTTGGAAAACAGCCCTCCTGCTGGGATTCCAGCACTAAAGTTTCATACAATGGTGTGTCCAGCGGGGGATAGAAGATGCGTGGAGTGGAGAGGAGAGAAAGTGGAGAAAAGACACTTGGGAGGAGTGGACACTCAACAGATTTGGTAGAACACACAACCCTCTGACTTGTCATAAGAGACGATCCTGCTGTTGAGGGCATGTTCAGACAGGTGTGTGTACAGGTGGACAGGCTACTAGGTGCTACTGTGTGGTCCATGGGCTACTTTTCCTTCACTTCTTAAAAGGGGGAAGAGATTCACATAGTCATCACGGTACTGAAGAAATGACCTTCCTGTCTCTGAGCTGCACCCCAGTCTCCTTCTCTTAAGGTGCAGCCGCCCCATCAGGGTACTAGTAATAGACTTAGTGCTTTCCTTGCCTTTTTTTTTTTTTTCATTGTTTCTTCTCTGGATTCACATACTCAATGAGGTAATGTAACCTCCATTTTGCAGAGAAGAACTGAGGCCCAGAGAGGCAAAGCAATTTGCTCAGAGGCCCAAAGCCTGTGCGTATAGAGCCAAGCAGGACTGAACCTGGGAATTGAATTTCGAAGAACCACCATATGATGTGGCCCAGTGATCGACAGAATGGTTACAAAAAAATCTTTCCGAATTCATTTCCAACTATCCATTCAAGCTGGGAGGCTGTCTTGGTGCAGGCGGAGCTTCCTGTCGGGCCAGCCCCTTTCTTGGCTGCACCAATAGCAACGATCATGAAGGGACCACTTCCTTAAGTGCCCCCAAAGGTGCTCCACCTAATCACCAGCCTGAAAGCTGGCAGCCACTCCCTACCTGCATCACAAGGCCCACAAGGCCCAGAAATCACTGCCTGAGCAACCTACTCTCCAGCCTCCGTGCCTTCCCCCAAAGTAAAGCATGAATCCCTTCAGTAATTACGATTCCCACAAAACTTCAGAGCAGTTCACTTAAAGTTATCGTGTCAGAAAACTCCCTTGATGTCCAGCGAAAGTCACAGTGAGATCATTTCAGGAGCCATTGTCCTCCAGGCTCTGTTCCAGATGACCAGAAGCTAGAGAGAACCACCAGAAAGAGGTTGGGTGCTTAAATACCTTTTCCTCCGTAGACTTATGTGATGTTGGAAACTAGAACAAGTAGCTTAGAATCAGCCATCAGTTACCTATAAGTTAGCTATGCCTTTGTGGACATGCCTTCAAGCCTTTTCTTATTTCTTTTAGGCAATTCCTCAAATCTCTACCCTGGCATGGTACACCACCCTTGTGCCACTACTTCTGGTGCTCGGCATCACTGCAATCAAAGACCTGGTGGACGATGTGGTAAGGATTTCTCATGCAAATTTCCACTTCCTGCTCTGAGCTTATTTCACTTTGGCATTAACGCTGTATGTATTGAGATGATTAAAACAACATTTCCTCATCTCCCTTCTAAAGGCTCGCCATAAAATGGATAAAGAAATCAACAATAGAACATGTGAAGTCATTAAGGATGGCAGGTACTTTGTCTTCTTCAGTTTGTAATTCAGTTATAAAGATGCAATTTATGTCTGCACATTAGGATGTAACTATTAGAACCTGGAAGTCTATGAGTATATTTCCTTTTTCACCGTGAAGGCTTTTTTTTTTTTTTTTTGTGGGGGGGGGGGGGTCCCAGGGTTGAACTCAGGGGCACTCAACCACTGGGCCACATCGTCGGCCCTTGTTTGGTATTTTATTTAGAGAAAGGGTCTCACTGAGTTGCTTAGTGCCTCACTGTTGCTGAGGCTGGCTTTGAACTCGTGATCCTCCTGCCTCAGCCTCCCGAGCTGTTGGGATTTCAGGTGTGCGCCACCTTGCCCAGCTCCATAAAGCCATCTTAATTTACAAAGACACTGCTCCTCCTTCATGGCCTCCAGGCTAAACCCACACTGGACTCTGTGTGAATGCCAGTTGGGCTTCATCTTGTCAGCACATCACCATTTACACAGCTCCTTCCGCCTCCAGCCTGCTGCTTCCACCTCCCTGCACCCAGGCTTGTCCCTTTAGGGCTATGCTCATACAGGATGTCATGACACTTTTCCTGGTCCCCCACCTAAAGTGATTTCTCCCATCCCCATACTTCCAAAGCATTTTATTTTCGTTCTGATATAAATCGTATTGGAATTATTGACGTGAGTGTCTTTCCTTTGTCTCACACTGTAAGTTCCTCCAGGACACTGTCCTGCCTCCAAAATGCACAGAGTGCTCAATAAATGTTTGTTCAATGAATGCCGTCAGCTGTGACCAAGACACCAAACACCACCTCAGGGATCAGCAATGAGTTGGTTTTTGAGCAAGACCCTCAGAGTAAAATTGCAAATTCAAGTGCTAAAAATGGTGACTGAGGCTCAATTCAAAAACTTTTTAAAAATGTGATAACACTGCTGGGCGTGGTGGCGCACACCTGAAATCCCAGCACTTGGGAGGCTGAGGCAGGAGGATCGCGAGTTCAAAGCCAGCCTCAGCACTATCGAGTCACTTAGCAACTCAGTGAGACCCTGACTCTAATAAAATACAAAAAAGGGCTGGGGATGTGACCCAGTGGTCGAGTGCCCCTGAGTTCAATCCCCGGTACCAAAAAAAAAAAAAAAAAAAAAAAAAAAAAGTGATAACACTGAGAAAAACAACCCAGGTAGTCATGCTTCCAATCTGTGTCTAATACAAAAAAAGATACCAACAAGTTTGAACTATGTTGACATCGTTTTTTCCCCCTTGCAGATAAATAGATTCTGGATTAGAAATTCCCTTTGAAATCATTTAGAATCAATATTGTGAATAGTGGTGAAATACATAAACACCCACACGATTCTGTTTAGCTTACAGCATGGCTAACAGCACAGGTGGGGTAGCTGTGAGTTGACTTGATTGACTTGATTTTAGAGGTAGGTCAAATCTTTTGTTCTTTTCTTTTCTTTTTTTTTTTTTTTTTTTTTTTTGGTACTGGGATTGAACTCAGGGGCCACTTGACCACTGGGCCACATCCCCAGCCCTCTTTTGTATTTTATTCAGAGACAGGGTCTCACTGAGTTGCTAAGTGCCTCGACATTGCTGAGGCTGGCTTTGAACTCGCGATCCTCCTGCCTCAACCTCCCAAGTGCTGGGATTACAGGCATGCACCACCGTGCCCGGCTAGAGTTAGGTCAAACTTGACCCCTGCAGTGGGTCAAGCCAGTGAGAACTTGGGCATCAGTGGGGCAGGGCACAGGGGCCTCCTCAAGGGGAACCAGAACATCACACCAAAGAGTCCAACCAGATAGCCTCTTTTATGAGAGCTGGGACAGGAAGGTGCCAATGTGCCATTTTTTTTTTTTTTCTTTTTCTTTTTGGTGGGGGAGTGGTACTGGGGATTGAACTCAGGGACACTCAGCCACTGAGCCACACCCCAACCCCATTTTGTATTTTATTTAGAGACAGGGTCTCACTGAGTTGCTTAGTGCCTCACTCTTGCTGAGGCTGGCTTTAAACTCATAATCCTCCTGCTTCAGCCTCCCGAGCCGCTGGGATTACAGGTGTATGCCACTGAGCCCAGCACCAATGGGCCATGTAATTTAATATTCACAGACAAATTTCTAATTTACATGTAGGAGTCTTAATTAAGGAGATAGCCGCTTCAGGCGGCAACATTTACACTCTTGGAGATTATGAAATGACTTCACTTATTAAAAGATAAGCCAAGCTTAAAATTTCCTGCAGTTGGAAACTGTGTACTAAATTCTCACAAAATTGGGAAACATGGGGCATTCGCATGTATGTAAAATGACTTTCAAATCTCCGGTTTCTTTTCTCCATAAAGAAGTGGGAGGAGAAGCATAGTAATTAGATTTCTGTCTCCAAAATAATTAAAGTGATTCCTTATGGTGGGTTCATCATGTCCATTAGTTCTATCTTTTGTATTTATAAAAATATTTGGAACTTTTTAAAATGTTGACTCATTAGAAATTTAAATGGGAATTTCCTATGGCGTTCCATTATTACTGAAGATAATCTTTTATTTTTATTTATTTATTTTTGGTTTGTTTTATCAATATCCTTATTAGATGTATTGTTAAAGTGGCACATACCCATTAAGGAGGTAATTTAAACAATGGAGAGGAGGCCAACCCTAAAGCCCCATGAGGATTCTTGGTGGCCCATGGGGGAGCCCTCATGCGTGTCTGTCTTGGGGAGTGAGCAAGTGACGGATGATGACCTAGAAGGGGGAGGACAGGAGGGGAAGCAGTGCATGAGCAAAACCAAAAGGGGGCACCAAGTATATCCTGCCACGTGTTGACATGGCCCCCAGTGGACACTTCCCTACATGGGGCAGGGTGGAAAGGACATCTTGATGTATTGGTCACATCAGGTCACTTCCTGCAGAGATTAATACAATTCTCTAGACCACTTCCAGTGGTTACATCATTAAAAGGGTGAACTTCTAGCAAACATTTTCCCTGTGATTTATGCAACTTCCAGAATCTTTTTTTTTTAATATTTATTTATTTGTTTTAGTTGTACACAATGCTTTTATTCTTACGTGGTGCTGAGGATTGAACCTGAGCCATGCACGTGCTAGGCGAGCGTTCTACCGCTGAGCCACAACCCCAGCCCCAGAATCTTTGACACCTAGAAAGAATGGCAGGTCCCTAGCCTGAAACTTAGAATGGCACCCAGGGCCTCGCGTATGCTAAGCAAGGACTCTGCCACTGAGCGATACCCCAGTCCAACTGACATTACTTTTAACACTTAGGTTCAAAGTTACCAAGTGGAAAGACATTCAAGTTGGAGATGTCATTCGTCTGAAGAAAAATGATTTTATTCCAGTAAGTGAGCAAGTTCCTTCTCTCTTGTTCCTGCCCTCCCCTGGCCCACACTCAAGTCACCTTGGGGACCCTGTGTGATAGCTACCTTCTGTTTTGAATAGGCTGACATTCTGCTGCTGTCCAGCTCTGAGCCCAACAGCCTCTGCTATGTGGAGACGGCCGAGCTAGATGGGTGAGTGCGTCTTGGATGGGCCTGTTTCAGAGCCGGCCTTGAGGGCACGTCATTACTTTGCAATCTGTGTACTATGAGCAGAGGCCCTGCCTCTGTCACTTGCTGGCAGTCTGGTAGTGTCCCCTGTACACTGGCCTCTCCCCCCCCCCCCCCCAGGTTAGGAATACTTTTCTAGTTCAAGTTATAACCTCATTCAAACTCGAAGTTCCCAAGATGAAAAGAGTTTAAAGATAAAACAAGCTAATTTACTTCAAGACATGCCTAATGAAACTTTGTGCAATTTTTTTTTAATGTTCCCTTTTGAACTCCAAAATATGTTCATTTAATTTTTTTTCCCCTTCTTTCTTTAGAGAGACCAATTTAAAGTTCAAAATGTCACTGGAAATCACAGACCAGTATCTCCAAACAGAAGATAACTTGGCAACATTTGATGGTTAGTACAAAAACATCTTACTTTGTTTTAAATGTTAGTTACTTGATTTGAGTGTCTGTTGATCAAAAGTGGTCTTTTATATAGGGTGATGTGAACCATATCTTTTTTTAGGTTTTATTGAATGTGAAGAACCCAATAACCGCCTAGATAAGTTCACAGGAACACTGTTTTGGAGAAAGAGAAGTTTTCCTTTGGATGCTGATAAAATTCTGTTACGTGGCTGTGTCATTAGAAATACTGATGTCTGCCATGGACTGGTCATCTTTGCAGGTACTTGCAGAGTTTCTTAGGAAATTAATCAGCTGTGAGCTATTAAAATTTAAAGGAGGAAATTGCTTTTCTGTCCTTTTCCCATTGAAACCAAAGAAAGAGTAATCTTATTGACATGCTAGTTAATTGATTTTTCCCAATTGTTGATCCCATTGAATTTTCCATTTTTAGGTGCTGACACCAAGATAATGAAGAATAGTGGGAAAACCAGATTTAAAAGAACTAAAATTGATTACTTGATGAACTACATGGTTTACACGGTATTTATTTCCATTTGAGTGGATGAGAGGATATACTGCTGTCTTTTGCTCTAATTTTATTGTCTATTTTTCTAATGCAAGAAAATCTCTTTAAATGGGATAGAAAAATGCTTGGGTATTCCAAGCCCAAGTGGGAAGGGAGGATGGAGGGGAGGATCCTTCCCTTTTTCTTGGAAATGCCACATTTGTAGCAGGAAAATCCTCCAAGAAAGGGAAGTTCTGGTGGTAAGCTCCCCTGAGTTCTTTGGCTGGAGGGAGACCAGTGGAAAAAACCAGGGAGCCTTAGATATGTGGGTGGGGCTGAGCTCCTGGAGGCTTCGTTTGATAGCTGTTTGCTTTTCTCTTGTGTTGTTGTTGGTTTTGTGCAGTGTACACCATATAAATCTAATTGTAAGGCAAGGCAAAAAGTAAGGTGTGTAGAGAGGGTCCCTAAGACCACAACACCTTGGATGACAGACTGGGAGCACTTGTAGGATTTAGCATATAGTTTTACTAAGGCTGTGCCTTATTATAGCAAAAGGATGCAAAGCAAGATCAGCAGGAGGCGTGTGATGCAAAGTCCAGAGGAAACCAGGTGGAAGCTGTTGAGGGTCCTTTCCCAGCAGAGTCACACACAAGGGACACTGAATTCCCACAGTAACAGTGTGTGACAGCAGTGTGAAATGTTGTGTTCCAGAGAAGCCTATTAGATACTCTTGGCCAGGATTTTTAATATGGGGCTGGGCATGTAGGTGCCATCTGCCTAGCATGAACCAAAATTCCAGACTCCCCAAAGGAAATCAGGTGGTCAGCATAGACTGTGTTGTTTGCACAGTTAGGCAGGAGCCACTCTTATCAGAAAATAACAAATAGGGGACCAGGAAAGCCTCCCATTATCTAAGTTCCCAGATGCCAACCAAGGGCCAGCCTTGCAAGCAGCCCTTCTGAAGAGAGCAGTCTTAGGCCTGCTGCATTAATTCTTCTCTGTTTGTAAGGTGGCCCCAAATCTTAAGCCATTCCCCAACTTCCTAAATACAGTGGTTTTTCAAATACTTAGTCCTACATAAACCCTTTGGGACTTACAAAATTAGAATTCTGTAATTGCATCTACATATTTTAAATCCTATAAAAGTAATATGGTGATTTAAGGAACTGCCCCAAACCCTGCTTTCATATGTCATGAAATATTTTTTAAAAATATTTATTTACTTGTTTTAGTTGTATACAATGCCTTTATTCTTATGTGGTGCTGAGGATCGAACTGGGCCGCGCACATGCTAGGCGAGCGCTCTACCACTGAGCCACAATCCCAGCCCCGTGTCATAAAATTTTAACTTGAACTTGGCCTGTGCAACCTCCGTGCCATTGTGGTCATGACTAGAGCACTCACAGAGCCCATCACTTCTCCTCCAAGCCAAGTTGTTGTGAGATACAGCACTTTTGAAATCTGTGTCCAGAAGTTTAAATTTGTCCCTGGAAATTTTATCCCCACTCCCAGATATGCAAACAACACTAGGACAGTTGACTTTTTAAATTTATCCCTTCAATATATGCTCAACATTTCTGTAACATTATACTTGTTGTATTGCTTCTTCAGTGATCTTGTTTATAATGCCGTATAATCCTTATGATATTGTACTTTCAGGAATAATTACCCCAATACCGGTGACATTGTCCTACCTTTCCTTTAAAAAAAAAAAAAAAAAAAAAAAAGATTTCCTCCAATATTTTCCATTAGTATCCCAATTCAGCATTGTTTGAAGGTGTTTCGTGCTAGGTATTTTCCTAAACTGCATGTTATTATTCAGAGTCAAAGTAATTGGAGAATGCCTGTAATATAAAGTCTCTAAAAATTTCAATGTAAAATACCACCTTCTCTTTTTTGAAAGATGATTTTGGGGATGAAACCTCATCACGTATGTGTAATGTAGAATAAACCCATCAATCATGACAATCAACTAGACTTTCAGAGCATTCTTATGGTACTCTTTTAAGTGTATTGTTTTTACAGACTGCCAAATTATCTTAAACTAACAGTGTGGAACACAGTTAGTTGGCATCTATGAAGTGCATCAGGTTGGAAACCCATCTTCTCTTTGGAATACATTTAAGTGTTTTGTGTCTCCTAGATCTTTGTTGTTCTCATTCTGCTTTCTGCGGGTCTTGCCATTGGCCATGCTTATTGGGAAGCACAAGTCGGCAATTATTCTTGGTACCTCTACGATGGAGAAAACATCACCCCCTCCTATCGTGGATTCCTGAATTTCTGGGGCTACATCATCGTGCTGAACACCATGGTACCCATCTCCCTCTATGTCAGGTGAGGCTGTCCTCTCCTCGGCCTCTCGCTTTTAGAGAAGACTGTAGTAGTATCTTTTCCCAACTTGGCACATTTGTGTCTAGCAATAATTGTTTCAAAGGTCAAAAGGAACAGATAAAAAAATAACTTCTATTTCAGAATTGAGGGTGAGATGGGGGAAGAAAATGAATGGACCTACTCTGTGCCAGGTACCTCCTATCTCCTCCTCTTTACAGATAAGGCCACTGGCAGCAAGGTCAAAGGCTGCAATCACTTACTTGGTAGGATTCTTTCTCAGAGTGTTCCAAAGCCTAGGTTTCAAGAAGAGCCTGGGAGAAAGTAGAGACTTGGAATGTCATGGAAAAACTTGCTTTTCCATTTCAGAAGTCTATCTTCCCTCTTAAAGGAGCCTTCTTCTTCTTCTTTTTTTTCTTAAAAAAATATATTTTTTTTTTAGATGTTGATGGACCTTTATTTTTTTCATTTACTTATAGGCAGCACTGAGAATCAAATCCAGTGCCTCACACATGCTAGACCAGCGCTCTACCCCGGAGCCACAACCCCAGTCCCCTCATCCCCCTTCTTCTTGACATCTGCCACACCCAGGCTTGCTTGTACAAGCCACTGGCCTTTCTGCCAAGACCTCCTGGTGGAAAGGGTGTCCCACCTTCCTCCACCCTCTCTCAAGGTTCCATTTATCATCTCAAGGCCAGTTCCAATCCCAACAGAGAGTCAAGGTTATACCCCTGACAAGTGGCAGTCTCCGTGTTTGGTGCTGTGTCTTTCCTTTTTGTTCTTATTTCATATCAAATCCATTGTCACTGACCAGTTGGACTTTAGACCCTTGGGGGAGGGACTACACCTTGCAATTTACTGACAGCAGAATCCCTTCTTGGTTCCAATCAGTAATAGTCTGGAGGCAATTGACTCACACACGCCCCTATAATTAGATGAATTTATTTTGTTCTAATTTTATTATATGTGCATTTGTTTTGTTTCTAATTTTATTACATGTTCTTTCTGTTGCTCTTTTAATGGGAAATAATGCCCTGGGGCAGACTTTAGTCCCAGCTACTGTAAAAGAGTCTAAAACAGTGCTACCCTTGTTAAGGGAGCCCTCTGTTACGCAGATTATTTTGTACAAAGCTGTCAATGCATGCTATAAAATAATACTGTATATAATTGGGGTTTAAAAGAACTGTCACATGACTGATGCAATTTCTTTATTTCTCTTGGAAATCAAGGTCCTTTTAAAGCATAAATCATATCAAGATGGTGACTCTGTTTTATCTTCCACTCCCTGGCAGCGTTGGGTCTCATTTAGAACAGAATCATCAAGGCCACAAGATCACACCCAGGGCCCAGTGGGATCTGGTGCTTAGTGCTCCAGCCCTGCCCCTTGCTCCTGCCCCTTAGCCCATCTCTGGGCTCCTGCCACTCCAGACCCTTGATGCCCCTCCTGCCACAGGACCTTTGTACCTACTCTTATCTCTGCTTGGAACATTCTTCCCTAGATAGCCTAATGCTGCTATCATTTTCATTTCCTTCAGGCCTCTGCTCAGACGTAGCCTCATCACCCTGGCCTTTCCTAATGCTCCCTGTTATAACCAAGCCATCTCTTCCCTGTCGGCCTCTATCTCCCCTTCCCTTGCTTTGCTTTTGTGCAGAGAACCCTCCGCACCCCATCAGTACATATTTGCCGTGTCTTTCATTTGCGTGCCTTCGCGAGGGATGACTTGCTGACAGACCGGGTTTCCGTCTGCTTTGCTTGTGGATATAGCCCCTGTATCTATGGTGTTTGGTACATAGTAGGACATTTATAGAAGGGGGAAAGAGAGGGAGAGAGTTCTTTTTCCATTGTTTAACTTGTTATAAAAAGATCCTTTGCTCACTTAACAATTTTTGCTGAATATATGAATGGCTTCCTTGTAACTAAGATGTATTTAATTCCTATATTTTTTTGGTTTTGCGCTTTTTCTTTTTATTCAAAGTTGTTATATATGACAGCAGAATGCGTTACAATTCATAATACACATGTAGAGCACATTTTTACATATCTCTGGTTGTATACAGAGTATATTCACACCATTGGTGTCTTCATGCATGCACTTAGGGTAATGATATCCATCTCATTTGTTTTTGTACGGGGCTGGGGATCAAACCCAGAGCCTCATTCACGCTAGGCAAGTGCACTACCACTGAGCTAGGCCCTAGGGCCCCTATAGTTTTAAAATTGAGATGATCCTTCTACAATATCTTCTTTTGGATGTCCTATGACCTTATAAAATTTAGGAAAAAATGACTAACTTTCACAGTGTGGGAACACAATTTAGAAATTATTTGTCCAAAGACTGTTGCCCTATTCGAGAGCACTCAGCAGTCGGTCACCTAGTGGACGCTCGTCCTCTTTGTCCTACAACTGAGGACAGAAGTGAACTCTGCCATCCCCGTCGTCCCCCAGGAATGATGGAGAAAGACAGTAAGATGGTTGGCTGTACCTGGGGCACCATCCACAGGGTTCCAGGTCCCCTGGGCTGTATATTTTGAACATGGCGTTCCATGGCCGTGGCCCGATGTCCTCAGGAGTGAATGGGAGGTCATAGTGAGCAAGACGCTTTGAAGAAACACCACTCATCTAAAGTCAGCTTGACCCTGAACCTGGAGATCAACACAGTTGGTCAAGGAGAGCTCCGAGGCTGAGCACAAGGGCCACGCATGACTTTCTCTCTCTCTCTTTTTTTTACTGGGGCTTGACCTCAGGGGCACTCAACACTGAGCCACATCCCCAGCCCTATTTTGTATTTAATTTAGAGACAGGGTCTCACTGAGTTGCTTAGTGCCTTGCCATTGCTGAGGCCGGCTTTGAACTCGTGATCCTCCTGCCTCAAGTCTCCCAAGTCCCTGGGATTACAGACGTGAGCCACCGTGGCTGGCTATGGCTTGTCTGTTTGAAGGTGTCTTAGTTTGTTCAGGCTGCTGCAAGAGAACACCTGAGTAGCTTGTAGACAACAGAAACATATTACCCACAAGGTCCAGGGCCGGTACATTTGGTGTCTGGTGAGGGCCCAGGCCTACTCTGCGTCATAGAGGGCACCTTCTTGCCGCATCCTTAAAGGGTAGAAAAGACAAGCAAGCTCTTTTATGAGATCACTAATCCCATTCACCAGGGCTTTGCTTTTAGAACCTAATCATTTATGAGAGGCTCCACCTCAATATTGTGTTGGGGACTGTTTGGGCAACGGGTTCTGGGGGCCACCAACATTCAGCCTGTAGCAGTCGATAGCAGGCCTGTGTGCACAAGTGAGGCTAAAATCTACCGCTGCCACTCATAGCTCAGAACTCCACGCAAAGTAATCTTTTGTCCTCCTAGTGTGGAAGTGATTCGTCTGGGACAGAGTCACTTTATTAACTGGGACCTGCAGATGTACTATTCTGAGAAGGACACGCCTGCAAAGGCTAGAACCACCACGCTGAACGAGCAGCTAGGCCAGATCCAGTACATCTTCTCTGATAAGACTGGGACACTGACACAAAACATCATGACCTTCAAAAAGTGCTGCATCAATGGGCAAATCTATGGTGAGTACAAGTACAGAAGGAGGGGGAAGAGTCAGACCTTAGCTATTTCGTAACTGGACTGTGTGCGAGCTCAGATGATCTTCTCTACAAAATGATTTCAGGGACATGCTTCTATCTACAGGACTCAGGTATGCTTTGGGTCTGAAATAAAGGGAATGGTTGGCTCTTGAATTATGGTAGAAGATTCAGTCCCTGGGTGCTGCCTGGAGCTGAACCTGCCATCCGAGAGTGGCGAGGGCCCTGCCTGTGCAGCCTGCTGCTGGCTCGGGCACCCCAGCTAAAGGAGCATAATGAACACTGCCGGGGACGCATGCCTGGAAGGAGTCCACAGTCAGAAACAGGCACGTGTTGCCAGGCTCAGAGGCACGTGCCTGTAATCCCAGCAACTCTGGAGGCCAAGGCAGGAGGATCACAAGTTCTAGGCCAGCCTGGGCAACTTAGTGAGATATAGTGTCTCAAAATTAAAAGGTCTGGGGATGTAGCTCAGTAGCAGAGGTACTCTGGGTTCGATACCCAGTAACGTGCGCACGCATGCACATACACGCACACACAAAGGCACATGTCCCTCAAAAAACTAACCACTGAAATAGCCAGCAATTCTGCTTCTGGGTATATATTATAAGAAATTGAAATCAGGGATTCAAAGAGAGATTCATACACCCATGTTCGTAGCAGCATTATTCACAATAGCCAAACGGTGGAAGCAACTCAAGTGTCCATTGATGGATGAATGGATAAACAGAATGTGTGTGTGTGTGTATATATATGTACATGCTACAACATAGGTAAACCCTAAGGATGTGATACTGGATGAAATAAGCCAAAACCTAAAAGACATATGAGTCCACTTATATGAGGTATTTACAGTAATCAAATTCATAGGAACAAAGTAGAATATTTACTAGGTTACTAGGGAATGGTGTGGGGGGAGAAGGGTGCAGCAGAATAAGAAATTATTGTTTAATGGGCACAGTTTTTTTTTTTTTTTTTTTGGTACCGGGGATTGAACTCAGGGGCACTTGACCACTGGGCCACATCCCCAGCCCTTTTTTGTATTTTATTAGAAGCAGGGTCTCACTGAGTTACTAAGTGCCTCGCCATTGCTGAGGCTGGCTTTGAACTCTCGATCCTCCTGCCTCAGCCTCCCAAAGTGCTGGGATTACAGGCGTGCGCCACCGCGCCCGGCTTGGGCACAGTTTTAATTATGCAAGATAAACACTTCTGGATGGACATGGTGGTGATGGTTGCACAACAGTGTAAATGTACTTAATGCCACTGAGTTGCACACTTAAAAAGGGTTATAACAGTAAGTTTTATATGTCTTTCATCACAACTTTAGTAAAATTTATTTCTAATTTTCTGAAATATGTCTTACATCTAAAAGCAACATTAAGGCTAATCCTATACCTAAATAGAATGTTCTAACTTTTAAATAATTTAGGACAATGTATTTTGTTTTAAATACAGCACATGAGTAGTCTTTCCACTTATAGAAAACTTTATACTGTGAATGTGGTTTCATATGAGTGAGGAAGACTGGGCGCCTGGTGGCAGTCCCTTCTAGGAGGGTCAGGTATATAATTTCAAAGGTCAAGACTAAAATCCCAAAACAATATAGAGGAACAGGTACTAGTATTTGAACCTTTGGTGGGGGTGGCAAATATTTTCTGTGAAGAGCCACATAGTATATATTTTAATCTTTGTAGGCCATACATGATCTCTTTTCGTTATTTTTATCCAACTCTTGAAAAAATGTGAAAACCATGTTAACTCCAGAACCATCCATAGATAGGCTCTGAGGTGGGGGGTAGCCTTTGGACACAGATAGAGGAGACTCAACTTGTTTTGTCCTATTTGTTTCTCAGGAGACCATCGAGATGCCTCTCAACACACTCATGGCAAAATAGAGGTGAGTCCTTTGGCATGAGGAACCGCTGGGATGTACATTGGTTTTCTAGAGCTGCCTTAACAAATTACCCCAAATTGGGTAGCCTAAGATAACAGAAATTCATTCTCTAATGGCTCTGGAGTCCATATGCCCAAAATCAAGGTATGGGCAGAGTCAAGCTTCCTTGGAAAATTCTAGAGAAGAGTCCTTCTTTGCCTCTTCCTAGCTTCTGGTAGTTGCTGGCAGTCCTTGGTGTTCCCTGACTTGACACCCAGGGCTCCAATCTCTGCCACCATTGACACATGGTGCCCTCCTTGTGTGTCTGTCTCTGTGTTCATATTTGCCTCTCTCATAGGACCTGAACTTCCATCCTAATCTCGCTTGGCCTCAATTTGGTTATATTTGCAGAGACTCTATTTCCAAATAAGGCCACATTCATAAGTACCAGCTGTTAGAATGTCTACTTATCTATTAGGGGGACAAAATGCAACCCACCATAGGATGCCTTTTGTTTTAAGACAGGTGTGTGCCACTTATCACATAAGTCAGGAATGTACTAAAATCCACCAAACACAACGATGGCAGCACGTGCCCATAATCCCATGTACTTGGGAGCTGAGGCAGGAGGATTGCAAGTTTCAAGGCCAGCCTCCACAACTTAGTGAGACCCTGTCTCAAAATAAAAAATAAAGAGGGCCAGGCATAGTGATCCACATCGTATTCCCAGCTATTTGGGAGGTTAAGGCAGGAGGATTGCAAGTTCAAGACCAACCTGGGCAAATAAATAAGCCCCTGTCTTAAAATCTCAAAAAATTTTAAAACAGGCTGGGGATGTAGGTCAGTAGTACAGCACTCTTTGGTTCAATTTCCTAGTATTACTAAATAAATAAACAAATAAATCTGTGCTAAAATCCTAAATGTTATTTTTACATAATTAAAAACTTGGGGCTGGGGTTGTGGCTCAGCGGCAGAGCGCTCGCCTCGCACGTGCACGGCCCGGGTTCGATCCTCAGCACCACGTAAACATAAATGCATTGCATTGTGTACAACTAAAGTAAATTAAAAAAAAAAAAAAAAAAAAACAAAAAAAAAAAAACAAAAAAAAACTTGACTTCAAAGAAAAGTTCACGTCAATTTTTTTTTTTTTCTTTTTTTTTTTTGGTACCAGGGATTGAACTCAGGGGCACTCGACCACTGGGCCACATCCCCAGCCCTTTTTTTGTATTTTATTTAGAGACAGGGTCTCACTGAGTTGCTAAGTGCCTCGCCATTGCTGAGGCTGGCTTTGAACTCGGGATCCTCCTGCCTCAGCCTCCCACGTGCTGGGATTACAGGCGTGCGCCACCGTGCCCGGCTTCATGTCAATTTTTAATCCAGAATTTTTTTTAATCACCTTTTGTTTTCTTCCAGCAAGTTGATTTTAGCTGGAATACATTTGCTGATGGGAAGCTTGCATTTTATGACCATTATCTTATTGAGCAAATCCAGTCAGGGAAAGAGCCAGAGGTCCGGCAGTTCTTCTTCTTGCTTGCTGTCTGTCACACGGTCATGGTGGAAAGAATTGATGGTGAGTGTTTCTCTGGCATCTCAGACTTTGGAGGCCAGTTTTTTGGTTCGCAGACAACTTATGCTATGCTTCACATGCATATTTAATGGTCTGCATGGTAAGTGTGTCTCTGGTTAATTCAAATAGTGGATATTTGAGCACCCAGCACTAGATGGTATATGGAATAACAAAGACATCTCTGAAGTTTACATCTGATTCACAGTTATAACTCTGCATGTGTTTATCACTTTGTAAATGAAACTTTATCATTAAAAGTAATGGTTGGCTCTTAGCCGGGCGCGGTGGCGCACGCCTGTAATCCCAGCACTTTGGGAAGCTGGCAGGAGAATCGCGAGTTCAAAGCCAGCCTCAGCAATGGCGAGGCACTTAGCAACTCAGTGAGACCCTGTCTCTAATAAAAACACAAAAAAGGGCTGGGGATGTGGCCCAGTGGTCAAGTGCCCCTGAGTTCAATCCCCGGTACCACAAAAAAAAAAAAAAAAAAAAAAAAAAAAGTAATGATTGGCTCTTGAATTAGGATAGAATCAAATTCTTTCTACCGTACTACTAATGTGTGTTGCCAATGTAAAAATCAGACCTTATCTGTATTACAAATAGACTTTAAACTTAAACAGACTTTTCTACAAAATGATTTCAGAGATCTGTTTTTACTTCCTGGATTCTGATATGTTTTGGGCTTGAAATACTCTCAGCCAAAGCCTGGATCTCTTCAAGGTCCCTTTTCTCATTTGAAAGAACACAATTAAGGTGCATTTGCATGGGAGCAAGCAAGGCTGAAGTTTATTTTAAAATCCAGTTTGTGCCAACTGTGATAACAGCATGTTCATCCAGTATCATGAAAACAAATTATTTTATCATATATGAACACAACTAATTATTTAGATACAAATGGACATTGTAGAAAAAGCAAAAGGAATTCTTTTGATATAGCTATAGTGGTGCACAGTCTGCCTTCTCTTGATTCATTCACTTCACCCCATTCTCTACATTTTACTTTAATCACTGTAGCACATAAAAGTCCCTCTTGATGAAGTTCTTACCTTTGTTTCATATGTAACTGATATAAAATCTCCAGGGAAGGAACAGACCTAAAAAGCTAAATGTGTAGAAGCCATATGTGATATTTTTCAGCAAGTTTTAAAAAAAGCCATTCCCCAAGGTGAATCAAATAGTACAATTAAGTGAGATGTCAGAGTTCAAAGTGGGATGGATCCATCTGAGAGGTTGTTAGCAGCTAATGGGGATGGGTAGGAAGAGCTGAGACCGGGTCATGAATTGCCAGAACAGAGGTCAAAGTCTGTTTGACTAGCCAAGCAAATTTTATTTGCGTGATAAGGATGAAGTATGATTTTAAGCATCCTGATTCCCTTAGGTTCTGACTTAATTAGTAAAATTCTTCTCCTTTTCTTTGCGTAGATGGTAGTATTTTGGGTGCTAACTGGACATCTTAGGCCAATACACATTAATCTTACGGTCCCTATTTCTTCCCACTTGGATATTACTGGCAGAGCCCTGGACTGTGTGTTCCAGATGAGCCCGCCCAGTTTTGGCCCCTTCCTGCACACCTGCTTCTTCAGTGTTGCAGTAAGAAGGCTGGCTGTCCAAAGTCCCTTCCAACATGACATTCTGCCACTCTTTGTCACACTGACAGCTGAGGTGAAGGCCTGCATGTCCTGAGGAGTCCTTCACTCAGTAAATGATGGGCACTTGATCCAGCCACTGGGAATGAAGTTAAATTTCTAGGTGCAGGAGGTTAGAGAAGAAATTGGTTTGGTCTCGATCTATAAAGAACCATGAAAGAAGGGCTGGGGTTGTGGCTCAGCAGCAGAGCGCTTACCTCGCATGTGCGCGGCCCGGGTTCGATCCTCAGCACCACGTAAACATAAATGCATTGCATTGTGTACAACTAAAGTAAATAAATAAATATTTTTAAAAAAAGAACCATGAAAGAGTCCTTTGGAGGGACCTTGGAGCCACACTCCCAAATTTTATAGAAAAGGGAATTCAGACCCAGAAAGCATGAAGGTCCTGCCTGTGGCCATCTAGCAGCCGCAAACTAATTCTAGTATGGTCCTTCGTCAGGTAACTTCCCCTTCACACTACGCCCTCGTTTTCTCTATTTTATAAGAATGATGGAGATTAAGTTATTTCTTTTTTTTTAATAAATATTTATTTATTTGCTTTAGTTGTACACAATGCCTTTTTTTAATGTGGTGCTGAGGATCGAACCCGGGCCGCACACATGCTAGGTGAGCGCTCTACCGCTGAGCCACAACCCCAGCCCCAAGTTATTTCTTATTATGTATAACATCATCAAGGGAAGGAGGAAGTCCTTTCATATATGTGGCCACGAACATCTGACTTCAGCAGTTCGTGTGGCCTGTGTGTTGCAAACATTAAGAGGCCATGTATGGAGACGCTTGCCTTAGTTTTCTGTTCCTCTGGAATCAATTAGTGCAACCTGGAAGCTTGAAGTACCTGCTTATAAGCTCATAATTCTCTAGGTCAGAAGTCTGAGCTTGGCTGTGACTAGGTTCTCTGCTCAGCATCTCACTAAAATCAAGGTGGAGCCATGTACTCATCTGGAGCTCAGTGTCATCTTCCAAGCTTATGTAGTTGGGGCAGGACTCAGTCCTCTGTGGCTGTAGGACTGAGATCCCCATTTCCCTGCAGACTGTCAGCTGGGCTTGCTCTTCACTCCTGGAGGTTGCCCTCAAGTTCTTGCCAATTGGTCCCCCATCCTCAAAACCAATGGTAAAGACTCTGCCTTACATTGAAACCCTTTCAGGATTCAAACCTCTCTCTGTAGGCAAAGCCCTGCTAAGAGCTTACCTAATTAGGTTGAGAACCTCTGGATAATCTCCCTATCTTAAGGTCAATTGGTTAGGACCTAAATCAAATTTGCAAAATGCCTTCATAGTAGCCCCTAAGCTAGTGCTTGATTGAATAAGCAGCAGAAGCTGTGTGTCTGCCATTGGGGTGGGAACCTTGGGGTGATGGAGACTCCCACTCCCACAGGCCCTATGAGAGCAGAGTGGGAAAGGCTTGGGAGCCTTTTCTTTGCCTGGAGGTCTTTAATGAGTGAGCAGAGAGTTCACTCTAAGAGGCCTCAGCCTCACATTGGGTGTGATATTCTGGAGCAGAGAGACACAGGCCTATGGGGAGGCTGGGGGCCTGGATTAGGGTGGTTCTTTGGGCAGGATAAAAAAGCCACAAATGTGGGAGACATTTGGTAAATGATTTGAAGGGGGTGAGAGGATTGTAGGGAGAGACATCTGAAGGTTTTAAGGCTGGTGACTGGAAGATCCGAGATCCTGTTTTCATCCAGAAGAAGCTAGGAGATTGGGATAATGAGTTTATGAGAGGTGGCAGTTCTGATGTAAGCAGTTTTTTTTAAACATCAATTTCACAATGCACAAATTAGTCTGTAAAAGGGAAGAAGATATTTCTGGTTGCTTTAAGTGTATGGTAAAGAGTTCTCTTCAGATATTTGTTAGCCAGTTTCTTCCTGCAAACCTAAGGTTGAAGTTTGGACCAGATCTCTGATATTCTTCCCTTCTCAGTCTGCACGTCTGTGATCCCATTACCAGACCATAACGGAAGGGTTTTCTTTTTTTGTTTAATGATAAAGATATCAAGGTATTGGCTCCAGATAGAGTTGCCTCACTCAAGGAAAGTTTGCCATGTTTTATTATTTTGTTTCTTGCCTCTGTTGGAAGCAGGTTTGCTGTCAATATTATGCAAGGTGTCTCGGCGCAGCTCAAGTGAAGGGAGGCACTTTGTTCCCGCTGCTGCTTGCTTAGCTCTGGGTAAATAGTTTGCCCTCTGGCATTTGTGCACGATTGTAGAATGGCTGGATTTCACAAGTACGTTTATAACTTCTGGTGTATGACTTTCCAAATGAACAAATAGAGAGCCTACAGTGCCGTTTTAAATTACTGTTGGAAAGTGATTAATGCTGCCTTAATTAGAATGAATTATCTGCGGCAGTTTAAGAAGGAAAGAGGGTAGGAAGGACAGTTTAGTTCTACCCACAGCCATTCGCCCTGGAGCATTCTGCCCTTCCAAGCAAACTGAGGTGTGAAGAACTGCCCATGTGCCCATAGTATGCATCTGGTCACCCTGTGTTTGAAAACTAAATACTCTTTTCCATAAAAATTCATCCAGCTATGTTGCTTTGAAGCAGAATAAATAGGAAAGAAAAGAGAAAATCTTGGGTAGGCAGAGTATTTTTTTTAAACTTTTAACTGAAGTGTAATGTGTGTATGGAATCTTGCACATAGGTATATACAGCTTATATCCTTGTGATCAGTACCCAGGTTTATAAAAAAAGAAACTGTATAAATAATTAGAACAAATAAAATATATATAAACAAACTATTAGCCCAGAAGTCCCTTTTGTGTTCCTTCCAGTTATTATCCCTCCAGGAAAATGATCTCCTAACTTTGAATATCAGGGGTTAGCATTGTCAGTTTTTCAGATTACGTGAGCAGAATTCTTTAGAATGTGTTTTTTAGTGTCTACCTTCTTTCACTCATGATTGTGAGATATGTCCTTGTCGTTGAAGTGTAGCTGTGAGGAGAAAGCAGTTTCCTGCTATTTAACTTTTAAAAATGAAGAGAATGATCAGAGGGACAAAGTTTTGATTTTTTTTTTTAAATGAGACTATAGCTGTGGTGAAATAAACACATTCTTCTAAAAGCGGGATCAATGGGCTCTTGAAAAATAAATTAGTAACATAGGGCTAGGGGTGTAGCTCAGAGGCAGAGCACTTGCCTAGAAGGCATGAGACCTGGGTTTCATCCCCAACACCACCAAAGGAAGAAAAAAAAAAATCAGTGTTCTTTAACTCAGTATTTTCACTACTATGAACCTGTCCTTAAAAAACAGAGACAGAAAATATCTATACACACACATGCACAATGATTTTTATAATATTATTTTTTATTTTTTGGTACCAGGGATTGAACCCAGGGGCACTTAACCACTGAGGCCATATCCCCAGCCCTTTTTTATAGTTTGTTTAGAGATAAGGTCTCTCTGAGTTGCTGAGGCTAGCTTTCAATTTGTGATCCTCCCTCCTCAGCCTCTGGAGCTACTGGGGTTACAGGCATGAGCCACCATGCCCTGTTTACATGTTATTTTTGAGAGCCAAATTTTTGGAAATAAACTAAGTGCCAATAAGGAAAAATGGCAACATGTTCACATTCATTAAAAGATTGTTTATGGGCTGGGGATATAACTCAGTTGGTAGAGTGCTTGCCTTGCATGCATAAGGCCCTGGGTTCAATCCTCAGAACCAAAAAAAAAAAAAAAAAGATTGTTTATGAAGATTCTTTAAAGATTTGGCAACATGCTCAAATTAACATTAAAGTAACCAGGTTGTGAATGTCTACCCAGCATGATAGAAACTATTCCAGGAATAGGCATTTTTCAAAAGACTCAACATCATGATAAAATGTCAATAGCATTTTGTTCTGGGTAGCGGATTTATGGAATTTTCCACTCTTCTTAGCTAGTTTTTTTTCTAGTTTCTATTACCACTTAAAATCAAAACAATAGTTCTGGGTTTAAGAAGTTGTCATTTTGGTGGGATCCTTAGGAGCCAATGGCTGGTTTCTTGGGAATGTGTTGGGCTGGCAAAGGAACCTCATCCCCCACCCCACCCCCACCCCCAGGGTAAGTCCTGAATTTACTTTTACAGCTTTTCTGGAATTTCTCTCCTACCTCCCTTGTTAGGTCAGATCAACTACCAGGCGGCTTCCCCTGACGAAGGCGCCCTGGTCAACGCTGCCAGGAACTTCGGCTTTGCCTTCCTCGCCAGGACGCAGAACACCATCACCATCAGCGAGCTGGGCACGGAGAGGACCTACAGTGTGCTTGCCATTTTAGACTTCAACAGCGACCGGAAGCGAATGTCTATAATTGGTAGGTCTGCCACGAGTGCATGGACGCGATGTCGTTTTTGCCTGTTTTATTTGGTGACACCAGGATAAGGCAGGTAAAATGGACCATTGTGGCTCCTGGGAGATTTCTACAGACTTTCTGCAAGTGGTGTTTTTTTCTTCTACACTTCGTGTCATTGTGCCAAGTCGGCCATGGTATATCTGCATCTGGCAAAAGCTGATATATCTGCATCTGGCCACAGGGGCCTCCTGCTGCTCACAGGCGGTGGAGAGGCTGCCGGCCCCAGCTGCAGGCTGCGGACTGCTTACAGTACTGCCAACACCCGCTCTCTTCTTCTTCTTCTTTTTTTTTTTTTTTTTTTTTTTGTGCCGGGGACTTGAACTCAGGAGCACTCGACCACTGGGTCACATCCCCAGCCCTTTTTTGTATTTTATTAGAGACAGGGTCTCACTGAGTTGCTAAGTGCCTTGCTACTGCTGAGTCTGGCTTTGAACTCGCGATCCTCCTGCCTCAGCCTCCCAAGTGCTAGGATTACAGGTGTGCGCCACGGCGCCCAGCTGCCCGCTCTCTTCTGAGTCCGCTCCACGCGCTGCTCTTCTAGGCTTGCCGCCACTTGAGGGCTCAGCAGAGAGGAGCTCCAAGAAGAGCGAGGCTGTGCTTAGGAATCAAAATCGCACCTCCAGTCCAGACCACCAAGTGGAGCTGAGGATTGCTTTCTAATTTTTCTTTTTCCTAATTAATAATTTGAAAGGATTTCAAATTTACAGAAAAATTTCAAGGGTGGTTTAAAGGACTGTTGTGTGCTGTTTAATATTCACTGATTGTTAATATTTATCACATTTTCGTTGTCAATTTCATTATATATACACGTTAGTATCCTTTGACTCATTTAAGAATAGGTTACAGACCTAATGCCTCTTTCCTCCAAATAGGTTAATGAGTATTTCCTAAGAACAGGAGCCTCCCCACACCACTGTGCCCCTCTCTGTCTCTGTCTCTGCGTCTCTCTCTCTCTCACTCTCCCTCTCTCTCCATGTGTGTGTGTGTGTGTGTGTGTGTGTGTGTGTGTGTGTGATGGGAATCAGAGAATTTAACCTGATACAGCATTATCATCTAATCCACAGACTTCTTCAAATTTTCTTAGGAAATTTACTTATTTATGGCTTTTCTGGTTCTCTCCATCCCTCCCTCTTTCTCTATTCTCTTCCCTCCTTCCACCTTGATATTTTTCTGGTCCAGGGTTTAATCCAAGATGGCACGTGGTATCTGATAATAGTGACTCTGAATCAGAAACAGTTCTTCAACCTTGGTTTGATCTTTCATATGTTGACATTTATTATATGTTGGCCAGTTATTTTGTAGAATGTCCATCAGCCTGGCTTGTCTGTTGTGCCCTCAGGATTAGATTCAGGTTGGGCATTGTGGCAGGAAGTGTTCATGAATGACACTATGCCCTTCTCCAAGTGACACTTCAGAAGACACATGATGTTGGTTTGGCTCATTCATGGTGACATCCATTTGGATCACTCGGTTAAGGTGGTAGCCACGAACCTTCTCCAGTGTGCTGTGAATGTTTAACCAGTAGAAACACATAGGTTTATCTGCGTACTGAATTCTCATTTTACTGATTTTTCTGAGTGCCTGACACGGATCTGGGCTGATTATCATGCCTAGAATCAACCGTGAAGAACCTCAAGTCTAGTTATCAATGATGCTCAGGCTGATTGAATTATCATAAAGATTTTTTTAAAACCATAAGAAAACACTCATAGGAGTCATGTTATGTCCTGAGCATCGAAGGCAGTAATTATTATGAGTTGATAGGTAAGGAAAGTTCTTTTTTTTTTTTTTTAATATTTATTTATTTGCTTTAGTTGTACACAATGCGTTTACTTGTATGTGGTGCTGAGGATCGAACCCGGGCCGCGCACGTGCTAGGCGAGCGCTTTACCGCTGAGCCACAACCCCAGCCCCAGGAAAGTTCTTGCTGGTTGATATGAACATAGAAAATCCTGTGGAAGAAAGCAGTTAGCACAGGACAGCATATACTAGGCAGTCTATACATTTTTTGAACCCAGGGTTGTTATACCACTGAGCTACATTCCCAGCCCCTTTTATTTTTTTTTAATATTTATTTATTTACTTTAGTTGTACACAATGCAATGCATTTTATGTTTACGTGGTGCTGAGGTTCGAACCCGGGCCGCACACATGCGAGGCGAGTGCTTTGCCGCTGAGCCACAACCCCAGCCCCCCTTTTATTTTTTGAGACAGGATATCACTAAGCTTCTCACTCTGACCTCCAATTTGCAATCCTCCTGCCTGAGCCTCCCAGTAGCTGAAATTACAGTATTGCACCACCACACCCAGTGTCTATAACTATTTGTTAAAAGTCTAAGTAAGGATATGGAAAACTGAGCTGACCAAACAAAACTTTTTATATTCATTTCGCTATTATATTCAGTGTAGACAACAGCTTACCAACTTTGTTGATGGTAACACTTCTAGATGCATTGATGATTTTAAGCTGAGTGAATTAGGAGCACAGTAACACTTGGAAGTAACTGTAATCAATGCAGTTTTCTATGAAGAAATCAAACTTAACTTTGTTGTGTGCTTTTTCCTCCCTTATTCCCAGTAAGAACCCCGGAAGGCAACATCAGGCTGTATTGTAAAGGTGCCGACACTGTCATTTATGAACGGTTACATCCAATGAATCCTACAAAGCAAGAGACACAGGATGCCCTGGATGTAAGTCTCACTTTCATTCTTCTTGCAAGATTCTGTTTCTGATGCTGTCTCTTACGTTCATGTGAAAGCTGTTTCTTAAGTCTTGACCCTCCTCTCTGGCTTTGGTGTCGTCAGGTAGAAACAGCACCAAAGTACAAAAGTGGCCACCTGGGTTCTAGTTCTTCCCTTGCTTCTGATGTTCTCAGAAATTACCACGGAGCCCTTTCCCAACATCAGGTCTGCAAGACTGATGCAGGGGAATGGCTAGTCTCTCTTCCAGTGATCTCGAGCAAGCTACTGCTATGGTAAGCTGTGACCTTACTATCTCTGTGGCCTCCTAGAATTCTACCCACTTCTAGCTATAGGGGGAAGGAAAGGAAGCATTCCTGTGTGGCAGAGATTAAGAAAGCAGTGCACTGTATCGTGGTGTTTGTTTGTTTGTTTTTGCAGTACTGGGGATCAAACCCTGGGCTTACACATGCTAGCAAGCACTCTTCCACTGAGTTACATCCCCAGTCCTTTTTACTTTTTAAATTTTGAGTCAGGGTCTTGCTAAGTCGCCGAGGCTGGCCTGAAACTTGCCATCCTCCTGCCTTGGCCTCCCAGGTAGCTGAGATTCCAGGTGTGTACCACCCTCCCCACCCTCACCCCCACCCCCAGCTGGATCATTGAGTTTGATGCCTTTGTTCGCAAAACAGTTTGGTCTTAATTGCTTCAAAGTCCTTATCTTAAACAGCTGTGTACACAGTCCATTGGTATTGTTACTACTAGAATGTTTCTGGAACTTGCACTTTGGGAATTGCCTACCCATCCTTGTATGGTTTTGGTTCTGCATGCGGATGGCAGTAAGGTCTGGAAGAGATCAGTGAGAACTTGTGTCCAAGTTCAGTCTCTTTAGTACTTTTGTGTGGGGAAAAAGAATACTTATCATATCATATGCATCGTTAATCCCCCATGTGAAAGAGGAAGGAAATAATTCCTACCATGGCAGGTCATTGTAAAAGAAAGCATCTCGCACAGTTCCCAGCACTTAGTAGGTACTTAATAAAGGGTGGTTTCTTTCCTTTAACATTCAATTGAGGCTTATAGCCTGCCAAAGGTGCTTCAGAGAGAAGCTTAATAAACCTATTGTTTACCAAGTAGGGTCACATTTTCAGATTAGGTACTGATGCTGATGCTAATGCAATTAAAGTGGATGAATTGTCATGAGGGTGCGACAGTGTCAATCTAATCAACCAAATATAGAACCTTTCAAAAAAGTGACACTCACTTGGGCCAGTTCTGACATCTTGGCTAGATAAAAAGTAAGAATGAAATAATAAAAGATTTTTACTAATTTGTATTAAAGTTATTTAAAAGTGATTTAAATCTGTTCAAATTTCCAAATACTCTTTTTCATTAAAATGTTTGATCTTAGATTTAACAATGGCTCATGGATTTTAGCGTTGGTTTGAGGATTAGTGTTTGTTTGCAAGTTCATAAGTTGATTGGACTTATAACACAGTTTGTGGGTCTATATTTATGACATTACGGCTATTTTTTTTTTTTTTTTTTTTTTACTCTAATGACTTAATTTAGGAGAAAGGTAGACTTTTCACTTTAGCCAACTTGGGAAGTAGAAATACAGTCCTGAAAACCTGGGGATGCTTACCTAAAACAAAGTTTATTATAACACAAAGTTTAATTTCTCTGTAGAATCCTTCGTATTTCATAGTCTCTTTTAAAATTCTCTTAGTATATTACTTCAAAGTAAGATTTCAAACTTGATCTTGAACTACATAAAATTAAATATTCTTGCATTGGTGGATTGTCTTTTAAATAAAACAGATCTTTGCGAATGAAACTCTTAGAACCCTGTGCCTTTGCTACAAAGAAATTGAAGAAAAAGAATTTGCAGAATGGAATAAAAAGTTTATGGCAGCCAGTGTGGTTTCAACGGATCGAGATGAAGCTCTGGATAAAGTATATGAGGAGATTGAAAGAGACTTAATTGTGAGTTTTAACCTTAATAATGTTTTCCTTGATATTCTAAACAGAGGCAAAATTTTTATTAAGTTTTATTACATTTTTTATCTCATGCTTGAAACATAATTCTAACTTCAGCATGTGAAATTGGAACAAAGAAAGTAGGTCATTTGAATTTCTTCTCTTCTGAAAACAGAATAGACATTATCATTTTAGAAACCCAAAGAGAAAAACACATCCAGAAAGGTTCTACGTTAATCTAATTCCGTGATTTTTATATCACTTATTAAAATTCACTATGGTTTTATATAACAAACCAGCACTTATTTATTTGTGAAAATTACTGAAACAATTTGTTTTGAAAAATATTAAAACAACAACAAAAAAAACACCATTTCTAAGTGAAATTTTTGAAATGTAGTTCTTACTGCCTGTAGAGTTTAGATTAATGGGAAATGTTCAACAAATAGTCAGTATTGCCCTTTGGCCAGAGGAATGGGCTCATATCTGTAAAGCAGCAAGTACACAATAATAGTGTGTTTTTAATGTCTGATTTTGTACTTGCATTTTTATTTATTTATCTATGTATTTATTTATTGTCTCAGCAAATTAAGTAGTTCATTTTCCAAGGGGGAAAAATAAATTTGTTTGTTTTGGTTTGCAGTAAGTGTGAAACATGGCGGCCTTCCCTGCTATGCTGGCCACTGGCTGTGGTAGCACACCAATTGGGGGTATATAATTAGCCCTTCTCTTTAGAGGTTGACAAACTATAACTACAGACAGGTTTTGGTTTATTTGCTAATTCCTTCTTTTCAAATCTACGTTCCAGCTATTGGGAGCTACAGCTATTGAAGACAAACTGCAGGATGGGGTTCCAGAAACCATTTCAAAACTTGCAAAAGCTGACATTAAAATCTGGGTGCTCACTGGAGACAAAAAGGGTAACTCATTATGTGGGGAGGTGTATCTGTTTATTCACAAATATTTAGAACTGCTGTTTCCTTTGGCCCCAATGACTTTCTCAGACTTTCCATCCTGTACACACAGCTATTTCTTTGGAAGGGAGATATTTTCTCTTAAAACCCTCTTCTTATCCCAGCCCTCCCTGATTGTGTCCTTCTCTGAACTCCCTCTATAGCAGAATTTATTCCTTGTCCCTTCTGTCTTCCTAGTGCTTTGCCATTTGGGGGCATAGAGAACAACACAAAGTGCGGAACTACAATGACTCTTGTCATCTTGCTCATTTTATGGCTTGAAAACTACAATTAAAATTGTATACCTGAGCAGAGTTTTTAATTCTTAAATTTAGAGCTCAACAAGTTGTTGTTTGACATCCATACTTTCTTCTGCAAGCCTCTCACAGGAAGTCAGATAATGTCTATTTCTCTTCCAACATCAATGGGCTACACAGTCTGGAAGTACAGCCCTGGACTTTAATAACTATCAAATGGGTGGTTATGGAAAAAAAAGGGGGAACGTGTCATTAGTAGGAGGCCCATGTGAGGACTGCTAGAAACATTATCCTTGCCCTTGTACCATAACCACATGATCAGAGCATGTCAGTATTTTAATGAACATTCATTTATTAATTATCAATTTATATATTTGATAATATAGCAATTTATTATTAAAAACATCTCAAACCAAACTTTTACTTTCACTTATTATAGGAAAAGGAATTGATTTATTTATAAGAGTTCTAGGCACTGCTATAGAAAATAGCATATTTGGTTGAAACTGATCATGTTCATGAATTGAAAGAAATTATAGGTTGAGTATCCCTAATCTGAGGTCCAGAATGCTTAACATCTGGAACATTAAGGGGTGCTGACATGATACTGCAAGTGGAAACTTCCACACTTAGGACCTCATGTGAGGAGTCACAGTTAAAATGCACGTGCACTAAAAATAACTATAAAATTACCTTCAGGGGCTGGGGATGTAGCTCAGTCATAGAGCACTTTCCTAGCATGTAAGTGACTCTGGGTTTGATCCCTAGTTACTGTAAATTAAAAACAAACAAGCAAAAAATTACCTTCAGCTGGGCTGGGATTGTGGCTCAGCGGTAGAGTGCTCGCCTAGCACGTGGGTGACCTGGGTTCCATCCTCAGCACCACGTACAAATAAAACGCATTGAATAAAAACGCATTGTGTACAACTAAAAGCAAATAAATAAAAATATTTTTTAAAAAAATTACCTTCAGCCTATTCAGCCTATGGGTATTAGGTATATGTGAAACATCAATGAATTTCATAATTAGATTTGAGTCTCATCACCACAGCATCTCCGTGTGTGTGTGTGTGTGTGTGTGTGTGTGTGTGTGTGTGTGTGTTTTCCAAAATAAAAAATAAAAGAACAAAAAATCCAAAATCTGAAATACTTCTGGTCCTGAGCATTTCAAATAGTAGACACTGAACCACATAGTAGATAGAAATATTCAACTCAACAAAAGGAATGACATTTGACTTGATTTTATCTGTTGTAGAAACTGCAGAAAATATAGGATTTGCTTGTGAGCTTTTGACAGAAGACACCACTATCTGCTATGGGGAAGATATAAAGTAAGTAAAGAGCCTGTGGCATGAGATCATGCAGCTGCTCATTTCACAAAGGCAAAACTAGTTGCAGAGGCAGCACAGGTGGAGGATTAGGAGCTAGGGGATGTTACCCGACACAGTTTCCTCCTGCTTAAATGAAGGAAGAGAACATAGGGCAGTTCCCAGCGATCATGGTGCAGCCTTATTTTGAGCTGATCTTAGTTTTAAGGAAACTTGGGACATTTCCGGGCCATTTTCTCCATTCCTTAGAGTCCCCGGTGCTTTTTTTTGTCTGCTGAAAAAGGAACTGAACCTGTGGTATCATTAGCAAATTAATATGAATTATATTTATGTTCTGCCTGTTCAAGGGATTTTATCTTTTGAAAGAGAAATGGGAGGAAAAAAAAGAAAAATCACAACTTTGTCCCAGAAGGAAAGTTTGGGAGGGTTACATCGCATAGGTCATCTATAGTCCAGCTAGAGGAGGCAATCCTGATATTTCAAACCTTAGCTTATGCTGGAACATTCGTCAGCCCTGAATCAGAGTTGCAGCAGACCTGGAAATGTATGATGCTAAAGTCCCTGTCTTGTTACAGAGCTATAAATGTAATGTACACAGTTACCATGATGGGTTTACTGATGGCTTCACAGTTCCACTTATTCCTCAAGCTTTTTCCTTATAGTGCCTGTCTCAGGCTGGCACAAGGTCAGATTAAGCTGTTAATGTATGCACTTGCTGGGTTGATGGTCCTTATTAGTCTTCTTTCTAATGATGATAATAAAACGTTTGTGAGTCTTTCTAGTATATGAGGCACTCTGCTAAATTAGACAAAATCAGTAGTTTTATAATCTAAATCAGCTCTGTTTGAATAGAGGCACATAAACCATGCCTCTTTGAGCTTTTAGGTTTTAAAAGATAGCAATAGACAAATAAATGCTTCATATGTTTACTTAAGTAGTTTTTGATTGCAAGCAATTTGGCTAATTACCATATGGTTTTGTTTATTTTTTTATAGATGGAGGCTTTAATAAATTTCTGGTCTCTCTTTTAAAAGAGTTAGGAATTGGGCCCTAGGCTAAATTAAAAGATAAAACTTGTGCAAATAATAAATTTGATGATCATGCTTGTAGCCAAGTTTCCCTTTATAGAGAGATGAATTATCTATCTTTCTAGACATGGTTCCTGAAATGATAATTCCTATAAAATGGCTTAAGTAGATAAATTTGCATTTTCTTCACTTCCAGTCTTTTTATCATTTGTCTTGATCACTGATTTTTAACCTGAAAATGAGAATTAAATTAATGTAGAAGAGGGATAATAAATACCTACTTTTCTAATGTAACAGTTCTTAATGGGGGGGGGGGGTAAGTTTGCTTTCCAGGGATTGAGCTTGGAAATGTCTGCAAACATCTTTGGTGGTCCCAACAGGGGAGGTGGGGTGCTACTGGCTTCTAGTGGGTCAAGGCCAGCGATTCTATAAAACATCCTACATAGGTTTCTCCTAAAATAAGCAACCAATACAACAGAGAATTGTCTGTCTTCAGACATCAACAGTGGCAAGGCTGAGAAACCTGCTTTTACGGTGTGCATATGTGTGCATATGAAACGGGGGAAGTCTCCCATCAACTTGCTACAAATAAATCACATCAGCTCTCTTGGCGTGATTTCTTTAGTTGCAACATGAAAAGACTGTGCAATAAGGCCCCTTTCCTCTAAAATTCCATGACTTATTTTTCTATCACATGGAAGTGTTACATGTCATCTTCTCAATAATTTGTTGATATAAAGCACTGAAAATTTTCAAAAGCAGACATATTTTATGTGGAAATTAGTTTTTCTCTGCCAAACAGCAGCCAGGGCATTAATTTAGATGGAGATTGCCTTCCCTTTGTTGCTTATGAACACGGTGTCACCCATTTCTTCCTTTGGTTGCTTTTGGCAACTTATGAAGTACCAAGAACTCAATGCCACATAGTATAAGATTATATGTCACCCAACTAAGAAAGGAGCAAAGAACTTTAAGAAGACATTCCTCCAAGAAAGATACGCCAATGGCTGAAAAGCATGTGAAACCATGTTCAAATTAAAACCACACTGAGATATCATCTCACTTTTATTAGAATGGGGACAATCCAAAAAGAAAAAAGAAAATAGCAAGTATTGGTGAGGCTGTGCAGAAACTGGAACATTTATCTACTGCTGGTGGGAATGTAAAATGATGTAGTCACCATGAAAACTGGTATAAGAGCCGGTCACGGTAGCGCACGCCTATAATCCCAGCACTTGGGAGGCTGAGGCAGGAGGATCGCCAGTTCAAAGCCAGCCTCAGCAATGGTGAGGCACTTAGCAACTCAGTGAGAACCTGTCTCTAATACAATACAAAAAAGGGCTGGGGATGTGGCCCAGTGGTCAAGTGAGTTCAATCCCCAATACCAAGAAAAAAAGAAAAGAAAAAGAAAACTGGTATAGGGATTCCTTAAAAAAATTAGAAATAGAGTTACCATGTGATCCAGCAATCTTACTTCTGAGTATATACTCAAAAAATTGAAAGCAGGGTCTTGAAGAAATATATGCATACCCATGTTTATTACAGCACTACTCACAAGAGTCAAGAGATGGAAGCAACCCAGGTGTCTATCAGTGTTAAGAATGGTTGAATAAAAAAATGGCATTATCTATTCAGTGGAGTATTATTTGCCCTTAAAAAGGAAAGAATTTATGACGTACATTATAATACAGATGAATCTTGAAGATGTTATCAAATGTAACAAGCCAGTCACTAAATGATAGTAGTATATGATTTCACTTAAAATAGATAAAATGATAAGTTTTATGTTGTCTTTTTTTATTTTGCAGGGGGTGGGGTATAGGGAATTGAACTCAGGGGTACTCGACCACTGGGCCACATCCCCAGCCCTTTGTTTGTATTTTTATTTAGAGACAGGGTCTCACTGAATTGCTAAGTGCCTTGCCATTGCTGAGGCTGGCTTTGAACTTGTGATCCTCCTGCCTCGGCCTCCCAAGTGCTGGGATTACAGGCATGCGCCACCACGCCCCGCTAAGTTTTATGTTGTCTTTATCATAATTTTTAAAAAATATGTCAAAATTATTCTGTAACGTAGGGCCTATTTATGGTTTTGTACTTTAATACTTCAATTTATTTTTCTCCAGTTCTCTTCTTCATACAAGGGTGGAAAACCAGAGAAACAGAGGTGGAGTTTATGCAAAATTTGCACCTGTTGTATACGAACCTTTTTTCCCATCTGGTGGAAACCGTGCATTAGTCATCACCGGTTCTTGGCTGGTAGGTACCATTAGTGTGTGTGCATCTTTGGCTCAAATGAAAAAAGTGCACTTTGGACCAATTTGAGATGGTGTTACATATTTATTCCCTGCCAACTTAAAAATCTCTTAGCCTAGAAATTCAAGTGTGATTTCCCAAGTTTGAAGCTTAATATTACAGGACATATGAAAGCAATTATACCAAATAGGTAACAGTGGTTACCTTGGTTTCTTAATTAACGAGTAATTTACATTTTGTTCTTTGTAGATCCTTGTATTTTCTAGATTTATGTCATAAATGTTCTGTCAGCAGAACAATATAACCAGTGATATAACCCACAAACTATCCTTCACGTAATTTAAGTCTTGGAAACGATGATACCTTTGGTGTAAAAAATCAGCGACCTCAATCCTCTCCCTGTACGGTTTCACAGAATGAGATTCTTCTAGAGAAAAAGACCAAGAGAAGTAAGATTCTGAAGCTGAAGTTCCCAGGGACAAAAGAAGAGAGACGGATGCGGACCCAAAGCAAGAGAAGGCTCGAGGCTAAGAAAGAGCAGCGCCAGAGGAACTTCGTGGACCTGGCCTGTGAGTGCAGCGCTGTCATCTGCTGCCGCGTCACCCCCAAGCAGAAGGCCATGGTGGTGGACCTGGTGAAACGGTACAAGAAGGCCATCACGCTGGCCATTGGAGACGGGGCCAACGACGTCAACATGATCAAGAGTGAGTCGCGCCCAGGTGGCCCACAAAACCCAACTAGAAATGGCAGGAGTGTTTTGGGGGTTTGTTGCTTCAGCTTTCATTGCGGAGCTTTTCATAAAGCAGGTGTTTAAGGAAGGCACTGGGTCACACCTGTGCCTGTGCCCTTGACCTTGGGAAGCTGATGGTCCATCCAGGAGGAGTGGGCAGGACTCACAGAGGGACTCAGGATGCCAAGCAGAAGATGAGTTCTCTGGGGTGAATTTATCATTATTTGTTTCCTGCTTTTTCCTGTTTGGTGTGATTTTCCCCCCTCTTGCCAGTTCTCCTTTATTTCTTTAAGCTTATTTAAAACCCTAATATTTAATAAGTTTTGCAAATAGTTCTGCTGAGCTCAGCAAAAATTGATATACTCTCTCTGGTATTTGTTTTTGGGAATTTATTCTCTCTCATCTAAACATCTTTTGAAGGCTTTCTTCTTACCTTTGCAAATCTGTTGGAACTTCACGATTAGGTTACCTCATGGGAGTCTGGAGTAACATGTTTAACTTTGAAATAAAACTCCAATATGGTCTCACCATCCTGACTGACCTCCCTAGAAGACCACCCAGAGTCACTTTGCTTGGATGGAGGACCCTCGGCACTTGCCACTAAGGGACTGAGTTCTAGTATGGAGAAAAACAGTTGTGCTGATAATAAAAGCATGCACAACAAACCTGTGCAGATTTTAGAAATTTTCAATTTGGGAAAATTTGCATAGACCTGACTCTTTGAATGCTATTCAAAACCTTGGAGATACTGGAGCATTTTGGATATTGCAATTGGGGATGCTCAACTTACATCACATAATGAAAATACCCAAACTAATGAGACCTGAGCACTTGGTCTCTCCTTATTGCCAACTTCAGTCAGCTGGGGCTGATGATCAGGCCTGCCTTTTCATCTGAAAACAAGAAATATATCTCCAATGTCACCTCGCTCTGTAATATTATTATTCTTGTTGTTGTTAAGATGAACTGTTATATGACCATACATATATAAGCATGTCTTGTTGTGCTAGGTATTTTAAACACATTATATATAACTAGATTGTAATTGAGCCATATTGTGACTCATGAGGCCATGTTTTTCTTTTCTTACAGTCTTCTCCTCCTCCTCCTCCTCCTTGATAGATACTAAGAATATTCCAACTTTATCTTCCTTCCCAGGAGTCATCTGTATATGACGTATGTCTTCTCGCTTTTTTATCAATGCATATATCTGCTGCCACCAGCTGCTTAGTTCTCTCTACTGCTTTTCGCATGTGCTTGTCCTACCATGTGAGTGGCATTCCTTGCTCTGAATTAAGTCTATTTCTTTCTTCTGTAGCTAGCTCTAGTTTATTTTCCATCATACACCCTTGACATAACTAGGGTAACTCAAACATTATTTTTATTCAAGTTAATGCAGACACTTAGATGTTGGGGAGGAAAGAGGTGGGGGATGGTTCACCTTGCAGATTTATCATCATATTATACTATTTAAGCTGGAGGGTTTTTTTACTCCGAGTTGACCATTTGATAGCGAGGAGGTAGGACAGAGTCAACAGAGATGAACCCTTACAGGGGCTCCTTTTTCTTAAATTGTTTTACATTTTTAATTAAGCTCTGTTATATATTAGGTGCTTTTATATATAAATTACAGAGCACCCATTTGGGATGAGATTATGGGAAACTGAAATCTTAGAAGTTATCAAAGTCGTATGGTGCCTTTTGTACTCTGTAAAGGCTGCCATCTCTTTAACAATTTTGAGAACAATATACAGAAAGAAATTGTTGGTCATAAAGAAAAGGGGGGAGCCATGCACAGTGGCGCATGCCTGTAATCCCAGCACTTGGGAGGCTGAGGCAGGAGGATCGCGAGTTCAAAGCCAGCCTCAGCAATGGTGAGGCACTTAGCAACTCAGTGAGACCCTGTCTCTAATAAAATACAAAAAAGGGCTGGGGATGTGGCCCAGTGGTCGAGTGCCCCTGAGTTCAATCTCTAGTATTAAAAAAAAAAAAAAAAAAAGTATTGAAAGCAATCTGACCACTAGCTAACATGCTTCATGTTCTGCAGTATAGTCTAATCATGAACACCACTTTTCTTTTTCTTTTGGGACCAGGGATTGAACCCAGTGGTGCTTAAATACTGAGCCACATGCCTAGCCCCTTTTGTTTATTTATTTTAATTTTAAGACAGGGTCTTGTTAAGTTGCTGAGGCTGACTTTGAACTTGTGATCTCCCTACCTCAGCCTGCTGAGCTGCTGGGATTACAGGTGTGTGCCACAGTGCCCAGCTGGCCACCACTTTTTGTCCCTAGCAATCATCTATAGACTCAGAGGCTGCCCTCTTCTTACTTTGTGCCTGAAGATATTTTCTACCAGCTGGACTATGGTTGTCTCTTTTTGGGCATAGAGCCTGAGAGTCCACATGAGCTACAAGAGAGATGAAATAAGGACAGAAAGCCTTTAAATATTCAGCTCGTTGAGGAATTTTGAAGGCATCCCTCCCAGAAAAGTATTTGTCACTGCATTTGGAACTTCAGGAAAATCTAGGTGCTTATCCTTAGGTTTTGGGAGAGGAGGCAATTTCGCCCTATAGTGCATCTGCTCAGTTGCTTCCTGTTACCATGTGAACCATGCCAGTGTTCATGTCACATGCTGTCCTTGGTCTGCTCAGTGAAAAGGTTAGAAAACTGGGTTCCAGGGCCTGGACGGGATTCCTCTCCTCTGTGCTCCCTCTGTGGTTTGTGCAGGAAAGGAAAGAGGGCCCTGGTCTGGTGGAAAGAGCAGTTGGCAGTGACAGCTGATCATAAGAAATGGGTGTGTGTGTGTTGAAAGAGATCATAAATACCAAATGAGATATGATATCTTCTTTTATAATTGCAAAGTGTAATTGAAAGCATAGGTTTGGGCAATTATTTTGAATTTTCCAGACCTTGTGTTCTGCAACTGGGGTGGGGTTTGTGAAGCTTCTTTCTAGTTGGCAACTCTGCAGAGTTGGCAGTTGCTTCTCAGGGTCTGAGCCAAGGTCGCTGAGTTCTCCAACACATTTTCTCCAAATGATCTCACTATTGGTCTTTACATTCATGACTTTTTTTAAGACCGATAAAATTCACAATTCTCTTAACTTGAAAATGTTTTTTAATGACTTTTGGAAGGATGAACAAAATTGTGACTTTTAATTTTTATCCACTCTAGAAACCTTTCCCCTTGTGAGAAAGGATGTCCTCAGGTCATAATGGGCCCTGAATACGCCTTTCAGAGTTGAAGAGAGTCTTAGTTAAAACTCTTCTGATTACAAGTATTGGAAGACAGCCAAAATGAGTTTAAGAAAAACAATTAATTCATTTTAAAAGATACTAAGATACCTCACACTGCCCTAGAAACCAGGCCTAAAAGATGTTGGGACCAGGACCTAAAGTTGCACCAGGAACCCAGCATCTTGTCAGCCTAACTGCCTCTATTTCTCTTCCCTACTTTATTCCTCTGCATCTCAGAATCCTTCAGAAAGAAATATATTCATTTCTCACCTCAAGAGTTTACATGTTAAATTTCCAGACACAAATTCCAGAAATGTAGTTCTAGAATCCCAAGAAAGTGACTGATTTGCCCAGCTTGGGCTTTGTACCAGGTAGGATTTAGTAGAGGAAACACACCCCTGTGTCTGTTTTGTAGGAACCAATGAGTACAGCAGACTAGGTGCTTTCAAAAGCTCCAGATGAACTGAAGAAGCGAGTTCCAGGCTGAGTCTCTGACCTCTGGGTCACTTGCCAGAGGGGATTTTACCTTTGATATCGCTCTGAACAGCTTCCCAGTTAAGAAGCCTTTGCAGTTTCCTATCAGCATCAGGGCAGCTGGGGAATGGATGTGAACTCTGCTACAGAGTTCCAAAAGGGAAGGGATTCACTTTGCTTTAAAGTCACAAGTGGGTCTAAGCAATGGAACCTGATTCACAAGAACCTAGGTGTAAGGCAATCTGGGAAATATAGGGTTTTAATTTGCTTTCCTACCTCTCCAGTTAGAATGGGGTAGGATGAAGGTTGAGAAAGCTCATTTGTAGTATCTGTCCAGATGATATATCTGCTGGTGGCTGAACCAGCTATGGCCAAGGAGACAGGGACACAGATTGTATAGTATGTGGATGCCTGGGACTCACCCTGTGGGTGGGAGGGATGGCTTCTAAGCTGGGCAGATAATCCAAATGGAATTCACCACCCACCCGATCCTTTCACAAATATTTATGGAGGCTCTATCATGCTTTGTTTAGCATCATGTACCTCTGACTTTGAGTTGGGTTCACGGGCTGGATGGTGAAGATGGTGAGCAAGAGCTTTTGTATGAATTGTTCCATGAATTGTACATCTTTGTTATTTGTTTTGCTGTGGAAACTTTCCTCCCCACCCCATGGTGCTAGGGATGGAACGCAGGGCCTCGTGCATGCGAGGCAAATGCCCTACCACTGAGCTACATTCCTGCCTCTGCTGTGGAAACATTTTTATTATCTGATGCTTTGCTTTAAAATCAGCGTATGATCCACAGTATTTTCTCCCTCTGTCCCATAGCTGCACATATTGGTGTTGGAATAAGTGGACAAGAAGGAATGCAAGCCGTCATGTCCAGTGACTATTCCTTTGCTCAGTTCAGATATCTGCAGAGGTTGCTGCTGGTGCACACGGCCGGTGGTCTTACATAAGGATGTGCAAGTTCCTTCGATATTTCTTTTACAAAAACTTTGCATTTACTTTGGTTCATTTCTGGTACTCCTTCTTCAATGGCTACTCGGCACAGGTAAAATAACATTTTTTAAATTACTTTTTATTGAGTGGAGCTTTTCTCTTAAGTGAATAAAACTCTAGTTCTTAAAAAATTGTTTTTTTTCTTTTCTTTTCTTTTCTTTTTTTTTTTTTGGTACTAGGGATTAGACCCAGGGGCACTTAACCACCGAGCCACATCCCCAGCCCTTTTTGTTTTTTATTTTGAGACAGGGTCTCACTAAGTTGCTTAGGGCTTCACTGAATTGCTGAGGCTGACCTCTATCCCATAGCTGTGATCCTTCTGCCTCCTGAGTCACTGGGATTACAGGGGCGCACCACCACAGCTGGCATAAATTTGTTTCTTTACTTTGTAGTTTGAGTTCTGTGTCTCCTCACAGTTGGGAGCATAATAAAGAGAATACCTTACTTTTCTAGAATGATTCTGGTGCTTTAAAAATATTTTTATTTACTTTAGATGGTGGTAGGGGATTTGCTTATATTTCTCTTCATTTTAGATTATTTTTCCATGTTGCCTTGTTATTAAAAACAGTGATCTCAGATTGTTCAGCTGTGAATGTAAAATTCTCTTTGACCAAGACAAAGGGATATATAAATTATAAGGTAATGAGAGAGCTATTATTATCATGCCTCTATTTGTGTTGGTGGTAGTGGCTTTTTTTTTTTTCTTATTTTTTGCTGAAATGAGAGGGGCACATATTTAATATGTTAACATGGTGATGTAGCAGAAAAATAACATGAGTAAAATTGAGCCTGAGTCAGTGCCCATGGTGTGAACTTTCTCTGATGCCATGCCACAGTGCTGTGGTGTCAGAGGGGCCTCAGATTGAGGAGCAAGAGAGTCTGGGCACAGTGGGGCCTACTGCCTGTTTCCTCTATCCCACGTAGGGAACCACCAGTGCTCAGTGGTTTTTATCCCTTTCAGAAGCCTATGTATATATTTTTCATATCCAGCTATATTCTATTGTATAAAAACATTCTGTAGAAATGCTGGCCTTGCAAACTAAAAGGAAACCAAAAAAATTTAAATAGTACTGTGTACTTCTGAACTGGTTTTACAAAGTGTTGTCATTAATCAATCCTCCCACAGACTGCATACGAGGACTGGTTCATCACCCTGTACAACGTGCTCTACTCCAGCCTGCCCGTGCTCCTCATGGGGCTGCTCGACCAGGTAGGAGCCAAGGGCTGGGGGAGCTCTGGGTAGGACTCCCGCTAGAGAGGTCACAGCAAACACTTCAGTGCATTCTTCTGGTTTTTACTTCATCCTGAATAAACCCTAGGACAATTCTGCTGTCAGGCAACAACTGCTGTACTCCTTGTTTCATAATTTTAAAAAAGGAGATCTTTGTGACTCGAATTCATTGGCAGTGCTTAGACGTTCCTTTCAAACAGTGAGACCTGACGGCTTAGACACCTGAGAGTCTAGTATATCTCTATGTTAGTAATGTTCTCATTTTAAAAGTAAATTTTAACTCCAAAATTTATGTGTCTAATTCCCAAATTAGTCTATATTTTATTTAGTAGCAGTTCTTACAGAATAAATAAATAAATAAATAAAGAGTAATAATTAATAATTAATTTATCAACTTGTATGAGAATATTTTCCCCCAAACAATTCGAAACAATATAAATATATTCTCTAAAGGGGCTGGGGCTATAGCTCAGTTGGTAAAGTGCTTGCCTCACATGCATAAGGCCCTGGGTTCAGTCCCAGCACCACAAAAGAGAGAGAGCGAGAGCGCGAGTGAGCGCGAGCAAGTGCATAAATATATTCTCTAAGGAAGTAAAAAAAAAAAAATTCTCTTTATATTTTCAACTAATTTTTAATTAGTTAAAAATTTAGTTACTGATTTTTTCCATAAGCAGAAAAATAATAATGTCCTACCTAGTCCCTCTCTGAATTAAATATCAAATAATGGTGGGTTAAAGCTATAGGATTGTTCTCAGCACAAGAGAAATATTGCAGGATTTATCTCATTCAGTTTGTCTTCTGAGAACTAAACAGCAAGTCACAACTCTTTATGAGACACAGATTGCAGTGTATCTCTGACTTTTTGATCTGATGGACAATATATAACTCTAATTTTGTTTTCTCCTTAAGGATGTGAGTGACAAACTAAGCCTCCGATTCCCTGGGTTATACGTAGTGGGACAAAGAGACTTACTATTCAACTACAAGAGATTCTTCGTCAGCTTGTTACATGGAATCTTAACATCGATGGTCCTCTTCTTCATTCCACTTGGAGCTTATCTGCAAACTGTGGGACAGGATGGAGAGGCACCTTCAGACTACCAGTCTTTTGCTGTCACTGTTGCTTCGGCTCTCGTAATCACGGTCAATTTCCAGGTGCGTGGCTTCCCTCAACTGTGTCTGTTGGCACCTGTGTTTTTGTAAATAGGCTGGTGAGCACAGCCCGTTCTCCCTCCAATTGAACCTCTGCCACTTTACAAAATATGAGTGCTGTTTTTGTCCCTTATCCCAAGCCCATTCCCTGTTTCTTTCCTGAAGTCAAGGATGGTTTGGGTTCTGATTGTTCAGTATTCAAGTCAAATTATGCCTAAAAACACAAAATTCCATTTTCAGAATTCTTAGTTCCTTCCTTTCTTGGTAACTCCCCAAATGAGTGCTCCGTTTTTCTCTCGTGTCCCAACAGATTGGTTTGGATACTTCTTACTGGACTTTTGTGAATGCTTTTTCAATTTTTGGAAGCATTGCACTTTATTTTGGCATCATGTTTGACTTTCACAGCGCTGGGATACATGTTCTCTTGCCATCTGCATTTCAATTTACAGGTTAGTATTTTCTAAATCCCCAAAATAAATGTGCAGACAAATGTCATTAGTTTAGATTTGGATATAACTTCTGGGTACATAAAAAAATACTCAAAGGGTGAATTATTGCTGTTTGGGGGAAGCCAATCTGGTTGTAAAATTTTACCATGGATAATCAATGTGAGGTTACAGAATATGAATTAGACCCTTAGGATAAAGGGACCATTGTGATTTATCCCCCTGTTCTTTCCAGGCACGGCTTCCAATGCCTTAAGACAGCCATACATTTGGTTGACCATCATCTTGACGGTTGCTGTGTGTTTATTGCCTGTCGTTGCTGTCCGCTTCTTGTCAATGACCATTTGGCCATCAGAAAGTGATAAGGTATGCAGACATACAGTCCTCTAACTCTTGAGTGTTCCTTACAGAAACCAAAGTGTTTTCCAACAGCAACTTTCCTGCAAACCTCAAATCTCCTGGCAAGTTTGGTTAGAATGATTTTTATGACTCCTTCTCTCTAACTCATCTTGCCAATAAGTGCTTTGGGATTGGGATTTTAGTTTGCCTGCTTTTAAATACAAAAATTTCCAAATGTAAACCAATAGAAATTGTAAAAGACTGAACTTTCCTATATTTACCCCTTTAAGTTAACAAGTATGTGTTAGCATTTTGCCATGTAAATAGTTTGGGTTTTTTCTCTGTTTATTTAAAGCAAAATATCACCACCTTGAACAGGATCCTTTGAGCAACAAGTAACAGAAAGCTGTGACTCAAAATGTCTTAATAATACATAAAAATTAGTAGACTTCAGGCTACATTAGTTAAGCAACTTAATGTTGCCAAAAAAGGACTTAGGTCCTTCCATGTCCTCTGAAGCTAGTATCTTCATTATTAGCGTCATCTTGGTGCTGGAAAGTGGCCACAGAAGTCCCCAGCATCACATCTGATGTGTCAGATGGAGGGGGCGGCTGGGGTGGGGGGTGTGGTTTGACAGGTCTGTATCTTTCCTTTAAGCTCCTCCGAACGCTTCACCCAGGGACCCCAGCATACTTCCCTCAGGTCTCATTTGCCAGATTTGGGTCACAAGCCCATTCCTGGATTAGTTATGGTGGGGGTCAATCAGGCCGTTCCCTTCAGGCTGTGTGGAGGAGGGGGGGTACCTGTATAAAATCACTTTAATTAGAAGGAGAGAACAGATGTTAGGCAGGCAACCTTCAGTAGTCCCCAGAGCTCTCTTTGGCAGTGACAAAGGTATGTAGTAGCAACGAGGACAAGGGACCCATAGTTTTTTCTTCATCCTGTACCAATCTGATCTGTGACATGGAACTAGCCCTAGCTTTGGGAAAGTGGGAGTCACGGCCTCCGGATTTCCAGCTGCCAGTATGTAGAACCGCCCTTGCTCTCCCTGACCCCACGTACAAGGCTGGGACAGAACAGTGCTGCCTGCCCCCGCTCTAGATGCCCCATCCGCTCCTTTCTGTCTCGCTCCTGCTGGCCAGACGCCCTCACCTGTATTTTCATCCCTCTCACGTCTCCCACCTTCTGCAGATCCAGAAGCATCGCAAGCGGTTGAAGGCCGAGGAGCAGTGGAAGCGGCGGCAGAACGTGTTTCGCCGGGGCGCGTCGTCTAGGCGCTCCGCCTACGCCTTCTCGCACCAGCGCGGCTACGCGGACCTCATCTCCTCCGGGCGCAGCATCCGCAAGAAGCGCTCGCCGCTGGATGCCATCATCGCCGACGGGACGGCCGAGTACCGGCGCACAGTGGAGAGCTGAGCCAGCCTCGGGATCGCGCACGCCCGAAATGTCTATTTTTTTTTTTATGAAAGACTCTCAGGACTTTTTTTTTTTAACTGAATTCGTCGCAAAGATACCGAAGACTGTAACATTATAACAAACGACTTGGGTTGAGCTGTTGAGCAATAGCAAAGCCAAGAGACCCTGTCATGCATCTGGTTACGTTGTTTGTGATTCAAAGGGAACGTTTCAATCCTGACTCAATCTAGGGTAACAGAAAATGTCTTCTATTTCAGTTCTAATGCTATTGTTTTATATAAAGTGACAATTAAGTTTTCCTGTCTGTGAACTTCAGCATGAATTTCCCAGAGGCTCTTTTCTCCTCTGCTATTGGTCACATTATTAACAAACATTTTTAAGTTTATTGTGGAAATAATGAAATATTCATGAATGTACATCACCTGGACACTAAGTGTTCTAGTGACTTTTTCAAAATTGACAACAGGCTATATGGTTTCATGGTCTCATTGGCTTAATAATTCGGTTCAAACAAGGCAAATAATTCAAATTTTATAAGTGTAAGATTTCAGTGTGTTTTTGGTTTATTTCCAAGTTAAGCAGCACTTTACATATTTTTACTAATTCACATTTTAGCAACTTCCTCTACTACTAAGGGATTTGATTTCCTACTTTTTTTTTTTTTTAAGCACCTAAGTATTTAGAGGCTTAAAAAAAAAGTTTCTAAAAATTGAGGATATTATCAACAGGTACTAAGAAAGTTACAGTTAGAAGAAATAAGTTCTAAGCCGGGCGCGGTGGCGCACGCCTGTAATCCCAGCACTTTGGGAGGCTGAGTCAGGAGGATCGCGAGTTCAAAGCCAGCCTCAGCAATGGCGAGGCACTTAGCAACTCAGTGAGACCCTGTCTCTAATAAAATACAAAAAAAAGGGCTGGGGATGTGGCCCAGTGGTCTAGTGCTGCTGAGTTCAATCCCCAGTACCAAAAAAAAAAAAAAAAAAAAAAAAAAAAAAAAGAAAAAGAAAAAAAAAAAAGAAAGAAAGAAATAAGTTCTAGCATGCTATTGCATAGGAGGGTCTTTATAATGATAATAAACTGTATTTCAAGAAGGCTAGAAGAAAAGATTTTGAATGTTTATACTATGAAGAAATGGTAAACTTTCGAGGAGGTACACAAATCAGGATTTGAATGCCACAATGTGTACATGTATGGAAACATCATGTGGTGGGTAGGGGCTAGCTCAGTGTTAGAGCACCTGCACAAGGTCTGGGATTCAATCCCCACCACCAAGGAAATAAATATAAATTATCATATAGTATCCCATGAATATGTGCAATTACCATGTGTTAAATAAAAATTCATTTTAAAAAAGAACAGAAGAATGCCTACCAAAAATATTAGTGTGCCTGTCTTTGAAGGGCAGTGTTAGTTTATGTCATTTACTCTACTAGATATATGGTGTGGGGGGAAGAAGAGGCTACTCTGTCCTTTTGGTGTTTATTACCAAGGTAAATGAGAGGTTGCTGCTACATAAAACAGGAATGTATCTAAAATGCAGGGGTCCTTTGGGTGCCCTCCCTAGTGCTGCCTGGGAGCAATTGAAAGATCAAGTGTTAGTGAAGGAAAAAAAAAAAAGTTTAAACAGAAAAACCTTGAGTGTATCAATGGTAAATTGCAGAACATTTCACAAAACTGTCTTTTAAAAAGCAAATTTTTATGCCTGCTTACACATGAAGTATTTTTTACGGCCCTTGAACAGAAACCTACTCTTTGTATATTATGATGGAAAAGGTTGTTGGGAACTTCATTTCTTTCTCCTCCTCCTCCTCCTCCCTCCTCCTCCTCCTCCTTTCTTTTTACTAAGTGTAACCACACTTAAAGTTTTTAAAACTGAATATATGCTGTCTATTTATTTATTTGGCAATCTGAGGACATACATTAGTAATCCTTATTCTTTTTTTTGTTGTTGTTCTTTTTAGTTATATATGACAGTAGAATGTATTTTGACATATCATACATATATGGAGTATAATTTCCCATTCTTGAAGTTGTACATGATGTGGAGTTACACTGGTCATGTATTCATGTAAGAACATAGGAAAGTTATGTCCAATTCATTCTACTGTCTTTCCTATTGAGAATCTCATTTCTAAGACTGAAGCACAGCATAACTTTTGAACTTGGAAGGTAACTTTAGGCAATTACAAAAATGTTCTCCAGGAGGTAATAGTTTCTTCTAGAGCCCTTTCTCATTTATGTCTTACACACACTAGTTTCCATGTTCTATTGAAGATGCAGAAATGTTTTCAACAATTCTTGTTAAAATGTGGCTGGGGAATAATTCTCACCTTTACCATTAGACTGTGACTATTCACATCGGTGAATTTTCTATAAGGAAATTACAACATGTGTATAGTTGACACAGGACAGGAAAATATAATTGTAATTTTATAAGGCATTTTCTAGGTATAATAAAAGAATGTGTGACTATTACATGGAATTTCTGAAAGTTTACAACTTTTATCTTGTAAATAAAAAGAATTGTATGTTTCTTTCTCTCTCCCTTTTTTTTTTTTTTTTTTACAGAAAAGTTAGCTTGTATAATTTTGTCAGTTTCAGATTTCTCTCCTGTTTTTGAATTGTGGGAAAGGTTGACAATGCAATGTGTCAAAGACTTATACTGTTGGGTGCAATATTAACAATTTTAAAAATGCAAATTGCTTCATATAAATTATTTCTATATACTGTAAATCTAAGATTGAATGTATATTTTTGTTTAAAAAAATAAATGCTTTAGTAAAATCTTTGCAAAATGTAATATTTTAAAATATATTTAAGTTAGTTTTTTTTTTGTTTTTTTTTTTTTTTTTTTTTTTTTTTTTTTTTGTTTTGTTTTAAGAGTAAGGTATGTACAAAAGAATCTAGTCCTGAAAGTTTCCTCAAGGAACTTAGGGGTTCTGCGCTGGTGAGAAATAAAGTTTGGGACAAGACACTAAATGTTAGTGGAGATGTGACTGGGAAAAGGTGATTAGACTATAGAAATAGAGTAGAAAAATTACAGTTGCTAAGATTAAGCCTGCTGCAAGGAGAATGCATGTTAGTATATTCAGACAAGGAACAATTTCTCCAAATGACATCAACTCTTTGGAACCATAATAAGAGGAAAGGGGAAGGGAGTAAATAGTTATGGAAATATATGATGAAGAGTTGGCAGAAAAAAAGGGCAAAGGGGAACAAAGAAAGAAGTCAAAGGGGAGGAGCGTAGGTAAGGAAGAGGTGGGAGCCCATGGTATGAGCTGGGAGGGTTAAGTGGGGCGCCCTGGCCCATGTTGGATGTTAGCACCTGGACAGGGAAGCAGCAATGCCACCAAGGAAGCGTGGAGGAGATTCTCTGAGACAGGAGTCAGGGAGGTCTTTGGGAGGCATAATTAGTAGCAGGTGATAAGAGAGTATCTGACTGGAGATGCTTGAGGTGGGGAGGAGAGGGGACAGGCTATTAGCTTATGCAGTAGACTTGGTATGAGAAGGATTCGGAACAGACCTGGAAAATTGTCCCTAAAAATATTAAAGGGTGCCAGGCGCCTTTAATCCCAGCTACTGGAGAAGCTGAAGCAGGAGGCCAGCCTGGCCAACTTAGTGAGATTCTGTCTCAAAAGCTAAAAAATATTAAAATAGATAAATAAGGTCTGGACATGGTAGTGCACGCCTGTAATCCCAACGCTCAGGAGGCTGAGGCAGAAGGATTGCAAGTTCAAAGCCAGCCTCAGCAACTTATTGAGGCCAAGTAACTCAGTGAGACTCTGTCTCTTAACAAAATACAAAAAAAGGTCTGAGGATGTGGCTCAGCAGTTAAGCGCCCCTGGATTCATTCACTGGTACCAAAAAATTAAAAAAATAATAATAATAAAAATAAAGGATAATGCCATAGCTCAGTGGTAGAATGCCCTTGGGTTCAATCCCCAGTAGCGCCCACCCTTGTGTATACACACAAACCAGTTTTTCCTGGAATGAACTATGCACTGAAGCTGTTTTGAGGAGTATTTTTAACCAAAGAGCACCACCTAAAGGTTGTTTGTCATATCCGTACTGTTCAGGAACGACAACTGATGGGATGAAATGATTCATGAGAGACCTCAGTGTGATAGCAAAATGCACCCTAATGGAATCTAAATATATTCCAATAGTTGCTGCCTTCATGTGATGTGAATGAAACTCAGGAAAATTGTAAGACTGCTTCTAAAAGTCCTGTCAGAATCTGCTAGGAAGATATAACAACAGTAATATTTCTGGTACATTTACAAAACAAAAAGGTCTGTCAAGACAAGGAACTAAGTTGGGTGTGGTGGCACATGCCTGTAATCCCAGCACTTGGGAGGCTGAGGCAGGAGAATCACAAGTTCAAAGCCAGCCTCAGCAATGGGGAGGCACTTAGCAACTCAGTGAGATCCTGTCTCTAATAAAATACAAAAAAAAAAAAAAAAGGGGAGGGGGCTGGGGATGTGGCCCAGTGGTCGAGTGCCCCTGAGTTCAATCCCCAGTACCAAAAAAAAAAAAAAAAAAAAAAAAAAAGACAAGGAACTAATTCTCAAGAAGAGGTGGAGGTTGGGATGCTTAAAAATAAAAACTGCAAAAATGACTTTCTAGGAGAGATTTCTCCAAAAAAAAAAAAAAAAAAAAAAAAAAAAAAAATGATGTATAAATGGTCAACAAGCAAATGAAAAGATGCCTGGCATCATTAGTCCTCAGGAAAATGTATATCAAAACCACAATGAGAGCTGGGTGCGGTGGCGCACGCCTGTAATCCCAGCACTTGGGAGGCTGAGGCAGCAGGATCGCGGGTTCAAAGCCAGCCTCATCAATGGCAAGGCACTTAGCAACTCGGTGAGACCCTGTCTCTAATAAAATACGAAAAAAGGGCTGGGGATGTGGCCCAGGGGTCAAGTGCCCCTGAGTTCAATCCCTGGTACAAAAAAAAAAAAAAAAAAAACACAATGAGATGCCACTTCACACTTGCTAGGGTGGCCATAATAATAGAAAATAAGTGCAGAAATTGGGGCTTCATGCACTGCTGGTGAGAATGTTAAAAACCACTGTAGAAAACAGTTTGATAGTTCTTCAAAAAAATGATAGTAAACTCTTGAATAAAGAGGTATAAAGTGGAGGCATAATTTGAACTCAACTAGATAGAAAGGCAATAAATTATAGATATAAAATTGCAAGGAAGGAAATAAATCTATCCATGTTTGAAGGTGATATAGTGGTATTCTTGAAAACCCAGGGTATTTCATTTAAATATATGATAAGAATGTAATATGCTAGTGGAAAGAAAATAGTTAACTTTCATTTTTCTGGTCTTTGTGTGTGTGTTTGTGTGTGTGTGTGTGTGTGTGTGTGTGTGTGTGTATGTTACAGGGGAGGAACCCAGGGACACCCTACCACTGAGATACATCTGCAGCCTATTTTATTTATTTATTTATTTTTGTTGAGACAGGGTCTCGCTAAGTTGCTTAAGGTCTCAGTAAGTTGCAAAAGATGGCCTTGAATTTGCCATTGTCCTACCTCAGTTTCCAGAGTAGCTGGGATTACAGGCATGTGCCATCTCCCGTGGTAACTTCATATCTCCAAACAACAATCAGCTAGAAAGTATAATGGGAAAAAGGTAATATTTGCAGTTACAATCAGAAAAGATAAAACACCTAGGAATAAACTTTATGAGTAAGACATGTGATTGATAGCTGGGGATATAGCTCAGTTGATAGAGGACTTGCCTCACATGTACAAGGCCTAGCACCACAAAAAAAAAAAAAAAAAAAAAAAAAAAAAAAAAAGACATGTGATTGAAACTTTTAAAAAGACTAGTGACTTTGAAAGAATAACTAAGTAAACAAAAGGTATGTCATATTCTTGGATAAGATATAAGATACAACACCATCAGGAGTCAATTCTCCCTAAGATAATTCACAAATGGCATATGATCCCCATAAAATGCTGTTTCTTTACTAGACAGGCTAACTCTAAAATTTTATGGAAAAATTAACAAGAGCCAGAAAACTGAAAACAATGAGCCAAACTCACCCTACCATACCATAATCTACTAATTTCTCACTAGAGAAACTTTCAGCTCTTTGCTTTGCTCTTCTGGGCAAGTAGAGATCCACAGAATTGGTGACTTCCTATTCCCAGTGACAGACAGATGTAGTATTTTTTTTAATTTCTTTTTTTTTTTTTTTGGTTGTACATGGACACAATATCTTTTTTATTGTATTTATCTTTATGTGGTGCTGAGGATCAAGTCCAGTGTCTTCCAGGTGGGAGGCAAGTGCTCTATGATGTGATATATATATTTTTTGTCTTTGTGTGTGTGTGTGTGTGTGTGGTGCTGGGGATTAGAACCCAGGGCCTTGTGCATGCAAGGCAAGCATTCTACCAACTGAGCTATATCCCCAGCCCCAAATGTGGTATGTTTTGTTAGACCATTTACACACACACACATTTCCTTTGCCCCCAGAAGAGTGTGAATAGCATCTTAAAGTCATGTCGAATCAGTGGAAAGCCTCAATAGAATCTGAGAGAATGTTTCAGATTAAAAAAGCAGCATGGATTTGCCTCTAGGTTGACCAATCAATAACTAAACTAAGATGGCCTCAGTAATAAGATATAGGAAGAAATGACTTTTGTAGTTCTAAAATTATTGGGGAATTTTGTCCCCAAAATCTGAATAACATTGTAACACTGATATTTATAATAAACATACAAGGAAAATAAGTCCTAATATGTAGCGAAAGCCAAATATCCTAATCAATCATGGGGGATTAAAAGCACAGGGATATTCCTGCCAAATTTAGGATAGTCTACTTCATGCCTGATAACCTACTTATGATCTCTAGTTGGAAAGAATATCAATTTTCCTTTGGCCCTCAATGCTTTCACATAATAGAAATCATTCTCAAAGTTTGTCATAAACCATGGAATATCCACTCATTTCTTTTCCATGAGAGTATTAAAGATATTGGATCTGACCTGTGGAATCAATGTGGGAGGATTTTTTTTTTTTTTTTTTTTTTAGTCTGGTATTTCTCATCAGCAATCAATTTTCCCAGGGGACAGGAATCAACCTTAAGAACAGAGGTTGACTTGTTTGCTGGGAGTCATCTTGCAGTTTCATTATAAAAACTGTTCTTTGAGCCAGCTGCATTATAAATAAATCAGTCTATGGAAATCCTATAGGAGGTTTCTGGTTACCATCCATGGTGGGGATTCCCACCTATCTTTAGCTTTCTTATTCAAATTTTGCATGACCAACATAAAAACTTTATGCTCATCAAAGAGCTTAATGATATAAAGAACTATTTCTATAAGTAGAGCTTTGGTTCAAGTTTCTGGAAAACTTGCACTTAGATTTTATTGCTGTGAACATTTTGAGTAAACATGGACCCAGAAAGGCTCTTGAAAACTTAACCATATTTTGACCAAGACTGGGCTATTTTCTTAGGGTTTTTGACTTGGGTGAAAAGGCTTTAATGGAGCCAAGATGGCTACACAAGACTCTGCCAGAGTAGAGTCAGGGCAGCAAAAGTGAACCTATTTTGATGAGTGAGAGAGAAATCTGGAAATGAAATGACAAGAACCTTAATGGTATGGAAAGCCAGAAAGACAAACTAGGGGAATAAAATAAAAGAATTGCAACTTCAACCTTGGCTCCCATTGGGGTGGTGGCTGCTGAGAGCCTTTTGTGAACTGTGTATGAACCAAACCCGCTTGGAAGCCTTTGGGTAGGAAAGTCTGGTATCTGGGAACTCACAGCGGCACTCCTGCTGGTGAGATGGCCCAGTACATGTGAAATTCCTACCTAGCTCTGCCAAGTTCAGCAAGGCACCCGAGATGGGGTGACCTGCTGAAGCCACAGAGACGCACAGTCTCTCAGAGATGGGTGTGGCTTGCCAGGATGCCAATCAACCTGTTTGCGCAAGTCCCCTGCCACACCAAGAAGCAAGACTCCACCCACTGCAACCTTATCCCAGCCTTTGATGTATCCGATTAAATAAATGACCTGAGCCATTTTCTGTGGACTGGGTCTATCATCAGGCGCTCCATCCCTTTTAAAACTATTTCTTGGCTTTGATTCTTTCTTCTTCGGTAATTACTTTAGACTTTTATTTTCTCAGGTGGTTTATCCCCTTCTGAGCAGACGAGATGCTGGCCACCTTGCGATAGGTGGTCCTGCCACAGGGAAAAAACACAGTGGAAAAATGCCAACGATCGCATCGCAGCAGCTAACCAGTAGTCCTAACTACAGAGGAACTTCATTCACTTCAAGTTTTAAATCCAGTTCCTGGAGCGGGCTGGTCTGAAAGTGACTCCTCTGGGGCTGGAGATGTAGCTCAGCAGGGGAGGAGTTGCCCAGCACAGGCAAGGCCCTTGGTTCAGTCCCCAGAACCACAAAGTAATAATAATGATAATAAACGCATAAATAAAAGTTACTCCTCTCACAACCCCCAGAACACAAACTACAGCCAGACTTAGACGCCATCTTGGGTTAGAAGCTGGCAGCCAGAAGACTGACCCTGTTGGAAGTCTCAGACTGATGTGTATCTCACTGGGCAGAAGACAGCCTCTCAATGTCCTCCAGTTTCAGGACCAGTGGCTGCCACAGTCACAAACCTGAGTCCTGCCCATGCTTGCTCACAAAAATTAGGGAAGTTCTCTTCCCCTGTCACAACCTTAGGACTCTAACCACATTGCAAAGTCCCAGCTTTATCTCTGGAAATAGAAAAGCTCCCAGCCAAACCCCAAGCCCCCTAGCTCCAGGTACACAGCAACCAGTGGACCAACCCTCACCAACATCCTTGCTCACCTTGTGGGATCTGGGGAAGTCTCCTTTCCAGCTCATGACCTTGAGACAGCAGTCGCTGATACAAAGAGCGTGGACATCGCTCAAGCTTTTTCCATAAGCCTTGACACCACCAGAGACTTCCCTGTATGACCTAAGGACATTCTCACCCATACCTCACAGCTCTAGGACCACAGATACTAAAGCCACAAGTCCCAACACCACCAATTCTCAACCTACAGGACCTAGTAAAGATCTGCTACACATCTTATACCTCAAGTGGTAGAGACAAGCCCCATAAGCCAAAACATGACCTACTGTTATGGTTTAGATATGAGGTGTCCTCCAAAAGCTCACATGTGAGACAATGCAAGAAGGTTCAGAGGAGAAATGATTGGGTTGGCACCATTTGACTCAGCTGTCCCACTCCTCGGTTTATACCCAAAGGACTTAAAAACAGCATACTACAGGGACACAGCCACATCAATGTTTATAGCAGCACAATTCACAATAGCTAAATTGTGAAACCAACCTAGATGCCCTTCAGTAGATGAATGGACAAAGAAACTGGTATATATACACAATAGAATATTACTCAGCAATAAGAGAGAATAAAATCATGGCATTTGCAGGTAAATGGATGGAGTTGGAGAATATCATGCTAAGTGAAGTAAGTCAATTCCAATAAACCAAAGGCCAAATGTTTTCTCTGATAAATGGATGCTGAACCATAGTGGGGGTTGGGGGGGGACATGGGAAGAATGGAGGAACCTAGGGTCAAAGGGGAGGGAGGGAAAGGGAGGGGGCATGGGGGTAGGAAAGATGGTGGAATGAGATGGACATCATTACCCATGTACATGTATGAAAACATGAATTGTGTGATTCTATATAAAACCAGAGACATGAAAATCTGTGCTCCATTTGTGTACTATGAATCAAAATGCATTCTGCTGTCATGTATAACAAATTAGAATAAATAAATTTAAAAAGATTTGGAGAGTCTTAACCTAATTAGCAAATTAAACCCTGATGGGATTAACTGAGTGGTAATTGGAGGCAGAGGGTGTGTGGCTACAGGAAGTGCTTAATTGGGGCCCTGGCTGTGGGGCATATATTTCTTATCTGGAGAGTGGATTCTCTCTCTCTGCTTTCTGATCACCATGGAAGCTGCTTCCCTCTGCCACCCTCTCCTTACCTCCAGCCCTGAGGAGTGGAGCCGGCCTTCTATGGACCAAGACCTCTGAAACTGTGAGCCTTCAAATAAACCTTTCCTCCTCTACAGTTGTGCTAGTCGGGTCTTTTAGTCGCAGCGGTGAAAAAGCTGACTAAAACACCTACACGTGCCCTAGACGACCTACAGAATATATCCATATCCCACAGATTTTGTATGACAGCTGCTGGCGCCAAAAGCTCCAGTACCACTATGCTTCCGGTGGGACCTGGAAAAGTTATCATCTGGGTTCCACAGCTCCATGAAAGTGGTTAACAGCAGTAGAGCCCCAGCACCAACTGCAATTGCCCCATAGAACCCGGGGAAGGTCCCCTTTGTATTTTCAAACCCTGAATCCATGACTACTCAACTATCAAATCACAAAAATAAATAATAGAAGAGGTGGAAAGTAACCCAAAATACACATAGCAAGCATATTACAATTAACAAAATAACAGGAAGAAATTCATGATTACTGATAATATCATTGAATATGAAAGGATTAAATTCACCATTAAACTGAATGGATTAAAAAAAGAGAGACCCAACTATATGCTACTTATAAGCAACTCACTTCACTAGTAAAGATATACATAGACTAAAAGTGAAGGGTTAGAAAAAGGTACAACACACAAATGAGAACAAAACTTCAGCAGGGTCAACTACACAGAGATAAAATGAATTTTAAATAAAACACTGTGAAAAAAGACAAAATCATTATATATTGATAAAAGGATCAAGTAAGCAAGAAGCTATAACAATTATAAATATATATGCACCCAACATGGAACACACACACACACACACACACACACACACACACACACACACATATATAAAGCAAATATTATTAGATCTAACAGGAGAGATAGGCTATAAACAACAATAGTGAAGGACTTCAACACCCCATGTTCCTCAATGAACAGATCACTCAGACAGAAAGTCAACAAAGAAACACCCTTGTTGAACCATACCACAGATCAAATAGACCTAACAGATATTTATAGAATATTTCATCCAATACCAGTAGAGTTTACATCCTTCTCATCAGCACATTGATTATTCTTCAGGAAAGATTATATGTTAGGCCACAAATCAAGTCTCAATATATTTTTAAAAACTGAAGTTATATCATGTATCTTCTCAGACCATAATAAAACAAAATTACAAATCAACAAGTACGAAAAATTTGCACATACATGGAAATTGAATAACACTAATGTGACTAATGTTTAATTAAAGAAATTACATGGGAAATCAAAAATATTTCTAGGAACTAATGACAATGACAATACAACATACCAAAATATGTGAGATACAGCAAAAGTAGTGCTGAGAACAAAGTTTATAACAATAAATTCACACATCAAAGAAATAGAAATATCTCAAACAGACAACCTAGCAATGCACCTACATCACTTAAAAAAGTAAAAACAAATCAAATCCAAAATTATTAAAAGAAAACTAATAATAAAGATCTAAACAGAAATAAATTCAAAACCAAAAAAATACAAAAGATCAACAAAAAAGCTATTTTTTCCACAAAGAATAAACAAAATTGACAAACTTTTAGCTAGACTCACCAAGAAAGAAGAGAGAAGATTCAAACAAATAAAGTCATAGATGCAAAAGGAGCCACTACAATTGATATCAGGGATATACAAAAAATCCTAAGAAACTCCTATGAACAATTATACACTGAAAAAGTAGAAAAACCTAGAATGAATAAATTCCTGAACACATATAACCTAATCAAGATGAATCAAGATGAAAGGGGAAAATCTAAGCAGAACAATGGTGAATAATGAGATTAAATAGTGATTTAAAATCTCCCATCTAAAAAAAGTCCAGACCTGGTGGCTTTACTGCTGAATTATTAAAAACATTTAAAGAAGAACTAATTCCAAATATTCTCAAACTATTCCAAAAAATTAAAATAGAAGGAATTCTGCTAAGCTTTTATTTTTATTTATTTATTTATTTTGGTACTGGGGATTGAACCCAAGGGCACTGAAGCACTGAGCCACATCCTCAGCCCTTCTTTCTTTCTTTCTTTCTTTATTTATTTTTGGTACCAGGGATTGAACTCAAGGGCACTGGACCACTGGGCCACATCCCCAGCCCTTTTTTGTATTTTATTAGAGACAGGGTCTCACTGAGTTGCTAAGTGCCTCACCATTGCTGAGGCTGGCTTTGAACTCGCGATCCTCCTGCCTCAGCCTCCCAAGTGCTGGGATTACAGGTGTGCGCCACCGCGCCTGGCTTCAGCCCTTCTTAACAATATTTTATTTAGAGACATGGTCTCACTAAGTTGCTTAGGGCCTCACTAAATTGCTGAGGCTGGCCTTGAACTCACTATCCTACTGCCTCAGCCTCCTGAGCCGCTGGGACTATATGTGTGTGCCACTACACCCAGCCTGCCAAGCTTTTTTTTATGAGACCAGCATTACACTGACACCAAAACCAAAAATATAACGCAACAAAAAGAAAACTATAGATCCATATCCCTGATGAACACAGACGCAAACATTCTCAATAAAATGCCAGCAAACTCAATTAAATATCACATTAAAAAGATCACACATCATGATCAGGTGCAGTTCATCCCAAGTATAGTTCAACATACACACATCAATAAATGTGATGCAACACATCAACAGAATGAAGAACGAAAAAAAATTTGATCATTTCAATAGGTGCAGAAAAGGCATCCAATAAAGTCCAACATAGCTTCATGATAAAATCTCTAAGCAAATTAAGTATAGAAGGAACATGCTGAACATGCTGTCTCATACCTGTAATCCCAGCAACTCAGGAGTCTGAGGCAGGAGGATCACAAGTTCAAGGCCATCCTTAGCAACTCATGAGGACCTAAGCAACTTAATATGATCCTGTCTCAAAATAAAAATGGCTGGGCTGGGGTTGTGGCTCAGCGGTAGAGTGCTTGCCTGGCACGTGCGTGGCCCGGGTTCGATCCTCAGCACCACGTACAAATAAACCCATTGTGTACAACTAAAGCAAATAAATAAATATTTAAAATAAATAAATAAATAAATAAATAAATAAATAATGGCTGAGGATGTGGCTCTGTGGTTAAGTGTTCCAGGTTCAACTCCCAGTACCAAAAAAGAAAAAAAAAAAAAAAACCCACTAAAGACTATATATGAAGAACACACAGCCATATCATATTGAAAGGGAAAAGCTGAAATCATATCCTTTATGACTGGGATTGAAACAATTTCCACTTTCACCATCCTTATTTAATATAATTTTGGAAGGCTTAGCAAGAGTATTTAGGTAAGAGAAAGAAATAAAGGGCATCCAAATTTGAAAGAAAGAATTTAAACCATCCATGTTTGCAGATGATGAGATTATACACGTAGAAAAATCTAACTACTCTATCAAAAAATATTAGAAATTATAAATGAATTCAATAAAGTTGCATGGTACAAAATCATTCAAAACATTCAAAGAGGTAGCATTTTTAAATATCAATGATGAACTTGCTGAAAAAGAAGTTAAGAAAACAATCCTATTTTCAATTGCAATCTTATTTTCATTTTCAAAAATAAGATACTTAGGAATAAATTTAACTAAAGAAGTGGAAGATCTCTACATTGAAAATTATAAAACACCAATGAGAGAAATTATAGAGAACACACACACACAACAAAAAACATGGAAAGCTATCCCATGTTCATGGATTGAAAGAATCTGATATTGTTAAAACGACCATACTACCCAAAGTTATCTAAGGATTCAGTGCAATGCCCATCAAAATACTAATTTAAAAACAAATAGAAAAAAATTCTAAAATTCATACGAAACCACAAAAAAACTCTTTACAAACTATTCATCTGATTGATTCTGGGTTGAGATCCAGAATATATAAAAAACTCAAAATGCTAAATTTAAAAAATGGCCAAATTAAACACAAGCTTCTCAAAAGAAGATACACAGTTGCCAATAAGTACATGAAAAAAAATCTTCAATTTCACTAATCAGAGAAATGCAAACCAAAACTACAATGAGAGATCTCACCCCAGTTAGAATGGCTAGCACAAAAAAAAAAAAAAAAAAGATAACAACAGTGAATGCTGGTGAGGATATAGAGAAAAGAGAACTCTTATCTGCTGATGATGGGTATTATGGTTTGGATGTGAAGTGTCCCAAAAATCTCACGTGTGAGATAATGCAAGGAGATTTAGAGGAGAAATGATTGCTTTAACCTGATCAGTGAATTAATCCCCTGATGGGATTAACTAAGCATTGATTGAAGTCAGGTAGTCTAGGTGGGCATTGGGGTGTGCCTTTGGGGTATGCATTTTGTATCTGGCAAGTGGAGTCTGCCCCTCCCCCACCTCCCTAAGTTTTCTGATGTGAGCTGCTTCCCTCCACCACACTATTCCACCCTGATGTTCTGCCTCACCTAAACCCCTGAGGAATGGCGCCAACTGTCTATGGACGGAGACCTCTGAAATCATGAGCCCCCAAATAAACTTTTCCTCCTCTAAAATTGTTGTGGTCAGGTCTTTTAGTCACAGCAGCAGAAAAGCTGACTAAAACAGTAAGAATGCAAATTAGCACAGGCGTTATGGAAAAAAGTACGGCAATTCCTTAAAAAAACTAAAAAATAAAGAACTGCCACATGATATAATAATTCCACTACTGGGCACAAATCCAAAGGAGATTAAGTCATTATACCAAAAGATACTTGTACTTTCATGTTCACTGCAGCACTCTTCACAATAGCCAAAAAATGGAATCAAACCAGATGTCCTTCAGTAGATGAATGGAAATAGAATAAGTGGTATATTTTTACACAATGGGATACTATTCAGAGATAAAAAGAATGAAATCCTGTCGTTTGCAGCAACATGGCTGGAACTGGAGGTCATTATTTTAAGTAAATAAGCCAGGTAAGAGAAAGACAAATACTACATGTTCTCACTCATTAGTGAAAACTATAAGTTTGTAGAAGGACGGAATGGAACAATGGTTACCAGGGACTGGGAAGGGCAGGAGTAAGGGGGACAGAAATAAGTTCAATAAGAGGCACCAAAATACGGGTAGAATAGAGGAATCACTTTTGTTTTTTATTTATCACAGCATTAGGCTAGCTATTGTTAAAACACTCTATGATTTATTTCAAAATGACTAAAAGAGTACAAGATTCCCATTACATAGAAATGATTAATGTTGAAGAGATGGAGATGCTTATTACCCTGATTTTATTATTAGACATTGTGTTTATTATTGAATCACCATTGTGTACCCCACATATGTGTGTGTATATATATATGTATATATATACACACACACATATATATAATGTTTCAACTTTAAAAACTGTGTCTTGTAAACAATAAATAATACTTTAGTGACCTACTCGAGTAGCAAAAAATAAACTAAGAAATTATCAGCCAAGAGTTCAGCAATTTAGCGAAGCCTTAAGCAACTCAGTGAGATCCTGTCCCTAATAAAACAGAAAAAGGGCTGGGGGTGTGGTTAAGCGCTGCTGGGTTCAATCCCTGGTACCAAAATAAATAAATAAGTAAATGATCAGCTAGACCCCCAAAAAGCCCTCCCCAGGCTCAACTCCTGTCAAATGGTACCCAATTGTTCTTCAAACTAATTTACAAAACATCTTCATTGGGGATTGGGGTAGTGGCTCAGCGGTAAAGCTCTCGCCTAGCATGTGCGCAGCCTAGTTCAATCCTCAGCACCACGTACAAATAAACGCATTGTGTACAACTAAAGCAAATAAATAAATATTTTTAAAAATCTTCATTGTTGTCAGAGGACACAATTAATCCTGCTTTGTAAGTTTCCCCACCTCTATAACTCTATAAAGTTTTCTTCTCTCTTTGATTCTGACTTCACCTTTTTTAAGGCTATCCCAAATCTCAGATGGGACCCAAGTCAATTCAATGAAGAAATCAGCCTGAAGTGAAGTGAACTGGGCATAGTGGCACATGCCTATAATTCCAATTACTCAGCAGGCTGAGGCAGGAGGATTGCATGTTCAAAGTCAGGCTGGGCAACTTAGTGAAACCTTGTCTCAAAATAAAATGATAAGATCTGGGGACATAGCTCAGTGGTAGAGCAACCCCTGGGCCATCCCCCCAGTATGGGAGATGTGGGGTGGGAAGCAGGCAATGACAACTCAGAGCAGACACAGACTGAACCTGTGAGGATGTTGGGGTACATCCTGAGAGCAAAAGGAAGCCACAGAAATTGCCTTTTCCCATGGAGAATGAAGTGATTGTGTTTATGTTTTTAAGTGTTTGTAGTATGAAGATTAGATTGGAGAGGTATGGGAAAACCCAGAAGACAGGTGGAGAGGTTGACAAGAGGGAGGATACCACTTGTATTGTACTACAGGATGGATGCTTGAAGCAGGAAAGTTTGTAAGTTTCAAGAGAAGGCTGTCAGAGAGCTCCCACGCAATGACTTGAAGCAAGAGACATGTCATTTGCTGAGATCTGGAGCAGTAGAATGATGTGCTGACAGTCTGAAACCTTCTGAAATACTGACCAAGAAGCCATTAATGAGAGAGGGGTGTTGCTTGAGGGTGGGGAATGGAAGGGGGTTCCAGCAGCCCTCAGCAGTTTGGTTGAAGGCTTGATTCACACATGATCACAGAACATAAGAATAACAAATAATTAATAATGCAATTTATATCATAATTCAAAGGCTTACTGGATGTTAAGCACACCCTAGGAATTTTTGTATACCTGATCACCTATCATCCTCACAACTTATCCAGAAAAGCGTTATTATCACTTTACAATTCAAACATCTGCAGCTCAGACAGCTTAAGGAATTTGAGCACTGCCATGGAGGCAGAAAATGAGTTCTGTCTAACAGTACAGTTTATCTTGGCTTCAGAGCCCTGATTATTCGAGTTATCACTATTCATTATTATATCGTTATTCATTATTCATTATATCATCGTTATTCATTCTCCATAAGAAATGAACATCCAGCAAGGCTTTAGGTTATGTATTTACTTCTCTAGGGAGAACTATAGATCAGGTGTTTACAAACAAGCCGTTCATACAGCTGGGGAATCACTGAAGTTAAGGTTTTCTAGGAGGGAGTAAATTAAAGAGCAAACCTAAGTGCTTAAATCTTAACTCCACAGGAAAAAACAAAGTGACAAGTTCATTTCCTTAAATTGATAAGTTCGCCGTAAGGATAATTGCCACTTATTGTTTGCAGTTACAAATAACGATTACATTTTCTGACTGCTTAAAGGGATTCCAAATTAAGCGAACACTGCTTGTGCCACTCTCTGTTCTTGGTCTAGGACCGGGAATGAAGCCCTACAGGCATTCGGTGATTTTAGCCTCTTTTTCTCCAAAGATTGTTTTGAGGCGAAAAATATTGAATGTACACGAATGCTCTTGCAAGATATCCTCGAGCTCGCTTGACCCAACCCCCGACAATCAACTTTCTCAACCAGAATGACCCAACATCCCTCCAAGCCTGGAATTGCAGCGGGGCGCTGGAAACCAGTAGCCGGCGGGTCAGATCACTGCAGGGAAGCCACGGATGTGGCCCGAAGCCAACATGGCGGCCACGGCGTCGCTTGCCCTGAGCCTAGGCCGGCGGCCAGCTACGGTGGCCGGTGGGGATCATATACCATAATTATGGAGACAAGCATTTGGCTCATGACAGGGCAAGGAGAGATCCAGTGGAAACCCGAAGGCGGAAGATAACCACAAGAGGAGGGCTCTAGCTGGTCAGAGTCGGATAAGGAGACTGAACAATGCCATTCATTCAAAAAAGGAGCATTTGCGAATTTCTGCCTGTTTCAGCTATGCTATAAGGAAACTTCTGGCAGGAGATTGGACTGAATGAGACTGATAGTTCCTAAATCCTTCCCGAGCGCAAGGCTTTGTGCTGAGTTCTCTGGAAAGGTGATAGCCAGGCATGTTACCTGCAATCCAGTGGTAGCATGTAAGGGCCAGCTAGCAGACACAAGGAGTACAGTCATCCTTCATATCTGAGGAGGATTTGCTTGACGATCCCAGAGGATAATAAAATCCAGGAATGCTCTGGTCTCTTAAATAAAATGGTGTAGGTATTTGCGTATAATGTATGCACCTCGTCCCATATACTTTGTCATCTCTAGATTACTTGTATTTACCTAATGCAATTTAAATGCCACGCAAATAGTTGTTATACTGTATAGCTTAGGGAATAATGACAATGCGGAAATCCAATGTTAATTAAAAAAAAAAAAAATCCCTCCCTAGTCGGTTGAATCAGACAGATTCAGAACCTTTAGATAAGTAGGTCCAACTGTACTGTCAAGTACAATGCCTGTGGTGGGCTTATAAGGAGAGAATGTTCCTGGGAACAAGGTAATGCTTCCCTACCAGCAGGTAGAGACTGAGAGGGACTGGTGGGGGGGGGGGGTGGTATAGTAGTCCTGCAGCTGTGTTCCTTTCTCCCATTTCCCATTTCCTGTGTCTTCATGGTCTTCACTAGTATCAGGAGAGGTTGTCCTTACTTTGGAAAAAGAACAGTGAAGATTCTTGCTTACTGGCCTCAGCATGGGTCATAGACATCTCAGTTATTTCTGAACAGTTCTTTAAAATAAAAAAAAAAAACATACAAAGAATTAATAACATGCATTGTGGGATGCATGGGAGATTGCCCCTATGTTAACTACTGGTTTAAGGTGTATCTGTCACCCTCAGTGCCATAATCGACCTTCAGTGGGCCATTCAACAATACTTTTAAGCCAGATGCTTCTGAGTAATGAGTTATGTGTGTTAGAAAACTGCTGAAACATAGTTAACTTAGCTGGGAACACCGTGTTAGTGAAATAAAAGGGTTTATTGGGGTGCCACATGGACAAGGGTAGGGAAAGGAAGGGGGGGGGGTAGGGAAGGGGATTAGGGAAGGGGGAAAAGGGATGGACGGGATCAGGGACAAGCAGGAACAGAGAGCGATTTCAGTCCGGGGCTGGCTTAAATAGAGTAGGGGCCATAAAACCCCCTTGGAGTGAGTCCTTGTCCTATAGGCCAGCAGAGGTCATGGGGGGAAGGGACTTGCTGGAGGATCCTGGGAGCTGTAGTTTTTCACAAGGCACCTGGGGAGGTGTGGCCTTCTGCCTGGGAGGTGCAGCCTCTGCCTAGAATCCAACAATGTGTCAGTCTATTATTGGCACAATTAAGTTGTATAACAAAATCCCCCCAAACTCAGAGGTCTAATACTGCAATCATTTATTCTCACTCATGAATCTAGAGTTCAACTGATCTGGATTGAGTTCACTTGGCTGGTTTCCACACTGCAAACTGGGTCCATATCTTCTCCAAATCTCTCTCTCCTCCCTTGCACCAATGGGCTAGTAAGAAATGTTCTGGTGACAGCAGAAGCAAGAAAACAAGATCAACAAAACAAGCCCATTTAAAATCCTTGCTTTGTGTCATACTTAGTAATGTCCACATGGCTAGGACCAACATAAATGGAGCAGGGAAGTATATTCTTTCTATGTAGGGAAGGATAATAGGTGTGAATACTTTAATCAATAAATTAACACAAAGCACATGACTAGACCACTGAATGACACAGGCATGAGCTGTCACACTTCCTTCACTGAAAATGTGTCCCCTGGTTAGAGGTTACATTAGATACCTTGGATGTAGAATTCTTTAAGTCCATAGATATTGGTGCTGATAGCAGGGAAGGCAAATCCTTATGTAGACTCTGTGGCTACACTTGGAAGGCATATCGCTGTCTCCTCCAGGGTCCAGTGTAATTTAACCACCTTCAAATAGCCAACTGGTCTTCCTGAAGAATGGTGCCCTATTAGGTCATCATGGTAGTAGCCATCAAGATGAGCCATGATGAAGGGTAGTCCATGAGGTTGGCCCTAGGCATACCCTCTATTCTGTTACTATAGTCACATATGGGCTCTTTGAGCACAAACTGGGGTGTTCTGGGGAAAAGGCCAACATTCACTGATTATGGAGACCCACATATTGAGTTCCTTCTGATGGCTGTTTGCATGGGACAAGAAATCTTCATGTTCTGTGCCAGTTTAGAAAGGTCCATCCACATACTTCCCCACCAGGATTCCTGTACCTAATCTCCTGTCTTGTCTTTCCCAAGTCCCTGATTAACTGTCTGGCCTTTAACCACTGTTCCTCTTACTTGTGCAACTGAAAAACCAGTCATGCTGCTCAGAGATCTACCATCTGACATGATTTCCCTTCATCACCACCTTGTCAGAGCCACACCAAACAAGACTAGAGTATAATATCTGTCCCCTTTAGGCATGTGCCATCACATTACACACATGTCAGTACTAGGCCACTAGTACTAGTCCACTACCTTGACATAGAGAACACTGGGATGGGAATTGAGGAAAAGGCAGAAATTTAAGTCACCTTTTTGACAGCTTGCTCCTCAGGTCCATCCTATATGTACACTTTTTAAAAATATTTATTTATTTGCTTTAGTTGTACACAATCCGTTTTTACATGGTGCTGAGGATCGAACCTGGGCCGCGCACGTGCTAGGCGAGCGCTCTACCACTGAGCCACAACCCCAGCCCTATATGTACACTTTTAATTTCAGAACTGGATGTTGCTGTGAACATCCAACCTTAAGAATCAGATTAAACTAAATTCATGAAGGATACTTCAGGTGACAGTCTCCTGGTGCATCCTGGCAGGACCTGTGGCCTTCAGGTGAGGATGCAGCCAGTATGCCATGAGGGTAGCTGGGGGATAAAGTACTCCAATATTGGTCCCCTCCATCTGCGCTTGAGTATTTTTCCTATTGATGGTGCCTGGCCAGGAGCCACAGAGTAAGGGAGACCATTGATGTGGTCCTCATAAGCCACCTCCAAGGGCTTAGAACAGAACGGAGAGGGGAAATTCATTGGATGGGTTGTAACAGGCAGCTCCTTTGTATTCACCTCCTGCGTTATACCAGGGTTGTGTCCAGTACAATATGGCAGAAAAATCAAAGCATCACTTAATGAATTAGATTATAAAAGGCAGTGCAGCTTCAGTTTTGGTCACTGTGGCAGGCAGCTTTCTAAGATGAGGCCCATGATTCCTGCTTCCTGGTATTCACGTCCTTGTATAATATTGTCCCTCTGAGTGTCAATTGGACTGAGATTCAATTCTAATGAATCAATTATGGCAAAAGTGATGGGATGTCACTTCTGAGATTAGGCTATGAAAGACTGGCTTCTGTCTTGCTTGCTCACTCTGAGGAAGAAAACCCTATGACAAGACCAATGTGTCAAGGAACTGAAGGAGACCTCTAGCCAACACCCACTTGGGATAATGTGGAAAAGAGTCCCCACCAGAATCTTAAATTAAGGTGACTGAAGCCCCAGCTGGCACTGTTACAGGGCAGAAGCCCCATGTGAAGCTGAAGCAGTACCAAAGTCCCTCCCTCCACTTTACCCCAATTCTTGCAATCATGCCAGAAAGATTTCATGTTGCTTAGAGTAACAGGTAGGACTTTAATAGAAGGTAAAGGAAAGGGGGAAAAGGGGACACTCTCAGGGAGAGAGTGGGTCTTCTCAGAGTAGAGAGGAACACTTCCTCTCCTGCCCTCCAGGTTTACTTGGACTCCCAGAAAAGTTTCCAGAGAGTCCCATCCAGGTCTACCTCAATTTTTTACAGCAGGATGACATCAGACATTCAAGTCCCCACCACCATGGCAACTCATGCTGTCAGGTTATAATAAGAACCTTTTCTTACAGATTTTATAGTTAGGGGGGAAATATCCTTATCTCCTTGAGTTCTAGGGTCACAAAAGCCATGTCCCATCCTGCCCCTGTCTCCATCAAGATAACTCATGTTCTTTTTATGTCTGTAGGGATGCAGGTAAAATGCTTTTTAAAAGACAAAAGCATAGCCGGGTGTGGTGGCGCGCGCCTGTAATCCTAGCACTTGGGAAGCTGAGGCAGGAGGATCACGAGTTCAAAGCCAGCCTCAGCAATGGCGAGGCACTTAGCAACTCAGTGATACCCTGTCTCTAATAAAATACAAAAAAAGGGCTGGGGATGTGGCCCAGTGGTCGAGTGCCCCTTAGTTCAAGTCCCCGGTACCAAAAAAAAAGACAAAAGCATATGGGGGTCAGCATAGTGGGCCCATTTATAGAATTATTACCTTAAACTCATGTTCCTACTACTCACATCTGTCTGTTTCTTATCAATATACCATTTATTTATTTATTCATTTATTTATGGGATTAGGGATTGAACCCAGGAGTGCTCTATTGCTGAGCTACATCCCTTTTTATATTTTTATTTTGAGACAGGGTCTCCCTAAGTTGCCAGACTTGCCTTGAACTTGTGATCCTCCTGCCTCAGCCTCCTAATTTGCTAGGATTACAGGCCTGTGCCACCAAGTCCAGCTCCCAGCTAGACCTCAATTGTAGCCTTTGGAGAGATTCCAAAGCCAGAGGCCTCAGCTGGGCCCTGCCCAGATTACTGGTCCACAGAAATGGGAGATAACAAATGTATGAAGTTTGGGGGTTATTATATTATACATAACTAATAGAGCATCTCTCTCCCTGATTATTTGTGATCAGCTCCTGTGCCATTAGCAACCCTATGGGGATCTCCCAACAATGAACTGAGGAAACACTTCCTCACCCAGTGGAGCCTTCCCATGATTGCTTCCCCATGGCATGATTACTGAGAACTTCTGAAAACAGAACCACCAGCTAAGCTGCTTCCAAATTCCTGAGAATTAGAAACTGTGTGAGGTAATACCTTTATTGGAAGCTGCTGAGGTTCGGGGTAATTTGCTTTAGATAACTGATAAATGCGTGAAGGAAAGGGAAAGTTCATGAACTATCTCTATGAAAAGAAGACAATTTTTTAAAAGTATTTGGTTGATATTTTTGATAGGCCCTGAACCTACAATATATGGAGCCATTTTTAGAGTTATTTTCAAACAAAAAAATTTTTCCTTTGTCTCAAGGACGAACTCCGGAATTCCACTAAGTTGAGAGTAACGATAGTTACCCTTTATTTAGTTCCTACTGCATTCCGGGGAGGTGGTGAACTTGCATTACGGTTCACAAACAGGGAACCAGAAGCTCAGACAGGTTGGTACTTTACCTTAAGATCTCTAGTAAAAGGAAGAACGAGGTGTGTATTCTGAAGCCCTGTATCTTCCCACTATATTATTATAGACTCTTTACTAGTGATCCTTATAACTTTAAATGAAAATACACCATAGCTCTTGTCTTAAGTGCAGAGGTTCATTCATTCTTTGAAATTAGAAAGTTAAGTAGATTTTGCGTGAGACAGAGGACAATTTTTCTTTATCTCCAGATAAAAAGTGATAAAGAATGAGGAAGGGACAGGGACACTGGTTGGGCCAAGAACCCGCTCATCCTCTCCTTATTTGCTGACATGAATTCAGCCAGCATTCCAGCATCTAGAGCTCTGAACAAAAGCTTTGGTCTGGTTTTCAGTAGAACCCGGCGTAGCTACAGCTAGGCGAAGAAGTGTACCAAGGCACCGAATGGAAACCACAGCTGGTTCTCACGCAGGCCGGGGAGGGGAGGGGCGAGCACACAGGGCGGGGCAGCTCCGGACCGGAAGTCATCTCTGCCCTGATGAAAAATGGCGGCCGCGGCTTCTCTCGCCCACCTGCTGTAGCCAATGGAACCCCGACGCTCGACTGACTCACACCTGCGACCTGCGGCATTACGTTGAATGATGCAACGCTGGAGTCGAGGAACCCTTCAGCGCACGTTTTGGTGACTAGGCGGTGGCGGTTTTGGGACCATGTCCTTGGAGGTGACCAGGGCGACCGCAGGGATGGTGCTAGGTGAGTGAAGCGCGGTGTGTGGCGCGAGGCTCCCTGCTTGGCGAGGATTGCCAGGGCTGACTTGGGTGCCTGGCGCAGGGTGGGCGCTCCCCAGTTATTTGCGGAACGACTGGAGGGAGGGAAGGAGGGAAGGGCCTGCACCCTCGCTGCACCGGGACGCGTTGGGCAAGGCCGGCCGCCCTGGAGCGCTGTGTGCCCCGGGGCTGCCGTGGCGGCGGCGCTCGGCCCTGCAGCCCCACGAAAATCCCGAGATTCTAGTGAGACCTCGGCACTGTGAGAGGCCCAGACACAGTGTAGTTCCCAGATAGAAATTCTTCCAAGTGGATCTTCCGGAAAGGACTTACGGATTTTAATTCCCTTCTTCATAGCCTCATGTACTGAGATTTCTAGTGTTGGGGGGGGGAAGGGTGAGGGAGGAGATCTGGGATGTCGCTAATGTCTCAGGGAGGCTTCTGCATTGTGAGGCCTTGTGCATTTTGTATAACTCCGGAGTTTCGGTTTCTTTGAAAGATCATAGTGGACTGTTGTGCTTTTGTTTTGTTTTGTTTCCCATCTGCGTATCAGCACTGGGATGTTTATTTTGTCCTTAGTACACCCCTAAGGATGGATGTTGTTTTTCTCGTTTTATAGAGATAGAAGCTGAGAAAGATTAAGTAAATTCCCCAGAGTAACCCTGGCTTTTAAGGCACAATGTCCAAGATCCAATCTAGGTTTGGCCACCTTGAAAGCCCTTGCTTTATTACTCAGGTAGATGGAAGTCCTATCACAAGTTAAAATGATTAAGAAGTTCATTTTGAAAAGGTAGATTTGTAACTCATGTTTCTAGGAGGCAAATGTCTTTGAAATAGGGAGTTGGAGAATAATTGTGATATTAATTTCTTTCTGACTGGTAAGTTTTGCCAGTCATGTGCTTGTTCTGTTTACAGAGGTGAAGAATGAATGAAGTAGTTACATAGTCAAGTGGCAAAGTTATTGGCCAAGCAAATAACTTACTCTCCTTTTATAAAACAGCAGAACTGTATGTCTCAGATCGAGAGGGAAATGATGCCACGGGAGATGGAACCAAAGAGAAACCATTTAAAACAGGCCTAAAGGTAGTGTCTCTTCTCATTAGGAAAATGACTCTTTGTTTGTTAATGACTTATATCAATGATTATGTGACTTGCCAAGAATTATTTCAAGCCCTAGGTTTTTTTGTTTTGTGAGATAGAGTTTGTAAGTCCTCTTCATTGCTGTAACCAAAATACCTAAAAACTTCAAGGAGGAAAGATTTATTTTGGCTCACTATTTCTCAGAGACCTTTTTTTTTTTTTTAGCTTTTAATTCTTTTGCAGTGCTGGGGATCCCACCCAAGGCCTCACGCTTGCTAGGCAGGCGCCTTACCACTGAGCCACATCCCCATCACCTGTAGAGATTCAGTTCATGGTCAGCTGGCTTCATTGCTTTGAGCCTGATATGAGGCAGAACATCATTGAGGAAAGCAGAGGCGGGCAGGAAACAGGGAGAGGAAGGGGCCTGAACAAGATGTAGGGCACACCCCCAAGCACCTACTCTGTCCAACAAGATTCCACCTCCTACAGTTTCTACCACTTCCCAACAATCTATTCAAATTATGAATCCATCAATGGATTAATCCAGTGATGAAGTCAAAGCTTTCTTGTCCAATCACTTTCCAAAAGCCCTGCCTGTGAACAGTGCTACACTGGGGACCAAGTCTTCAACACATGAGCCTTTGGGGAACATTCCAGTTCTAAAAAATAACAGGGTCTCACTGTGTTACCCAGCCTGGCCCTGAACTCGTGGGATCAAGATGACCTGCTTCAGCCTCCCAAGTTTCTGAGACTGTAGGTACATGCCACTGTGTCTCACTAAAGCACCAGGTTTTGAAGGGATTTTTTTTAAAAGGGAAGATATGGTAGAACACATACAGATGTATGTCTTTAAAAGTGTTAGATACTCAAGGCCAGGTATAGTGGCACATGCCTGTAATCCCAGCTACTCAGGAGGCTGAGGCAGGAAGATGGCAAGTTCAAGGCTATCCTTGTCAATTTAGCAAGACTCTATCTCAAAATAAGAAGGGCTGGTGGTATAGAGCAGTGGTAGACAGTCCCTGGCACTGCAAAATAAAAGTGTTAGATGATCAAAGCCTAATTTCTTTTGAACATTTAAAAGAGGTTACTTCTGTTCTTTTTTACCACAAGGCATTGCATATTGGAATTTTTCTCTCCAACAACTCAGGTTGCCAGTTTTTCATTTCTAAGAATAAAAAACACCTTTCCTCAGTCACACTGAGCTCATAATGTAGGTGACTCCTCAGAGGCTTCTTTGTGAATTTTTCCACAGTCCTGACTGTGATATTGAGCCTTGAGACTCAAAGCCCTGATTTATATCAACACACCAAGAATAGACATATATCTCAAAGCAGCCTTGTAGATCTGAAGTTTGAAAATGGATTACCAGTTTATTGACCTGTTATTATTTCTCAGGACCTAGAATCCTCCCATGTGTTTGGCACATTCTCTCTAAGCAGAATTTTATGGAAAGCCAAATAAGGTCAAAGTGGTTTCTTTAAGAGCTAGGACTCACAGTATGCATGTTAGGTAATTAATAGCATCAGGTAAAGGTATGGTCCAAAACATCACTCTTAGATCATCATGTACATGTCTGTTCAGTGGAAAGCTAGGATCTATCACCTGCAACTGCCACATAACGGAAATGGTTAAACACTCCCCCTTGGAAAAGCACTGTACGTTTATACTTGGCTGAAGTTCCCCCTTCTTGTTAACTATGTTACGTTTAGTTGTCAAATTCTCCTTGCCTGGGAGCATTCTCTTTTAGGTTAGACCATTTGGTAATGCTTTGGTGTGTCACATATGGGTCTTGCTTTTCAACTCTTAGAAATCTTTCTCTCCTTTCTGGGTTATTAGGGTGTTTCCTTGTGGTTTCCCCAAACTGAAAATACTTGTTTAGGTAAACCTCATGACCTTGTTAGCAAAATGTGCTATTCTGATTTGAGGAATAACAGTTTGGCCCTTAAATTTTTGGTACAGACTATCTGGTTGTGAGTGAATTCTGGGTGATCCACAAATGCAGTCTTGCACTGCTTACCCACTGGGATAGAGGGTACTTAACACAGACTAAGAGAGCCATGATGACACTTGGCAGCATAAACTTTTGGGACCACAGTTGGAGAGGGGTTCCATTATTGACTAAAACATCATTATGCAGCACATGTCTGTATCCCTGTTAACTTCTGTTAAAAAGATGGACTCTCGTGTATGTTTTCAAAAGATCCAAGTTCTTTCCTCCTCTGCAGCAGTCATTGTTTTGGGACTAATGTCCATTTAGAAAAGGTCAGTTTTTGTAAGCTTCAGATCTTGCTATCAGAGGGAATAATTCATTGTACTTCCTGTTTGATTTATTAACTGGAGAGAAATTTTGAAAGAATAAATGAAGCAATTAGTAAAATTTTCATTTTTATATTCAATTAACTATTTTTTAAAAATAAACTATAACATAAGATGATATATAATAAAAGTCTACATGCAGGAATTTTTTAGATTACAGGAGTTTAGCCATTTGTGAACTTCATCATTATGTTATTATTTTATTGAAAGAATTTTAAAATCTCTTATCTAATTCCCTGATTTCTTATAGACCACTAACCTTGTAGGTGTCATCTGCAGTTGGCTTTTGCTCTTGGCTGTCTTATCTTTTGTCAGCGTACCTGTGCTGGTCCCTATAGCCACTGCAGATCTGTTGCTTCTGCTTGTACCAGGGAGCTGTGTGCTGCCAACTGAATTTGCTGGGATTGTTTGTGGAAGGACCCAAAGGCTTCTATTAGAGCAAAGTGCTTCTTAGTGCATTCAGCCAGTCACTGTTACGTCAGCTTTTGGCTCTTGGGGTCTTTATTGCTGTCTTGGCTCTTGAATATGTTCTAGGTTGTTAAGGTTGTCTCATAATTGAGGGGTTATTTTAAATATTGTGCAACATTAAAGAAATTCTTTTTTTCTCTTTCTCTATCTCAGGCTTTGATGACAGTAGGAAAAGAACCATTTCCTACCATTTATGTAGATTCACAAAAAGAAAATGAGGTAGGATGAACCAAAAACTTTAGTTATATTTTGTGAATAAATTTTCATCAGGACATAGAGGTCTTGAAAAAAATTACATACCTCTTTCTTTCTAGAGGTGGGACATTATTTCTAAATCACAGATGAAGAACATTAGGAAAATGTGGCATAGGGAGCAAATGAAGAGTGAATCCCGAGAGAAGAAAGAGGTAATTAATTTATTTGCCACTATGTACATTTTATTTATTTTTTATTGTATTTGGAGATAGGATCTTTATTGTTGCATTATAATTATGCATAATAGATTCGTTATTCCATATTCATACAGGCACATGACATAATTTGATCATTCTCTTTCCCCAGTACCTTCCCTTTTCCTCCCCTTCTTCCTTCCCAGTCAGCTTGTTGTACTCTACTGATCTCCCTTCTATTATCACTGTGTACATTTTCAAAGTGAATATGCCAGAGACCATTTTAACCTGTTGCTTTATTTTTAAAATTAGGCAGAAGATAATTTGCGAAGAGAAAAGAACCTCGAAGAAGCAAAGAAGATTACCATTAAAAATGATCCAAGTCTTCCAGAGCCACATTGTGTAAGTGTGTATGTCATTTCCAGCATCATGGACTTGGCAACATCATATCATTATTTCTGGGTTTGAGGAGCATGACACATTTGTTCGTCTTTCCTTTTAGAAAGGATAGGGAGACTGTTTTAGAATTGTAAGACAGGTTCGTACAGGGGTTCATTTTAATATAGAGTTTAGTAATTGCATGTTGAACAAATTCTGTGCTGTGTGGTATTGGTCAAATGATTGTACCTTCTCTAGTATCAGTTTCTTCACCATAAAATGTGGAGGTGGATTTTTTTTTCTTTTTCTTTTTTTTTTTTTTTTTGGTGCTGTGGCCAGGGCCTCACATATGCTAGGAAAAGCAATATATCACTCAGCTTCATCCTTAACCTGGAAATCCATGGTTTTTTAAACAGATTAAAAAGTGTTTGTGATTCTGTGAAATTGTGTTCACTCTGCTAGTTCCCCTATTCTTTCTGGAATCCAGATTGTTGGATTATGAATGGACATGGTGATGAACTGCTGAGTTTTTCCTACTTCCGAAATGATGGAATTGTTTCCTTTACTATATTCACCATCTCCTTCCTTTACTCATCTGTCTCCTTCATCTTTCAAACAGAGAGCCTTGAAGCTAACAAGCTTCAAGTACCAGAGTATCTTTTTTTAAAAAAATTTATTTATTTTTTATTCTAAGTTGTTAGAAATGACAGCAGAATGTATTACATTTCATATTATACTTATAGAACACATTTTTACATATCTCTGGTTGTATACAAAGTATATTCACACCATTCGTGACTTCATACATGCACTTAGGGTAGTGATATCCATCTCATTCTACCATCTTTTTTTTTTCTTCACCCTTTTGCCCCCTCCCTTCACCTCCCTCCCCATTGGCCATTTTAGTGTTCCTCTAATCCTCCTATGATCCCCGTCCCAACCCCACTGTGAATCGGCCTCCTTATATCAGAGAAAACATTCGGCATTTGGCTTTTTGGGATTGGCTAACTTCACTTAGCATTATATTCTCTAACTTCATCCATTTACCTGCGAATGCCATGATTTTATTCTCTCTTATTGCTAAGTAATATTCCATTGTGTATATATACCACATTTTCTTTATCCATTCATCTACTGAAGGGCATCTAGGTTGGTTCCACAGTTTAGCTATTGTGAATCGTGCTGCTGTAAACATTGATGTGGCTGTGCCAGAGTATCTTGAGGGACCGTGAAGCACTGGAAAAGGCACCGGTAGGCTAGGATTTTTGCAATAGTGGGAATCAAGTGCTCCTCTTAGGAAAAAGTGAATTCATTTATTACCTGATTTTCTGTAGCAATATTTGAAATCTTTCTGGGTATCTCTCATTGCCATATTTGCCCTAAAGTGAAAACAATCACAAATAATGCAAAATTAGAGGGAGTCACTCTACTACAGTTAGAACCCAAGCATTTCATCATGTTGGGATGATGAAAGAAAAAAAAATCCAAGTATTTTTTTTAGTGTCCATTTAGTATTAGTTGTGTTGGTATGTGATAAATGATATGATCAAATATTATTTATTTTGACAGGTGAAGATTCATGCATTAGAAGGATATAGAGGCCAGAGAGTAAAGGTGTTTGGCTGGGTCCATAGGCTGCGCAGGCAAGGTAAATGCTATCACTTTTCTTTTTAATTTTAAATCACACTGATCTCAGATGAAGAACATAAAAATACTTACTTGGTTTTGTTTAGGGATTTTTCCTGGTGTGCAGACTTTTAAAAGGATGTAGTAATTTATAGCCCCCCCCCTTTTTTTTTTTTCCAATTTACTGCTGCCATTCAGAGTTTGAATATTACTTAAATGTTATTTTAACTGTTAGCAACCATAGTGATCAGGAGGTAGCTGTAAATTCTTGTTTAATTGAACTCTGATTATATCAATGAAAAACAGGGAATGTGTTATAGGAAGGTCAGATCCTATTCTGAAACTTGGCTATAGGTTTACTCTTATAATTAGTATGTTTGCATTCTGCTTCTCCCTTGGTCCTGATGTTTTGTTTTCTTATTATTTTATAACTTGTATTTAAATTTTTTTTTATTTTTTATTTTTTTTTAGTTATAGCTGAACACAATGCCTTAATTTTATTTATTATTTTTTATGTGGTGCTGAGAATTGAACCCAGTGCCTCACATGTCCTAGGCAAGTGCTCTACCACTGAGTCACAACCCCAGCCCCTATAACTTGTATTTTTTACTATCATCATCAAACCTCTCATAAAAATAAATTGGATGCAAATTTAAATTTCTCTTAAGTAACATGCACCTCCCACTGAGTGCACAGCACTGCTAGATGTTGTAGGGAATTCAAGGGTGAATAAGACATAATCCATTAGCCCATTTCCTACCATCTTGTTATCCCATGGTCTTGTGGATAATGAGAATCATAATATTTAAAAGTATAATGCAGTGAAAATAAAATGCTTTATAAATAAGTCATAGCGATGTTACTGGTGGGTTTTTCAAAGGAAGGGGTCATATGGGAGGATTGAACTTCCAGTACTTAACCTTGATGTTTCTAAAATATAAGATCAAATTATGAAAAAGTATTTTCTAGTCCCTAGTCTGGCTAAATTTCTGTATTTTATTTTAGGAAAGAATTTAATGTTCCTGGTGTTGCGGGATGGTACAGGTTACCTTCAGTGTGTCTTGTCGGATGAGTTGGTATATATTTTTTTAAATTTATGACAGAAAATTAGATTTATTTTTTCAGGAGATTCCTTTATTATTACTTTTGGGGATTTTAGGATCTATATACATATTTTAAATTATTATTTTCACAGTGGATATGTATGTCAAAACATCACATCATACATCATTACAAGAAAAAATTATTTGTTAATAAGCTGGGGAAATTTTTGTTATGTAAAATTGCCAACACATTAAAAAAAAAAAAGAACAGCTTAAGTAAACCCTATCACCAGCTTCAATAACTACCATTTTTTGGCTAATCCTGGTATGATATTGCTCCCTCAGACTTTATATCATTTTATTCAAATATGCTTCTATAATCATCTCAGAGTAAAAATATTATTTTTAGATAGTTACCATCATCATCTCCCCCTAAATTATCACAATTTCTAAATGTTATCTAATATCCTATCATATTCTCCCAATTGAGTTAATGATGACATTATAGTTGATTGATTTCAGGATCCAAACAAGATCTCCATCCTACATCTGGTTGATATGACTCTAAAATCTCTCTTAGTTTCTAACAGTGCCCTTATTTTCATTCTCCTTTTTTCTTCCCCAGTTTATTCATTTGGAAAAACATGACGAATTGTCCCATAGTACTTCTCACATTTTGGATTTGGTTGTTTACATCTTGTGGTATCCATTTAATACATTATTTTGTTTTCTATATATTTTATTGGGGGAGAGCTGAAGTTGCCCAGCCTGACCTTGAACTTGCAGTCCTCTTGCCTCAGTTTCCAGGGCTGGAAATCATAGGCATGACCCACCTTGCCTGTCTTCCCCATTACTTTTCTCCCAATAACTCTAGCAAGTACTGATCATCATAGTGTATATGGTGTTTTATTGTAGATTTTTTTTTTGCAGGGGGGTACCAGGGACTTGACCCATGGGCATTTAACCACTGAGCCACAACCCCACCCTTTTCTTTGTATTTTATTTAGAGATAGGGTCTCACTAAGTTGCTGAAGCTGGCTTTGAATTTGTGATCCTCCTGCCTCAGCCTCCTGAGCTGTTGGAATTACAGGCATGTGCCACTGTGCCCAGCTTGTTTGTTTATTTTTTGCAGTACTGGGGGTTGAACCCAGGGTCACTCTACCACAGAGATACATTCCCAACCATTTTTTTTTTTTTTTTTTTTTTTTAAACTAGGGATTGAACTCAGAGGCACTCCACCACTGAGCCACATCCCCAGCCCTATTTTGTATTTTATTTAGAGACAGGGTCTCATTGAGTTGCTTAGTACCTCACTTTTGCTGAGGCTGGCTTTGAACTCACGATCCTCCTGCCTCAGCCTCCCAAGCAGCTGGGATTATAGGTGTGTGCCACTGCACCCAGCTTTTTAAATTTTGAGACAGCTTTGCTAAGTTACTGAGGCTGACCTTGAACTTGGAATCCTTCTGCTCAGTCTCAAGTCATTTGGATTACAGGTGTGCCCTACCACACCTGGTAGCCTGTTTATTGTTTAAATAGTCAGGATTTGAGGAAAAGAAAAAACAAAGAACTCTTAATATATTTTTAAGAGATGTGGACCAATATCATTTATGCTTTTATATATATGTATATATGTACTTATATATACATATATATATATATAAAAATTTCAAGTGGATACTTATATATACGTATGCCTCTATATACAGTCATACATCACTTAACAATAGGGTCACATTTGGAGAAATGGGTCAGGAATCCATTTTGTTGTGTGAATGTCATAGAATGTACTTTTACAAACTAAGACAGCTATGACATCAGGTGGTAAGATCTTTTTTGTGTGTGTGGTGCTGGGGATTGAACCCAGGGCCTTGTGCAAGATGGTAAGATCTTATGGGGCAAACATTGTGTATGTTGTTCATTGTTGATGGAAACATTATTTGGCATGTGGCTTTGTTGAAACTTTATTTTCCATAAAAAGAGCTATTCTTTATTCATATTCAAAAAATCAATGGCAGTCTTATTCCTTTTTTATCAGTATTTGACCATATAACTTGTTTGTAAATAATCCTCTTAACTTTATATATTTTAGAATATTTTTATTCATATAACTTGTTTGTAAATAATCCTTTTAATTATGTATCTTAGGGTATTTAATATCAACATAAATAACTAATTTGAACTTTGACCTTTTTATAGTGTCAGTGTTACAATGGAGTAGTCTTGTCTACTGAGAGTAGTGTTGCTGTATATGGAATGCTAAATCTTACCCCAAAGGGCAAGCAGGTAAGTGGATTACTCTCCTCACTGGTTGGGTGAATAAGTGTCTTTTTTTGTACTTTGGGTGTTTGGCATATAAGTACCCAAATGTAAAGCACTTGTAAATTTAGTATGCCTTGTGTTTTTCCAGTGAAACATATACACTACATAATTTGTCTTAGCCTTTTCTGTTCCTATAACAGAATACCACAGACTGCATAATTTATAAAGAAAAAAAATTATTTCTTATAGTTCTGGAGGCTGGGATGTCCAAAATTGAAGGGCTGCTTCTGGTGAGGGCTTTCTTATAGTGTCATAACAAGGTGGAAGGCATCACATGGTCAGAGAACATACACCAGATAGAAATCAGATGGGGCTGAACGTGCTTTCATAACTAACAAGTAACCCAATTCTAAGATAATAACATTAATCTGTTGATGCAGGCAGAGTCCTCGTGACCCTAACACCTCTCATTAGGCCTCACCTCCCAACACTATTACAGTGGCAATTAAATGCCATTGTGACTTTTGGAGGAAACAAATTTTATACCCTAACACAACTTGTATGATAATAATAATTCAGAAATTTCCAGCCTTACAGAATTCTGAAATGATCCACACATGCTCTACTATAACTACTTGCTGTGGATGTATTAATAACTTTTCAACTAGATGGAAATGAAAACCTACCCCAAAATTTTCAGAAAAGAGCAATAATCTAAACCTATAACTTTCTGGTCAGAATTTGAAAGCCTCTTTTCAAAAAGTCATATAATTGGGCTGGGGCTGGGGCTCAGTGGTGGAGTGCTTGCCTAGCATGCTTGAGGCACTGGGTTCAATCCCTGGCACCATATAAAAATAGACACAGTACCTTTATTTTATTTGTTTATCTACAACTAAAAAACAAAAAAGTCATATAATTGATATTCAGAGAACTATTTGTTCTTCAGCCAAAGGGCACATAACATTTCAGTTACAGTTACTTCTTGATAATTATAGTTCACATAACTACAGTTAACCCTCCTTGATTAGGAAGGAAAACAGAAAGATGTAACATATTAGCCACAAGAGGGAGCAAGCAGTACTACTCAACTAGAAGTGTTGGTAAGAGATGCAATGGAGTTCATGCAAAAGAGCCTGCAATAAAAATGAATATTGAATTCAAGCTCATTGAGTTTTCTTTTTTTTTTTTTTCTTTGGTACCGCAGGGATTGAACTCAGAGGCACTCGACCACTGGGCCATATCCCCAGCTCTTTTTTTTTTTTTTTTTTTTGTATTTTTATTAGAGACAGGGTCTCACTGAATTGCTAAGCGCCTCGCCATTGCTGAGGCTGGCTTTGAACTCAAGATCCTCCTGCATCAGCCTCCCACTCATTGAGTTTTCTTAGAAGGGATGAGACAGTAAAATGAGGTAGTTGCCATGATGAGTGTTTGGCACCAAGGTAATTGTAAATTCCATGATATGTGGCTTTTAGAATGAATTACTTTAAATGAAATTATTAGGGAGATTTTGAATTTTAATATACATATTCTAAAGTTTTTAGTAAAACTTTGCATTTAAGTTTTTCAATGTGGATAAATATGTTAATTTGTTTTTAGGCAAAGGCTGGAAAGAAACACCAAATGTTGATAGTAGTTAATAGTTACTCCAGGTCATAAGATTATAATAGTTTATTTTCTATTTTGTGCTTCTACATTTAAAAAGAAAGTGTGGTGGCTGTGTGTGTATACGTGTGTTTACTCTGAAGAAATAGTAAATGTAAAAGTATCAGTATAAAATTGAATTATCAAGTCTTCACTTTTAGAAGGATAATGTTACTAATGATGAAGTTCTTAGAAATATCAGCTTACATTACATGCAGTGGTGCATGCCTGTATTCCTATCTGAATACAGAGGAGGCTGAAGCAGGAGAATTGCAGTTTAAGGCTAGCCTTGGCAACTTAGTGAGATCCTGTCTCAAAATAAAATTGAAAAGGACAGGGGATGTCTCTCAGTGGTACCTCTGGGTTCAGTCCCCAGTACTGCAAAAGGAAAAAGAAGCAAATCAGCTTACCAAAAATTTGGACATAAAATAAAATACTGTTAATTTTTGTTTCCTTCTCCTTTCATCTATTTCTCCCCACCTTTTAAAAATGTAGGCTCCAGGCGGCCACGAGCTGAGTTGTGACTTCTGGGAACTTGTGGGGTTGGCCCCTGCTGGAGGAGCAGATAACTTAATCAACGAAGAATCTGATGTTGACGTCCAGCTGAACAACAGGCACATGATGATCCGAGGAGAAAATATGTCCAAAATCCTAAAGGCACGTTCCGTGGTCACCAGGTGCTTCAGAGATCACTTCTTTGATAGAGGGTACTGTGAAGTAAGTGTGTGATGGTTATCTTTTGCAGATAGTACCTCTTTGCCATTTAGTGGCTTGAACAGTAGTGCTCACAACAGACCTCCATTTCCTGCTGCCATACAAACAGGTTACTCCTCCGACATTGGTGCAGACACAGGTAGAAGGTGGTGCCACGCTCTTCAAGCTTGACTATTTCGGGGAAGAGGCATTTTTGACTCAATCCTCTCAGTTGTACCTGGAGACCTGCCTTCCGTCCTTGGGAGATGTTTTTTGTATTGCACAGTCATACAGAGCAGAACAATCCAGAACACGAAGGCACCTGGCTGAGTATGCAGTTGTCTTTTGGGTTTTATTTATTTTTAGAAAATATCTTCAAAAAAGAAGTCTGTGTGGGTCAATGATGTCTGTGTGAAAAATCCTGGTAGCTTATGCGGATAATGGAAGAACATGTTAAGTTTTGCCTCTTAGGGCACAGCTAAAATCTGTTTTTTTTTTCACTTTTCCTTGGTAAATAGGTAAATAGGTAAAACTATTGAGGAAAAAAGTAATCCCTACTTGGGGGCAAAGAGGTATCCAAAACTAATTTGCAGAGTTAGGAATTGGTTAGTAGTGTTGGAATTTTACTTTTCTGGATGGTTTCCCAGTGTTAAAATTTTTGCTTGAGAAAAACTTAGTGTAAAAAAAAAAAAAAAAAAACAACTCTGAGTGTCTTGTCCTTCAGGTACACTCATGTGGAAGCTGAGTGCCCTTTCCTGACCTTTGAGGATCTCCTGAACAGATTGGAGGACTTGGTTTGTGACGTGGTAGACAGAGTCTTAAAATCACCGGCAGCAAGCATAGTGTATGACCTCAACCCGGTAGGTGAAGTGTTTTATAGAGGTAAATAAATCATAATCCTTTGATGGAAGACAATGAGTTTTCCTTGGTTTTTATAGATTTGATGGCTTGGCAAGCTAAAATAAGTGACAAATAATTTGAAGACAAAATTCAATATCAGTCATTGTCAGTAATTTTATAATATTTTTAATGTGCATAAGAGGAGGTTCATATATATTTCCATTTCAGGAATGTTTGCATGGTTTCTTAGTCTGAAATAATATTTCATAGTAAATAGTTTTTTGTGTGTGTGTTAATGGACATTTTTGTCTTGTTAGTTTCTTTATGTACTCTGTATTTTTTTTTTTTTTTCCTCCTATAGAACTTTAAACCCCCTAAACGGCCTTTCAAACGGATGAACTACTCAGATGCTATTGTGTGGCTAAAAGAACACAATGTAAAGAAAGAAGATGGGACTTTCTATGAATTTGGAGAAGTATGTATTCCTTTCTCATCATTCTTTCTAAGGTATAATGTGCTGAAGTGGATTGCGGTTTCTGCTTAATTAACTAGTAATGTGGAGGGAATCTGCTTGTCCTCAAATAAATTATAATAACCGAGCCTGCTTCTTGGGTTGTCTGCGGGTTCATTGTAGAATCAGCCTTAGAACGGTGCCTTTTTTGTAGTGCTCCACAAATACTAGCAAGTTTTTAGCCTTCCTTCACATATCATCCTTTTTCTCTCTCCATGATCTTTCCTTAGCCTCTATGTAAAAACTCTAAAAACTCTACTCATAATTCACTAGCCTGGCAGGAGTGTTCTAGAAAATTATGAAGCCTTTGAAATTAAACGCAAAGTGTTCGTATGTGTACATATTTTTTTTTTTCTGGCATTTTCAAAAGGGATTCATTCCTTCCAAAACAGTGATTTACCACTCTTTCACATGGAAGGAGATTCAAAAAGAAAAGAGCCATTGTTTAAAATGCAAAACTGAGAGAGAAGGCCTTGGTGAAGAAGCTTTTAGCACATTGGTTTTGCCTGGTAATCTCCCTCCCAGTGTGCTTTGGGAGTGTGGGTTGGCAATAGTGTTCCAGGCCTTAGTCCCTGTGTAATTGTTCCTTACATAATATTTGTGAATCTAGTTGTTTCACAGGTGAAATGTGAGTAGCTGCTACTAACTAATGTTTTGTTTTGATTTTTTTAGAAGGAATTTATACAGAGAATAAAGAGTATACTATCTCTATAAATCACTCTTTCTATCTTGGGACTTCAGTTTGTGATATATAATAGCACAATTTTGAACTGAAAGCTTGAGTACTTTGTATACCTAGTGCTTAACAGCATTATTGAATGGAAAGAATACAAGCTGTAGAATCAGAAGATGTCCATCTCCCAGGTGGGCTTAGCTCCTGCCTCTGCCCTGATCTGTTGTATAGCTGAAGGCCATTGACCACATTCTTTACTGTGGAGGCAATGTCCTCTTGTCAAGGTTGTGGGAACTAAATGAGCTAAATGTCTAGCTGGGTCCCTGGCACAGGGAGCCCTCCATGTCAACTTGTAGTGTACATTGCTCTCAAAATATACACATGATGGCGCTAGAGCATACAAATGGTTGCAGGCTTTTCAGGTGTGCAATAAGACCCCACACCCCCTAACTTAATCTTACACAGAACCCCAGAATGAAAAGTAAGACAAGCTAAGAGACCAGCACTCTCCTGCTGGTCTCATCCCCTCTGGCACCTCAGAGGACCTAGGGCTCCAGGGACTGGAGCTAAAACAGCTGTGCCAGGTGATTGCTCAGCTCTCTTTCTGATCTAACATTAAACAAATCAATGAGTCTTGTCCAAATCTCAATCAGTTTTTACTAGGATAAGAGATTTCAGTTTTAGTTGGAAAACTCTGGTTTACTGAAGGGTGTTTTAAGAGAAACAGTCACTGGTTGATCATCTTATTTCTTGGCTAACTATTCCAGATGTGATAGCATTTTGGCTGTGGAAGTATTGGGGATTGAACCCAGGGGCACTCAACCACTGAGCCATATCTGCAGCCCTGTTTTATATTTTATTTAGAGAAAGGGTCTCACTGAGTTGCTTAGTGCCTTGCTTTTGTTGAGGCTGGCTTTGAGTTTGCAATCCTCCTGCCTCAGCATCCTGAGCTGCTGGGATTACAGGCAGCTGTGATAGCACTTATGAACTTGATATTGATTGTTTGTCTTATGATGTCTTACTACTATTGAAGTTATAACTGCTTTATTATAATAGGAAAGAAGTTCAGATAACAGGAGAATTTAAAGTTTAGTGTCATTAATAATGTACTCTGTGGAGATCAGTGGTGTTGTGGAGTATTGACAGATTACCTTCTACTTTATGAGATTAAGTGGACCATGACTTTAGAACTTGGTAAAACTGGCCACTGAAAAAATAACTGAGCAGGATCTAGTTACAGCTTGGAGATTTTTGTTTGTTGGGGAGGTAGGGTTTGTTCCTCAAATATGAGGCATACTAAAGGAGAAGGCACATCTTTTTTTTTTTTTTTTTTCTTCTTTGTAAAAAGCACATCTTTTTACAGTTCATTTAATAACTGTGTGAGTCTATAAAGTGTTTCTTTCTTTTTGAAAGAAATTGCTCCTTAAGTGGATGTGTATGGGTTGGGATGGTGTTTATTCTCCATTGCATCATGTTTATAGGAGGAAGGGCTGTACAGGGTGAAAGAGCTGCTTCTCTCTTGTTGCATTTCAAGTTATAAATGTTAATGAAGTCTTGTTTAACCTCAGGATATCCCAGAAGCTCCTGAGAGACTGATGACAGACACCATTAATGAACCAATCTTGCTGTGTCGATTTCCTGTGGAGATCAAGTCCTTCTACATGCAGCGATGTCCTGAGGATTCCCGTCTTACTGAATCTGTTAGTTTGTGATTCAGAGAGTATCAGAATCATGGTTTTTAAGGGAGTGGGGACTGTCATTTGGAATAAGGCACCACTTCGGGCAAATATTTTGCAAGTCTAGAATGATGGTAATATGAGTGGTTTATTTCCTCCCCAGGTTGGGGTTAACATGTTTCGTCAGGGAACTTGGATAATATTTGAATTTTGCATGATCGTTGTGCTTCTTTTAGCTATAGGAGGTTAATTGTAGTTTTTATTGAAGCCTCACAGCAAATCCATGTAATTGTGCATTGTATGTTTCCTTGTATTTAAAGGTTGATGTGTTGATGCCCAATGTTGGCGAGATCGTGGGAGGCTCAATGCGTATCTGGGATAGTGAAGAAATGCTGGCAGGTTATAAAAGGGAAGGGATTGACCCCACTCCTTATTATTGGTATACAGATCAGGTAAAAACAATTTTTTTTAAGTCTTTGATTTTTCTTTTCATTGTAATAGTTCTGTATACACAGAAATGTTTGAAAGGAGAGAATTCCAGGTGGTACTTGGTGTTTGAATGAGTTATATTTGGTTTCATGGTTATAATAATGTTGCATGTGAATGTTGCCATTTTTGTCTTTTACCAGGTTATAAGTTTATTTTCATTTGAAAATGGCCTTGCTCATTGCTGCAGAATTTTAAAAATATATTATTAGAAATTACCAATATCTAGTACTTTCATTTTCCTCTGATAAATGGAGATACTCAGGTTAGCAGATTGAAATTTCTTCTTTCCGTGGCAATGCTTAATGCCTGATTTATTTTTCGTACTGAATTATTTCTTTCCATGTATGTAGTTCATGAAGGTGTTATGGACTATGGGTTGAAATCTGAACCACAATGAGCTAATTCCTCCACAGTGGGAAATTTTTTAGATAAAATTTTAAACTAAGCATTTACTCCTCTCACTCTTACTCTTGATTTCTTTTTGATTTAACAGAGAAAATATGGTACATGTCCTCATGGGGGATACGGCTTGGGCTTAGAACGATTCCTGACTTGGATTCTGAATAGATACCACATCAGAGATGTATGCTTATACCCTCGATTTGTCCAGCGCTGTAAACCATAACTGATTACTCCTGAAACATGAAGAATAGGTGGTCGTGAAAGAAACAGACTGCATTATTAGAAACAAAAAGCCAAATTGTCCCATGTTTGTTCCATTGGAGTATAGTTTTCTGTTTTTTATTCCCACTACCATAAAACCATAAAAAGTAGTCCAAATTACTTGAACATCAAGGGACGTTGATATCATTTTAAGAAAAGATATCCATTACAAAGTCTGGGGAAAATATGTGGCATGTAACTCTGAAGTTATGGATACATTTCAGCATTTTGTCCAGTTATAGCAATTGTGTTAAATATACCATGCATAATTAAACAGTTTTTAATTATGGTGTAAGGTATCCTAAAATATATTTTTAAAGTTAATCTTTCTGTACTTTTAAATGTAACAGAACTCTTTAATTTATATCGTTTTATTGTATCAATGAGTTAAAACACATCTGTGGGGGCAGTTCGCAGTATGGCATAAAGATTTGCTAGTTTGGAGTGCACCTCAGCAGTAGAATCTAATGAGTACATTTTTTGGCATCAATTAATCTTTTCTGAATCCACATAGCTGCTTTTAATTTTGAGGCATATGAATTGATATGGAAGAATTTTAAAAAGTGGAATTGCCTTGCTGGAGTTGTGGCTCAGCGGCAGAGCGCTCGCCTCGCACGTGCGCGGCCTGGGTTCGATCCTCAGCACCATGTAAACAAAAATGCATTGCATTGTGTACAACTAAAGTAAATAAATAAATATTAAAAAAAAAAAGTGGAATTGCCTTAAAATTTAAAGTGAGCATAATTGTTGGGGAGGGGGGTGGTAAAATTTAAATGATTGACAGCATCCCTCATAGCATTAAGTTAAGGTAAAGGGGTAGACCGAGCTTCCTTCTTTTCTGGTGATTCTTATTATTAAAAATATGTTCCAAAAGAATCTGGCAGTTTGAATCTTAACAAAAGTGTGACTGACTGGTTTAAGTCATCCCTTCCCATGTCCTTAGAGCTGGTCTGTGCTACCTTACACACTTCACAGCAGGATTATTGAATGGCTTCAGAGCAGATTTAGTTAATTTCTCCCTCAAATGCATGCCGTGTATTCTCAATAGGCTGTATTTTCCCAGTGATCAATAAATGAACACTCATTAAAAACTCTTTGCTGGTTTAATTTTCTCAAATTGAACATCACTGTCTCACATTAGTTCATATCTTATGCATTTTTTTATCTTTATTTTTTTGTGGTGTATATATGTAAAGTTAGATATTAAATTTAGTAGGTATTACAAAAGTTATGGTAATTAAAGAGGCCAATTTGTGTTATTTTCTGATACTAGATTTTATTCTATGTGCAATTAAGTGAAAATGACAGATGGAAGTCGGGGTTTGCAGTCTATGTGGCTTTTATCTTTAAATAAAAACTACTTGGAAGAAGGTGAATGAGCTCTATTTGGCTTCAACTTGGCAGTTTATTTGACCACAGTTTAAGTGAAGAGGTTAGGCTTAGTTAGCCTAAATTTTAATTGTATAAATAGGTTAAGAGTTTTAAAATACTAAAGGAAAGCCAGGATTAGGCAGGGGGTAAGGGAGCAGAGGTCATGGTCACCTCAGGCCAAGAAACAACAGGATGAACAACAGACATCTGCACAGGGACTTCATTTGTTAACTGTGGCAGTTGCTCTGCTCTAAGTGCCACAAATACCATTCCTTGTCCCTGCCATGCACAGCTCACAGACACCCCTGGTTCTGAGTTCTGCTCTCATGGGACTTCTTACTGGACTCTTCATCTTCTCGCTCTTTCCAGCCTGAAATTTTTGATATCCATATCAAAACCCCCCTTCATTTTGGCCCTTGTGTGACAGACATGCCCAAAGTTAGAGACAAGCAAGACGATAGCTGTTCAAATTATAGAGGGTACTCAACTTCAGGATGGTTTAATTCATGATTTTTCAGCTTTAATGGTGGTGCAAAAGCATCACCAGGCAACCATTCTGTCTCACTTTTAATGTAGTCAGTAAATTATAGGACATATTTAACACTTCATTATGAATAAGCTTTGTGTGAGGTAACTTTGCCCAACTGTAGGCTAATAATGTTAAGTATTCTGAGCACAATTAAGGTAAGCTGGGCTGAGCTATGATAGTATGTTAGGTGCATTTAGTACTTTTTCAACTTTCCACTTTAACTTATGGGTTATGGGGGATGTAACCCATTATATAAAGAAACATCGGGACTTATATACCAACTTTAGCTCTTTCATGTTCAGCCATTGCTAGCAACCACGTTTTTCTGCCTTGTTCAGCTCCCTCCTACCTTGCTGCCTCTAACAATTCCTGAACATGTTTAATATATATAGTAGTTCAGCTCTGTCTTATGCAACCTTGGCTGCACGTAGGGATCAGTTGGGGACCTTATAAATAATGGTGCCTGGGCCTTACTCCACACCAGTTGAATCTGAATTTCAGGGACAGGGCAGGATAGTTTTTAAAATTTCCTCAGGATGGGCTGGGGTTGTGGCTCAGCAGTGGAGCGTTCACTTGGCACATGCGCGACCCGGGTTTGATCCTCAGCATCACGTGAACATGGATGCATTGCATTGTGTACAACTAAAAGCAAATGGATAAATATTAAAAAAAAAAAAATTCCTCAGGATGTCATGGAGTTGGTGGTCACTAGTACCTTCCTCCTACACTTAACCCTCCCTTATTGTTGTGGGTCCTTAGTTAATGGTTTCATATTAATCTTAGTAGCTGAAATGGGAAAATTGAGGTGATGCCGAGAAACTATAATGTTTGAATTATTTTAAGCCTCCTTAAAATCAGTTTATTTTATTCAGCCCCTCCAGACAAAAAGGACAGATGTCGTGAAGTTCAAATGCTGTAGTTCATAGCATGTGGAAATTGCTCTCCAGTAAGGCCACTAGTTCCTTATGCTGAAAAGCCTCCATCTTTCTCATCAGTTGTTACTAGCATGATTAGGTACAGAGCATTGTCTTTGAAGAGAGAAATTTGACAGAGATGAAGAGGTTTTGTATGTGGGACAAAGACACTAGTTTCTAGAGTCAAAATCCAGTTGTATCTGGTATAATTTTAGCATACAGGCTCAGAGACATGGAGGTATTCAAAGTTTTAGTTTATTAAGATACTTACCTCCATCTGTGTTGCTGAATAAATGCTTATATTACACTAATTTCTTTTTTCAGTTTTAGACATTATCTATCAAACTTCTGTAGATGTGGATTTTGCTTCTTTCTTTTCCTGTCCCCACCACTCACATGCACCCTTCTCATCTTTTAATTTTCCCCACTTAGTTAAATTGTGATTTTGGTTGGCTGGGTAATAAGCTAATTTATTTCCCTTCCTGTCCAACTTTTAATTTTCCTTATAATTAATAGCTTTTATTTTGGTATCATGAATTCAGTCCCCAAAGATGTTCAGACATGTTGGGTAGTCTTGTAGTTACGTTTTCCCATAGAAGTTTCTCCTGGAAACTAGTTGCCCTCTGTTCTTAGAAAACAATTACCATCCTGGGATCATTTCACTATCATCCTGAGTATTCCCCTTTGCCTTTCTCCTGTATTGAATATCCTGTTTGTTATATCCCATGTTTACTCTTTCTTGGTTTACTTTCTAATTGTGCTTGAGTACATCCTCTAGTAGTTTCCTAAGAAAAAGTTAGTGGAAGGTAAATTCATGAAATGGCATGCCTAAAAATACTTTTACTCTATTGTCAGACTTAAACCATAGTCTACCTGTAATCCCAGTGGCTCAGAAGGCTGAGGCAGGAGGATGGTGAGTTCAAAGCCAGCCTCAGCAACAGCAAGGCATGTGGCTCAGTGGCCGAGTGCCCCTGAATTCAATCCCTGGAACCCCCCCCCCCCATTAAAAAAAAATCACAAAAAAACTAAACCATAGTCTCTGTATAGAATTTGGGGTGAGAAAGAATTTTTCTTTAGAATTTTGACATCTGTTTTCCAGTGTTGCTATTGAGAATTCCTAAGCATTTCAATATCTAATCTTTCACATGTGGCCTGTCTTGTCCCAAAGTTTTGAAACTGCATACTATTTCTTGGGACCACTCATCCATTCTGATAGGCAATTGATGGGCCCTTTCAATTCAAAGTCACACCCTTCAGTTGTGGAAAAAGTTTCCTAAATTGCTTTATTAGAAGTTCCATTTTTAAAGTTTCTAATTCACATTTTCTTTTTGCATCATCCCAGTTTCCTCCATGTTTGTTTTTTTGGTAGGTTTGTGTCTTTCCTATTAAAAGCTTTTTTCAGATGTCAAGTGACACTTGATTGTCTGCTCATGATGCAGAACAAGAGACTGCAATGTCCTCTGGCTGCTCTGAGCATGTGTAGGAGACGTGAGACCTACTGTGCTCTGAGCTTTCTTGGCTGGGTGGTAGGCTCCTCTGCCCCCATGTCAGTACCTTTAGGTCATTTCCTTGGGCTGTCTGGGTTTCTTGTGGAGGGAAAAGGGAGGAGAGTTTCTTCACCTTCCAGAAGTATATATGGTTCATTGTCCTCTGCAGTTTTCAGTTTGTCTGTTCTCAAGCAGTGTCTGGGATCTGCCATCTAGAGCCTTCTGCTACTTCTCTAGGAACGAAATCTAGTTGGCCACAGAAGGGTGAGAATCTAGGCAGTCTGATGGCTGCTTTAACAGATTTTTGATATATCTCATTCAAGCATCTCCTTTTCATCTCCACTTTCAGAGGTACTGCCAGTCCTGAGCCACCACGGGATTATTGTATAAATCTGGATGGTTGTTTTAGGATGGCCAGTTTAAGATTATTTTCTTAGATCTACTAAATCAAGCACTTAGCCCATCTGCCTCCTAGCTTCTAAAATTCTGTTGCTATGGTTCCCTTTTCCCTTATCATTTTAGATTTGTGCCTAAATACAAACAAAAAGCAGCATTTTGCCACCAAAACCTCTGTTGACATTTCAGTGGGATTTGGGAGTAAATAGAAGGAACTCATTCATGAGTTCAAACCTCCCAACTCCTACCTTTTATGGTATTGGGGATTAAATGCAGAGGCACTCTGCCACTGAGCTACATCTCCAGCCCTTTTTATTTTTTATTTTGAAACAGGGTCTTGGTAGGTTTCTGAGGCTGGCCTGAAACTTGTGATCCTCCTGCCTCAGCCTTGTGAGTTGCTTGGGTCATGGGCATGCACCACCAGGCCTGGCTCGAGCACTTTCTTTCCCTGGAGATCATTACTGTATTTGAGGACAGTTGGAAGGGAATGGGCATAAGTAAAAGGGAAGAACTGTTCACAATTATTAGATGTTAGTTTTTTTTTTTCTTTCTTTCTTTTTGGAACCGGGGATTGAACTCAGGGGCACTCAACCACTGGGCCACATCCCCAGCCCTTTTTTGTATTTTATTTATGAGACAGGGTCTCACTGAATTGCTAAGTGTCTCACCATTGCTGAGGCTGGCTTTGGACTTGCGATCTTCCTGCCTCAGCCTCCCAAGTGCTGGGATTACAGGCATGCGCCACCACGCCCGGCTAATTACTAGGTGTTAGGAAGGACAAATTAGTGAGGACTTCTCTGTAAATGGGGAAAGAAAAGAGTGTCTGTCTATTGAAAGGTAATAGTGACATTTAATGTTGGGTTATGGGAATGGATAGATATGCACTAATCTTAGGTTATGACTTTTATAATGACAATAAAAGGAATTTCCTTAGCATATTCAGATTCAGCTATGAATGTGAATTCATAACTGTCTCATAGGCGCTGACAGCAGCTCTAACAAACCCATGACACTGATCACAGGGATGACCAGTGAGTGATGGGACCTCCCTGCCCCCCACTTTTTGCCACCTTTTCTCTTTGGGATGCAGCCTGAGGGAAGGGAGCAAGCCCCAGCATTGGAATCAGATGCACTAGGATTCAAATACTAGCTTCTGCCCCTTTCCAATTATGTAGCCTCAGGAAAGTCAGGGAACCTCTGTAACTCTTCCTCATCTGTAAAATAGGGTAACACTGCCTCTTTGTAAGATGGCTACAGTGGCCAGGCGCGGTGGCGCATGCCTGTAATCCCAGCACTTTGGGAGGCGGAGGCAGGAGGATCGTGAGTTCAAAGCCAGCCTCAGCAATGGTGAGACACTTAGCAGCAATGGTGAGACACTTAGCAATTCAGGGAGACCCTGTCTCTAAATAAAATACAAAAAAGGGCTGGGGATGTGGCCCAGTGGTTGAGTGCCCCTGAGTTCAATCCCCGGTACCACAAAAAAAAAAAAAAAAAAAGATGGCTACAGTGATTAGAGGTACAGTGTCTGGCACTTAATGAATAGAAAACATTACCAACTTTTTTTCCTGTTGGCTAAATATAGGCATGACCCAATGACCTACCAAACTTTGCTTATTATAGCTAGTGTTACTGAAACCATGTCCATTTCTTGCCACTTGCAAAAGGCACAGTGAATCAAAGACAAGTTGTTGGGGGAAGGAAAAGGATTTATTCAGTAAGCCAGCACAGCTGAGAAGGTGGTGAACTAGGGTCTTGAAGGACCATCTTAACTCAAGCCAAGTTTCAAGCTACTTTTTATCTTAAAGCAAAGGAGGAAGAGAGGGGCAGGATTTGGTTAGGAAGTGATTGATTGCTATAGACTATAGACTTCTAGGTGTCTCTCTAGTAGACTAGATATTTTGCAAAACCCTATAGTTAGCAATCTGTTGTTCTTGCACGTACTCACAAGGTCACAATGCCCCAGTAAATATTGAAAATCTCTTAATCTTGTTTTGGTCTCATCAGTCTTTAAGGGGGAAGAGAGATCAGGGAAGTTTAAAGTTTAGGTACCATCAATTTTGGACAAACATTCTTTAAATGATTAACAAGGGCTGTGCTCTGGGTGACACAGGTCTTTTCTAGTGCACCATCACAGAGGTGAGATTAAATACAGTATGGAGGATGTGGGGCTAATTTTTCTTTATCTGTGCTGGTCTGCCTCCAGAGTATCTCCCCATATCCAGAATATTTTAGTCTTCCTCCTTTTATAAATTCTAATGCCACCTTTGCCCACTCAGCCAGAAATCGGCTCTCACTTTTATTGGGGAAACTTCTGCTCACCATGAGTTTTCTTACTACATACACATTCGCTGGATAAATATAATACCCCTCCCCAATCTTAGCTAAATGTGAAAAAAGACATCTCGGGGCATCAGATTTGGAGGGAGGAGGTAAGAGATTCTCAAAGTCAGAGCTGTTAGGTTACAATGACATGAAAAGAATTCCCTTTACACATTCAGATTCGGCTATGAATGGGGTGGGGCTGGGGGAGAACTGAACTCAGGTAAGGCATTGAGGAACCTTGTAAAGTTTCATTCAAGAACAACATTCAGGTCTGGGATTGTGGCTCAGAGGTAGAGTGCTCACCTTGCATGTGTGAGGCCCTGGGTTCAGTCCTCAGCACACATAAAAATAAATAAAACAAAGCTATTTGGAAGAGAAAAAAAAAAGAAAAAGAAAAAGAACAGCATTCATACAGAATAGGGAAGCTCCTAGAATGGCTATGTAAGAACAGGAGTGTGGAGCTAGGCCAGGACCCCTGCATGAAAGAGGCTTCTGAGGCCTGTTGCATCTGTGAGAAGAAATTCTGAATCCTGGTCTTCTAGCTCGGAAGAAAAGAACTTGCCATCTGCCCTGAGCTCTGAATAAGGGAATAAAAGCTTTCTGGGAAGAATCTACTTCCTGGGTATTGAATTTACACATCTTCAAGGAACAGGACTACCAAGCAGAGAAATCAACACCAACCTGTCCAAGATGGATGAGAGCCCTAGGTCCTGCAGAAAGCAGAAAGGCTCTGCAAGGACCTTCCATCACCACATGGAGCAGGGAAGCCTTCAAACAACAGCTTTGACCAAAACTGAGCTCAAAACAGTCCTGACCCATGGTGGAAATGAAAGTGTTTAGTGATGCCAAACATACTGGTTCAGGAACTCCTGTGTCTCCTCTGCTCCACAGACAAAGTGGACCTTCAGCAACCTGAGAATCGCTTCTATAGGGAGATCACTCAGAAGATCGTTCGTCACCTAAGTTTTGCATCAGTGGGCCCAACCCCAACCCCAACCCCAACCCCAACCCTGCAGGAGCCCTGTTTGGGGATTGACTTGAATTGCAGTTGACTATGAGCCGTGGAGATTTGGCCATTGTCGCCACCCGTAGTCTCACGGGATTTGTTGCGATTTCAGTTGCCATGGAGACAACAGTCTCTGCTAATTCTTCCGCAAAGTCTGTAATGCAGTAGACCTCTGCTTGCTTTGCTTGTAGTGTGGATTGAGCAGGAAGCGCCAACTCATCTAACAAGGACAGGTGAACTTGAACTTCATTATTCAGTGATGTTTCGATGTTTGGATTGATACTGTCGTCGGCATCCTGGGAGCTGCTTCTACACTTGTCCACTGTGGGTAACTTTTCTGCTTGGAAAGAGGCTCTGTGTTCCTTCTCTTTGTGCCTGGGTGGCTGAAGAGGCTCCTTTGTGTCTTCTTCCACCATTCCTTCTGTACACATTTCCTTGGAGGATGTTTTAGCTGTTGAAGAATCCAACACTCTGCGACTACAGGACAGTTCAGATTGCAGTGTGGGATTCTCTATTAGGCCCACCCTAATCAAAAAATCTTATTTAATATATTCAGTGATGTGGTAGAAAATTTAAAAAAATATGGATTATATATAGCAGAAGAAAAAGTTCAAACCAGATCTCCCATATTATATTTAGGATTTAAAATCATGGATACTTTTGTTAGACCCCAAAAAATTTTAATAAATAAAGAACATTTGACCACCCTCAATGATTTCCAAAAACTACTGGGAGACATTAATTGGCTTCGCCCTACACTAAATCTCACTACTGGCCAACTAAAACCTTTATTTGACATCCTTCGTGGAGATCCTGATCCATCTTCACCACGAACATTGACTCCTGATGCTAGGAAAGCTTTAAAGTTAGTAGAAAAAGCCATCGAAGGAGCTCATTGTGATAGATTTGATTTAACTCAACCGCTGATGTTGATTATTATTTCTTCACAATATACACCCACAGGAGTATTTTGGCAACAAGGGCCTTTATTATGGATACATTTGCCCGTCTCTCCTAAAAGTATAATTGAATCTTATACCTTCATGGTGGCTAAACTTATTCTTCAAGGACTTAAGACTTCTACTAAAATATTTGGCATTCACCCTGCTACTATTATTACTCCCTATTCATCATCACAGATTGAATACTTATGCTTCAATGATAATGATTGGGCTATAGCTAGATGCTCTACTTCTGCAAATTTTGATAATCATCTTCCTAAGTCCCCTATATTATCTTTTTGTATTAATCATCCTATTATATTTCCACAGGTAATAAAAAATCAACCTATTCCTAAGGTATTTAATGTATTTACAGATGGGTCCTCAAATGGTACTGCTACAGTAGTCACTAAAAAAGAAAATATGACTTACATAACTGCACACAAATCAGCTCAACTAGTGGAACTGGAAGCTGTGGTAAGAGCTCTGGAAAATTTTAGGGACCAGCCCGTAAACATTTTTTTCAGATAGCCACTATATTGTACAAGCCGTCCCAAAATTAGAGTTAGCAGGACCAATAGCACCTCATACTCCAGCCTTTAAATTGTTTTATCAAATACAAAAACTTTTGTGGGCAAGAAAAGAACCTCTATTCGTAGGCCATATTAGAGCACATACTAATTTGCCTGGTCCCCTCCATGAAGGTAATCAAAAGGCTGATGAACTTACAAAAACAGTATTTATACTTTCAGCGCTACAACAAGCTACTTTATTTCATTCCCAGTTTCATGTCAACAGCACCACCTTGCAACGTAGGTTTAAAATCACAAAGGAGCAAGCCAGAACAATTGTAAAAGATTGTAAATCTTGTATGACACATTTGCCCAATCCTCATTTCGGAGTTAACCCTAGAGGATTAATGCCCAATCATTTGTGGCAGATGGATGTTACTCATGAGCCAAGTTTTGGAAAATTGCGATTTATTCATGTGACCATAGATACATGCTCAGGCATGATTTTTGCTTCCTTACATTCTGGAGAAAAAGTTAAAGATGTTACATCTCATTGTTTGCACTTTTGCTGCATTGGGCAAAATGCTTAAAACCCCCGCATATACGTCCTCATCTTTCAAACAGTTTTGCGCAAAATAATAATCATAAAACAGGCATATACAATCCTCAGGGTCCCATTATTGAAAGAGCAAACCGAACACTGAAAATATGTTATTAAAACAAAAAGAAGGAAATCCTAAGGACATTGGCAGTTGCCCTGTTTACCTTAAATTTTTTAACTTTAGACTCTAATGTTATTCTGCTGGAGACAGACATTGGAATCCACACCAACAACATAAACCTTTGATTTACTGGAAGGATGTTCTTTCAGGTACATGGAAGGGTCCAGATCCAGTATTAATTTGGGGAAGAGGATCTGTTTGTGTTTTTCAAAAGACGAATCCTCTCCAATATGGATAGCATCTAGATTAATAAAACAGGTACCACATCAAAATGATCAAGATGAAGTTATTGAAGAATCAAGATTAATAAAAAGGTACAAAATCAAGAGGACCAAGATGAAGGTATAGAATGATTCCCTCAAAAGAGTCCTTCAAAATATTTCACAACTTAAGTGTCATTCCTCCCGGCCGGGACGAGGAGATCTCTCTTTAGTGTGCACACAATTGTATTTTTTTTTCTTTTCTTTTTATACATGTCTTTATGTCTGTACATTTGTCTATATTTCATGTTAATATGACGTCACAAATATATGTTTGTATGTTTGTTCGTCTGTCCAGTGTGTGACGTCACAAAGAACAAAGCGCTTATGAAAAAGAAAAATATATATATATATATGGATCCAAATATAACTTTAATTCATTTTAGGTTAAGAGTATTCAATTTAGGTAAATAATTTTATAAATGAAGGTACTTTCAATTTTGATTTATAGGTGTCCCTGGACTTCTCTTTAGCAAACAATATGACTAGTGCTATATAACTGATTATTTTGGTGTTTTGACTTAAGATTGTTTATTTGTTATTAACTTCATTTGTTTAATAGCTCATTAATTTCAATTATCTCAACAGGTAAATAAATTGCTCTGTATACAGAGACTCAAGGGTTCCAGCTAACAAATTATTTCTCTCAAGTGCCTTTACCTTTTCTTTAATCCATCTTTAATGCAGTAATTACCCTCAGTCTTTCTTTGTTTTGTTCTAAATATGACATTTTTCCAACTTATGTTTGTAGAAGCTCAACCAGCGATGTATGTGAACAAAAAATCAACTTTAATTTTCTAATCTAATTATTCTATTTTGTAGTTTGACAACTCGCCTCTTGACTCAGTGCTGCAATAGCACTGCCTTTCCTTTAATAATTGATGCTTGAGTTTCTAGGTATCGGGCCCTGAAGATTTGCCGGTGGCATTGTCTAAACATAAAAAAGACGTCTGCTGCTCAAACATCAAACAACCTCACCAACAGTGTGGCCTCTGCTCTACATGCATGGGGCCTCCTACATCAACATGTTATAACAAATGGACATTTTGATCTTTCATTGTTTGGGACTTTACGGGACAATGCCTTGCGGGTATTTGTGGCCTCTTTGCTATTCTCATGCAGCCTATCTCATGTTGAATTGTGTCCCCCTAAAATGTTGCCCCTGTTTGGGGATTGACTTGAATCTTATGCCTACCTGTATGTAGGACCTTATTTGGAAATAGGGTCTTTATAGATGTAATAAAGTCAAGATAGGCTGTTAGGGTGGGTGAGTAGGTGTGGGATCCAGTAGGACTGGTGTCCTGATAAGAGGGGAAGTTGGCATGTGGAGGTGGCCATATGACATCGAAGGAAGGGATTGGTGTGCTGCAGCTGCTGCCAGCCGAGCAATGCCAAGGACTGCCCAAACTTCTTTCCTCCTTCAGGTCCCTGCTTGGATGCTACATTTGCAAAGGGGTGTGTCTGTCTGACTGTGCTACACAGACTAGCAGTTCAAGCCTCTCTGCATTCCTTTGCCTCTTTGCTTTTTCTTCTATTCCTCTAGCTATACTTGACATTATATTGTATATCTTTTATCTTTGTCCTAAGATGATTGCCTACCTTGCCTTCTAGAACATTATTTCCATGAGGGTAGAGACTTTCCAATTCATTTCTGCCTGCCTAGTGCCTATCGTGCACCTGACAGAGAGCTGACTTCCCACATACTTATTCATATCAGTGAATGAATTATAGTTGTTATTATTATTATTATTATTTTTTTGGCACCAGCTATTGAACTCAGGGGCACTTAACCACTGAGCCAAATCCCTAGCCCTTTTTTGTATTTTACTTACAGACAGGGTTTCACTGATTTGCTTAGGGCCTTGCTAAGTTGCTGAGGCTGGCTGGCTTTGAACTTGCAATCCTCCTGCCCCAGCCACCCCTGCTGCTGGGATTACAGGCATGCACCACCTTGCCCAGCAAATGAGTTACTTTTGTGCACAATTTCCATCTTAACTTTTTCATGCTTTTGTCCTCCACATTACCTGACAGAATGCTTTACTCATAGTGGCCATTCAGTAAATATGTGTAGATGGATTCATAAGCTCATCACCACTGGTAGACTCAAGGCTCTGTGTGGTTGAAAAGGGCAAGTCAAAATGTACATTGTTTTGACCTAGATTTGGTGCTTCTTTGTCATAAAATGATTGTGGGGACAATCGATCAGATTTTTCTGAGTAATCACTATAGCTTACCATTTGTCACATGCAGCCACTGTTTTTCTTGCACTGAATCCCCTCCCCCATTCTTTTTCTGGTTATAGAGACAGAGTTGAGTAATCTGAATTTAGTTTGTATAGCTCAGAGGTGCCAATCATGGCAAATAATGAATTAGGAGATCCTCTCCCTGCTTTCCTGAAGCATTGAACTGAAACCAACAAATTCATTTTATTTAGAATCACACGCTGAACTCAGAGTGTTGTTGGTGACAGGCAGTTGCTTTATTCACTAATTAAGTCACCCAGGCTGAGATAAACCCTCTCCCTTGTGGCAGGGGTGCTGCTTATCTGAGGCAGCCCAGAGACTGCGCCTTTTAGCCTTCTGTTTGCTAATGAAATTGGTATATAATTCTGTTAAAAATGTGTAAGCCAGGAAAAATGTGTGTGTGTGTGTGTGTGTGTGTGTGTCTGTCTGTCTGTCTGTCTGTCTGTCTGTCCTCATTATAGTTCTGCAAATTCCTTTAGTCTTTCAAGGTCTTTTCTGGTTTTCTTAGTAAACCTGCATTCAGAAGTTACAATTTCTGAGTTAAGGGCTGTATTTTCTATCAGTTTTGAAAAGGACTTGAATAAAAGCATATTTTATCTGCTTTGCTTTCATAAGAACATAAAAAGTTACTCATTGGAAAGCTGTTGTATTTGGTGCTTGTAAGAAATAAACCATAGATTTGAAATAACAATTGTATATATTCTCTATTGAAGCAAGTTCAATATTGTGAAGTTCCATCTTCAGTTATAACCTATGAGACCATACTGGGTGCAATACACATGAATAAAATGGTGCTAATTCACTTAAAATGTTGTTACATTGATGCATATAATAAAGCATTTTTGCTAGTTCCTTTCTCCTTTCTAGTTGAACACAAACCTAATCTGTCCCAACTGTTGATTTTGTGATGTTTGAACCTTTATGCCTCGTCACTAATCATCAGCATTACCCTGGAAGGGGCCAGAAACTTCTCTTATCTCTACCTAGCAGGTGGGGCTCAGCACCAGGATAGAGGAGTGACTTATCCAGGGCCTCCCAGAGGTGGCCAGGAAGATCTCACATAGATCAGACACCTTGAACCCCTGGCCTTTTCTTTTCCTTTTTTTTGGTACCAGGGGGCACTTGACCACTGGGCCACATCACCAACCTTTTTAAAAATTTTTATTAGAGACAGGGTCTCACTGAGTTGCTAAGTGCCTCGCCATTGCTGAGGCTGGCTTTGAACTTGTGATCCTCCTGCCTCAGCTTCCCAAGTGCGGGGATTACAGGTGTGCGCCACCATGCCTGGCAAACCCCTGGCCTTTTCTAATTCTCTTGTCTATACTTATTCCAGCACAGCATTTCAGAATATGGAGTGGAGTCTTTTTATGCAGTTTTTTTTTTTTTTTAGAAAAAAGTGGGTTCTAGTTCTATGTAGAAAAGTGTATTATCTATAAAGATCACCTCTTTAAAATGCAACTTTAAATTCACGTAATTTTAATTTTGAGTCAATAATTAGCAAAATGCACAGGAAGGCAGTTTGATACTTGGAGCAAGTTTTACTACCTTTTCTCAGGGAATGCCAGGCTTGCATTAGAAGACCATGAAGGTAACATGAAAGACAATCTATTTAATTTGACATTTTGCATTGGGTTTATAGTTATAAAGAAACCAACCAATTAATTCAATCAAGAGCACAAATTTTAGCTGCAAAAACTGGTTTTCAATTTGAGATAGACCCTGTCTTCCCTGAATGTTTCACATGACTTGACCCTTTAATTCCTTCAGGCCTTAACCCAAATGTCAGTGAGGACTTCTCTGACCCATTGGATTCAAATTACAGTACCCCCCCCCATCTCCCTTAGCTTGCTTCATTCTTTTTCTTAATCGCTCATCATTATTCAAAATATTCTATGTCAAGATTATCTTCTGTTTTTCTCCAAATACCCTACAGGAGACGAGGTCTTCTTAGTTCACTGTTGTTTGCCCAGTGCACACAGTAGGTGCTCAATATTTGTTTAACAAATGAATGATTCCTGAGACCTTTGTGTACCAAGGACTGGTCTTGTACCCTACGACACATTGAACATAGATGGACTGGTGGAGGTGCAGGAATGTAGGAATCGCTGGAAAAGTGTACGGCTTCCTCCACACAAGAAATTGGGGATGAGGCCATTAAATTGGGAAGGTGTACTGAAATGATCCAGTCAAACCTTACTATAACAACCTTCCAAGAAATGTCATTTGCCAGCCAGGTCTTCACTTTTCCTAACACTCTCATATTAGCGGTATAATGTTCACTGTTTGATGTCACCTGCCAAACTGCTACTTTAGAGGTGCTGCTGAGAAATCGAATAGTGACACGAGTGCCTGATATAAAACAATCGCTTTTTCTATCCTGGAAACGAAGCAAAGAAAAAAAAAAAAAAAAGTCTGCACACTTATGCTATAAGTAGGCAGGCAAAGTGGACAATTGAGGCAAAACCATCCTCATATTTAGGTGACAGTGATTGAAATGTCTAGTCTCATGGAGTCGTGCTGCCATTCTGCCTTGGCCAGGTTGGCAGACGCAACCAGGAGATCGGTCCCGAGCAAGGAGTTGAGTGGCACTTTGATGCACTGTCCTGTGATGGACGGAAGGTGGCCACTAGCGCAGGCCCAGAGACTTTCTCACGCAGTGGTCAGCTCCCAGCCAGCTGCTAGGAGCGTCTCCTAGCCAGGCCCGCCCTCTAGGCCACGCCCTCCCGCAGAGTCGGCGGGAGCGAGGATGAGTCTCGGCAAGGGAAGAGTCCCCATCTGGCCCCACCCCAGGCACCTCCTCGACCCTACAGCGAATGAGCTGACATCCCGAGAGGGGCGTGCCCCCGTCGGGCCCCGCCCCCGTCCGGCAGCGAATGAGCGTACGCGCCGCGAGGGTGCCGGATGCGGCGTCGGCTGATAAGGGATCGGTGCGCGGGTGGGGAGCGCTCTCTGGGTTCGGTGTTGGTTGGGTCGCTACCAGAGGGTACCGCCGCGGGAGGAACTCAGGTCCCCGGTCGAGGCTGCCCCGGAAATGCTTTCTGCCGGCACAAACATGGCTGCGCCCCTGCGAGCTGCAGGAGCATTGCTCCGCGATCGGCGTAAGTGGGGCTGTCGCGGCTGCAGTCGAGGTTAAGGTCCCTGCGTCCCCGGGGGCAGCGGGCGGTTCGCAGCGGGGCGCGCCGGCCTGCGTGCTTCCGGAGCTGCGAGGGGCGTCGCGGAGAAGGACCCAGGATGGACCCTGAAGCCGCCGGGCGGGGCCCGCGCACGGGGCTGGGTGGACGTGAGCAGTGGCTGACTTATTCAGAGCCGTAGTTGCTGTCATCTGTACTCAGGATTGTTTTGGGGTTTGCGGGAAGGAAGTTATGTTAAGGGCCTGTCAGAAGACGGTAAAGCAGGCATCACCGTCATCACCACCATGGGCATCATCTGCTCAGCAATTCCCTCCCAAGTGTTTAGTAACCATCGCAATATAGAACTTTATTTACACTTTTTTTTTTTTTTTTTTTTTTTTTTTTTTTTTTTTTTTTTTTTTGTGGTACCGGGGATTGAACTCAGGGGCACTTGACCACTGAGTCACATCCCCAGCCCTTTCTTTGTATTTTATTTAGAGACAGGGTCTTACTGAGTTGCTAAGTGCCTCGCCATTGCTGAGGCTGGCTTTGAACTCGCAATCCTCCTGCCTCAGCCTCTCAAAGTGCTGGGATTACAGGCGTGCGCCACCGCGCCCGGCTTTATTTACACTTTTGAACTCGGAGGTACTCTACCACTGAGCTATATCCCAGCCCTTTTTATTTTTTAATTTTGAGATAGGGTCTGGCTAAGTTGCTTAACTTCTGATCTTCCTGCCGCAGCTTCCTGTGTCACTGTGCTTGGCTTCTACTGTTAATTATTTAAAATGATGCATATTTTTATGTGCACCTTTTGAAAAAATCCCGATCTCCTATGTGATAGAAAATGGTTATATTATATATTTAAGTCTTGTGTACCTTGCATTCTACCTTCTGCTCTACCCCCCAAGCATCCAAAATATTAAAATAATTTGGTTTTGAAGAACCAGTGATACTCATAACTTAAGTCACAGATACACTTTTGAATGCTTTTTCTATTGGGTTTGCCCTGGAGTTATGGAGCTTTATTTTTTTTTTATCATCTTTTCCTCTTCTGTATACCCCTGTTTGATAACCATTTTGTTTATAACTGGTCCACAGGTAGACCAGTTATCCCTGGTGTGTGACCATATATACAGGGGCAGGGCAAAGTTATCTGGTCCTAGTTTATAAGTGGGCAAGTCTTATTATTGAGTACTCTTAATCTCTTTGCCTAACCACATGCAGTGTGCCAGGAGCTGTTTTGCGGGTGAGGCAATAGAGTTGTCGCCCCCCCCCCCCCCCCCCCCCCCCGCCCCCGCAATCTTCACAACAGCTGTCAAGGTTAGCCTTATCACCATTTAACAGATGAAAAAAGTGAGACTTGCAGTGGCTCAATGAATTGCCCAAGTGCAGCCATATAGCTTGTTGATCCTATGTGGGATTTCCCAGATCTTTCTGGCTCCACAACACTCTGTATTTAGCAGCTGTCTCAGCTCATCCTTTGAATGATTACTTTTAACTCTTTTTGCAAGACAAATTCTAATTGTTTGGTGGATGGCACTTCATTTTTCTAGAACCTTTAGCTCTTTAGGGGAGGGGAGTGTCTTAGAGATGTCCTTAAGAGAGAGGTGTATTAACCTAAGTCCTGAGTGGAAAGCGTCTCTTATTAGCAGCATCACTAGTCATCTCTAGGAATTTGGTTAGCCATGGAGAAGATAATTATTTAAACAAAGGCATGGCAATAGTTAAACAACTCAAAAAGCCATCAGTTCCCAAATTGTACTAGGAAATCCTAATATACTAGATGGAGAATCTAGTTTCACCCCAACTTCCTTCCTTTTCCTTTTTTTAGGTTTTCAGGAAGAAATTTTTATTTATGACTGGTGGTCAAATTTTGAAATACCAAAATTATATTCTCATACCCCATGTATCTGATGTACTCTTATTCATATATGAAATTAGGGACTTTGAAGCATGATTAAGAACTTGGTGAAATCTTATCATGTAGTTTAGAATTAAACTTTTTTAAAATAAGGAGATGTGTGCTGCTTTGAGGCTTCGTGTAAATGGAACTTTTTTTTTTTTTCTTCTCCCAGTATTATGGATTGAACTCAGTGGTGTTGCTATAACCACTGGGCTATGTCTACAGACTTTCATATTTTGAGACAGGGTCTCATCAAGTTGCTGAGGCTGGTCTAATACTTGCAATCCTCCTGCGTTGGCTTCCTGAGTAGCTGGGATTACAGTTGTGCACCAAGGGGCCTGGCAGGAATTGAACTTCTTTATATCAGATATATACTTTCACTTTGACATAGTAAGGATTACTCAGCACAAACACATGTAATTGTCTCTGTCGGGAGTATACACAATCTGGATAGTTGGAAATCTAAGTGGCCTAGAGATAACATTTTCCTATATTTTGTACACATGCTGGGTGATTTAAGAGAACTCAGAGTAGATGTACATCCTATTCTCTAGAAACTTACAAGTGAAACTAATGATAGCATCAATCACATGGCAGACACCGCAGACTGCTTCACTTGTCTCATCTGCTTTATTCCTCATAAGAGTTCCAATAGCAAAATTTCATTTTATAGCTGGGGAAGTTAAGGCTCAAAAAGATACCGTGGTCCTAGGTTACTGCTTATAAGTGACAGAACTTAATTCAGAGTCAGAACTGGCGGGTCCACAGCCTCAATTACTCATCAGTGTGCTTCTGTCTCTTTGGATGACAGCAGAAGGCTGATCTCAAGCTGATTCTTCCTGTCCAAGTACTAACCAGGCCTGAACCTGCTTAGCTTCCAAGATGAGACAAGATCAGACACATCAGGGTGACTCGGCCGCAGGCTCAAGCTGATTTCTAAACTACTGGCTTGAGAGTGGGGAAGAAGGTCCTGTGTACAGCATGGGAAACGGTAGCACTGTCCCACGTTGCCCTCTTCGTACCTACTTGGCTTCAATTTAATTTCACTGTATGTTTTTTTTTTTTTTTTTTTTTTTTTTTTTGTGGTACCAGGGATTGAACTCAGGGGCACTCGTCCACTGGGTCACATCCCCAGCCCTTTTTTGTATTTTATTTAGAGACAGGGTCTCACTGAGTTGCTAAGTGCCTCGCCACTGCTGAGGCTGGCTTTGAACTCGCGATCCTCCTGCCTCAGCCTCCCAAAGTGCTAGGATTACAGGCGTGAGCCACCGCGCCCGGCTTAATTTCACTGTATGTTTAAGGACCAATACTCTCTTGCTCTAACTGAGCATGGCACGTGGACTCTTCAATTCGTGTGGCTTCTCCAGGCCTACCTTTAACTCTTGTGAGGCTCAGGTCAAAAGTATATATGGTCACACTATAGCACACATGGGATAGCAAGCTAATAAAATGGATGTGTTTTGTCCTCTGACGTTGGCAAATAGACCTTTGTGTCAGCTAGAAGGGTAAACTCTTGAACTTGAACTCTCATGAACTGCTACAGAAATGTGGAGGCCTTGGGAAAGTCGGCCTTTAGGCTTTCCTGCTTTTCTTCTTGTCACCTGCCACCCCTTGGCCACCCTTCAGATCCAGGATTGTTTATACTGATGGCTTAGTCTGCCCTCGGGAGGATGGATGGGCAGACCTGGGGCTGGGGTGGAGCTTTGGGAGCAGGGAATTCTCTATTTCTAGGTCCTGGGAGTTAGGTCTGTGTGTAGGGTGTGGACTCTGGGGCAGGCTTGTCGCCTTGGCCATGTAGATTGCACACTCCATTAGGTGGGGTTCAGTGAGGGGAAGGCCAGAACAGGCCTGTAAAGGCCAGGACTCAAGGGCAATACTGGGGTTCACAGCAATGGTGCTTTACTAGTGCTTGAAGGCAGAAATGAGATCTGCAGCTAGTTGGATACTGGCCCAGTTTTCACTCCCTAAATCAGTAGCCCTTCATCTTTCCTGTGGACCCTTCACCTTTCTTCAGACCACTCCCCTCAGTAGCATTTAGAATATACATTTGATATATATACATTTGATCTATCATATCAAAACTGCAGCCAAGGCAGGGAGAAGAGGTGTGTGGCTTCCAAATTGCCTCCCTGCAGGCTCTCATAAGCCATCCCAGGGCAGAGGATCTCCACCCATCCCCTTGGAGAGGCCTTAAGTGCTTCTACCCGCCTGCAGAGAAATGCTGGGAATATCACCTCTGCCTTCACAGCTCTTTAAATTTTAAAGCCAGGAATTATGCCCTGAGGACCTCTTCAAAAGAAATTACTTTCCAGCTGGATTTCATGCTAGCACTTTAATTTTGTCACAGTGGTGCATGGCAGCTCGAGGGCCCGTCAGCCATGGAGGTGTCAGTTGGGTACAGCGGCAGCAGCAGCCACCACGGAGACGGCCCAACAGACTAAGAGTACAAAACCTCAAGCTCAACTGGAAAAGAGGTATGAGTCTAATTTTAGGTACAAATAAGGATTTTTCTTTATTGTTGCAAACACCAGTGGTTACAGGCTACCTAGGAGGAGAGTTACTGGGGAAACCCAGGACTTTGGAAATGCTGTGTTATTTTCGTGGCTTCCTCTAAATAGCTGTAAACTACAAATTTTAATGCCCCCTAACCCTCAGCGGGGATTTTGTTGAAAAGAGAACACATAAAACTAGCCTGCAAATCATGCAAGAATTTGATCTTGGAATATGTCACACAAATTATGTGTGTGCTGGAAATTTATTTATGAACTTAACATAATTATGCCTGTGAAACATGTCCTGTACAGGATAAAGAGGCACTAACTTACCAAGAACTTCTATAGAAGACTCTATCATAATAAGAACATAACTGTAAATGACATACTATGATTTGTAATTTATTAAAGAAATCAAGTATATGTTTCCTCCCTCACCTCTTTTATTTGCTGGTGGAAGGCAGCAGGCATGGTGCTGAGTGTCCTCTTCAATAGAAGAAGCCACAGTTGTCCTCAGGTCTTCCTCTGAAGGGCAGCTAGAGCAAACTTTATAAAAGGAAGTTGTTTAGGTCTAAGTGTGCCAAGGAATAGTAAGGTTTTATACCAGGCAGAGTGAAAGAAGGAAAGTAGCTGTGACCTGTTTAACTCCTTGACCTTTCTACAAGTCCTCATGTCAGTGTAGGAAAGCTAATGCAGCCCTGAAAATGGAGTATTCTAATTTCATGGTTGTTGTTTTTCATGGTTCATTGATGGAAGTAAACTGAGGTTTGTTAGGGATAGGACATGGGGGTGGCGCACCATCTCTTCTCAATTCTGTCTTCCTAAAAGATGGAGTTAGGAGAATGAGAAGCACAGACCTCATTTTTGGTTGGTAGTGAGCCAGAAGGACACTGCTCCTACTGCCTCCAGTAGCCCCTCTTCCCACCTCGGCCCTAAGTTCTTAGGGGTTGGAATAGGTATTGGTATAGGGTAAAAACTGATTGAGTGTGGAATCCTGGAAGGAAAGTTATTTCATCACTATTTTATTCTAGTGGCAAAAGTCAATAATATAAATAAAATTATTCAAATTAAAAATCTAAAATAAGCCCTAGATTCTATTAAGTAACTTTAAATCATATTTATAGAAAAGCAATAAAAATACAGGTGGGAAAAATAAAAGAAAAAAGATCACTGATAATCTTACCATCTAATATTTTATCTCTGTATCTATTTGTACTCACTCAATATATACTTACTGAAATGTGACAGTGCTGTACATATTGTTTTATAACTTCTTGTATTATTGTGTCGTCATATAATTAGAAATATTCTTCTGTATTATTTTAGTAGCTTAGGAGTATTTTATTAAATCATAATTCATCTAGTTCCACATTATAGGCATACATTATTTCTGGTTTTTCCATATTTGAGTTGAAACAATGTGTGCCTTTGTGTATTGTTCTGATGCCAGACCTTTTGAAGGCATCATGCTGCTTAGTGTTTGGGCTGAACTAGACTATAATACTTGTTTTAGTCAGCTTTTTTGCTGCTGCAACTAAAATACCTGACCAGAACAATTTTAGAGGAAGAAAAGTTTATTTGGGGGATCAGGGTTTTAGAGGTCCTTGGACAGCTGGTTCCATTCATTCCTTTGGACTTGAGGTGAGGCAGAACATCAGTGCAGAAGAGCATGGTAGAAGGAAGTGGCTCACATGATGATCAGAAAGCAGAGAAAGAAACTGTACTCACTAGATACAAAATATGTAACCTGGAGACACACCCTCATTTTACTCACTTCTTCCAGCCACACCCTACCTGCCTTCAGCTACCACTCAATTCACTGATTGGGTTAAAGCTCTCATAAGCCAATCATTTTTCTTCCAAACCTTGCATTGTCTCACACATGAGCTTTTGGGGGATACCTCACATTCAAACTGTAACAATACTAGATGATGCTATTCTAGATTAAGGGTTGGCAGACTTGATCTGTAAAGGGTTAGGTAATAAAATTTCTTAGACCATATCATCTCTTCACTGCTGTTTACCTCTGCTGTTGCAATGTGAGAGCATAAATAACATGAACACATGAATGGAACTGTGTTACAGTAAAAATTTTTTAAAATTTCCCAAAACAGGCAGTGCATATGTGTGTGTGTGCAGATTTGGTACAGATCCTGTGAAACTACAGCCTGCTGTAGAGGTAGCCTAGATCCACAGGTCAGTTACATCTTGAAGGTTTAATTTAGGATTTGGATTTTGTTTCCTTTCCTTAATGCTGACTATATGTAGTAGAATAAAATCATTATTTCTTTATTAATTGATGAGCTTAAGTTCCTGTTATGTCCAGTTAGTAGTTCAAAAGAAAAACCTTACATTTTGAGAGTCCCAGAATATAAGAATGGCAAAACATTTAAACCTTTTTAAGTAAGAAGTTTTCAAATATGTTTTGCTGCATACAGTTTTATGTTTAAACAGAGGGAACTTGACCAGTCAGACCTTGGTCTCAGGTGTGCTCTGTCTGGAGGGGAGAAGAGACAGAGACCCTTGACTAAAGCTTTGCACTTCACTTTCTGGAATAGAGCAGAGTCTGACTAGGGCTTACTAATACGCCATTCATCATGCACAACACAGTTTTGAATTAAGTGCATGTGTATTTGGGCATTTTCAAATCATGTGCATCTCTTTCATATGTAAGATCAACATGGGTCTGCAAAACCACGAGCAGGGCAGAGTAACATCCGCTTTTAAGCCACTCTTGTTCTGAGCTCAGGTGTTATAGATGAAAAACGCAGTTCTAAATCCCGTTTGCACATTGATACCCTCTGTGGCTTAGGTAAGTCTTTTAGCCTGGGGTTTCTTAACCAGTAATCTTTTAACTGGCAGCAATCCATGGGAAAATGCACTTAATTTATTGTGAGTCACAGATTTTGAGGGTGAAAGACAGGATCCCGGGAGAAGACTGGTGGTATAAGTAGAAAGATTAAAGGCATATTAGTCTCACAAAATGATGCTTCTGGAGTTTGAGGTAGCAAGAAAAGAAAACCACACCACAGTTGATAGTAGTGATAGGACTTCTATGTGGAAAAGTTCTATAATAATGACATCTTTAGTGTCATCAGTTGGTTCAGTCAAAAGAGGGTTAAACTCTTTTTCTAAGATAGTGGTTCTAAATGTGGTTGGGGACATTTTCCCCCTCTCAGGACAAATTGGATGCTGTCTGGAGACATTTTTGGTTGTCATACTGGGGTAGGGTATGCACTATTGCCATCTAGTAGGTAGAGGGCAGGGAGTTTCAAAACATGCTGCATTGCATAGGACAGTCCTCCACAGCAAAGGATTTTCTGGCCCAAAATGTCAAGAGTGCAGAGGTTGAAAAACCCTGGTCCAAGACAATGATGTGAAAAGTGATCTTAGTTAATCTTTATAATGGGATCTAAATTAGAAAATCCCTGACTTCATTGTAATGCTGCATCTCCCCCTTCCCTGTTAATTGGTTCTTACTCTGAAAGTCCGAGCTGAGAATTCAGATTTCCACCTCATTCACCTACGGTGTGTTTGATCAAGAAAGTGGTTTCCACCTGTATAAATTTGACACATTCTGCTCCCTAACGTTATTGCCAAATGTTGTTAAAGTTGTTTAAAACTGCCATTAATATGTAATTGTAATATCATCACTTTTAGAACACATTAAGAGCAGTCTTCCAAAAGAGAGCCATCCCAGCAGGGTTGGTTTAGTGCTGTGGGAGCCAGAGGTGGCCCCGTGTTAGGTTTAGGAAGTGGGCCCCTCACCATCCATAATAATGGCACTTAGATAAACTTCTGCTGGCTGTTTTTGGATACAGCCATACAATAGATATTTAGCAATAAAAAGAAGTGAATTACCGATTTTTTCCTGCAACATGGATTAACCTTGGACATTTTATGATAAGGGAAAGAAACCAGAAACAGTTGTATTTCCATTTCTATGAGATGACCTGAACAGGTGAATCCATAGATCTATCTGAATTTAAAAAAGAAAAGGGAAACAAATGGAAGAAACACTCCTGTTCTTTATTTTCTTCATTGCCATCACATGGCTTTCCATTCATGGGGGCATGCAAGGCCCCCAGTTCTCCATGGTCCAGCTCAGACCCTGACCTTCTAGTTCTGGGTCTCTGGTCATGGTCTTTGGTGGTTCTCAGAGCACAGGAGGCAGTCAGTTTCCTCTGAGCTTTACCTTGCCCGTGGCAGGGATTTAGGAGTAGAGAAGTCCCAGTTGGACTGGCTTCAGGCTTTGTAGCTCCAACACTGTGTGGATTTAGAAGTCTAAATTTTTTTTCTGTATAGTACTTCTGTTTTGTTTTATTTATTTTCCAGAAGCTACTTGACTTAAAACATTTGTTAACACGTTTTAATTTATTTTTGCTTCTTCCTACTTATGCAATGATTGATTCTTTAGCTTGGGACTAACTTAAATGTTAGTGGCATTTCTTCCAGGAATTCTCTAAGCAGTGGATTCGCAGGAAGAATGGAAAGGTAAGCAGAGAGTGAGAAATGTAGTTTATCATAGCAGAAGTCGTGGAAGAAAGAGTAAAGGCAGGCAGTGGAGATGGAAGCAGAGTAGCAAAAAATAATTGAAGTCAAGACTCATTTCATAATTCACAAGAGAGAAGTGACCAGATAAATGAGTGAGAGATGAGCTTATGCTGTACTTGGGAGGTTTAAAGTTACATGGAAACCCTTCTCTGTATCATAGAATTTATTATGTGCCAGATCATGCTAAGTAACTCAGTGCTTGAGCACTGAATTCTCAAAACAACTTTTTCACTTCTATTTAGCACATGTGGAAACCTGAAATTTGGGGAGATTGAGAACTTTTACGTCCATAAAGGCTCTGACATGTACAGATTCTTCAATCTCAGGACAATGCTATATTTCTACCTTGACTGTCAGTCCCTAAAGAATCAGATCTTTGTTTAGGGCCGACAGGTTAACAGGGGAACATTTGAGCCCAGTGAAGAGCAATGGATGGAGCTAAGAGATGAATGTCAGAGTCTGAGCTGGGAAAATGGAGAAGTAGAGGCCTGCTGTGTCCCCAAATAGGCAGCCAAGGGATAGCTGCAGAAAGGTCTGTAGGTTTTCCACTTGGATCCAGATGAGAGTTTGTTAGCTGAACCAAGTCTGTCCTAGAGGAAAATAAAAAAGTGGGACAAATGAACTGTTGCATTTTATTTTATGTAGGAAGCCGAAAACTGGAATATTAATGCTAAACATGGGAGGCCCCGAAACTCTTGGAGACGTTCATGACTTCCTTCTGAGGCTCTTCTTGGACCGAGACCTCATGACACTTCCTATTCAAAAGTAAGATATGTATAAACCCCTACGCTTTAAAAAAAAAATGCAAAAACAAAAAACAAGCAATGCATTTGGCCTTACATGTACCTCAGCTCTGGAGTTTGAAAAAAATTAAAGAGTTTCAATGCATATCTAGTAGTCGTTAGAGCAGCAGCCTTCCTGTCTTTAGGAACTCAGAAGATGTGATATAGAAAGAACTGTAGGGGTGGGAGCTAGTTAGTGAGCATTCTGCTTGAGCCCTCTCCTCCCCAGAGCCCTGGAAATTGCAGTTGTTTTGACACAGTGGAAGTACCTTTAAAGATTTTTAAAGATATATTTGTACTTGGCACTTAACGGCTGATTAACACTTAGAGAAGCAATGATGATTATTCATTTGTACTTAATGTGAATTACTGCTGTTCTCCTTCTCTCTCTTTCATTCTTCCTTCCCTATGTCCTTCTTTCCTTTTGTTTTTCTTTTAGAATAGGTTTTGCAGTGAAACATTTATACATAAATATGATTTAAAAATGCAAATAGTATAAATATATTGATGATACAAAGTATGTGTCCCTTTCACCTTGAACTCCAGCCTCCCAGTTTCCTGCCCAGAGGTAAACGCTGTTACATCCAGAAATAGTCAATGCATATCTGAGTCTATATACATACTGTAAACACCCCTCCCCAACTTTGTTACACAATTGTGAATGTACTTATGTACATTATTTGGCACTTTGCTATTTTTAAAAAAACTTAGCACTGTATTTTGTTTCATATCATATTATATAGATCTAGCTCATTTTTTAAAATGACTGTTTAGGGGCTGGGTTGTGCCTCATTGGTATAGCACTTGCCCAGCACGTGCGAGGCACTGGGTTTGAACCTCAGCACCACAATAAATAAATAAATTTTAAAAAAAAAGTCATTATATCCAACTGCAGCTAAAAAAAATTAAAAAAAATAAATGACTGTTTAGAATGGTTGTACCTTAATTTATTTAGCATGTGCTTCACTGATGGACAATTAGGTTGTTTACAGTGTTGCAATGTACATATTTTTTGCACATATCATTGATCATATATATGTATATATCTATAAGTTAACATTCATTTTGTTAAATTAAGAGCAATAGATACTTCATATTTTTATATACTAATTCTTGTTAGGTGCAGAATCTATATATAAGACAGTAGCTAGCAAGGAGCCAGGGTTCTCTGCGTGGATGTCAGGAGTCCTGAATCTTTCAGGTGTGCTGCTGGAACAACTGGTAGAGTGCAGAGGTGATTGTTCCTTCGAGAACATCTAGCTTCAGTTCTCTGTTTTCTGTCCAAAGAATTAGCTGTTGTCAGAGACCTCAAGCTTTTATTGTAAAGGCTTGACTGTGTTAGGTTTGTCTTAATTTTTTTTAAAATCTTTATTGAGTAGAAAATATTTCTCAGGTTGCTAAGGTGGAATAAAATCCACTTACCTACATGTTAAATGGTTTAGTAAGCTGGCACCATTCATCGCCAAACGCCGAACCCCCAAAATTCAAGAGCAGTATCGCAGGATTGGAGGTGGATCCCCCATCAAGATGTGGACTTCCAAGCAAGGAGAAGGCATGGTGAAGCTGCTGGATGAGTTGTCCCCTAACACAGGTACAGTGTTTCTTCATTAACATAATTCTAGGCTTGTTATTTCAAAGTAGTTATGAAATTCAAAATGGTAGTGGATGCAAATGCTGTTGTATATATTGGTCACTCTTGATTTGTAAGTTTCTGCATAATATATGATCACTGAACTGAGTTCTCAAGGCATTATTCTTGAACTATAAAGAGCCTTTTCCATTACTTCCTGTGTTACAAAGGAAAAAGCAGAAAAATTGTACCATACTTTTCAAAAGAAGGTTCAAGGTGTTACGCTGAGCTAGATTATAAGGCAGAAACAACATGAATAGAAAATACATGTATCATTGTATTGGAAAGAAGTCCTTGGGAAATGGATTGAGGCTGCGACTGTGGCCCTTTCTTTCTGGTTGGATAGCTAATTAGATCAACATTGAGAGCAGAATTAGCTGCCTTCCACGGAAGCCATGAGACATTAAGCAGCATTCAGTGACTGTTTTCAGCTCCCAGCAGCAGCACCATTGGCAGATATCAAAGTGCCACATTGGACATGGAACTAAAAAGAGGATTGTACACATCTGGTGACTGCCCTTTGAGAACTTTTAAGCAGAACAATCGTGTACAGAATGAGACGCCAAATGCACGAATGAACTACAAGTGCCATGTTGAATCGCGTCCAAGACTCACTCAATGCAGGACACACCATTATTTCTGTACAATACTGAGAAACACAAAATACTGGCAATTAATTTTAGGACACCATCTGTTGTAGATGTGGACCAATAAGAGACATGTTAAAATTGAAAAAAAATGTGCCTGTTAGGACACATGAAATATGTTCATTGCAGATACATTTTAGGGCTTCAGGACTCCGGACAGGAGTGTGACACTGTGGAGACCCTCAAAGCAAATTAGCCCCCATTAGGCAGGACCAAAAGGAGTATTCCTCTCTCTGAGGAGAAATCATCAAGCACCAACTGGAATTGCTCTCAGAATCCACTGTTTCCCATTGTACGAAGGGACAAAGGTTTCTAGTCCCTTAGCAGATCATTTCACTTGGAAAATTGTTCAATTGTGCTTCTGAATATTAGGTTGCATCCTGCCTGCTGCTGTGGCTCAAGGGCATTTCTTCTACAGTTCAGCCACAGATGCCACAGCGCATCTTTTTAAATGTTAGTGGAAGCAAACTTGGCTGCCCTCCATTTACTCCTATTGGGTAGAGAATAAACTCTCTCATTATTAACACTTTATCATCATAAAAGGTTTAGTGTGAATCAGGTTTGCAGCTTATTTAGTAGAAAAAGAGGCAGAAAGGTGCCATTTTTTTTTGTTTACATGTTACTATGGTACCCATAACATCAAGAACCCTAATAGAGATGTCAGACTAGAGAAAGGGAACCAGATGGAAGGGCATCCTTCCCACTTCCTCCTTCCACTCTGGTGTCTATGATTGTCCAAACCAGTCAGGCCACCTTTTTGCCTCAGTCTCATGGGTTGGCTGGGCAGAGTTCCCACAGAATGACCTGGATTGAACCAGTGTTCCGTTCGTCATCAAACATCTGATCATTTTAATGTGTGGCCATGTTATGCAAAGACAGGAAGTTACAAGCTTGTAAATTCTGAGATTAATCGTTCTCTGCTTTGATAGGCATCAAAGGATAATAACATCCACTTTATGCTTACATAATCAAAATGTGAAAGTGATTTTGGAAAAACAAGGATTAAGCATTCTATCTTTTAGAGACTTACTTTAAAATGTTCACTACTCTTTTTTGGAAGTGTGGGGTTAAGTTTCAAGTATCCACGGAGCCTGCTTGGTGGCTTGCTTGTCCCGTCAAACTCACTCCTAATGTGGCAGGAAACTGTCTTTCCTCTTTTGCTCATTCCATTCATTTCCCCACTTACTCAGCCACTCTTTCATCCATGAATTCCCACATCCATCCAACAACCAGCCACCAGATCTGCGTAAGCACTGACCATGTGTCACACACAGTGCTGAGGGACAGAGGAGTGAATAAGCCACACATTAACTTCATGAAGCCAGCTTTCCTGGTAGTTTTCACAGAGGCAGAAGATTACTTCTCTTGGGAACTGCTTTAGCTTTCTCTGGATCTCAGAAGCTCATCCAGGGCCCTAGTCCTGGGTGGGTGTTGGTATTGGTGATGATTTGGCAAATCACTATCCTCTGTGACCCACGCTTGGGACTCCATGGGACTGGCCATTTAAGCTATGATGGATGGCCACACCTATCATGTTAGCAGGCCTGCTTTGGGGTATGGTAGTGGTATTGAATATAGTCCAAGACCACCCATTCATTCATTCCACCGCAGCCCATTGAATGCTCAGCATTGTTTAGTGCTGCTATTCAGAATTGAAAACCATGGTTTCTAGTTACAAGAAGCTTCCAGTCCAGTGGGACCTTGCTGCTTCAGGCAGTCTTCTTATGAAGCAGAGAGAAAATCTTTTGGTAACTCATTGGATAGATGGTACACAAAACGTGTGTGGGCTGATGAGCACAGAGCATGTGAATGTAGGATAAATTAAATAGCGTCTAGGCTTCAAAGCTTTGTGGGGGAGTTTTGCAATGAAGACCAAGAAAATCACTAAATGGGGCTCTGTGGCTCTCCACATTGTCCAGAAGTAGGCTCCCTGTCCTCTTACTTGCACTTTACTGAGCCCAATGCCTTTGAGAGGAACCAGCAGTCAGTTCCCTCCCTCCTGTTCCTCTTTTGTGTTCCTCAATTTTCTTTCTCTAGTGTCCCCCAAAGTTTATGTATTGGAAAAAATAATCCCATAATTCATATGTTAATGACATTTGGAGTTGGGCCCTGAAGGTTAGATGAAATCATGAGGGTGGGACCCCGATGATGGCAATAGTGGCTTTATAAGAAGAAAAGGAGAGGGCTGGGGTTGTGGCTCAGTGGTAGACCACTTGCCTCACACGTGTGAGGCACTGGGCTCCATCCTCAGCACCACATAAAAATAAATAAATAAATAAAGGTATTGTGTCCGTCTACAACTAAAAACAATTTAAAAATTAAAAAAGGAAGAAGAAGAAGAGGAGAGAGAGACCTGAGCTACCATGCTTGTCCTGTCTTGCCATGCAGTGCCCTCTGCCATGTCACCATGCAGCAAGAGTACCCTCGCCCAATGCTGGTGCCTTTGCTCTTGGGCTTCCCAGTCCCAGAGCGAGGACCCAAATGAACTCCTAGTCTATTAAAATTACTCAGTCTGTGGTATTCCGTTGTAGCAACAGAAAATGAACTAAGACACCCCTCCCTTTTCTTTTCTACACAATTATAAAGTTTACATCTGAACTATGTCTTTTTACTTATTTCTACTACGAAAACTTGAAGCAAGAAAAAATGATTGCAAACAGATAAAAATGTTTCACACTGTCAGTTTTTAGGGACATAGTTGTTGCTTGGTAGCCAGAATGGAAATTTTGAGACTTGCACTGGTTTTGCACTGGTTTACCTGATATACAGTGAGTTATAGCAAGGGATCTGGTTACGTAAAATTACAGGGCAGCGTAATCAGGTAGAGCATAGAGGAGACAGGTGAGAAGTATTTTCATGTGATGAAAAGTCTAAGTCTAAAGTATGTTTTTAAAAATGATAGTTTACTTATGTGGGCAGTGACTGCTTTTAACGAAGTTGAGAACACAGTGGGTAGGAGTTGGGATCTGGTTCAGGTGGTCCTGCTGCTTCCTCCTGGTGTGTGACTTCAGGCAGTTTGCTTACCTCACTAAGCCCCCTTTATGAAAGGAAGGTAACAGAATCCACTCCTTGGGTCTTTGTGAAAATTAAATGAGATGATCCTAAAAGACATTAGCATGGTATGTGTCCAAAATTCACTAAACGTGAGCTTTTATTTCTCACCATTGACCCAGAGCTTACCATCTGATGCAAATTAAAAAGCATCATGCTACATGTTTCAAATCCTTCTTCCAAAGGATCATGTCCCACATGGGAACTATTGTACATACTAAATTAATGAAATTTTACTGTTTAAAATTCCATTTTTCTCTCTTTTCATAGTTCCCTCCAAAGTATGTCTACTCTAGGCAGACTAGGCCAGGCCAGTGAGTTGTGTGCTTGGGCATCACTCTGGCCAGGTGTGGTGCCCACCAAATGTGGTGCTGGTTAATGGCTGAGAGGCTCCTTCCCCTCCTGGCGTCCTGGCAGGGACAGCCAACTACATGACACTCACTATGACAGCCAGGGCCCTTGTGAACATTGCTTCTTGGCTCCTCAGGCTAGGCCAAGTCAGAGGGTATGTTGCTACTTTTTCTAAATATGTATTTGTAGGCCTTTAGAAAACATTATCTGTTCTTTCCAGAGTATTTTACTCTCACTGGCTTAAAAATGTGGTCACCCACCCCGCCTTTATCTGCAAAAGCAGTCTCTCAACCCTCTTAATCTGTACTGTTTGGGAAACTCCCAGACCCCAGGCATTTAGACTGCAACTTTCAAACACTGGACAGGTGAGAAGACAATGTGAGAAACTGGTTGACCTGCAGCATCTGGGGAGCTCTCTCTGTCAATCTGCTAATTGTATTGTCTACAAGTAGATTAGAAAGCAGTTTCCACTGGCTTGCTAAACCTCAGCGCTGAGAGCCAAGGGTTGCTTAGAAATGAACTTGAAGATTTTGTGATGTTTGGTAATTTTAAAAATGGAGCACATAATCGTTGAACAGTTGGTCCTTTGAAATTTGTTTATAGGGTCATGCCCCTGGTGTGTTTTAACACAATTCATCTATTTTATACAAGAGAACTTAAAATTCATGGCCTGGAAGGGACAGACAGTTGAAAATAATACCGTTTATATCTTTCTTTCCTCTTTTTTTGCAGTCTCCATCACGAGAATACTGAATCAGACCATTCTTACATACACACTCCTCTTGTCCATTGACATTCTGTTTCTGCCCTTGGTAACATGTTCCTTTATTTCATAGTTCCCTGGGTCAAGTTATGAAGGACATTGTCCATGTGTACCTCCATGTATATATAGGATAAGCTTTTTATCTTTTCTTTCACTTTAACCTGATTGTTTCTAGTGGCAATTTTGTGTCATGTTCTTCATTGCAGTCCCTGTAAATACTTTGAACAATAATATGATCTGGGTTCTAACATAATCTGGACTCTATTATTCCTTGAAGTTTGTGTAGTGTATGCTCAATATCATTCTTGAGTGTTAGTTTTGTGTAATCTTGTGAAAGGCAGTGCAGTGAGACCAGGTGACTTTAGGAAGCTTTCAGTTTTATGATTTTATAAATTCCTGAGAATTTATGTGATATGACTGCCTTTGAAATGCAGGAGGATAAAGAAGATAGAAAGGGGAATTGGCGAAACCACAGAGGAAGGAACAAAGATGCAGCAGACTCAGGCCATTTTAGGGCCACAAACAATTACTGTATATCTCTCTTGATGCCTCTAACTTAAGCATTGTTTATGTATGTTATCAATGAACTTTTAATGTGATTCCCAGTGCTTTTGCATTTGTTTAATAAAGTGGGTGACCTGGGGGTCTCAAGGAAGTGGGTGATGGGAACAGGTAGGATATAGAAGGAGCATGGGCTTTGGAACTGGGGACCCAGGTTACAATTCCAGCTCTACCTCCACCAAGTATGACTTTGGGCAGTTCACTGAACTTTCAGCATCTCTGTTTCCCTATCTAATAAATGGAGTTTAAGTGTGTGTATGTGTGTGTGTGGGGGGGATCAGAGTGTCTCCTCCAGTGTCTAGTGTGCAAGAGTTGACACTTTAAGAACAAGTGCTAGTTTTTCCTCCCTTTTCTTGAGTCTCTCTTTTCTCAGCCAATAATTAGGAACAGAGCATGAATTTTAAAAACCATCATACTAAGTAAAGGTGTATGGGTGAGCAGGTAGATCCTAGAGAATAGTGACCAAAAGTCCATGTACCAGCTGAAGAATAATTAAGATCCAAGGAATATTCTAAACTTGTCCACATTATCAGCATCATAGGACATTACATTCACTGTTCTTTGTTCTGGGCATTACATTGTGTTTGGTGACTCCAAGGAATCTATATAAAGATTAATACTTTCTCCTTTCCACTTGTGCTGCCTAATAGCTCCTCACAAGTACTATATTGGATTCCGGTACGTCCATCCTTTAACAGAAGAAGCAATTGACGAGATGGAGCGAGATGGACTAGAAAGGGCCATTGCTTTCACACAGTATCCACAGTACAGCTGCTCTACCACCGGTAAGGGTGGCTTTTTAAAATTTCTGTATTCTAATTTGTTATATGTGACAGCAGAATGCATTACAGTTCATATTACACATATAGAGCACAACTTTTCATGTCTCTGGTTGTACATAAAGTATAGTAACGCCATTTGTGTCTTCATATATGTACTTGGGGTAATGATGACATCTCATTCCAAGGGGTGGCTTTTTTGACAGGTTTCAGGTGAATAAGGCCCTGGCAAAGTTAACCAGGGAGTCTGAGTGCCGTAAACAGGATAAATCACTTAGATTTGAATGGCAAATCCAGCCTGTCTCCTTTAAACACCAGAGTTCAGGTCAGTCCATTTGAAATCTCATGGTTCATCTGCTCCTTGAATTATTGGCTAGTCAGCTGAGAATTACAAATGGTGGGTGGAAGGCGGTGGCTGTGTGTGTTCAGTGCCTTAATGCAGTTGGATAATGGATCAGTAATGAACCTTAAGCCACTCTCTAGGTTTACATCACATTCTTTTTTTTTTTTTTTCTTCCCAAAAATGTTTTTGGCGGTACTGGGGATTGAACCCAGAGGTTATGTGCCACCGAGCTATACCCTCAGTCCTTTTTTATTTTGAGACAGGGTCTTGCTAAATGGCCCAACCTGGCTTTGAACTTGTGATCCTCATCCCTCAGCCTCCCAAGTAGCCACCATGCTTGGCACTCATTTAGCCTTATATTTATGGCTACCCTGATATTAATTAGCAGAGGTGATAGCTGTTTCCCTTTAGAAAGCAGATGCGTGTATAGCATGGGCAATAGTGTTATTTTTGTTGTCATATATTGAGGCATTCAGTGATGGGTTGGTCGGTACTTAAACTGAAATCCAGTTTTGCATTCCCTTTGCAAACTTCCCTCAGTGTCCTTTATTTTAGAAAATGTTACTGCTTGCTATTCCCATGTATTTAACTGAAGCTGGAGAATAAGCTGTTTGGCAATCTCTGTGTCATTACTTATAGATAAAATGCCTACTGTCACCTACAAATACATTTATTTGCATTTTATTTCAAGGATTGAGGTCAGCACATTTTTACTCCCAAATTACTCTTAGGCAGTAATGTTTGTTATTTCTATAAGGAGAAACAAAGGCTACTGGTGGAAGAAATGTTCTGAGCTTGTTGAGTGCCTTAAATATTTATCCAGAGCACCTGTCAGGCACCCTCCAGCATTTGAATTGTGATTTCTTTTTGAAATGTACTTCTCAACTTCAAAACTTTCTGGAAATATATTATTGGAAATGAGTCAGCTCTTAGAATTTTTAAGCTATGCTTTTGTCTTGCTTTAAAAAATTTACCTTGAGGGGCTGGGGTTGTGGCTCAGCGGTAGAGCGCTTGCCTAGCATGTGCGCAGCCCAGGTTCAATTCTCAGCACCACGTAAAAATAAACGCATTGTGTACAACTAAAGCAAATAAATAAATATTTTTAAAAAATTTACCTTGATCTGTAAATGTTTGCTATCAAAAGTAGGCAGGTTTAGAAGATTGTTATTCTATGACAAAGGACTGACTTTGGGTTTTGTTTTACAATCGGCTTTTACTGTGTGTTTGGAGCTCCAGAACATATTCAGTTTTTCTTTGGTGTATCTGTGTGTAAGGACACATACATCTTTACCTCTGAGGATAAAAGCCTTTGGGATACACATTTATTCTTTGAGGCCACTAGAGTGTCATTTATCTACTTTGTCTTTTAGACATGAGCTGTAGTGGCAGAGCCAATATAGCCTGGGTGTCTATCACAGTACTTTTCTTAGTTGTATTTACCCCTCCTGCTGGTTTATTGTTTCCCAGTAATCTGAATGTGCTAATATAGCTTCCAAAATCCCTTTTGTTATATCCGATAATGACACCCAGGTATTTTGTGAATCTGAAAATGATATGTGATATTATTTGAAAATTATATGTAGTTTGCAATACGAATATAGTAGTAACTACTTTGATTTCTTAGAGGTTATTTTTGACCTTTGAATGGACTCAATTTGGATTCTTTTGATTCACTGTTTTCTACTCACAAAAATTGAACCCCTTTATTTTTGTGGAAGTTGAGCCTTAGCCTAAACATACATTTGAGTTAAAATATGGCTTTGTTCTGATTAGCCTTTTAAATGGGACACCTGACTAATAGTTCCTATGATTAGAAAGCCCACTGGATTGGTGATGGGAAGCAAGCACACATTTTGGAACTTGTCCTATTTTAAGATTGAGGAAGAGGCTTCACTTAGGCTTGGCTTCATGGGCTGGAGTTTGGCCACAGTGTCCACTTTCCTTGGCCAAGAAGAAGTTGCTTTGGTTGGCATCATCTGTCCTCCTGTAGGCTTCAGATTTCATCTCCCACTTAGAAATACAAGTTTTGTTAGATTGCCTGTGAGGACTTGGAATCCATTTAACTTTACTCTAGGGGATGATGATGTTGTAGCAGCACATATAAAGAGATAGAAAGTGCTGCCCACCTTATTGTGATACCACGAAGATGTGTGGTAATAACACTGTCATTGTAACATGGAAAGTATTTATCTCGTAATATTAAGTCAAAAGGCACTCAGGAGAAAGAATTATATGTATACTAGTATTATAACTTTGTAAAACAAAGCAGCTTTAAAGAAAATACCTGAAAACAATTGTGTTAGAACAGAACAATGACTGCATTAGCATGCTGAGATATTGGCTGGTTTCTTTGTTCCTTTCTTCCTCACCCATACATTTTCTGTAATGGGACTGATTACCCTCATAATGGGAAAAAATTCTAACCTGCTTTCAATTGTAAGACTTGGTCCCTGTAAGTAACAACTGCTTATATTTCATAAATCTCCCACCATCACGTTTCTCACTAGAAATGGCCTCAATAATCTTTGAGAGTCTGTTGAAATTGATTGCTTTCTAGTGACCTTCATTTGCAGGGTAGTTAAATCTATATGCATTTTAGAGTATTGAAAAGATTGTAATTAGACTGGGATTCTGTATAGAAGCAGTTACCTACTTTGAACTTTTAATTACTGCCTTTACTAGTCTTTTTTAATTTTCACAATAATCAAAGTATGTCTACTATATTTCAGGGAGCAGCTTAAATGCCATATATAGGTACTATAATGAGGTGGGAAAGAAGCCCACGATGAAGTGGAGCACTATCGACAGGTGGCCCACACATCCCCTCCTCATCCAGGTAAGCCAGGACTGCCAGCAGTCCCCATCGCCAGCCTCTGGAGCGATCAGGTTCTTGTCCCTGCTTGGTTCACGGTGTCCTTCTGAGCTCCTGTTCTTTTGCTTAAATGACATGCTGGGGGTCTAAAAGAAAGTATTAGATTCCTGACTTCTTATGAAAAGAGAAAATAAATTTAAAGATTAAAATAGTTCTACTCTTTTCTTTCTTCAGATTAATGTTGTTAGTCTCAAATCATAACAAAATAACATTTTGAGTTTTGTGTTTCCCAGTGACCAGAAGGACATTTAAGATTGTACATGGTGTCTTGGCTAATTTACATTCATAGAGTGAATGACTGACAATAAATGAAACCCTTTATTTTCTAAATATTTTAAAATGTAAATTAAAAAATTTAAGGTAATATGCCTACATGTTCTGAGACGTGAAAATAAAAAAATTTCAATGGAGAAAGTTTCATTGATTTAAGCAGTTTCAACTTTCTCCTGTACAACTTATAATATATGTATTAATAGGTACTTGAATTTAGGAAAGTCATTTTAAAATACAATTCTAAAACAAATAGTTTTGAGTTGGTATTTTATTCTTTTATGTCCTTCAAATATGGGAAGGCGATTGGTAAAATATTGCCCTGATTCATACAAATAAGGTTTTGTGGTTTTTTTGGTCAGTGGAAGTTTCTCCTTTCTAGTAGTTCTGGATTGTTGGGTTTATTTTCCATTCTTTGAACATCTCTGACCTCTGGCAAAATAACCCCGTGAGTTAAAATTTATAACCACTAGATGGTGCTAGACATCATTAAAATCAGACCCCCTCTCCCCAGAGCAGACCTGGCCCCTTAGACTTGTAAAGGGTTAACTCAGCCGGGTGAACTCCAGTTTTAAGTAAAAGGCGAACAGAAGAAGCCCCCATGGAGGTGGGTGTCGCCGATGGGTGTCCCTTGCTGTGCTGCTGGGTCCTGCCAGCACTGCCCCGAACCTCACACCCCCTGACTGCAGCCCTTGGAGGCTGTGGCTGGAGGGAGGGGTGTTTCAGGTCAGCGTCGACATGTGGTGCGGAGTACCGAGGGATCTGCACAGCATCTGCCTGCCCTGATCGAGGGAGTAATTAGATTTGCATTAAAATTCAGCCCTTTGAAAAGGGGGGAAGCAGAAAGATGGAAAGGTCTCTTAACTGAGGAAGTCTCTGTTCATAAAATAAAAGGGAATTTTAGAGGCATTTATCTGCCCTCCTGGATGGTGTGATTGAAAGCTCTGAGGGCCGCGGTGCCTCTTTCATTCTGCAGAGGGCTGCTCGCAGAAGATCCCGCAGATGGGCTGTAGGTGATTTAAGCTGCACTTTACGTGCCCATGGCGCCTCTGTGTTGAAGATGGTTTGGAGACCACGATGAGCCTTCACGAATAATGTTCTTATTCGCAGTTTTGAAAGCTAAGAAAAGGAAAGAAACACTGCGCTCTGAATGTTAGGATTTTTTTTTTTTTTTTTGAAATGAAAACAAAACTAAAACCCTAATTAAACTAAAACTAAAAATATAGTTTAAAAAAAAACCTAAAAGTATGGTTCCTTAATCCACTTTTCTACTTGTTACAGGTAATAATTACTCAACAATAGTCATTTTATTACTATGATCTCTAATATTACTATTTATCTCGCTGTTGGAGTAATTGGAATAAATTTATGTCCCAAGCTACTTAAACTTCGTAGTGGCCTCCTTATCTAGGTTGTTGCTCCCAAATAACCCTTTCTAAACATCCTTAGTTTCCAAACACTGCAAAGACCACTGGAAAGTATAGCTTTTGTTTATATCAAATATTACCACATTTACTCTATTGGTAAATCATAAATTCTGAAAAGGGAAACTTAACTTTAGGTGCCATCTTGTGTCACATGGCATTTATTTACCAAATTTGAGAGTTCTAGAATGATTGATAGTATCTCAGTATTCATTAGGGAATAGTTTGCACCTTCAATACTATAGTATTGACTGACCACTGATACAGCAAAATACTAACAAAGGCAGATTTGTATGGCTCTGAGAAGTGACCTTCTATCAACTTAAAAAAATCTTTTTATTTGGAAATAATCTCAGAGATTTAGAAAAATGACAAGCATAAGAAGAGTATAAGCCGGCACACGTCTGTAATCCCAGCACTTGGGAGGCTGAGGCAGGAGGATCGCAAGTTCAAAGCCAGCCTCAGCAATGGTGAGGCACTTAGCAACTCAGTGAGATAATAAAATACAGAAAAGGGCTGGGGATGTGGCCCAGTGGTTGAGTGCTCCTGAGTTCAATCCCCGGTGCCAAAAAAAAAAAAAAGTGTAGCCAGGCTGTGGTGTACACCTATTGTCCCAGCTGCTTAGGAGACTGAGGCAGGAGGGTCACTTGAGCCCAGGGGTAGGTGGCCAGCCTGGGCAATAGAGAACCCCATCTCAAAAAAAAAAAAAAATAGTATAGTGAATTTTTTTCTACTCTTTGCCTATGTTCATGTATTGTTAACATTTTTCCTACTTGCTTTATTATTTGCATGCTCTGTGTGTATGGCTACCAGTGTTTGTCTGTGCATACATGTGTATCTTTTCCAAACCTTTTGAGAGTAAGTGGTATATATACCTAAACATTCTAAGTGTATATTTCTTAAGTCCAGGACTGTTCTCATACGTGACTGCAACACAACATTCAACATCAGTAAATTTAGACCTTGATACTCAATTTTATCTCATTTCTGTTCATATTCCAATTTTGTCAGTTGACCTGTTACTATCCTTTGTAACATTTTCTTTATAAGTGAAATGATAAAGGATGATTCAAGTGTGAGATGAAAGAAAGCCTCTCCTGATCTGGCGTTTCAGCGCCTGTCCATGTGAACTGGGAGGTGCCAGCTGGATGGAGGGAGTGGACTGGTCTGGTGGACAGAGGTTTGGAGGCAGGACCTGCGTGCTAGCCCCAGTTCCCAGATGTGGCAGGATGGCCCGACATCCACAGCATCTTTTCCCCCTCTGTGCATCTAATGGGGGTTGTGCCACCTGTCATCTGTCGTTAGGGAGGGTGTGAGAAAGGTTGAGATTGCCTCCATGAGGACCCTGGACTTGGGAGGAAGAAGTCATAAAAATAGAAGAGTTATTTTCTTATCTCTCTCCTATTTCTAGCTAATGTATTTTCATGCAGTATGCCTGAAAACCAAAGTAAGGAAGATTTAGAAAGACCCTGTAAGCTGTTTTCCTGCTAACAGAGCAGATGCGAGGCCTTAAAACAGCTTCTCCTTCCCATCTGTGTTTCCTTTCCATCTGGAAGTGTGCCCTGCTCTTCCCGAGGGGAGGCAGATCCACAGCATTCATTTGCAGGGAGCCATTAGTGAGCTTCAGAAGTTTCCCATCAAATTCCCCAGGCCCCTCAAACCGTTATGATCCATTTTGATGATGGACCAAAGCAAAGAGAGTGTACTGTTTGCAATTTAAAAAAAAAAAAAAAAAAGCATTCTGATTTTTGAGGGTTGCTCTGAGATTTTTGGTATAACTCTCATTTTTGAAATATTTTCTTGCCTTCCACTTCTGTGTTCTCATTTCCCCGTCTCCTCCTTTCTTGGGATTCCCACAGTGCTTTGCAGACCACATTCTGAAAGAACTGGACCATTTCCCACCTGAGAAGAGGAATGAGGTGGTCATTCTGTTTTCTGCTCACTCACTGCCAATGTCCGTAAGTAAGAGCATTTTGTTGGGTGACCTAGTGGTAGGAGACTGGGTTGTTTTATCTTCTAGATGTGTAAAATGAATGCAGCTCTATTATGTTCTAATCCCTTATGCAAGAATGACTTCTAAAATTCCAGACTTAACTTGGTAACAGATTTCGTTTGACTCAGTATTTACAACCTCATAACAATTAATTCAAATTAAAATATTGTAAATCTTTTCTTAATGCTCTTTAAAATGATAATTAGAAGATATATTAAAATAGAAGAGCCAGGCGTGGTTGTGCACACTTGTAATCCCAGCTATTTGGGACACTGAGGCAGGAAGATCGCGAGTTCAAAGCCAGCCTCAGCAATGGTGAGGCACTAAACAACTCAGTGAGACCGTGTCTCTAAATAAAATACAAAAAAAAGGGCTAGGGATGTGGCCCAGTGGTCGAGTGCCCCTGAGTTCAATCCCCAGTACCAGAAAAAAAAGAAAAAAAAAGAATTTCTAGGAAGTAGGACTGTTGAAAAGAAGAGTTTTTGCCTGCCCCACTGAGGCTGGTATTTCAGTGTGTTTAGTGATACTGCCAGCCACCATTCAGACCAGTGCTCTCAGTTCTATTCTTCTGTTCTGAAGACTTGATAGAGGCCATTTGAATTCCAGGAAGCAAATATAGTTTCTGACTTGCAAAGACTAAGGACCACATTTTGACAAGTGAATACATAGCATAGCACATAGTGATCTGGTTGCTCCTTAGTTCATCATATTACACCAAGTTGCTTATTAAAGTACCACTAACTATGCCATGACAGTTCAATTTTTGGAAACAAGATCAAGCTAGTGTGCCATATAATTTATATATATGACTTTTGTTTTTGGTACTGGGGGTTGAACGCAAGGGCACTTAATCACTGAGCTGCTTCCCCAGTCTTTTTTTGTTATTTTATTTAGAAATAGGGTCTCACTGAGTTGTTTAGCACCTTGCTTTTGCTGAGGCTGGCTTGGAACTCAAGATTCTCCTGCCTCAGCCTCCTGAGCCGCTGGGATTATAGGTGTGTGCCACTGTGCCCAGCACCATATAATTTATAGAAGGGATTGGAATAAGTAATTAATTTCATCAGCTCAAAACTAGTATTGGGTCCAAAACATTGCTTTTCATTGCTGGGTGTGGTGATGCATGCCTGTAATAGCAGCTACTAGGGAGGCTGAGGTGAAGGATTGCAAGTTCCAGGCCAGCTTGGGCAATTTAAGAGAAATCCTGTCTTAAAATAAAAAATAGAAAGATCTGAGGATCTAGTTAAGTGGTAGAGCGCCACCGAGGTCAGCCCCCAGTACTGGAAAACAAAGCAAAATTATAACAACAAAAAATATTGCTTTCCAAGCCAGAGAGATGGCGAATTATATTTTCTTAAGTGTGATTAAAGTTTGAATGTGATGGTTAGTGGAGCCAGCCTCAGCGTGGGGTCACTCTTCTTGCTGCTCCATACCGCCACTTGGTGGTCATCAGAGCCAAGCCCTGTGCAGCGTGTCCTCTCCTACACCTCAATTAGGCAGTCACTGCTTGGGCAGTAGGTGGCTCTGGAGATAAATTTCTCCCTTCTAGAAGCTCGCCTATTTCATTTTAGCTGGATTATATTCTGTTTGCTGGTGTCATGCAGATCCTCCTCACATATCCATCCTGTGTGTGATGAAACCTGAAATCCTGCATAGCTAGACTTTGTCAATCTCCTACAAACAACCTGAAGTGCCAGAAAAGAAGCTCCTGAACGGGGCCAGGAGAACATTTTGCACTGGAACATTCCCTGTGCCTCCTAGTGGTCTCTCACCCCAGCCTCCCTTCCTTTGCCTTCCTGCAGGGACTGAGCATGGTGCTGTGCTTCTGGGCTCCTGTGAGGGACTGAGGGATGCCATGAAGTCACCAGGGCTAGGGAAGGTGGCAGGATTGTCGAGAAAGAAAACTGACCTAGCAAGCCCACTTTTCCCCTATGCTCATAACTAATAACGTTTTTACTTTGGAATAATTTTTAGACTTACCGAAAAGTGGCCCGAGGAGTACAGAGAGGTCCCATATGCCCTTCACCCTGCTTCCCCTAATGCTGAATCTTACATAAATCAGTACAGTATCAAAACTGAGGCATGAGCGTTGGTGCTGTTCTGTTGACTAAACTGCAGACTTTATTTGGGTTTTACCCATTTTCCCAAGAAGTGTCCTTTTTCTGTTCCAGGGTCCCATGCTATGTTTGGCAGTCCTTTCTTGTCAGTATCCTCTAATCTATGACAGTTTCTCATACTTTTCTTTTATTGCCCTGCTATGTTGAAGAGTTATTTATAGAATTCCAGTTGCTTTTGGTGTGTCCCTCCATTGGGGTTTATCTGGTATTTTCTTGTGACTGGATTGTGACTGTGTGGTATTAGCAGGAGCGCTCTTCTTAGTCAATCATATAGGGCTCTGTGACACTGGTGTGTTTTACTCCCAGTGACATGGTCCTTGGTTATTTGGTTAAGGTGGTATCTGCTGTATATGTCCCTGGAAAAGTTACTGTTTTTCTCTTTGTAATTAAAAACACCTTGGAGGAGGGGCTAGGGTTGTGGCTCAGTGGTAGAGCACTCACCTAGCATGTGTGAGACCCTGGGTTTGATCCTCAGCACCACATAAAAATAAATAAATAAAAATAAAGGTATTGTGTCCAACTACAACTAAAAAATAAATATTTAAAAAAAAATCAGCCTAGCCGGGCGCGGTGGCGCACGCCTGTAATCCCAGCACTTTGGGAGGCTGAGGCAGGAGGATCGTGAGTTCAAAGCCAGCCTCAGCAATGGCGAGGCACTTAGCAACTCAGTGAGACCCTGTCTCTAATAAAAACACAAAAAAGGGCTGGGGATGTGGCCCAGAGGTCAAGTGCCCCTGAGTTCAATCCCCGGTACCACAAAAAAAAAAAAAAAAAAAAAAAAAAAAAAAAAAAATCAGCCATTCATGTGACTACACAGGTACAGGTTCCCATCCTACATTGGTTCTTCCTGCCCAACTTTTTTGTGTGTTATTTTTCCTATCAGATGTGGGGGTTGGGGAACAATCCTCCATAGTTAGACTTTGTCAATCTCCTACAAACAACATGGAGCCTAGAATTCTTAAATCTTCTTAGGGACCTTAGAGGTGATCGAGTATAGTGTTCTCTTTGGCCAGTGAAGAAATGGAACTAAGGAAGCGCCATGATTGCTCAGATCACTTTGTCATGAGTGCAGGATACAGGGAGGTCTTGGGTCTGGGACTCACACCATGTTACGGCACGGTCAGAAGCTCTCAGAGCTCTTCATGATGTTGGCAACTGAACACCCTGTGTCTCTGATGCAGGTGGTCAACAGAGGGGACCCCTATCCTCAGGAGGTAGGCGCCACTGTCCACAAAGTCATGGAGAGGCTGGGTTACTCCAACCCCTACCGACTGGTTTGGCAGTCCAAGGTAGGTGGCTTTTACATATTTGCAGTCTGCTCTCGAGATCCTCTGATTTAGGACTTAGCTATACAATGATTCAATTCGGCTGGTCCACATAGACAGACTGCTCTATGACCTGATTGCTCATCCTGGGCAGAAGGAATTCTCTGAGCAAGTCAGGTAAAAGATAAAAGGAAACCACAGGACTAGTTGAATTCCGTTGGCTTAATGTTTTATTTTTAGTTGTAATGACAGACTGTTATTTACTTACATTGGGCCAACTTTTAGGTTTCAAGCTTCAATGTAAAAATATCAAAGCCGGGCTGGGGTTGTGGCTCAGCGGCAGAGCGCTCGCCTCACGTGTGCGCGGCCCGGGTTCGATCCTCAGCACCACGTAAACATAAATGCATTGCATTGTGTACAACTAAAGTAAATAATTAAATATTTAAAAAATAAAATAAAAATACTAAAGCCCACTGAAGCAGGTGTAAGAGCGGCTCTTGGCCCTGATGGGCAGGTGTGTGTGCCTAGGGCTGGGGACAAAGGTGTGCTTTAGACACTTTGGGAGAACTATTCATTTATGTGCTCCTTTCTCATAGGTTGGTCCAGTGCCCTGGTTGGGTCCTCAAACAGATGAGTCTATCAAAGGACTTTGTGAGAGGGGGAGGAAGAACATCCTTTTGGTCCCAATAGCCTTTACCAGTGATCACATCGAAACGCTGTACGAACTGGATATCGAGTACTCTCAAGTTTTAGCCAAGGAGGTGAGCACTCCCATCTGGCTTATTAAGCCCACTGTGATCTGTTTTAAAAGTAAGGTTTCTCTGCAGCCATCTGTCATTCAAAAATATTGTTTGCTACATGTGATTCCATATACCGCAGCCTTGTTGTTTTGAATAATGCTTCATCTGTGTGATAGTCTCAACACATGGAGTTACTTTTGTGCCTTTTAAAACCAGGTGGCCCAGGGATCATTTTGTTTAGTTCAGATTACTGTAGTACGTGAAAATAATAATAGCTGCATTCCTTGAAGAAAAGTGAATTGTATACTCTACCAATTAATTCTGAGGGAAAATTTTTCCCTGTTCCATAATTCCCTTTCTTTACCTAATCTGGTGTGCCATTTACTCAGGCTATTTCACTGTTTCTGGTTGGATTTCAGGGCATATAGGGGTTGTTGTCATTTCAGAGAAGAGCATGGAATGAACAAGAAGCAGAGTGTGTTGTGATGTCTTTGACCTCTTTTATGCACTCACTTAATTAGCTGTTTGCTACCATGTTGTGATCAATCTGATTATTGAAATAATACCACCTTGGTATCTCATAAGATGGATGTTCGGGGTGGAGAAAAACTATTGCTTACCTATCTCATGGCTTCTGAGGGATGACTGAAAACTGTGTCCAATTTATTGTTCTGTTTCTATGAGATTGTGGAAGCCTGGGGACTCTAGAAGCCCCTTCTCCCTCACATCTTCTGCCAGAATTCCTGGTCATCCCCTTGGCTGGAGCTGGCCTGGCAGCACTGTACCCTTCATGGAACTGGGTGGCAGGGGCAAGGCAGGGTGGAGAGTGGGTGGGGGGCAGAACCTGAGCCAATGCCCCCCTCATTATTCAGTGTGTGTGCATTGCTGGTCCCAAACATCCATGAAGGTAAGAAGGTTCTAAACTTGCTTGTCAGTAATTAAGAAGAATTTGCAGGCGGGCAGGTTGTAAGTGGCCATGGTGAGGCAGTGGCATTGCCTATGCATTTCGTTTGATGGTTCCTCTGTATCCCATCATCACCTGAGTCAACTGTGTGCTTGCTAAGAAGACTTCAGTGAAAATATGGTTCATACCCATGTGTTTGGAAAATGAGTTTTTGTCTGTACTGAATGACAATCACATCCGTTCATAGTACTTAGTAATCAAAGCAGTTATTAGTAACAAATAATTAGTCCCTACATGGATTAAAGAAAACCTGTGAAATTATAATTTATTTCATTGTTTTTATGGCAGAATATGGTATGTTTAAAATAACAAACTTCAAATAGTTTATAAAATTTCCCCCAAATAGAAATTACTTTATTGCTTTTTGATAATAAAAATAATAAAGATCTCAGCACAGAGAGTTGTATGGCATAGAGAGTAGGATGCACTCATAATCTTACCTTGAGAGAACATCTATTCATATTTTGATAAAATACGTCCCTTTTTCTCCTAATATGTAAACATGTATTTTAATAAAACTAGGTTTCTTGTTTCTGCTTGTTTAACAGAAATGGTATTTTATTCATACTGTTTTATAAACTTTTCTTTTTCTTAAAAATGTATATTAAGAGCTGGGCATGGTGGCGCACACCTGTAATCCCAGCACTTGGGAGGCTGAGGCAGGAGGATCGCGAGTTCAAAGCCAGCCTCAGCAATGGCGAGGCACTTAGCAACTCAGTGAGACCCTGTCTCTAATAAAATACAAAAAAGGGCCGGGGATGTGGCCCAGTGGTCGAGTGCCCCTGAGTTCAATCCCCGGTACCAAAAAAATAAAAATTATTATATTATAAATTATTATATTATAAATTCATTAGTAAATAGAATTAGATCCCTGTAATTATTTTTATAGAGATCAGTATCCATTTTATAGAGATTAGTATGTATTTGAGGCATTTTTAATTTTTATTCTCATAGTCTACCATAGAATAAATGTTTTCTTTTTTTTTTCAATTATTTTCTTTGGATAAGTTCCTAGAAAGGCATGGCAGTATTGACACACCTCCCAGTGGCCCTCCTGAAGATGTGCCCTGACTGTCCTTCAGCAGTGAGGGAGGCTGTCCTCTGTTAGCACTGGTCATTCTGCTGTGACTGACTTTGGTGTGAGGTTTTAGGATCCAGCCTCTTCAATGGAGGGCAAGGTTTTTGCATGGAATCTTACTGCATATCTTGTGCCCATCTTGGATGTTCATGCCAGTCTAAATCCTGAAGGAACCCATGAGCTTATCAGCAGAAAGAGGAAAGAGAAGAGCATGGCTACCCCCGCGCATCATTATTCGACAGTTGTTGGTTATTTGGGGCATAATTAACTGGATATTTTTGGACAGGGAAAAAGAAAGGTGATACTAAAATAACACTCAGGTTAAATTTTTTTTTTCTGTAGGAATATATTTAGAAACCAAACTGTATGGATCCAATATAGACCCAATATATATATCTTAGAGTTCATAAATTAATTTCCTTCATTTTGGCACTTAGATGGAAGCAAGTAGGAAATTTTATTTAATTAAAACAACATCATTCTATTTAGGTAGAGACAGTAAGAGTATGCATTAGAAAAGTAGAATCAAAGAAATAATTAGCAGATTTAGATTACAAAGTGAGAATTCCGTCAAGGAATATCTCAGACATGGTTAGGAAGCAAACCACCTGTGGGAAGGTAATGGGGTGGGGGAGGACTTAGAAATTTAAGAGCAATTTGTGATAAGAATCAACCTCTGTGCCCTCTCCATGTGTGTCATTTATGAACAGTCTGAACACTGGAAGTCAGGCTGTGAGTTGTGTTTGCTTGTTTGTTGATTTTTTTCGTTAGCAGTCAGTTTCTTTAAAAAAAAAATGAAAATAAAACATGTCTGTGTTTTTCCTCCCCTTTCTCATTCGATGCAGTGTGGAGCTGAAAACATCAGAAGAGCAGAGTCTCTTAATGGAAATCCATTGTTCTCTAAGGTATCTGCAGTGTTACAACCATTTTAGTAGAACATTCCGGGGAGTAATCCTCTGAGAAACTCTTGCAGAATATTGGTTTTCTCACATATTAGAACATTTGGAGTTCCAATTAATTACAAAACTAAGATCGAATTCCTTATCCACTCCCTCCTTTTTTTCCTTTCAGTAGCCCCCATTTTCTTCTGTCTCCCCACCATAACTATGTCTAATTTAAAACTTGCTTTTCAGAGAAAAGGTAGAGTGGGTGGGGTAAGAGGATTTGTTTTCTAAAATCTTGATTTTAACTTTCCTTAAACTGAGGAAGCTCAGTAAAGGACAGGGTTACAGAATTCAGTTCAAGGGCTTCACAACTCAAATTAAGAGAAGCCCAGATAACCAGAGGAGTTATGCACATGGACAGGAGGCGGGCAGCCCGGGACCAGCGGACTCTTCGCTTCTGATGGCTCTGTGCTCCTGTGTCTTGCAGGCCCTGGCCGATCTGGTGCACTCTCACATCCAGTCCAACAAGCTGTGCTCCAAGCAGTTGACTCTGAGTTGTCCACTCTGTGTAAATCCTGTCTGCAGGGAGACTAAGTCCTTCTTCACCAACCAGCAGCTGTGACCCCGCTGGAGGAGCCCGTGGGATTAGGCAGATGGCCAACATCCAGACATCTCAGTGTGGAGGGGATGCTGTTTAGAGATCAGGAAGGAAGCCACATTAGTGGATACACAGCCTTTGGGCACAGACTGTGTGATTTGCTGAGGAATGGACTCTGAAATCCTTATTGAAGCACTTCTATTTTCATAAACCTATATTAGTAGCATTTATAACCCCTCTTTCTGGGTAAATTTACTAGTTTGTAATGTCCACTATGACATTAAAAAATGAGTTTAAAAATTTTTTATCTGGGGGCTGGGGTTGTGGCTCAGCGGTAGAGCGCTCGCCTACCATGTGCACGGCCTGGGTTCCATCCTCAGCACCACATAAGAATAAAGGCATGTGTACAACTAAAACAAATAAATAAATCTTTAATTTTTTTTTTATCTGATGAGATACATACCAGTTTAAAATACAGGTTTTGTTTTTATTACCCAGAACAACCTCCTGAAAGGGCATGGAGGGGAAGTTCCCTCTGTGGGCCATCAGGGTGCCTGAGATCTGTTTATATTCTTGTGCATACAGGCTTTTAAATGCATATAGTTGAATTTGTGAAATATCATTTGAAAAAGCAGTATTACCTAAACTTTCCCTAAACCCATAGGTTATGGAATGTCTGTGAGATGGTTTGGTTTCCTGCCATGGTTGCCATTGCTAGTGAGGCCACCATTTTTTGGTCCTGTCGGTGTCTGTGTGAGAATCTCTTTCTCCACCCTGAAACTGAATCAAGCGCAAATTTCAGAAGTGTTCTGAGATTCCCTAAGTGCACAAGGCTAATAAATGTGTAGGAATCAGTGTTCGGCATATCTGCCTTGGTTTGAATCCATGGTGCCTTAGGGAAGGGGGCTCCCGCTGCTTCCTGTCTCTGAGGACAGCGCTGCCAGGAAACACTGCTGATGGGCTCCGTCTTGAAATCTCCCTGGAGCCTTTCCAGCTGGTGTCTTCTTGATCTTAGTTAAATGTCACTTTTCTACACATTTAAGAATTATTTTATCAAGTTGACTACATTTTATAACCTTGGATTCTTTCTTCATTGACATTTTTTATTATAGAAATTATGTAACCATAGAACAATTGAAAAATACAGAAAGGAGAAATAACCCTTCAAATGCAACAACTATTATCATCTTATTGTGTTTCATGTCAGTCTTTTCCTGTGGATATTTTCAATGCCATTGTCACCTTGAATTTGTGAGTAAAAAGTTGTTCTAAAAATGTAGAATAATATTGGATCAGAATCTAATCTTCTATAGTTGGATTTAAATGGCTTAAAAACTCTGATGGATCCATGAAGCATTTGTACTGATCACTTCTGTTTCCTCCAAGCCCCCAAACTTTGTTCTTCAAAAGAGCATTTCTTTGATTGTTTTTAAAAAGCCAGTTCATAAATGGAAGTAATTAGGGGATTCATAGATCTTCTATATTCAGGATTTGCTGTTAATAAATATTATGACATCATTAAAGTTTTAACCAGTTTGATCCATGCTGTCTGTTAAAATTGATCAAAATGATTAAATATGAGGAATTTACTTTGTAATACAGAGAAAGAAATATACCAACTGCTCAAATCGTTTTCCTACACTGATAATGGCTCTCAAATTTGAGTAGCATCTAACACTTTGTTTTCCGAATTGTTTTTTTTATTCTCTGGAGGTTTCTAGGTAAAGATAGAAGGCATAGATATTGGGAATTTCCTGATATCCTTTTCCATTACCTTTTTGGGGATTAAGTTCAAAGCAGATTGTGAGTGACTGTTCCATGGTGGAGTGAATTCTCTGGGTTCGTAATGCTGCCTGGCGTTGAAAGGCAGGTTCCCTCATAGCCTTTCTCCCTCCTTCAGGGTACTTGCTGATGGTCTGTGTCACTCCTTCAACTGCTTTAGAGGTGAAAATATATTACTATGGAAACGTAGAAAGTTTTGACACAGGAGCCCCCTTGCTAGGGTATCTAAGGAAACTGTAGACCCACAGTGACTGTGCTGTTTGGAATAATATTCTTAGCACTGAGCTGGGAGCAGGTTGGTCTGTGTAGTGAGAGGCCAGGGTGGCTTATTGGGATCACCTTCCATGGCATTTGTTGCTTTAATTGTCATCTTTGAACTCTTTTTTTCATCTTTGACTCTTAACATAAATGCATAAGGGCCATATATGGATGTAGCATTTGGTAGGACAAAAATCTCTTTAGAGATAATAGTCTTTGAGGCTTGTTATTCTGTTTGTCAACTTTGAAGTACAAATGTTTGCCCTGGTAATTTGCAATGAACTGCAGGCAGTTTCTTCAAGCTGCGCTATGTACCGACATGGCTTTTAATTGATGAGTCCACTTCTACAGAAAACTTGCAGGGGGCTGCGTTGGTAAGGCAGGTTGGCTTACCAGGACGATTCTAAGGACCAGGATCACATAGTGTAGAGAAGAGGAAGGAGCTCTCCTAAAAAAAAATATGCATTAAAGGAAATTTTTGCCCTGAGAAATTAACTTATTATAAACCCTTGAAGTATGTATCAATGGTGAGTTGATGCTGAATAAATAGTAAAAAATCCAACATTTTTTCCCTGATTTTAACTCAGAATATACATCCTTCTTCAAGCAATCCCATGATCAAAATGAAATGTTTCTCTAGGATTTTGTTAACTTTTCTTTATGGCTGAAATTAGACAGTGATGATCAGGTATAAAGAAAAAGTGGGCCTGTAATCCCAGAAGCTTGGGAGGTGGAAGCAGGAGGATCACGAGTTCAAAGCCAGCTTCAGCAATTTAGCGAGGTGCTAAGCAACTCAGTGAGACCCTGACTCTAATAAAATACAAAATAGGGCTGGGGATGTGGCTCAGTGGTCAAGTGCCCCTGAGTTCAATCCCCAGTACCCCACCAAAAAAGAGAAAGTGGAATTTTCTCCCAGTTGCCCAAACTGAACCTGCTAGAAGGTACATTGTATCAACCATCTTTAAGTAATATCAGGCCATTTAGATTTTTAGCTGATCTTAAAAATTTGTTTTTTTTTTTTAATGTTTTTATTAGTGCATTATGTCTGTGCTCCTTGGTTTCTTTAGGGGGAAAATATACTGATGTAGTAAGACAGGTCACTTAGAATAAAATCACTACATTAGTTTTTCTCAGGTAATCTATTCCCATAAATTGGGTATTCTATTTAAGAAACCATAATTTAAGGCACATGAAGAAAAATGTTTGCTCAATCTGATTCCATTAGATTTATCCGAAATAACGTTATGATACCATGAGGTGAGACCATTGAGGTTTTGTCACACCCCAAGTGGGGCCATCAGTAGGACCTGCAGCATGGGTGTAGATGACCTTATTCTGCCTACAGTCCTGGGGGCTCTGCTGTATTTGCTCTTCTGTTCTATGGGTGGGCAGGGATGCAGCAAGGGGCCACATTGTACAGCTACATGAAGAAAGCAGGTGTGTGTGTGTGTGTGTGTGTGTGTGTGTGTGTGTGTGTGTGTACATGCATCTCCAACCTCTTCATCTGGCCTGGGAAACCCTTTTGGTCAGAATCCTGAAAATGGCCCCAGAACATGCTTCCCAACATTAAGTGGCAATGGGAAATTGATTAAGCAGGAAAAAAAAAATTCTGAGCTGACCATGAAATTAGGGCCTTCTGTTAAAATTATGCAGTTCAGCCAGGCATGGTGTTGCACGACTGTAATCCCAGTGACTCAGGAGACTGAGGCAGGAGGATTGCAAGTTAGAGTCCAGCCTTAGCAACTTAGTGAGACCTTAAGCAACTTAGCAAGACCCTGTCTTGAAATAAAAAAATAATAATAGGGTGGAGGTTGTAGCTCAGTAGTAGAGCACTTGCCTCACATGTGTGAGGCACTGGGTTTGAGCCTTAGCACCACATGAAAATAAAATAAAGTTTAAGAAATAATAATGATAAAGGCTGGGGATGTGAATCAGTGGTAAAGTGCCTCTGGGTTTAATCCCCAATACCAAGAAAAAAAAAAAAGAAAAAGATTATTCAGTTCATCATTTTTTTTTTAATAGCAATATGGGTATTCCCCAGAGGAAGATGAAAGCTAATCATTTCTTTCATTTCTAGAAGTTATAAAATTAAAAACATTTAATTAAGGTCATGTCCTAGAAAGGCTTTGCAATTCTTATTCACAGGAATTTTATTGTAATTGTCTGACAATTTTAGAGATTCCTTTGTAACAAGCCCTTTCATTAACTCCTATCGGAACAGATAGTTTTCTATAACATTTGAATTTCATTTTATAGAAACTAATAAATGATTTCAGAGTGTATATGTCAAATAGATTAAAACTGAATGTTGGTATGGCCCAAGAAACCTGAATTCTGCTTGAATCATTGCCAGTTAAAATACTTAATCATGTCATAATTATGTTGAGGTTTCATGTGCTTATAGCATTCCTCGCTAATTCAAGCAGTGGCATCTACAAACCTTTGATCTAATTTTTGCCAGGTTTCCTCCAGCTAGACAGTTGTGTGTATGTCTGTTATCTGACTTTTGCCTTAAAAGTTGTGCTTCTTTCAACATGCACTTATTTGGGAAATCGTAAAGTGTGCAGAGCTACATAGCACTGAGCCAAGTGCTGGGTACTGTGGGTGTTCAAAGGAAGGAAGCTGGTGTGCCCTCACGTGTTGAATGGCAGGCACTGAGTAGGCGCAGGTGGTGTGCCCTTGTGCGTGGTCTTAGGAAGAGGCGCTCTGGGGGCAGTTGCCTCTGGAGAACACATTTGTAATGTTGTCGGGTCCCAGGAGAGGAAGAGATGGTTTTGCTTTTGATGTGGAAATCTTTATTAAGGCTTTCTGCAGGGAAAAGGAAGTGGAAAACAAATGCACCCATGATAATCAGTTTCTTATAACATTCTTTGATAATCCTGGCTTGGTTGTTTTTAGTGGAAATCATTAGCTTCCATTTTTAGTATAATAACAACTATTGGCTAAATTAGTCTATAGTAGGCCATTAAGATGGATTTTGGAATTAAAAATATTTTTGGAAGAAAGCCTGGGCCAAGCCTTTGTTATAAGCCCTCGGGCAGGGACCTGGGTCCTGTTCTCTTTCAAGTTGTCACTCTGACACTTTATTTCCAGATACACACTCTTAGTGACTTGTTCCTAAAAAAAAAAAAAAAAAAAACCAGGAGCACACAAACCAGCTTCCCCGCTTCCAGTCTCTCCATGGGTCAAATATTTACTTTCCTGTCATGTTAAGAAATGGTAGATTTTACCCTGAGAATTTGTGATATATTTTATCTTTTTTCTTTTCCTTTTTTAAAAGGAACTTCTAGATGTGGGATGGAGTTGACCACATACTGTGTGCTGGCTTTTATTCTCAGTCTGTTAACTACAACAGTCATTAACAATTATATGTAACACAGTTATATTAAAAGCAAAGGTAAGCCGGGCAAGGTGGCACACACCTATAATCCCAGAGGTTTGGGAGGCTGCGGCAGGAGAATTGCAAATTCAAAGCCAGCCTCAGCAACTTAGCGAGGCCCTAAGCAACTTAGTGACACCCTGTCTCTAAATAAAATATAAAAAGGGCTGGGATGTGGCTCAGTGGTTGAGTGCCCCTGAGTTCAATCCCCAGTACCAAAAAAAAAAAAAAAAGCAAAGGTAGCCTCAAAACACATCATTCATTTTACTGCATCATTGTTTAGTTAGTTGATTATCTACACGTAAGAAAGTGATGAAGAAAGTGTTAGTGTGATTTAAAAGTTGTCTCTGTGGCCATTGCATCATGAATGGCACCAACACCTGAGTAAGCATTCTTCTAATGTTTGAAAATCATTATCCAGTTTAGTCAAGTGACATTTTTGGGGTGGTGGGGCACTGGGGATTGAACCCAGCAGGGAGCTTAACCACTGAGCTACCTCCCCAACCCTTCTTTTATTTGGGGTGTGGAGGGGGGGGCGGACAGGGTCTTGCTGAGCTGCTGGGACTAGTCCTGAACTCGTGATTCTCTTGTCTCAACCTTCTGAGTTGCTGCATCACAAGGGTGTGTGCACCACCACCTGGCTAGCCAGGTGATATCTGATGAACAAAGAAGTTGTCTGGTGTTTGCATTACTCATTAATGAAAATGAAAACATCAATATTCACGTCAAAGTTATATTCGTTGGTCAGTTGTAACCATAGATTGTCTACAGATGCAAGAGCTTGGTTCAAATGAGCAAAAGCATGCTTTGAGAATCAATTGACTATATGGAATTTATAGGATATAGTATCTTTTATTATTATTTGTAAATCTTAGATGAGTGGCATTTATAATAAACACGTACTCACACACGTGCGCATAGATTACTTTTTCAGACTGCTGGTTGTTGACATTTCCCAGCACACCACTGTTCTGTAGGATGCTTCTCCAGGATGCTGAAGGTGACACATACAGATTGTACCCTTGAGTTGTTCTTTGGATTCACTAGGAGGCAGCTCTCCTTTATGTCACTGTCTGGAGGGAAAGTTAGCCCACTGGGACTAGGTATTTAGTCTTCCCAGTGTGATTCCATTTGTTTCCTACACAACCCATGGGCCTGTCGTACTACTTGAATCCCAGGGTCCCAATCAGCGGTTGGACTGAAGACCTTTAGGATGGCAAAGGTCTGCCTGAAAGGTAGGGTTTAATGAACTTACTCACTTTGTCCTAGAAAACCATCACAAGCAAGGATCACACACGATAGTGGTACTTGTTAGCGGGAACATGAATTGCTCTTTCTTCAGATGGGGCAGTGGCTCTCTGTATACCTTTTGTTTTCCAAGAGTCATGTCTGTTCCTCAGGAAGGACCAAACCTTGGGATGTCCGTGACAGCCAGAGAGAATGGGGCCCAGTGAGCACTGCATCCCGAGCTGCAGTACGCCAGCTGGCTTCTGAAGGTGGCCCAGGCGTTTCCCTGGCACCAGAAGGACCCATCACCATGATGTTGCCATCATACCCCAGTGCCTGAGGGTGTGCAGGTCCAATTTGTCCCGAGGCAGGGCCATCTTTTCCCACAGTTAGGCTCTGAAGACAGGCAGTTGCTTTTACTCATGTCTTTCTCATGTGGATTACATGACAGAAAAGAAAAAAAAAAAAAAAAGTGTCAGTTAATCCCAACCTCTTCCTGTGCTTGAGAACTTGACCAGAACGGAGCCAACAGCTCCAAGCTGCCCTTCACTTCTGTGAGCGCTTTTTCTCAGCCCCAATTCTACTCTGAGTGTCTGAGAAACCTTCTTTTGTTTCCTGATACAGCGTTATCCTTGACTGCAATCCCTTGATCCTCAGGAGCTAGGAATATCTCCAGGATTTTGTGGCTGATCCTTCTGTATCCCCCAGAGGCCAAGTACCAAGCTCGACCATGACGGTGTCCCTTAGAAAAGGCTACCTGGCATTACTTTCCTGAGAGCTGGCTGTCTTCAGGAGCGTGATCAGACATTTTATTGCAGCCATGTGACACGAGGTAGTATTTTGAGGGTATGTGGCTGCTTGATTACAATCTCTCCTCAAAAAAATTTAAATGGATTCTCCCAGCTCTACGCGGTCACTGTCTCCCTTTCTTCTCTGCCCACATCAGCACCATCTGGACTGGATTATCTGCCGGTCATGTGTGCCCACCTGAGTCGTCCTCAAGTGCTGAAAGTAGGGATTGTTCAAGTGCCAGAGGAGGTGGTCCAAGGACTGGGGGGGCACCAAGTGGTGAGCAGGATGTTTCTCTGACCCTGCCCAGTGCTTGGTTGTCTTGCCTTAGTCATTGTTTGGGTCGATCAAGTTTGGACATAAAAAAGTGTACTAGATGGCTTTTCTTTGATTCTGAAGAAGAAACATATTTTTGAGTAATATGTTGTCATGTTTAAACAACAGACTGTATAGTCTATGCAGACGTAATTATACTTAAAGCAGGGGTCTGGATAGGTTGACCTTCATTTCAATAGACAGATTTTTCTTTCTAAGGCTATACAGTGGTGTGCTGGTAAATGCTTAATAACTGGCTCTCTAGGAGAAAAAAACTTTAATTTGTGGCATTTGTTGGTTTCCATCATGTCAATACTCCCACTGCTACTGGTTCCAAGCTGTCAACACAATATCACCCATCATAGAGTTGAGAAGAGATGCCAATAACTGGCTTTCATGAGCTGGCATGAGCTGGCATGAGCCAGCCCCGGCTCGCTGCTGATTCTTCCTTGTCAGAGACCTTGCTTACCATGGGTTGTGGAATGTTCCCACACCCCATTTCTTTCCTGTCCTAAGCAGAGCAGAATCCTGGAGAACGTAAGCACTAAGAAGGGGAAAGCCAAAGGGGGCAGCAGCAGATTCCTGTCAGAGCAGTTGAAGCTGCGTCTTCACAGTGGATATCGAGGCTTAGAGTGCGTGCTGTGGATGGTAGCCTAAGGCAGGCCCTCTTCACAGAGGCCTTGGTGCTGCAGCCTGTGGTAAACAAGGAAGATCTTGTTCTTTGACCATTCTTTTGAAATTTTTCTGTGTATTTTAAATCCTTAGAATTAGAAAACATCTGTTCTGTCTTTCTCAGGTTCAACCTGAAAAAGTTGATGTGAAAATCACCCGAGACAATGTGTGGAAAACCACAGTGGAGACTAGAGAGGGCTTTGTGTGTGTAATGGGCTATTATTAAGTTCATTAACATCTATCAATATTTGGATGGACTACCTAGGTCATAATTAAAAAAAAAATACTTCTCTTGCTATAAATTATTTAAAAATTAAAAGTAGGAAAATAAACAGAAGTGGAAATTCACCTGTAATCTTATGAAATTTGATGAATCCTGTATTTTATTTGTTCTTTAAATTTACAAAAATACTCATATGGTCATATTGCTCACTTAGAAATATCTCATAATTTATTTGTCATTACATATTTTACAACATAGTTTTAAATGTCTGCACAGTATCATGTAGGTATAGTATAACCCATATATCTACTTCTTGATTATTAGAGCTTTTTATTATTTTCATTCTTTGCTTATTACTGAGCAGTGATTTGATAAACATCCTTATAGATATAGTCTTCGGACATATCCTCAATCATTTCCAGAGGAAAAATTCATGACAGTGCTTTTTCTTGATCAAAAGATAGTCTTGCATATTTTTTTAAGAAAAGTATTAAATAGGAATTTCATGTATAATGTATTTATTACAGAGCAGTGCATAAGGTGTGTGTGTGTGTGTGTGTGTGTGTGTGTGTGTGTGTGCATGTGCGTGCATGTGTGTTAAAGATCCAAAATGTGGCAGCTATAGTTAACCTGTGCTATTAATTTGGTTAGCAGATTATTGCTATTTATTATCAGTGGTAATTATTCTAGGTGGTGACATTCTGCAGTGGTTTGTGTGTGTGTGTGTGTGTGTGTGTGTGTGTGTGTGTGGTACTGGGGATTGAACTCAGGGGCACTCGACCACTGGGTCACATCCCCAGCCCTTTTTTGTATTTTATTTAGAGATAGGGTCTCACTAAGTTGCTTAAGTGCCTCGCCATTGCTGAGGCTGGCTTTGAACTCTCGATCCTGCCTCAGCCTCCCAAAGTGCTGGGATTACAGGCATGCACCACCGCGCCTGGCTTCTTCAGTGTTTTTTGAGTTTTTCCTTTTTTTTGTACTATGAAAAGAGCGTGATGGCAGAATGAATATAAACCGGAGTGCTGACAGAGGCTCCAGAAATCTAGCCATCAGTTCTCTCGTCCTGTTCTTTATGTTCCTTATTGTTGCTTACTTTTGGTCACTTGTCTTGATAATGTCACAGGCAAAGACAAAAGACAGACTCGAATGCTGTTTATCTTTATTCACCAGTAACTTTGGAAAGATTTTGAATGCCTGGAGAAAGTTGAGTTTCAAGTTAGAACAATTTGGGGGATTATGTGTGCCTTTTACTTACTGTTTCTGGCCCGCAGGCCCCTTAACCTTGCCTGAGTGTCTGTGGCTCTGAGCTGGCTCCTAGAGGGCAGAGCCGTCCATCAAAGCCAGGCAGGCCTCAGCCCAGGTGACCACCACACTTACACATTGTCCCTTTACGAAGGTCAGTGGGGAATGTGTTCCTTCCTGTTTCTGCCCTCCTGAAGGTTTTCATGTCCATGCTAACCCACTGTGGGCCTGGGCCAAGGCCAAGCTGCCCATCAATATTTTAAAGTAGTGGTGTTATAAATTTTATGGAAGACGCACAAAGGACAATTCTCTGAAGTGATGAGCCCGCTGAGAAGGGATATTGGCTAAAAGGAGATTTCCCACTTTGAAACAGTGTGAGATCAAGTGCCAAGCTGGAGAGGCCCTTTATATGCATGGGGCTCAGAGCTTGGTGAAAAATCTGACCTGGTTTCAAATCCCACCTACAACTGTTAATTTATTTGGTTATCTATTAACAGTCTCCTGGCAGCTTACTTTTATGTTTAAAATTAAGTGCTTGATTGATTATTTTCTAGAACCGTGATGGGCTGTTGTTCTATACTTAAGCCAATCCATTAGTGGGCTCCCTCATTACTGATCTTGCCTTCCTTTCTTGGTTTATTGTGTGTGTGTGTGCGCATGCCTGTGCTTGTGACTGTATGTTCACCTGAGGGCCGTGGTGGGCCTAGAGAACGGAAGAAAAGTGTTTTCTTTTGGAAAGTAGAAGATGGTAGGGCTTTTACATCCCCTGACTACACATTCACAAAGATTTTTCAATGCCTAGGGAGCAGTAATTCATAGATGGAAGCAATGTCCCAAAAAACTATATTTTGATGATTTTATTTAATCAAAAATATCAGCATAGCTGGGTACTAGAGCCCACTCCTGTAATCCCAGTGCTGAGGCAGGAGGATGGAAAGTTCAAGGTCAGCCTGGGAAACTTGGCAAGACCCTGTGTCAAAATAAAAAGTAGAAAAGGGCTAGAGATGTAGTTCAGTGGTAAAGTGGAAGAAGAGGAACCTGGGCTTGAGTCCTGATTGTTTTTGACTAGTCCGTGACCTCTGGTGAGACCCACCCTCCTGAGGGGCTGTGGAACCTCCCAAGAGGCCAGGGAATGTGTAGGGAGGAGTGATTGGACAGGGTGATGCTCTGGCCTTCCACAGCTGTCTTGTACCATCCATCTGGCATAAACTCTCCAGAAAGACTCTGAGACTGTGGCGACTCTTATTTTTCATCAACATTAGCACAATTCACATATATTCTTTAGATTGGGCTTCCAAAATAGCACAGACAATTTTGCAGAATTTTTCAAAATAATATTTGCTGCCCAGGTATTATTTGAATAGCGGTGTCTTCTCTGGCAGATTTTTATTTCACTTCTGAGAATGAAACATATGTGGAATCCCTGGATTGAAGAATAGGTATAGAGAAGGAGCTATTTAGTCCATTCATTTGTTCCTAAATACATTCTCTCAGAAAACAGAGAAGCCCTGCAGTAGTAAGTCTGACAGGAGAGAAATTGCCCCAGCATCTGGACAGGGCCTGTGCAGAGGAGGCCCGGAGAGCCCAAGTACAATTATTTACAGATGAAGACACTGAAGCCGAGAGACGTGAAGTGACTTGTCCAAGGTCACACAGGGTTAGGTTTCTGACTGGAAGACCAGGACTCTTTTTTCTTTCTAGAGTTCTTCCTAGGATTCTTATTTCATCTGAAATTGCTGTGAGTTTCCATTGTTCCATTTTTTATTAGACTTGGTTATGCTACTTTTCAGACAGAGTTGAAAATATATCTACTATTCCCCAGTGACATAGTCATCTGGTGCAAAGTTACAGGAGAGGAGGAGCCTGGATGAGGTAGGGCCACCTGAGGGTCTCCCAGTGTGACCTCTGCTGTGGGGGTCCAGTGCACCTACACGTTGTTCATATTCCCTACAGGAGAAGACACATTTTATTTGCAAGCTGAATCTTCATTTAAAAGGCTTCTGGTCTCTGACCAGAACTTTCGCTCAGACAGACTATTTGGCAAAGTTCTCAAGATCTATTTCCCAGCATCAGCGTCTTATTTAGTATCTAGATACACATACTTAAGTGTTTCTTTTAAGAAAAATAAAATCCAAAACAACAACAAAACTCCAGTAGTCATGAAAAATAGGGCACATCCTGCTCAGCTCTCGGCTATTTAGAGAGTATTTATCCTAAATTCAGAGGCTAGTCTGATCTTTGTCCTGGGGGCATGTGTGCCAGGTATTAGGGCGATTGAGGGGCAGTCTGTCTCATATGGGAGGTGACATCTCTTCTACAGAATGTGACCTTCTTTGCAAGACCACCCTTTCACTGAAGTGGCAAGTCTTTTTTATCAGCTGCCTATGCTTCTGACTTTCAGTCTGTCACCAAGGACAGGTTTGGTGGCCAAGGAGAAAATCCTTGGCCTCCGATGAGCCTCCCATCCCTTCCCTAACAGGCTCCGCCATTGGGCAAACCTTCGGCAAGGCTCGACTTTCTGGTGGTGGTGTGGTGTTGGCATGTGCCGGAGTGTGTGCTGTGTGTAGATGGGGGAGGGGCTGAGAGGAAACCAATTTATAAATCACTTCTTGCAAATCCTTCCATTTTGAGCTGGCTGTAAACTCATTTCTCTGCTTTTCTCAAGCTTTGATTTATGTGTGGGGATCACGGGGTCTGTGTCCCTTCTCCTGACTGTAGGTTTGGATTTAGCAGGGCGTGCCATAAAAATGTTAGGTGATTTGCATGCTCTCTGCTGACAGAGTTGCCTTCTTTATAGGATCATTTCTAGATGGATTGTTGCTATGGGCCTCTGTTCTTTTGTTTTCCAGCGTTCAGAGGTTACATCAAAAACCTCCGGGCCTGCTGCCTGATGTGACCTTTGAACTCCAAAGGGCACAAGATCATGAGGCCATAAAACAAGGCACAGACACTAAAAGTGTCATTCTGATTATCCTCCAAGGACAGGAGTTTAGGGCTTGGTCATATGATTCAGGAGAGAGCCAGGAGCAGGGGAGCAGCGCCCATCCTTCCAAATCTCTCAATCCATAGCCAGGGAGGATGTAAAAGATAGCCCTGGGTGGACACTGGGCCAATTGCTAAAAATGTCAGCTGCCTCTCTGTACAGCCATTTCTGGTAGGAAAGCCCACGAGTGCTCAGAAAACGCCTACCTACCGACTGGTAGGTGTGGAGTGTTGTTTTCTTAGTTCACCATAAACAGGTTCATTTTTTTCCTGGCTGCTTCTGCAGTCAGCATGAGGGCAGCAGGAGGTGATGGGGAGGGTCTGCATGCTGGCTCTGCAGGGTTCAAACTCACAGGAAGGGCAGCAGAGCGAGACTGAAACCTGAGAGCCGCGGCCTGTGCGGCTTGGAAGGAAGAGCTCTATATTAGCTGCTGGTTTTTTTTTAAAAGGAAAGAAGCACTGGCTCCAAGTCAAACCTCCGAGGAGTGTGTCATTAGAAAGGGAAGATCTATTTGGAATAATGATAAAGGTCTCCTTGTGGCCGGCTAGCATTTCAGAGCCAACCAAAACAAACATGCCAGGGAAATGCAGCTGGAGCCCTGCAGGGCCCAGGTGGACAAGTGAAGGCGTGGGCTCAGGATCCTTGACACCAAGTGAATTATCCAGAATATTCTAAAACCATAAATGAACTTCTACTGATTTATGCAGAGGTTTCCAAGGTCTTTCAAAAATGCATGTGAGGAGCATTTGCACTCCCTAGTGGCATGGAAAATGCTCCTCAGCAGCAGAAAGGAGCAAAGCCAAGTGAGTGGCTGAAAGCCTGCAGCTACAAATAAGCCACCATCGCAGGAGGGGTGGGGGGAGCCATAAACAGGCCCAGGAGGGGGAGGGGTTGTCCTTAGAGGGAGGTCAGAGTCTGCTCTGACTGCGGAGGGGAAGAAAGCCCCAGGTCAGGGTGACTTGGACACATCTGTCCCCAGATGTTATTTTCACTCCCAAACCCAGTGGAGGGGAGGGGTGTTTTCAAAGGTGAAGTGGATGGGTAGGAATCTGAGCTCCTCCAAGGGCAGGGGAAGGGCACACTCTTGACTGAGAAGGCCTTAGAATTCCAGGCTTAATACTTGGGAGTTGGCTACAGCTGGGGAACAGGAGTCCGGATAGGGATGTGGAGAGAGAGGCTGAGGAAGGGAATAGGGTCAGCTGGAGGGAAATGGGAATGGCCGGGAGGGAAAGCAGCTGGGGTGTTCAAGCCAGGGAGGGATTTGCAAATGTGGAAATGGAACGGAGAAGGCATCTTTTCTTTGGGACTAGTGGGTGTTATACTTGTTCCAGGCCTGAGTGTTTAGGGACTCCCTCCTGGGAAGATCCCAGCAGTTGCAGCTGAGCTCTTGCCTATCTCTGTCCAGCTAGAGTGGCCACTGGAAGGAGGGGCACAGTCTCTCTGAACTGCCTGCAGGTTTCCAGTGTTTGGGGTACCTATGCCTGGGAAAGGTGGCACCTCTGCAGAGGCGAGTTCAGGTTTCCTGTCTCCCGACTCTCTGACTTCTGAGGTCTGAGAGCAATCAGAGGACCCTGCCTGTGTCCTCCTTGTGCTTTCTTGGATTTGTGCCAGTGGTCATTTAGGCTCCTGAGTTTCTCTGGATTTCATGATTAGAAAAGAAGTCATCTTGCAAAAAGCAGGGCGAGCAAAACCCCAAGCTATGGGAGAAGAATGAAAGGAGGAGAATTTAGGTTGAGGAGAGGGCAATGAACTTCTGATTGATGCCCGTTTTTTCATGGTAGGGGGTGGGCCAGATGCTCTTTGTCATGTACCTACAGAGCTGGGGGTGGAGATGTCCTGCCTTCTCCACTGATTTGAAGCCCTCTTTATTTTAAAAGACCAGGTTATATCCCTCCACCTCTAAGAAGCTTCCCATACCAGCTGAGCCCAGAGGGATCTTTCCTTTCTGGTCACATGGGCTCCCATTCACCAAGTGTGTGTCTCGCTTGGTTTCCTCCTATTAATCAAACAGACATACTGTGCGTATGTATTTATATATTTAGATATCCACAGCAACATCTAAACCCCCTCTCTAGCTAAATTAGGAACTTTGTCCTTCCTCTCATTCATCCCCTCTATAAAAATATTTCTCAGTTGATCGATGTATTGACTTCTTGGGTGCACTGCACATCTTTTGATGGACATTCATTTTATTAGAAGTTTAGTTGGAGAACATTGATTAAAAATGTCTCTTACTAATGCTGTGTTTGTGATCTGTGGGTGTGTAGAACATCCAAACCAGTCATGGCACGGTTCCTGTCTCTTCCACACAGCAAATCGGGTGGGGCTTTCAGAGTTTTGAGGGGTGTGCAAATTAAGCAGGCTGGGATCGTACTGGGGTCCCACCGGCAGTGATTCTAATTTAAGTGGTCTGATTCGAGACCTTGGCTTAAATATTCTTTAAAAGCTCCCAGATGACTCTACTTTGTAGCAGGGCTGTGGATCACTAGTCTCTCCGGTGAAACCGACTGTTTCCCATCCACACAGGTCTGTCCCAATCCCAAATAGGTGGAGGAAGACTTTTGATTGGCTGAGCAGGGGACCAGGTATCCACCTTGGTCCAATTAGCCATGCCCAGCAGGTAGGGTCATGAATGATAAACCTGGCCCATGAGGCACCTACCCCACTAGATCTGGGGTATGTTTGCCAAGAATGGGAAGATTGTGTGCTTGACAGACATCCCCAGTGGTGACTGGCATAATTCTTTGTGTCATTTTGGTATCAAACCCTACAGCGATTATTTGTTTTGCCGTCTGTGAGCTCTTTAAGGGCAGAGATTATCATTTTTTGAAATCCCATCTATTAATCATGTTTCTTATTTTCTATATTTCATGATGCTTTGACACGTTGGGGTCTTGTGGACTCACAGAGGGACTGCCCCTGCCAGGGTTAGCAAATTCCTAGAGATAGCAAACAACTTGGCTACAAGACTGCCTTTGATATGCTAACTAGCCAATCTCAAGCCCTTGCTCTCATCTGCCCACCCTTTTATCAGGCTCAGGCTGCCCCAAATCACCTAGGACCTGGAGTCAGGCAACTTGGGACCAGTTCTTTAACCCAGAGCCCCCCAAAGTTATGCAAATTGCTCTGCAGCTTGCCCTGCCTCGCCTGCCTCTCCTTCTCTGGGGAACCATAATAAAGGATCTGGCCGTGCTTCTCCAGACTCGTCTCCTGTCAGACCCTGGTGCTTCCCCATGCGGCCCTGCATGGTGTGGCAACCTGTGTCCCCTCTTCTTGGGAACTGCAAGTAACAGGCTATTTTTTCAATGGTGGTTGTGTCCTAATCTGTTGGCCTCATTACATCTGAATAAAGACAAACTCTCAGGTATACTTGAAAAGAACCTACCACATAGAAGACCAGTGACGAATATTCACTGAGTCAAACAAATGGATAGACGGATGGACAGATGATCAGATGGATGGATGGATGGGCGAGCAGACTCTTGAGAATTTCTTGGGGCACAGTGTGAAGCTATCTATGTGCCTGACCCAGCCCTGGGTAACAGATGCCTGGGCATTTCCCCCTGTGCTCTTCCTGTCATAAAAAGAACCACAGGAAATTACAGCAGAATAACAGACCGGAGGGACCAGGTGACTCCCTGAAAAATGGCAATCAGACTGATGACCTGCAGAGGAAAGGGTGTGAGTCCTGTGTCCCTGCTTTTGTGAGAGACCTTCACAGTGTTTGTAAATGGAAATGATGAATGAGCATGCTGTGACATTTATGTCACTGTGCTGGGATTTCCTTTCCTCTTCTCCACATAATCTTTCTCTAGGATGAAGAAAAAAAAAAAAAAAAGGCTAGGCAACAAAGACTTTTCATCCCTTCTAGTCAAAACTGGGGGAAACTGACACACTCAATCCTGGTTCATTAGACCTGTGGATGAATTATGGGATGTGGAGGGTAGTCGTGCCTGGCGCACATGTAATGAAGCCAGGGTCTCCAGTGATGGATGGATGGATGGGGGAGAACATTAATCCACTCTCACTTGCTCTGATGATGTCATTTTTAACCAACCGAGAACTTCACCCAGAAGCCAACCTGAAGACAGAGCTATGATAATGGGGAGTGAGGTTGCCCAGGGAGAACAGTTAACCAGATCCCAGAGCCCTGACAGTCAGTGCTGCTGAGTTCATTTAAATGCTCTGTTGAGCTCTTGAATTAAAACAAGACAGGGCTAAAACTTTAATCAATCCAGTTCAGCCACCACACTCGGGCATGAGCAGGGAATGAAATGAAGGTCACGGGAGAAGTCTTGGAGAGAGGAGCTGACAGTCCGTGCAGATGAATGGGGTTATGCCAAATGGCCTTGGAGATGCAAAGGAGGCCCATGCTGCAGTCCATTTAGAACAGCCGCGGCCATCTGTCAACAGCTGGTGCCAGGTTCCCCATCGCGGCTTTTCCTGGAGCCACAGGAGCGTGTGTGAGCGCGTGTGTGCGCTCAACTGCCGGAGTGGAAAAATAGGTAAAAAGCTGCCAAACAGCAGGGGCCACGTCCGCCCACTGCAGCCTTGTTCGTGTTCATGAGTGACTTTCACGGAGGATAGTTCACATTTCCGTGTATGTGTTATTTCTTTGCATAATCAGGTTGCTTTAGCCTGAACTCCTCTGCTCTAGGAAGGGTGGTGATTTCAGCCCATGACACATCCCTGGTGGCCAGTCCTGCAGCAGGGTGGCCTTCAGCAGCAGAGAAGGTGCAAAGCAGGGGAGAAGGGGTGTCCGGAGCCCCAGGATCAGCCTCTCCTGACGCCTTGGCTTGGCATCCTGCGGCAGCCTCCACGAGGGCTAGGGAAGGCAGCAGGAGAACCTCTGCCGAGTGCTGAGGCTGGGCCCAGAAGGAGGCAGAGGAAGGGAGCCAAAGGCCTCCCCGAGAAGCTAGGGGGAGCCGTGGAATGCTCAGGGCCCACCAGCCACATCCTTGTGAAGGCAGCTCTGCCACCACCTGCCAGGCACACTGTCCTTATTGCCTGGGTCCTTCAGAGCCCTCTGTGACTTAGATACTATGCTAGGAAGAGTGGCCCTGTGTTAATTATGGCTGTCTTGGTTGAGTCTGATCTATGGTGCCCTGGTCTTCTGCTTGCTCTTTGACTTCCTTTCTCCCTGTCTTCGGCTCCGGCCACACTGGCCTCCTCATATACAGACCTGATATACCAAGATGCAGTGCTGCCTCAGGGCCTTTGGACTTGCTGTTCTCACTTCCCCAAGTACTCAGGCCTGAGTGCGCTCATGGCTCATTTCACTATTCAAATGCCACATTTTCAGCGGCCTTCCCTGACCACCTTATTGAGAACAATATCACCATCCCTTGCTCTCGGCCCTGTTGTACTTGTCTTCAAAGCGATTCTTACCACTGACATTAGATATGTATGTATAAACATGCACACATACATACAGTTGCCTCTCGGTACCTGGATTGGTACCAGGTGGCAGGGGATTGGTTCCAGGACTCCCCGACAGAAATCCAAATCCTCAGATTCTCCAGTCTCTTATGTAAAATGGTACAGTATCTGCGAATAACCTATGTACGCTCTATGCCTAGAGTCTTTAACTCATCTCTAGTGACCTAGAGATGTACAGGTAAGAAGTGCACAAGGAGTTGTTCTACTGTATTATTTAGGGAATGACGACAAGAAAAAAGTCTGTGCGTGTTCAGTTCAGACACAATCCCCCCATTATTTAAAATCTCCTGTTGGTTGAATCCGAGGATGCAGAACCCGTGGATTCAGGCAGCCAATGGTACACATCATCATTTATGTGTTACTGTATATTTTCCCCCCATTAAAATTCCATTCCTCAGAAGCCAGGCCTGGGTCTTTTCCAATCACTGCTGCATGCCAGGCCACACAGCCCTGCCCAGGGTACTACTGCTGGGGCACCACTGCAGTGCCAGGGACCTTGCTCCTGTCTGTCCTTCAGGGCTCTTGTCCCAGCCCCTGCCTTGGGAGCCACATTTAGGCCCTTTTCTTCCTTCTCTGCTTCTCCATTGCCTCGGTCCAGAACAACTTTATCTAGCCTGGGGCAGAGCGACCTGGCTCAGGCGATCTCGTATTCTTCCAAATCTATTATTTATGCCTAAACCGTATGCCCTGAGTTCTTCAGGCCCGAGGCTTCTTCGACTCAAAAGCCAGGCTTTGAAACCCAGACAGCTCGCCCCCCTCACACTACAGTCTCCGCCGTGTTTCCAGAGGCCTATTTTGTAACAGAAGTGAAAACTTGATTCCTTTTACTGCATTTTGCGATGTCATCACTTCCCTACTGCAGGACGCGTGAATGTCCCTGCGGCTGCCTGTATCAGAGGGCAGGCCGAAGGGCAAGAGGCAGGGAGGGTTGCTGGATCAAAAGGTTTCCCACCGCTTACTCTGTAGTAGAGGAATGCCCACCAGTATAAACGCAGCACACATGCCCTCAGTAAGACCTCCTTCCTTAAAGGCACTTTCTCAGTGGTGCCAAGGCATTCACAACCTAATGGTAATGCCACCCAGCTCTGCTGGGGATGGTGGGAATGGCTTGAACCACTGGGTGCACCCATTTGCTCTAGTATTCCTGAAGCAATAAGCCTGGCAATAGTGAAACAAGAGCTATGAAACAGTTTGTCCCGCGATAACGCATGGATAAAGTCCTGGCAATACCCCTTTGGGGAATGTATTTCCTGAGTATAAGTCAGAAGCAGCAAATGAAAAACCATAGTTTGCTCAAAGATAATCATGGCATTATTTACAAACAATGAAAATGTCCAAGACAGGGGAGTGGTTAAGCAGACTATGATCTGCCAAAGGGATGGGACAGTAGCTAAGCGGCTGGTAGCAGAACTGTCCCAAGCCTGTGTGGCTTGGCACAATAATCATTTGTTTCTTGCCCATATCACAATCCAGCGTGGGCTGGTTGAGGAAAGAGGTTTCTTTCTTCCACACTGTCACTCAGGGCTCCAGGTTCCTGCCTTTACTGACTCTGCCTTTCCCTCTCTATCTGATAGTGGATGAGGGAAGAGTTGCAGGGCAAGGGAGACTTCAGAAGCCAGAGGTAATCACATCTACGAATATTGACCAACTTGGGAGTTACTCTACAGCATTGTGGGCTTTAGTATATGCGTTCATTTTCGTTTTTCTCCTCCTGTGAAATGAAAAAGTGTGATGAGTGGAAAAGCAGTGGCTATGGAGCCCTGTGACTGGAGGCCAAGGTTTGTCAGGCTGTTCCCCTTTATGAGATGCTTTCATTAAAAACACAGTAGCTATTTTGTGATAACATGGTTGAACCTAGAGAATATTTACACCAAGTGAATAAGTCAGACATGGAAAGACAAGTATTGTGTGATCTTACTTATATGTGGAATCTAAAAAATCAAACTTGAAGAAGCAGAGAGTAGAATGGTGGACACCAGGGGATGGGGAGATGGGGGCTCAAACTTCCAGTTATGAATCAGGAATGGTGCCTATAATCTTTGCAACCAGGGAGGCTGAGGCAGGAGGATCACAAGTTGGAGGCCAGACTCGGCAGCATAGTGAAACCCTGTCTCAAAATAAAAAGGGTTGGATGTGTAGCTCAGTGGTAGAGCACCCCTGGATTCAATTCCCAGGACCAAAGAACGAATGAACGAAAAACAAACCCAAACAACTTTCAGTTACAAAATGAACAAGTCCTGGGGATCTGACGTATCGCATGGGTGGTGATAGATGTGTTGATTAATTTGTCACATCACACACCTTGAATATATTCAATTTTAATAAAATATTTTCAATAAAAATATCTAAAAAACAAATGGAATACTAGTGTAAAAAACAGAGGTTCAGCCAGGCGTGGTGGCTCATGCCTGTAATCCCAGCACTAGGGAGCTGAGGCAGAGGATCGTGAGTTCAAAGCCAACCTCAGCAATGGTGAGTCACTTAGCAACTCAGTGAGACCCTGTCTCTAGTAAAATACAAAAAAAAGGGCTGGGGATGTGGCCCAGTGGTTGAGTGCCCCTGAGTTCAATCCCCAGTACCAAAACAAAACAAAACAAAATGAAAAAACAGAGGCTTTTCTCAATTATTTTTCCTGGCTAAGAAATAAGTGCCTCTTGTTGTATAAAGTCAGAAATATATATTTTAAAGTATGTGTCATTGTTGTTCCTGCTGGCAACCACAGTTGACATTACTTTGCAGTTCCTTTTTTCCCCCCAAGACATATGTTTGAATATTAGAGGTCTTATACTACATGCCATTTTGCAATAGCATTTTTTCATTTAACACTATCTCCTAGGTGTTTTTCCTTGCAACTAAAATTATTTAAAACTGTTAATGTCTTTACAATATTCTATTTTAGAGATGTGCAACAATTTAAACCACTTTCCTGTTGGGAGACAGTGTTTCCATATTTCAGTGGTATTATTTACCCGCTAAGGAGTATCTTTTATAAACATATGAGCCCACATTTCTGATTACTTTTCAGAATAAAATCTTTAAAGAGGAATCACCAGGTCAGAGAATATGAGCCTTTCAAGGTTCTGAATGCCCATTGGCCAAACTGCCTTCTGAAAAGGTCATGTCATTTATATTCCTCTCTCGCTTACCTCTGTAGCATCTACACTATCAATATTTCTATTTTTTACTAACTTGATAAGCAAGAAGCTATATCTGGTGACATTATTTTTAATTTCTTTGATTGCTTTTATGACAGAATACCTTTCTTATACATATTAGCCAGACATATGTGTTTCCCCTTCTGTAAATCATCTATTTATAACCTTTACCCATTTTTCTATTTCTTTTTTTATTGATTTGTACAGATGCCTTATATAGTAAGAATATTAACCTTTTGCCTGTCATGTATGTGACTAATATTTTTCAGGTTTATTGTTTGCTTTTATTTATTTATTTGTGGTCCTACGGATTGAACCCAGGGCCTTGTGGATGCTAGGCAAGCACTCTGCCACTGAGCTACACCCCCAGTCCTGCTTTTATTTATTTATTTTTAAACATCTAGCTGTTTAAAAAGTTTGTGTGACCTGATAAGTTAGTGTTCTTTGAGATTTATTGCATTATTTTGTGCCTGGAAAATTCTTCTAATGCAGTGATCAGGCAAATATTTGCCTACATTTTTTTTATAGTTTTTTTCTATGATTTTAAGGTTTGATAATAGTAAAATGCCTGGAGTTATTTCATTTTATGATGCAAGATGAGAATTTAGATGTTTCCTTCCACCAAGTGAGCCCTAAGATCACAGTCAAATGATTTGTTCCTTTCTCTGTGACTTATAATACCCCCTTCATTAGCTATGAGACTCCTACTAAAGTGCAGATTTTAGAATCTATAAAATGGGAATAATAATCTGCTGCCAACTGCCCAGAGTTGTTAATGAAAATTGAACAAGACAAGTCTAAGTAAAACAGTTTCTCGAACTCTGACACATTCTACAAAGGCTTTGGTGGCTAATAAAACTATAAAAGAGAAGTAAGACAAAATGGATACCAAAGTGCTTACCATTTTCTTAAAGAAAACGTGCATGCTGCACGTTTTCAACTGGGTTTGAGCTAGCAGAAGGTTAGAAGTCCCTGTACCTTTTCCTCTTTCATAATTGTGTCTCTCTGTTCATATTCACATCTTGCCAAAGCAAGGAGAAGAAAAAAAGGACTACTTTTTCCTTGAATCTTTTAAAGATGGTGAAAGACGTGTGTGTGTGTGTGTGTGTGTGTGTGTGTGTGTGTGTGTGTACAGGTTACGGTAAAAGAAAAAAATTAACAGTAGAAATTAAATTTAGGTATTATCTAAGAATTTCAGTTCTCTTATCCTCATCCTCCAAAACTCCAGATAGGAGCGAATTGTATTCAACTGTTCAGTCAACTGCGTAAGGGTTTATTGAGATTCTGCCATGAGCACCAGTCTTAGTGAGAGACACACTAAAATGGGACAGACTGTGTTTTTGAGAAGACTGTGTCCATGAAAAAAGCCAAGAGAGCTAAGCCAATGTGTGGCCAAGGGACAAATGGGGAACACACAAGGACCAATGTGAATCCAAAATGCTCCTGGTAATGAGCAGTAGAAAAGAAAACAAAATAATAAATACATGTCACTTTGGGGGATGGGTCAGTTTAGAAAAGAAGAAGAAACAAGTGTAGTAGGTAGGTTCACAGTAAAAGCAGAGATGATCTGAAGTCGAGTTTCGGTCTGTCCCCTGGGCAGCTGGCCTGGATGGATCCTCTCCACTGGGTGAGGCGGCGGGTGGCAAGGCAGCACCAAGACAGGGACTAAAGGGTGGAGAACTGGAGGAGTGGGCTGATTTGCTTGTCAGTTCAGAAAGCTGTTTCCCATGAAATAAAACTTAGGGGTGGGAATGGGCTTGTGGGGAGAAGATGAGGATGAATTGCAGGTGTCATCATGGAGATGAGACTACACCTTTTGGAGGCATTTTATTTCATTGTATATACTAGAAAATCAAAGTGGTTTCAAAAGATGATATGTTCCAAAGATTTCATCAGGTCGGGGCTGGTATGCCCCAACTCCTTTGATCTGTGATGTTTCTGGAATTCGTGTCTCACTTAAATGGAAAATGCCTTACACTATTTTCCTGTGGCTTCAGCCAGCCTATGGGTCATAAGGCAAACCCCAGGTTCTAGTGCTCATGGCCTTGTTTTCCTGGCTTGTCTTCCTTTTCAAAATGGAACAGTCATATTGCTCAGTATTCAGAAGGCTATGTGTCTAGACAGGGCATTACTGAGTTTTTTTCTTCTTTTCCCATGGAGGACAATGGTAAAAGATCTAAGATCCACTCCACAGAGCCCTGGGTAATCTTTTTTTCTGTCATCTTTAAGGATGATGCACAATGTGTGAATATGGCCCACAATTGAGGCCTAATTATGATTCTCCAGCGAGTGTGCTGCAGTTTGGAGGAAGTCTTAAACGAGCACTTAAGCAGTAATGCCTCTGAGCACACCACTGTGGATTTGGAGGAGAGCTTTGATTCCTGCACCAGGAGCAGCCTCCTCCCTTGCTGCTCCCACAAGCACTTTTATCACCAAGTTATTAGACCATTATGGTCTACGATTGTCTTTTACCGCCTTTGATTTTTTTTCTGTTGTCAGACGTGAGGAAAGTGATGTGTAATATGATCCAAAAGGCTCTTGTTTGTTTTAATCTACTGTTTTAATATATTATGGCTTCCTGCCATTACCCTCCTCTGGCAGGGCCCTAGGGCCCCTTGGAGATAGCTCGAGCATGGAAAGCACTGGGTACTTTGGGGCTCTGGTACAAAGTGAGGGCATGTGTGCTCCTGCCCGGGGGCACTCAGAGCTGGGAATGGACCTAGAAGTTGGGTCCAGAGGCTTTGGAGGTCACTGGAAAATGGAGTGGCCTGGTGTTTTAGTTTAGAGGTGGTGTCCCCCAAAAGCTCGTGTGAGAGACAATGTAAGAAGGTTTGGAGGAGAAATGTGTGGGTTGTAGCCTTAACACAATCAGTGAATTAATCCCTGATGGGATTAACTGAGTGGTAACTGGAGACAGATGGGGTGTGGCTGGAGGAAGTGGTTCATTTGGGGCATGGCTTTGGGGTACATATTTTGTATCTGGTGAGTGGAGATCTTTCTCTGCTTCCTGATCACCATGTGAGCTGCTTCCCTCCACAATACTCTTCCGCCATGATGTTCAGCCTCACATCGAGCCCCGAGAAAAGGAACCAGCCTTCTGTGGTCTTAGACCTCTGAAACTGTGAGCCCTTAAATAAACCTTTCTTCCCCTACAGTTATTCTGGTGGGGTCTTTCAGTCGCAACAGCAAAAAAAGCTGACTAAAACACCTGGGGATGGGGCCATTGGAACTGGTCCACCAAAAGATCTCTCCCAAGCTATACATTCCAAGAGGTGCTTGTGTGGGATGGGGGGTCTATCTTAGACCATTTTCTGGTTGCTATAACTGAATACCACAGAATGAATACTTTATAAAGAAAATAAATTTATTTCTTAGAGTTCTGGAGACTGGGAAGTCCAATGTCAAGGTCCTGCCTGTGATGAGAGACTGTTTGCTCTTTGGGTCTCTCTTTAGAGCCCCAAGGTGGTACAGAGCATCATGTGGTAAGACCAGGTGAGTTTGCCAGAGAGAGCTTGCCCTCATAACAAAGCTACACCCTCGGTAACCCATAAGCCAGGAGGATGGTTTATACCATTCATGAAGGCAGAGCCCTCATGACCTAATGGCCTTTCGAAGGTCCCCTCTGGTCCTCACCTCTTAGTTCCTCACAATGGGGATTAAATTTCAACAGAACTTCTAGTGGGGACATTTAAACTATAGCAAAGCCTTTTCTTCTTGGACTTGAGGTGGGTATAATGTAGTTTCCCCAAAACATGTGGAAGGGGGATAACTCCAAAAAGTGCTTTGAAATGAACCTTTCATATGGCACAATGTGGTCCCCAGTGATGTAGTGTGCAGTAATTACACACAAGTCTGAAAAACTCTACTCTTGGCTCTGTTACCAACTAAGCAAGTCCCTTACCTCTGAAGGCCCCATGGTTCCTCATCTTTAAAAGAAAGGGCACAAGACTAGGCTTTCATAATTCCCACCCTTTCCTGTAAGACCTGTTATCTCTCCAGCCTTCCTGGAATCTCAACATAGGCAGAGTTCCCCTTCTATCCCACAAGAAACTCTTGGCTTCTGAAGGCCAGTAGTTAGTGAGCTGAGCAAGACCATGAAGAGCAGTATCTTTTGGGGGTGGTGATTGCCAAAATCATTCTGGAAAGTTCTCTGGGAGATCTGGCAGAGCTGATCTACTCTGCCTGTCATGCTGGGTGCTGGCAGGAAGGCTGTTCATGCTTGTTGGCCTTCAGCCTCAGAGCAGCCATGCCCTTAACGTGAGACACTACCCTACCTGAAACCTTCATTTAATCAACCAACAAATATTTACCAAGTACTAACTAGTCATCCGTTAGCTCTTTTCCTCTTTATATCAGCCCCATGAGACATGTAGCAAGAGTGTTTACGCTCTCTTTAAAGATGAGGCAACTGATCACATCAATGTTCATAGGAGCACAATTCACAATAGCTAGATTGTGGAAACAACCCTGATGCCCATCAATAGATGAATGGATAGGGAAACTTTGGTATATATACACAATGAAACACTACTCAGCACTAAAAGAGAATAAAATCATGGCATTTGCAGGTAAATGGATGGAGTTGGAGAAAATAATGCTAAGTGAAGTCAGCCAATCCCAGAAAACCAAAGGTTGATTGATTCCTTTGCTATGATGATACTGAATTATAGTGGCAAGGGAGGGGGGATGAAAGGAATGAAGGAATGTTAAATAGAAAAAATGGGGGAGGGATGGGAAAGGAGTAAGGGGATAGAAACAATGGCAGAAGGAGTTGGACATCAATATACTAAGTGCATGTATAAAAACTCAAATGGTATAAAAATGTGTAAAACCAATGACTTGGAAAACTGTGCTCTTTATATGTAATATTAAAGGAATTGTACTCTAAAAGTATGTATAACAAATTAAATTTTTAAAAATTTAATAAAAAGATGAGGCAACTGAGGCTCAGAGTAGTACAGGACCATCACTAAACTGAAAGTAACCAGAATCTACTTCCTTTCACCATTAAGCCAGTGTTTCTAACCGGGTGTAGTGGCGCACTCCTGTAATCCCAGCTGTTCGGGAGCCTGAGGCAGGAGGATCTCAAGTTCAGAACCAGCCTCAGGAAAAAGTGAGGAGCTAAGCAACTCAGTGAGACCTTGTCTCTAAATAAAATACAAAATAGGGCTGGGGATGTGGCTCAGTGGTCAAGTGCCCCTGAGTTCATTCCACTCCTGCCACTCTAAAAAAAGCCAGTGTTTCCCATTATTGCAGGTGATAAAGCAGAAAACCTTACTCCTCAATTCCACCAGGGCACTCACTGTTAGGGGAGAAGGAAAAGGAAAAGGGTTAATGGTATTTCTACATAGCCCATGAAAGCATTTCAATTTAAGATCTTTGGAGAGGAAAATTAAGACATAGCCATGGGCCTGGACTCTAGTTAAATTCCCATTGAGATGGATTAACCATTTGTCAGTGAAGAAAACTGCTCTGACCACAGATAGCAATAGAAAGTTCACCAAGAAAATCTAATTCAAAAGTCAAGCCATGTTTACATCTTAGAGGCAACAACAGCTTTGGAGGAGGAGGAGGAATATTTTCCACCTTCTGATTCAAGATGGCAGACAATTGCAGAATTTCAGGAAATGGCAGTTAAGGTGTCTAAAAATGAAAAACCCCCTCACAGCACCAAGAATTAAGTGGGGAGCGCATACATACCTCAGAGATTCTAATTTCTGTAAGAGAGCTGACTAATAAACCAAAACAAAGCTGTACATCAAAGAATGAACTATGCTGCTTAAAGAAGGCTAGAGTTCCTTATGTGGATGCTGGTGCCCCCAAATAGGAACTGTGCAAACTAACAATTTGGGCACTGAGCAGGGGGAAGGGATATTTCCGAGGTGCCAGCTCTCAAGAACTGAGCTTGTTTGTCATCAGTCACTACAACCATCTTGCTATAGGTAAGAGTTCAGGTCACACATGCAAATGTGCATCTTTTTTTTTTTTAATGTTTATTTATTTGTGTTAGTTGTATACAATGCCTTTATTTTTTACGTGGTGCTGAGGATTGAACCTGGGCCACGCACGTGCTAGGCGAGTGCTCTACCGCTGAGCCACAACCCCAGCCCCCGGAAATGTACATCTTGTTAGAGAAAACCTACCACAGCTTCCTACATTAATCTACCTAATGTTTCTTTCACAAATTTTGGTGAGTAATTCAAGATCAATGGACCATAAAGGAAACAAATAGCATCTAAGAGAAGACTGACATGGAAAACAAAATCCAAAGGAAAAACATATTTCAGGAATAAAGAGAATCTTTAAAATCTGAGTCAAGTCCTCAGAGAGGCAATATTTTGCATCCATAAGACAAGAACAGGATGTTATGAAAAAGATTCTCCAGAAAAAAAGTAAGTCATTAAAGATATGATTGCCCAAATTAAAGAATTTAGTAAAATGGCTGAAGATAAATTTGATAAAATTTCACAGAGTGAAATGGAGATGAGATGAAAAGTATAGGATTCGAACTAAGAGATAAAATACCAGTTCAAGAGATCCAACATTCAAGTGAAGAGACATCTGGAAAGAAAGAACATCAACTGGGAGGAAATGAGCATCTAAATTATAGCAGTGCGTATCTAACAAACAAAACCACAAGTTTTAAAATTCAAAAGGCACACTAATTTCTTAGCAGGAAAATGGAAACAAGGCCCATATCTTTAGGTGAAGCAATACATCACATCAATAAAGAGATCATTCTAGACCTGGAATGTTCAAGAGAGTAGCCAGGTGTCACAAGTGGTTCTCCAGCACTTGAAATGTGGCTAGCCAAGACTTTGTAGGAGAAATATAATGTGCTATATCTAAATAAGAACCTATAAAATATTGATTACATGTTGAAATACTATTTTGGACTAATGGGTTAAATAAAAAATACACTATAAAACTAATTTCAACTGTTTGTTTTCACCCTTTTTTTAATGTGGCTACTAGAAAATTTTAAATTTCACGTGTGGTTCACATTATATTCCTACCTTACCTTGTTACCTACCTTACCTTGTTATTGTAAATAACTAATTGATTACTAACAAAAGAACAAGAACGTGATAGGCCAATTGTTGTAAAAATTCTTTATATAAAACCAGCAACTTGAAAAATTGTGCTCTTTATATGTAATATGAAATGAAATGTACTCTGCTGCAAACATGTATAACAAATTAGAATAATAAAAAATAAATAATGTGATAGGCAGCAGACCTCTCATCAAAAGACTGGAGGGCAGGAGATAATGGTCTCTAAGTTTCTATGGGGGAAGAAAAAGAAGATTTTTATGTCCAGCCAAACCATCAATCAAACATGACAGTGACATAAATATTTTCCAGCCATGCTGAATTCAGAATGAATTCAGGATCTTTATATACCAAATATTCATCTGGAATACATGGGAGGGAGGAGTAGCCAAGGTCCAAGAGTCAGTGCTACTATTCTAGGGGTGAAATGGAAAGAATCTTAGGAGAGTGCCTCCAAAGTAGGTCTAGAAACTCAGCTCCAATTAGAGTGGGAGGTCAGAGGACCCTGACTACACTTTTTTCAAGAATAGAATGGGGCTGGGGGTATAGCTCAGTGGTAGAGCACCTGCCTAGTTTGAATGAGGCCCTGGGTTTCATCCCCAGCACTGCAAAAATAATGAAAGAAAACAAACAAAATGGACATGAGTTAGGAGACAGGACAATTAAGAAGATGGGAAAATCTGAGCCCAGTGGCAAGGAAGACTTACTTTTTTTTTTTTCTTTACGGGGAAAAAAGAAAGATGATTGGAAATGTGTGTGGTGGGGGAGGACAAAAGGAAAAACATGAGATAAAAGTGTTAGTTCAAATATAAGTCAGCAAAAAGGTAGCCTGATTTTGAGCAATTGATGGAATGTAAGAAAAGATAATCCATTTGACCTTATCCTTGGAATATTCTCCTTTGAGAGAAGCAATTAGTGACATCTGATCCCATTTCTTTTTCAATGGATTAGATCACACTAATTCCGCAGTGACTAATATATAATCATATTTACATAATTATAATTAATTACTAGTTTCAGTTTTTATAATCAAAACTGAAGAATATTATAGCTATATACTATTGACACTGTGTAGCTACTGCTCTAGCTGGTGGAATTCAAGTTGAGAGGGCAATTATTTTACTGTCTTCATTTTACTTTGGTGCTTGCCTTGCATGCACAAGGTCCTGGGTTCAATTCCCAGCACCACAAAAAAAAAAAAAAAAAAAAAAAAGCATTTTACTTTGGGAAGAGACAAGAGATACTGTGTTAAAAAATATGGAACATAGCCGGGCATGGTGGTGCAGGCCTGTAATCCCAACACTTGCGAGGCTGAGGCAGAAGGATCACGAGTTCAAAGCCAGCCTCAGCAATGGTGAGGCACTTAGCAACTCAGTAAGACTCTGTCTCTAATAAAATAGAAAAAAAAAAAAAGGGCGGGGGATGTGGTCCAGTGGTCGAGTGTCCCTAAGTTCAATCCCCAGTACAAAAAAAATATATATGGAATAAAAGAGGAGGATTGTACATATCATTTAAAAGTATAAATGCATGTATACTATTTAAAAGGATGAAGACAACTAATCAAAGACACACTGATATAACCAGCAAAACCCAGAATAGGAAGAGACGGTTGCAAATGATGTGAGAGAACTAAATTTTTCCCCTGTTAGCTGGTGGAAGTGACCTGATATTATCAAAGGAATTGATATTATCAAGGAATCGAGATCTTGACATATTGGCTCAAATTATGGTGGTAACTTACCAGAAAAATTAAAAACAAAAGATTGAAAGGGTAGGTGGGGAGGGGAAATGAGATGGGGAGTTTACTATCCCTGTAATACCAGTCTGTACTGTTTGAATTTTTAGCCTTATGAATGTATCATTTTATGAGAGTTTTGAAAACACACTTATAAAACATTGCTGTTAACAATAGGTGTAAAGAAAGCCTAATTAAAGAATGGTTCTTCCCTGCTGGTGACATTTGCTAGCTTGGGTCTTTAGCTAATGATGTATCTACTTGTCCTTTGGGGGTCCCTTCTGCGGCTGAGTTCCTGTTCTTTGCCTTGACACACTCCATCATTCTAAATCAACGTGTGCACTTAACAGTGCTATTTAAGCCTTAATAAATATTGTATCAACACTCACGGGGGATGGTATGGAGGGTGATGGGAACTCATATATAACAAAGGGACTTCTTTTGTTAGGGAGTGTGTGTGTGTGTGTGTGTGTGTGTGTGTAAGAGATGGACATGGAGAGCAAGCAAACTTTCACTACGACTTTTGAAGCCTTAATGGAGAAACTAACAGCATTCCTTATTCATTTCCTCAGGAGTGGGAGAAAAGTCAAGAACTCTTTAGGTTCTTGCTCCTGGCCCCAAGCAAAGCAGCTTCAATCTGTCGGGCTGTGACCTCTGACTGTTCCCAGTAGCATGGGAACACAGAGACCACGGTGTTGGGTGCTTCTCAAAGCCTTCCCATGGGACATGAAGTCCTTGTCCCCACTCCAGCTGACATCAGGACTTGCCCTGGCGATGAAATGCTGTGATCCACCAGAAGCTAGCTCTCCACGGCTGAGCCAGAGAGGCTCAAGCTCAGGACTCTGCTTTCCAACAGAGCTGCCCCTGCCCTCTGCCTCCCACGGTCCTTCACCAGTGGCCTCCTGCTAGTACTGGTCTAGTTTCTGACCTCACTTCTGTTGGATGGCCCCTGGCTCTCTTGTCCCTGAGCCTTTCCATTCTCATTGTGTCCCATCTGCCTATAACCTCATGTGTCTCCTAATCTGGTGGCCCTTTCCTTACAAATTCTTCACCTTTTACCTAGTTCTTGCCAAGTGTTTGGAATCAGTATTGGATTTCCCAAGGTAATGACCATGAAAAATTCAACATATATTTGGATATATGGATTCTAATCTGTTTATTAAAAATTCAGCAGCATTATTTCATATTACTAATGGATTTTTGTGTTCTTTACAGTCAACTCAACTGGATCCTGTTCAGAGTTCTACACCTTGCTGCCCATCCCCAAACAAGTTAGCCAGAGAGCCCTCATGTAGAATTTTCATGGAAGTCCTTTTTATTTGTCAAGACTTTTTTGTTGTTGTTATGTTACAGAAACTTGAATCAAATTAGCTTAAGCAACAAAGGAAGTTTATTAGCTCTTTGAGAATTCAAAATGGATAGAAATTCATTCATGGCTGAGTCCAGAGGCTCAAACAGTGCTATTAAAGATCTGTCTAACCTGCCATGTCTAGCTCTGTTGAGCTTTATGCCCTGGCTGCATTTTCACAGGTAGAAAGGAAGGTGGCTTCTGGGGTCCCCAGACATATGCTTTTGCAGATGTGATATGAAGGGAAATACAGTTCTCTCTTGTTGCTCTTTGTATATTAAATGTTATAGAAAAACTTCTGATTAGTGAAATATTCTTTATCTTTGCTGCAGATACTTTATTTTTTATTTTATTTTATTTTTTTTGTGGTGCTGGGGATTGAACTCAGGGCCTTATGCATGCAAGGCAGGCACTCTACCAACTAAGCTATATCCCCAGCAAAAACTTCTGATTAGTATTCCTTGGGTCATGAGTGCTTGAACTAATACTCCAAATATAGGATAAGCAGTCTAATAGCCTTTGTGGGCCACACACCCCTCTCCTCAGGCAGATGTGATGGCTGACAGCTGCATCAGCACCATACCCCAGTATTCTTTTTAAATTTTTATTTATTTTTTGATGTATGGGATAGAACCTAGGGCCCAGTGCATATTAGGCAAACACTATCTCTGAGCTGCATCCGCAGCCCCCTACTTATTCTTTAGTCAATCTAAATCTTCAATTGATTTTAATTCAATGAGTATTAAATGCATATTTTAAGTCTCACCTTGTACTATGCATTGAAGATACAAGATAAATAAGCAGAACACCTTTTCAAGGTTTGCAAAACAACTGAAAAGATAAACAACTGAACAATTTTTTATAACACAATAGGGTCAGTGCTACAGTAGAAATCTGAATGAAGCGCCGGGGAGCGCTGGGAGGAGATGAAGAATTGCTAAGGAAGGGGTAACATCTGAGCTGCGCCTTTGAGGACATACAGCATTTCAGCTCGTGTCTCCTGTTCTGTGTCTTCCTTTTTCTCATACTTTCTTTTGCTTTGATTAGTTATCATCCATTTTTCTCCTTATTAAAGAAGTTCTTTTTATTCATGAGAAGCTACTCTAGAAATACAACATGTGTCCTTGAGTTATCAAATTCTCGTATTAGTCAGTGGTTTTGCCCACTCCTGGAAGGGCTTGTTGACCTTTGATTGTGTGTTAGGCACTATCTTTGAAGGGTTGTTTATAGAAATACATCTCAATGATGTTGTCTTCCCCCAGAAAGGGACTTGTCTTTTTGTCGCACTCCTTAGGTAGGAATGCTGGCAGTCTGGGACAGCAAACTTTTTTTTTTTTTTTTAGGTACCCAAAAGTGACTTCCTCACTATGTATCTATTTATTATTGTATATCTTTTAAGTACCAGATTCTTTTTTTTATTCTAACTTGTTATAAATGACAGTGGAATGCATTACAATTCATATTATACTTATAGAGCACATTTTTACATATCTCTGGTCTATTTATTATTGTGTATCTTTTAAGTACCAGATTCTTTTTTTTTTATTCCAAGTTGTTATAAATGACAGCAGAATGCATTACAATTCATATTATACTTATAGTACACATTTTTACATATCTCTGGTTGTATACAAAGTATAGTCATACATGCACTTAGGGTAATGATACCCATATCATTCTACCATCTTTTTTTTTTTTTCTCACCCTTTTGCCCCTCCTTTCCCCTCCCTCCCCATTGGCCATTGTAATGTTCCTCTAATCCTCCTATGCTCCCTGTCCCAACCCCACTGTGAATCGGCCTCCTTATATCAGAGAAAACATTCGGCATTTGGCTTTTGGGGATTGGTTAACTTCTCTTAGCATTATATTCTTCAACTTTATCCATTTACCTGCGAATGCCATGATTTTATTCTCTTTTATTGCTGAGTAATACTCCATTGTATATATATACCACATTTTCCTTATGGGACAGCAAACTTAATGCAAATTCAGGGTTGACATTCCTTGGCTGAACAGATGACCATATGGGGACCGATCTGCGTGAAGCTGTCTAGCTGCCTGTGGTGTGGTCCTTAACATCCCAGCTATTGCTGGGCTCCCAGATTCTATCATTTGTCCTCTCAGCTTTTGAAGGATTGTCAGGAGCACAATCCAGCTGCTCAGAGGTCTCATCTGTATTAACAAATGCTCCCAAGGCAAAACTGTACCAAGTGACATGTTTCCTACTTCGGGTACCAGCCCTCTACCATGTTTTGGTCAATAGTTCTTCACTATCTTATCAGGTCTTTGATGCTTCAATAAATTATTTTGTATTTCATCCAGATTTTCTAATTATTCCAGTGGGAGGAATAATCTAAATTGCCTTGTGGCCTTTACTGATGAACTCATTAGGTGGATGAACTGGGTAAGGAGGGTCCACACAGTGGGCAAAGTATGAACAACACACAGGGTTGGGCAGGTGCATGGAGGTGTCTGGAGAAAGGCAAGTGGTGACATGTGGCTGGAGCACCAGGTACAAAAAGGAGAGAAGCAGGATAGGAGGCTGGGAAGTAGGAAAGTGTTATCTTCAAAGCCTTTGAGGGCCAGTTTTTGGCATTTAGACTCTATTCTGTGGCTAACTGAAGGGAGTGCCAATTCTCCAAGCAAGGGAGTGATATCATTAGATTTGCCTTGGCTCTGTAACTTTGTGTGACTAATGTTCCAGAGGAAGGGAGAGAAGATGGGAAAGGAATGAGAGCAGCTAGGAGACTCGAGGCCTAGTGCTTGATGATGAGGGATGGGAAGTGGGGTGAGAAGACAGTGGCAGAGACAGGATCTCACTCCCGGAAACAGAAGCAACAAAACTTGTTGGCTTCCATACGATTCTTTGTTGAATGTGGTAAGTGGGTGAGCAGTTGCAGATATAGGAACAAGAGGATAAAGGTATAAAATCACCTGTAATCAACTTCCCCTTGCAGCCACCTTGAATGGCCAAAAAATCAGCTCATTGGGGTTCTAAGATCTTCAGAATAAAGCAGCCATAGGGGAGGAAGAAGGCATGGGTCATACGTGTCATTATCCCTGTCTCATGTTGATCTTCTTAGGAGAGTTGGGGAGCCTCCTGCTTGTGACAAAGATATATATTTTTTTAATTTGGAAGTGGAAATATTTTTTTTTTCTCTTAGATCAGGGAAGCCTGATAAAAGTGAGTTTTGTGTTCTATGATGGGAGCAATTTTCAAGCTTGGATAGGAAAAGGCAAAAATCAATTGGAAAGTTAGCTGTCACGAACTGGGGCTTAGAAATGACAGCTGACTCCCCTTGACCCTGGAGAGAATCACCCCTACCCAGCTCCCAGCTCAGTTTGCTGCTTTTGTTCCTCTCAAACTGAGGTCCTTGGAGATGTCACTCCCCAAAATAATTTTAGATGATAACTTCAGTGCTCTTCAGGGGCTGTTTACACCTGATGGCAAGAGCGGCAGATAGCACAACATCATCAGTAACCAATAATTCGACAATGGGGCTATCTCTTGGCAGGGAGGGAAATCTGTCTTGGGAATTCTTTTCTTGAAATGGCCTTTAAAAAGCCTGTGGCCCATTATTGCTTGGGGCAGGTTACTTAAGCTCTTTGTGAGCCATCTGTGAAATGGGGGATAACAATAGCTCCCCTCATCGTTTTCTTATAATAATTAAAATGAGATGATACATGTAAAATGCTTAGAATAGCACCCAATACATAGTAAGTTCTTTGTAAATATTAGCTATTATTTTCCTTTTGCATGTCCTCAGTGGCATTGAACCTTATTTACTCAACAAATGCTACTGAGTACTAACTATGTGTAAGACATGCTAGATTCTGGGGACATAAAAAGGAATAAAATGCAGTGTTTGCTTCTAAGCAGTTTACAGTGCATGGAGGGAGATGGTGAGTCAGGGAGTAGGTCCTGGGTTGGCAGGAACACAGGACAACAAGGAAGGGCACAGGAGAGATCCTCCAATCCAGACATGTGTCTTGAAAGGTGACTGATTTCATCACCCAAAGAAAGGTCTTCTGGGAAGAAGGAAGAGTGTGTATGGGGACTACAGGCCAACATGTGCATGAAGCACCTCAGGGCCTGTGGTGGCCTTCTCCAATTAAGCTCTAAGGTGAAGCTGGAGAGGTGGACAGATTCCAGATGAAGAAAGATCTTGAAAGACATGTCAAAGCCTTAGGACTTTATTCTAAAATACTGGTGTTTTAGTCAGCCTTTTCACTGCTGAAGACCAACCAGAACAACTGTAAAGGAGGAAAAGTTAGTTTAAGGGCTCACGGTTTCAGAGGTCACAGTCCATATACAGCCTGCTCCCTTCCCCAGGAGTCCAGGTGAGGCGGAACATCATGGTGGAAGAATGTGGCACAGGGAAGAGGCTCACACGATGATCAGAAAACAGCAGAGCAGAGAGGTCTCCACTTGCCAGATACAAATATAGACCCCCAAAGCCACACCCTAATTCCCACCTCCTCCAGCCATACCCTACTACTTCAGTTGCGGCTCAGTTAATCCTTTTCAGGGGGTTAATTCACTAATTGACTTCAGACTCTCACAACCCAATCATTTCTCCTCTGAACCTTCTTGCATTGTCTCACACATGAGCTTTTGGGGGACACCTCACCTCTAAACCATAACAATTGGAGAGCCATTGAATTAATTTAGTAAGGAAGTCACAAAATCAGACTAATGATTTAGAAAAAGTGATCTGGCTGCAATATGGAGCAATGGGTTGGAGAGAGACAGTCCTGGAAGTAAGAAGATGAGGTGAGACAGTTTTTTGAGATCTGATCATGAAAGCCTGGAGCTGGAATGGTGGTGGTAGGACAGAGCAAGGGGAAGACTGGAGATTTACAGAGCAAGTGGAAGTGTCACTCATCAGGTAAAGGTATGAGGGAGAAAGAGGCACAACTGAATGACTCCCAGTGTCTGGATTAGGCAACTGAGTAGCATGTGCTATTCACTAGAATGAAGAATTAGAGCCAATTTTGGAAAAAAAGTGATGTTGAGTTTTAGTAGGGCTTAGGTAGCTAATATATTTGTATGAAGTCCAGGAGAAGCATTTGGGTCTAGATAAAGATTTGTGAGTCACCAGTGTGGGGGTGAGATCAGCCAGGAACATTCTTTGGAGGAGAGAGAATGGTAGGGGCTTTCAATGGCTGCTCTTAGGAGAGATGAAGCAGCACTGGTCAGAGATGTAGGGAAGCCAGGAAAGAAGGGTGTGTGGGGAGCCAAAGGAGCAAGGCGGTTCAGAAGGAGAGAGTGGGAGACAGGGCCAAGTGCTGCTTAAAGGAGCAGCAAGATAAGAATGGGGAGCGTCTACTGGTTCCCCAAGGAGGAGTAGTCTGGATTTCTTGGTAAGGCCCTTTTCAAAAAGGTGGTCCAGATGAACAGTAGATCACAAGGGGATGAAGAAATGAATGAGAGTTGAGGCAGTCATGACCATGAGGGTAAACTGTATTAGCATTCTCTAGAGGAAGACAGCCAACAGAATACATGTAGTTAAGGCACACAAACATGTGTCTTAAAAGGTGAATGAGTTCAATAGTCAAACACACACACACACACACACACACACACACACACACGGATTTATTAAATCAGCTCACACGATCAGAAGCTGGATAGTCCCACAGTGGCCCTCTGTGGGAAAACCCCCCCGGAAAGTTGCAGGTGCAAATCCACGTGGAGACTGAAGAAGCTGGAGTCTGGTGGCACCAGGCGATGGCAGGAGCAATAGTTGCACCCAGTCAAGAAGAATGGAGCTCACCCTCTCTGCGATCTTCTTCCTCCTTCCGTCGTTCCATCCAGGCCCCAGCATATTGAACAGAGTCACCCACATTCAGGGAGGGTTTCCCACTCTCTTTGCTGTCCCACATGCTAATCGTGTATCAGAATACCCTCACAGTCACATCCAGAAGTGTGGCTTTACTACTTTCCTGGTATCTTTCAATCCAGTCAAGTTGGCAATCTAGATTAATCATCAAGAGGAATCATCACACTGTTGCTTCAAATAAACTCACAGAGAAAGACAGTGATACCAGCGGGAGATTGAGGACATATAATCGAGTTTCTCAAATTCTGTCTGCTTATTTTTAAAGAAAGGAGTGTGGGACAGACATATGGAACATAAAATGCAAGATGAGGTTGGCTGGTGGAGGCAGAGCCAGAGGAGAAAGGATTGGCATCCAGAGCCCTGGGCATGGGCTTAGCCGGAAGTGCAGTTCTTTCCTGAGATGATTAAGCAGATACAGATACAGATAATTTCAGAGGGTGGCAATTAATTGAGAGATTTCTTAGAGCAGGAGGGGACTCCAAGACTAAGGGCAGATGTGCAAGTACTTACCTGTGAGACAGCATGAGGCAGTGTGGCTTGACTTGCCCTGGAGGTGTGTTGTGTCCCATGAGGGCTGTTGATTTGGAAGCCCCTCAATCTGTGGATGTTAGATGGAATAGGGCAGACAGACCGCACCGCCAGGTACCCTAAATTAGCCTCCTGTAAGTCTGACCCGGAAGTGCCCACCTCTCGCGGGAATTCACCCCAGGGGGCGGGCTCTCCCTTTCTGAGCCAATCCTGAGCGTGGAAGTCTCACTTCCCACCTGGCCGCGCTATTTAAACCCTCACCAGGCAGGAATTTGCCCCCTTTTTTTTTTTCCTTCTTCGCCTCATCCGCGCTTGTCTCCTCCTGCCGGTTCCCCTCTCTTCACGCATCCCTTTGGTGTCTCTTCCAGCCGTAGAGGCTGGTTAATAAACCCCCTTTTCCTACATGGCAGTCCCGGAGTGGGTTTTTTGCCCTTCAGTGGAGGCACCAAACTGCTGGGCTCCATGGTTTTCTTCTTGGAGGAGGCAGACAGGAGATTCCCAGCCTGGGGGGTTCAAAGTATGCAGGGTGGAAGGCAGGAGAAGGACAGTGAGGCAGGCAGTGCTCTAGACCGGGTAGAACTCAAGATGGCAGGAGGCTGACACGTGGTGAGAACAGACAGAGTGCAACAAAACTTCTTTGAGAATAGATATTAGTTTTGATTAGAGTCTAAAATAATTTCTAATCCAATCTTCCAAAGAAGGTAGATAATCAAGTCGAAAGCTATAATTTTAAAAACAACCGCCATAGCCACGCTCTAACACTGAAGGAGAGCAGTTAATTTTCTTTTATGATTGTAAAACTAACCCTGGAATCAGTCTCCAAAAGACCCAAACACGTTTTGAGCCACAGCAGTATTGTGGAGTGGGGGTTTTGTCCCTCAAGTTGCAATGCTGGGCATAGAAATATTAGAGAATTTGCTTAAAACACATTCATGTTATTTTATAGTATAATCTAACCATGTGGTGTGTGTTTCCTTGATTCCCAGTTGGATTATGAGCTTCTGAAAGAGAGTGGGTTCTCTTAAACTTTGTTTGCTTCTGGTTGCCAATATGGATGCTGGACCCAAATGAGAGTGCTCATAATTATTTGTGAAAGGGAAAATGAGTCAATGCACGTCTCGAGAATAAATAGTAAATGCTGTGCTGCCTCAACTTTTACTGACAAGAAAGCTCTGGGAGCATGCATTTTTGATACCCTCTATTGCAAATCATTGAACGCAATCATTGAAATTCAACTGCAGTGCTAGCACGTTTGAAAGAGGTCTGATAAAAATGCAAAGTTTATGCTGTCTCCAATGATTTCAGCTAAGTAAAATAAGCCTAGAGGGAAAAATAAACCTTTTTCTAAAACTTCACACAGGGAGAAAGCAGAAAGTTTCCCCAAGTTTCTGAGCAATGACTAGTATTTCCGAAATGGAGTTTGATCAGGACTGTGAGAAGCCAAAGGTGGTTATGAAAACTAATGGGGCAGTTGGGAAGCACAGGCTACCTTCATCAGGCCTGGAGAGGCAGCGATAGAAATGCAAATCTAAAGCTGCCTCCAGATCCCCTGGCTAAATAGAAACACCTAGAGGCAGAATCAATTTTTCACAGCTCGATGATGACTGCCTGCTCTATAGGGTGAAAGCACAGAGGTAGGAAACTTTCAAAGTTCTCAGGAAATGACAGGTAAATAGATCAACAACCATTGCTTTTGCCTCTTTTCCCCCTGGAGAGGGTTTGGTATCTCCATTCCGCCATCCCACACTTCTTGTCCTGGATACAGTTGGCACTGGCTGTTTATTAACTTCACTTGTATCCTGATTCAGGAAGGAGAAGCAGCAAAGAGATTTAGTGCTAGAGGAGACTGGGCCTGGAAGGGGCTTTCCGGGATGGCCTGGGGGATCTCCAGGGAGATTCAAAAACCCAAGAGAGAAGGCCTTACAGATCAATTCCACCTGCTTCAGAAACATGCTTGGGGCTGATCCTACATCACAGTGTGTGTGTGTGTGTGTGTGTGTGTGTGTGTATGCAGGCATGTGCACATTATTGATTTGATGACTGTTTTTCTCAAGTTGAGCATTAAACTTATTTAGGGAATGCTGGGTCAAACTGCTGGGATTGGGACTTTCCTAGGAGGCCTGAGATGTTGTCTCTGTTGCAAGGGGAGAGGAATAGAGACGAGGAACTTTCCCCAAGACAGGGCTGCTCTTCCTGAGCCCAAGCTTGCCAAGAACCTAGGTGGGTGGGAAGCAGTGCAGCTGTCACTGCCAATGGGGTCCTGAGCCAAAGATCTAGGCACAGTGGGGAAGAAGAAAGGGACCTCACTTCCTTCTAGAGAGTATAGTATGGAAAGTGGGGGAAAAGTAACTGACGAACCCAGGTGAGCAAGGTCAACACCAACAGTGATGTCATGCTGATGGTTTAGGAGATGATGTGGTGAGAATAGCTCTTCTGCTGTTGCCCCCAACACCCAGAACTCTGTTGAGTCATGAGGAAAACATCAGACCAATCTCAATAGGACAGTCTGCAAAGTACCTGGCCACAAGACTGTCAAGATCATCGCATATACGGAGAGTCTGAAAAACCGTCTCAGCCTGGAGGGACTGGAGGAGATACAATGCCTAAATGTGACAGGGATCCTGGGACAGAAAAAGGACACAAGGTAAAAAAAAAACAAGGAAATCTGAATAAAATATTATTCTTGATATTGTTTCAATATTGGTTCATTAATAGTAACAAGTGTAAAGTGGTTATGGGGTGTATGTGAACCCTCAGTACTGTTTGTATAATTTTTCTGTGAATCTAAAACTGCTTGAGCATTTTTATTTTAAAAATGAACGTCTACCTGAAAAGATGCTCCGCAGCATCAGTCACTAAGGCGATACAAATCAAAACCAGAATGAGCCAGGCGCAGTGGCGCACGCCTGTAATCCCAGCACTTGGGAGGCTGAGGCAGGAGGATTGCGAGTTCAAAGCCAGCCTCAGCAATGGCGAGGCACTTAGCAACTCAGTGAGACCCTGTCTCTAATATAATACAAAACAGGGCTGGGGATGTGGCCCACTGGTCGAGTGCCCCTGTGAGTTCAATCCCCAGTACCAAAAAAAAAAAAACCAAACCAGAATGAGATGTGACTTCACAACCACTTAGCAGGGCTGTGATCAGAGACAGACAATAACAAATGTTGGCAGAGAGGTGGAGAAATTGGAACCCTCAGATATTGCTGGTGGAAATGTTGAATAGTGCTGCTGCATGGGGGAAAGAATACTTTTTTTCAGCAAATAGGTGTTGGGAAAATATGAAAAAGCTAGACCTTTCCTTCACACTGTACATAAAAATTTGGGTGGATCAAAGACATGCAAGTAAGGGCTAAAGATATCATACTCTTGGAAGATAATAAGGTGTTGTATTGGTCAATTTCCCATCACTGGGACAGAATGATGGGGAACACAGAGGAGCAAAACTGCTCAGCTCATGGCTGACAGGAAGAAGAAAAGGAAGTGTTGCCGCCTGAAGCGCTTGGAGCAACGGAGCCGCGGGAAAAACTTCAGAAGCAAACTGGAGACAAACAGCTTTTTATTCTGATAACTTTTCTCTCTGGTTCTAACAACGACTAACACACACCAAACACACCACTAAAATGGCGCTGACCCGATCAGCAATTTCGGCCAAGTCACTCGAGATCCCGCAACAAGTCCCGTGAGACTACGGGAGGCGACAATGCCCAAATCTCCACGGCTCATAGTCAAACGCAATTCAAGTCAATCCCCAAACAGGGCTCCTGCATTTCCCCCTTTTTGTTTTAAAAGAGGTAATGCTCTAGGACGTCTGTGTGCAACCAACATTCTTACCCGTCATCGGATAATCAAGGCTGTGCCCTTGACTCCTGTCTTAGGTTGATATGTCGGCCACATGAGACTGTCCCGTGCGACTGTGCCTGTCTTAGGTTGTCCCCCTCTGGGGATCTTACCCGTCATTGGCTAACCAGCCATCCAATGGAGCCCTTTAGGATCGACTATATATGATGACTAACAGCCGTCCAATTGTGAGGAGATGTTGTGGCTTTAAGGCGACAAGCCTTTTGGTGATGAGCCAAATTGCATAGCATATCAAATTGTTTAAACAAATCAGCTGCCCTAAGTTCCATCAAGTAACACACTGAATTCTCTAGACAAATACCCACAAGGCATTGTCCCGTAAAGTCCCAAACAATGAAAGATCAAAATGTCCATTTGTTATAACATGTTGATGTAGGAGGCCCCATGCATGTAGAGCAGAGGCCACACTGTTGGTGAGGTTGTTTGATGTTTGAGCAGCAGGGATGCTTGCGGCGGCCGCGATCCCTGCAGCTGTAGCAGCAGACGTCTTTTTTATGTTTAGACAATGCCACCGGCAAATCTTCAGGGCCCGATACCTAGAAACTCAAGCATCAATTATTAAAGGAAAGGCAGTGCTATTGCAGCACTGAGTCAAGAGGCGAGTTGTCAAACTACAAAATAGAATAATTAGATTAGAAAATTAAAGTTGATTTTTGTTCACATACATCGCTGGTTGAGCTTCTACAAACATAAGTTGGAAAAATGTCATATTTAGAACAAAACAAAGAAAGACTGAGGGTAATTACTGCATTAAAGATGGATTAAAGAAAAGGTAAAGGCACTTGAGAGAAATAATTTGTTAGCTGGAACCCTTGAGTCTCTGTATACAGAGCAATTATTTTACCTGTTGAGATAATTGAAATTAATGAGCTATTAAACAAATGAAGTTAATAACAAATAAACAATCTTAAGTCAAAACACCAAAATATCAGGTTATATAGCACTAGTCATATTGTTTGCTAAAGAGAAGTCCCAGGGACACCTATAAATCAAAATTGAAAGTACCTTCATTTATAAAATTATTTACCTAAATTGAATACTCTTAACCTAAAATGAATTAAAGTTATTTGGATCCATATATATATATATATTTTCTTTTTCATAAGCGCTTTGTTCTTTGTGACGTCACACTGGACAGACGAACAAACATACAAACATATATTTGTGACGTCACATTAATATGAAATGTGGACAAATGTACAGACATAAAGACATGTATAAAAAGGAAAAAAAAGAAAAAAAAATACAATTGTGTGCACACTAAAGAGAGATCTCCTCGTCCCGGCCGGGAGGAATGACACTTAAGTTGTGAAATATTTTGAAGGACTCTTTTGAGGGAATCATTCTATACCTTCATCTTGGTCCTCTTGATTTTGTACCTTTTTTATTAATCTTGATTCTTCAATAACTTCATCTTGATCATTTTGATGTGGTACCTGTTTTATTAATCTAGATGCTATCCATATTGGAGAGGATTCGTCTTTTGGAAAAACACAAACAGATCCTCTTCCCCAAATTAATACTGGATCTGGACCCTTCCATGTACCTGAAAGAACATCCTTCCAGTAAACCAAGGGTTTATGTTGTTGGTGTGGATTCCAATGTCTGTCTCCAGCAGAATAACCATTAGAGTCTAAAGTTAAAAAATTTAAGGTAAACAGGGCAACTGCCAATCTGTCCTTAGGACTTTTCCAATTTCCTTCTTTTTGTTTTAATAACATAATTTTCAGTGTTTGGTTTGCTCTTTCAATAATGCCCTGACCCTGAGGATTGTATGGGATGCCTGTTTTATGGGATATATTGAATTTTGCACAAAACTGTTTGAAAGATAAGGACGTATATGCGGGGCCATTATCTGTTTTAAGCATTTTGGGGATGCCCAATGCAGCAAAAGCTTGCAAACAATGAGATGTAACATCTTTAACTTTTTCTCCAGAATGTAAGGAAGCAAAAATCATGCCTGAGCATGTATCTATGGTCACATGAATAAATCGCAATTTTCCAAAACTTGGCTCATGAGTAACATCCATCTGCCACAAATGATTGGGCATTAATCCTCTAGGGTTAACGCCGAAATGAGGATTGGGCAAATGTGTCATACAAGATTTACAATCTTTTACAATTGTTCTGGCTTGCTCCTTTGTGATTTTAAACCTACGTTGCAAGGTGGTGCTGTTGACATGAAACTGGGAGTGGAATAAAGTAGCTTGTTGTAGCACTGAAAGTATAAATATTGTTTTTGTAAGTTCATCAGCCTTTTGATTACCTTCATGGAGGGGACCAGGCAAATTAGTATGTGCTCTAATATGGCCTACGAATAGAGGTTCTTTTCTTGCCCACAAAAGTTTTTGTATTTGATAAAACAATTTAAAGGCTGGAGTATGAGGTGCTATTGGTTCTGCTAACTCTAATTTTGGGACGGCTTGTACAATATAGTGGCTATCTAAAAAAATGTTTACGGGCTGGTCCCTAAAATTTTCCAGAGCTCTTACCACAGCTTCCAATTCCACTAGTTGAGCTGATTTGTGTGCAGTTGTGTAGGTCATATTTTCTTTTTTAGTGACTACTGTAGCAGTACCATTTGAGGACCCATCTGTAAATACATTAAATGCCTTAGGAATAGGTTGATTTTTTATTACCTGTGGAAATATAATAGGATGATTAATACAAAAAGATAATATAGGGGACTTAGGAAGATGATTATCAAAATTTGCAGAAGTAGAGCATTTAGCTATAGCCCAATCATTATCATTGAAGCATAAGTATTCAATCTGTGATGATGAATAGGGAGTAATAATAGTAGCAGGGTGAATGCCAAATATTTTAGTAGAAGTCTTAAGTCCTTGAAGAATAAGTTTAGCCACCATGGAGGTATAAGATTCAATTATACTTTTAGGAGAGACGGGCAAATGTATCCATAATAAAGGCCCTTGTTGCCAAAATACTCCTGTGGGTGTATATTGTGAAGAAATAATAATCAACATCAGTGGTTGAGTTAAATCAAATCTATCACAATGAGCTCCTTCAATGGCTTTTTCTACTAACTTTAAAGCTTTCCTAGCATCAGGAGTCAATGTTCGCGGTGAAGATGGATCAGGGTCTCCGCGAAGGATGTCAAATAAAGGTTTTAGTTGGCCAGTAGTGAGATTTAGTGTAGGGCAAAGCCAATTAATGTCTCCCAGTAGTTTTTGGAAATCATTGAGGGTGGTCAAATGTTTTTTATTTATTAGAATTTTTTGGGGTCTAACAAAAGTATCCATGATTTTAAATCCTAAATATAATATGGGAGATCTGGTTTGAACTTTTTCTTCTGCTACATATAATCCATAGTTTTTAAAATTTTTTGCCACGTCACTGAATATATTAAATAAGATTTTTTGATTAGGGTGGGCCAGTAAAACATCATCCATGTAATGTAGACACATGAGGTTTGGATATTTATTTTTAATGGATTGGATTTCTTTGTCCACATATATTTGGCATATGGTGGGGCTATTAGCCATTCCCTGCAGTAGCACTTTCCATTGATATCTTTTATCAGGGCCATTATTATTGATAGAAGGAACTTAAAAAGCAAACCTGGGGGCATCCAGAGGATGTAGGGGAATGGAAAAGAAACAATCCTTTATATCAAGAGTGATAAGATGGAAATTTTTTGGAATAGCTACAGGATTAGGAAGTCCAGGTTGAGTAGGGCCCATGATTTGCATGGTTTTATTAATTTCTCTAAGATCATGTAACAATCGCCATTTTCCTGATTTTTTCTTGATCACAAATATGGGGGAATTCCAGGGAGAGGTAGAAGGTTCTATATGTCCTGCTTCTAGTTGTTCCTGAACTAGTAGGTGGGCTGCTTGTAATTTCTCCTTAGATAGGGGCCACTGAGGGACCCACACTGGCTTATCAGAAAGCCATGGTATTTTCAAAATTCTTTTCTCAGTGGCCCCGAAGAAAAATATCTTTTTCCTTTATGATAATTATTTCTTTTAGGGTTAAGCTTACCCTGTACTTTTTGATAATGATTTCTTTTAGGGTTAAGATTACCCTGTAGATTTTCACATTTAACACCTGCTGGCTTGGTTGCAAGGTGTACTCCCATTTGTTGTAAAATATCTCTTCCCCATAAAGTAACCGGTAGGTTAGGTAAAACATAAGGCTGAAATGTTCCTTTATGCCCTTCATCATCCTCCCATTTTAAAATTACTGCACTTTTCTCTGGGAGGTTATTATATCCCAAACCTCTTAAACTGGTTGAAGCTTTTTTCAGAGGCCAGTGCTTGGGCCATTGCCATAGATTAATGATGGAAGAGTTAGCTCCAGTATCTATTAGTCCCTCCATCTCTATTCCTTGGATTTTTATTTTACACATAGGCCTCCTTGAACAGTCTCGAACCCAGCAAGCCATGGGACTTGAGTCAGTGGAACAAAATCCTCTATTGTTCCCTTCTTGAGGCATACCCATTTTAAATGAATTATGTAAATTGGGAAGGAGAAGCAACTGAGCAATTCTATCTCCTTGATTAACAGAACTTATACTTTGGGGTGAGCTAAGCATTATTTTTATTTCCCCTTTGTAGTCTGAGTTTATTACACCTGGGGTCACTTGCAAACCTAATAAGCTTTTAGGACTACGCCCGATAATAAGTCCTACAGTCCCTGAGGGAAGAGGTCCCCTGACTCCTGTGGGAATCAGTTGAACCCCCATTTCAGGTGTTAACACTATTCGGGTGGTGGAACAGAGGTCTAATCCTGCATTTCCTCTTGTTCCTCTGGCGAGGGAGTGGATGGGTAGTAGGGATTGTGTCGGGGAAGCATCTGAGTGGATGCTTGAGGATACTCCTTCTGCAATGCCCCGTACATTTGTGGGCCCCGGGTACTGGGCCCCGTGCCCCGTTTTTTGAATTCCTGAACAAAGGATTTCCATGGATGTCAAATTTTGAATGGCATTTATTGGCCCAATGATTTCCCTTTTTACACCTGGGGCAGCGGCCTGGGGCACGGTATGAGGTTGGTCTTATTTCTCTTTTGGGATTTTGCCTAGAATAGTCTGATTGATTATGATCATTTTGACTGGAATATCTTGATTGATTATAATGTCTACGTTTAGCCTTTGTGAAATTTCGAGGGGAAGCACCTCTCATTGAGGCTGCAATCACATTTCCTGTGACAAAGGCGTCATTTATATCTTTACATAGTTGTATATATACGGAAAGATCCTTTTTAGTTCTCCATGGCCTGATGGCTGCTTGGCACCATTTATTTGCATTTTCATAAGCTAATTGAACAACTAATGGCATAGCTTGGTCAACATCTGCAAATACACTACCTGCAGTTCTCAAAAGTCGATCAGCAAAGTCAGCATACGGCTCATTTGGTCCTTGAATCACTTTTGACAAGCTACCTTGTAGATCCCCAGGTCCTTGTACAGTTTTCCATGCCTTTAAGGCAGCTGTGTTTATCTGAGTATATACATCTGGGTCATAATCTGTTTGAGCCTGTAAGTCTGCAAATTGCCCTTCTCCTGTGAGCATGTCTATATTATAGTTTTCAAACCCTGCAGCCGCGTTTCTTTTAGCTGTTTCTATACAAAGTTCTTGGAATTGCGATCGCCAAACCAAAGAATTGCCCCCCGCTTAATGTTGCTTTACATAGACTTTTCCAGTCTGAGGGGGTTAAGCTAAAGGTGTTAAGGGACTCCAGCATACTCAACGTGAAAGGAGCTTGGGGCCCATAAGTCATTACTGCCTCTTTGAGATTTTTTATTGTTTTGAAATCTACTGACTGATGGACACTCTGTCCATTTTTCTTTTCAAATGCTGGCGGTTCCCAATGTATCTGTGAGTTGTCCTCGAGAGCGCATAAGCGATCAGAAAGACTTTTTATTTCTGTTTCTAGGGTATGCAAATGCCTAGTAATACCCTTCATATTTTCTGTAATGGATTCCACCCATGGGGGAGTAGAGGACACAAGTGGCTCCTCTACCTGACCGTCCTTTTTCTCGGTCTTTTTTAGTTTCTTTTTCCTCATTTTCTCAGGATCACTTTTACTAGATTCCTCACCACTGCTAATTTCACTGACAGCAATATCCTGAGGCCCAGGTTCCAGTAAGAGCAAGTATCCTTCAGCTATTACCAATAACTCCCGAATAGCTTTAATAGCTTGGATTTTTGTCATTTTTGGGTCTCTTCTAATACTCTCTTTACTGTTCTTAGTTGGCCCAGTGGAAGCTACACTTTTTTGATCACTTTCACTTTTTTCTATATACTCCTCACTGAGAACAGAGTCAGGTATATCAAGGAGTCTTTGCATAGCCTCTATCACTTGGGATTCAGTTATATTCGATCCCATCTTTAGAGACCTTTCAGTTCTTACCTGTCCGCTCCGAAGTTCCCCGTACGGGCCGCCACCTGTTGCCGCCTGAAGCGCTTGGAGCAACGGAGCCGCGGGAAAAACTTCAGAAGCAAACTGGAGACAAACAGCTTTTTATTCTGATAACTTTTCTCTCTGGTTCTAACAACGACTAACACACGCCAAACACACCACTAAAATGGCGCTGACCCGATCAGCAATTTCGGCCAAGTCACTCGAGATCCCGCAACAAGTCCCGTGAGACTACGGGAGGCGACAATGCCCAAATCTCCACGGCTCATAGTCAAACGCAATTCAAGTCAATCCCCAAACAGGGCTCCTGCAAGGAAGAGAGAAAGAGGGATGGGAGGAGTGAAGGAGGGAGAGAGAGAGAAACAGGGAGGGAGGGAGACAGGGGGCCAGGGACAAAATGTAGTCCCAAGGGCATGCCCCAAGGACCCACTCCCTCTAACTAGGCCCCATATCCGGAGTTTCCATCACCTCCTAATAGCCCATTAAATTTAACCCAACTGATGAGCTTTAGAAGCCCTCATGATCCAAACACTTTCCAAAGGCCCAACCTCTGAACATCACTATCTTGAGGTCAAAGTGCTTCATATGTGAGCTTTTGGAGAACATTTTAGATCTAAGCCATAAGAGATAAGAATCTTCATGACCTTGGATTAGGGAATGGTTTCTTAGATATGACAGCAAAACTAGAGTCATAGTGTGAAATGAGACAGAAGAAAAAGAAAGAACTAGAACTCTGCAGACAAGTTGGCACAGGCAGGTGAACCTGCCTCTTTGCCTGTCTCTCGTGGGCTCTAGACCACCATCTTCACAATGCTGGTGCTGCAGGAAGAGCTGGTGCTCCACATGCTGGACTCATCAGCCCTGGGTTTGGAGGTGCTGAAGGAGGAGCCAGGGCAGGGGCTGCAGGGTGGGCCACTGCCTCCTACCAGCGAGAAGAGCCAGCAGGTCAGCGAGGGACTGTGTGAGCTGCCCCAGCCCTGGCGCCCTGCACTAACCTTCTTAGTGCTAAAAAGCAACAACAAAATGGGCTGGAGGTGTGGCCCAGTGGTAAAGCGCATGCCAAGCTCACACGAGACCCTGGGTCCAATCTCCAGTACTGGGGGCCAGGGGCCAGGGGCCAGCTTCTGATTACTTCCACCTTTTAAAACATCTTATGACTCATGCTAATCCAGAACTAAGCAAAAGAAAGTTCTAGAAAATAAAGATCTAAGTAGACACAGCCCAAACTCAGCAGGTAGCCTTAGTGTCTCCTCAAGAGCTCTTCCGTGTAGTCCAGCCCCAGGGTGAGGTCCTGCATCGTTCTTACTCTCTCCCTGCATTTTCTGTTGGTTTCTTCCTTTCACTTACGATTTCATTGTTCTTTTGCATGTCTATTGGCTTAATGGCTTATTATGTGTCTCCACCCTATTCATCTACAAGTTCTCCCAAAGCAAGGACTTTTCCTTATCTACTTCTGAATCCCTAGAATAGGATAGTAATCATGATGACGGTGATGACAACACACAATAGTAGCAGTCACGTGGATAGCCTCCACGTTGCACTGAGCCCTGCTGGAACGGTTTCTGTATATTAAGTTTTGCTTTATTTATCATAGAGCCCGGTACCTGGCTGGGAGCAGGGGCTCTGCCTCCTTTTCTGTGCTCCTGTGGGGTGCCTACTGGGATCCCCAGGGCTCACAGTTGCCTTAAGACACATAGGAGTGGATGAACAGGGATATCCCAGTGGTCACTCCTTATTTTGAGGGAAACAAAGGAAAAAACTTATTGGAGAGTAAGTTGAGGTTTTTGCAAATTCCCCCCCTTTTTTTTTTAACCCAAAGGAACTATTTATTCTAGAAAAGATTTTGCCCTGGTGCACTTCTGATTACACATGGCCCTCAAAAGCATGCCAACAGGGTTATAATTACCTACCAGGGGTTCCCTGTAGTCCGGCCAGCCTCACTGATGTCCCTAAATGGCCTTCCTGGCTGCTCAGGCCCATCTGCCTAATAGTTTGGGCTCATTGGCCGCACTTGCTAACTCGGTAGGAATGGACTTGAGTTTCAGGATATTGAAGATGGCCAACTTTGGCATAGAATATTATTGAGTCATTTTTAAAGTTGCATTTAAACACTGTTTGCTAATATATCACCAATAGGCTTCTGTTATCTGTGGTTATATTGCTTTATTGATCCCCCAGTCCTGCGGGCAAGCTGAATGACTAGAGAAGCATGCGTAATCAGGGCCAGGGAGCAGCGCCTCTCAGAAGAGTCTGAGTTCCTGTGTGCTTCTGCGTCTCTAGCTTGTTCCCCTGGATTTATGCTGAAACCATTGGTGGATAAAAAAGAAACATCTTTTAAGTTGAATTTATTATAAATGTGTTTTTTAAAAAAGTTTAATAAAAGCCAGGCATGGTGGCGCACGCCTGTAATCCCAGCACTTGGGAGGCTGAGGCAGGAGGATCATGAGTTCAAAGCCAGCCTCAGCAATGGCGAGGCACTTAGCAACTCAGTGATGTCACCGCCTGCAGCAATTGCCGCTTGCAGCAACAATACTGCGGAAGAAAACTCGGAGGCAGACTGGAAATGAAAAAGTTCTTTTATTCTTCTTTCTTCTAACTTCTCTCTCCGGCTCCAACAACCTCTCCAACTCCAACCACACCTCTAACTAACCTCACCTGGTTAAATACATTTTGCCTTAACAAGGACAAGTGCTAACAGTTCGAGCTTACAGGTGCGTCACACAGTGTTCACGGGCATAAAAAGATTCTTAGATAAATGCATGAATATCAGGTGAAAATACTTGACCACCTTTTATGGCTCTCAGCTAACCGCCATCTTAGCTATCTTCAGTTAGGGCTCTTACACAGTGAGACCCTGTCTCTAATAAAATACAAAAAAGGGCTGGGGATGTGGCCCAGTGGTCGAGTGCCCCTGAGTTCAATCCCCAGTACCAAAAAAAAAGTTTAATAATAAAAGACATCAAGCAACCCACCAAATGGATGGCAGCAAATTCATGAGTGAAGGAAATTCTGTTTCTGATGGAGGTTCTGCCTTTGGGTCCTCAGATCTCGTCTTTCTATCTGTCCCCCCTACTGGAGCCTTTCCAATCTCGGCACCCAGGCCACTTAAACTACTCCTGTGGGGAAGATGATGTGACAAATTCATCTAGAATGGTAGGATGGTCTAACATGCTTGTCTTAGAATGTGCATTTAGGTTATATAAATTTTCAAGAATGCCTTTTAAATAAGGGATCTACATGGCACTGCTGGTGTGAATGAAGATGCGGGTAGCCTCTCTGGACAGCCATCTGTCAACATTTGGTGAAGTTCACTGTACCAGGCAATCCGACTCTTGTTATTTAAGTTATACAGGGACTTGCACAGGAATGTTCTCTGCAACGGTGTTGATGGTGGCTGGGAATGGGAGACAATCTTGAGGGGTCTATTTCCAGGGGTGGTGGCTGGGTGCAATGCAATGGTTCACTCCATGCTTTACTCTGGAGCACTTAGAAGCAAGGGATCCAAATGCATGCAGTAATATAAAAAGCAGGGACCTTGAAAGCAGGCTGATGAGCAAAACTGTAAGAAATGGAATGAGATAATCTAATACAGTACTTATTTGCATAAACTAAAAATGAATGGACACAAAAATGCACATTTTACACGAATACATACAAATAAAATGATAAAATTGCTTTGAGAGAAAAGAATGAGTATAGAGCAGTGCCTCATTCTTGGATGATGGACATTCAGCGTCAAAAGGTTCTTTGTGGTGGGGGCTGTCTTATGCATTGTAGAACACTTAACAGCCTCCTCTGGCCTCTACCTACTCAATGCCACCGTGACAATCAAAAATGTCTCCAGGTATTGACAAATATTCCCTGGCAGTGTAAGATGGTCATGGACTCACCCCAGTTGAGAACCAATGGTGTAGGGATCAAGCATAAAAGGCAGTGGGTGAAGCCGGGTGCAGTGGTGCACCCCTGTAATCCCAGCAGCTTGGGAGGCTGAGGCAGAAGGATCACGAGTTCAAAGTCAGCCTCAGCAACTTAGCGAGGCCCTCAACAACTTAGCAAGGCTCTCAGCAACTTAGCGAGGCTCTGTCTCTAAATAAAATACAAAAAAAGGGCTGGAGATGTGGCTCAGTGGTTAAATGCACCTGGGTTCAATCCCAGGTACCAAAAACCAAAAAACCAAAAATGAAACAAAACAAAACAAAACTCCCAAGCAACAGCAACAAAAAAGGCAATGAGTAAAAATATATATGCAAGAGATGAGCCTGAAGAAAAACATATAAACAGAAGTTGCCCCAACAGGGCAACATTTAACTCAAAAGAACACATTGTGAATGGTGGGGCTTCAACATGAGTGTCAGAGCAGGTAGTGCTTTTCATCACAGCCACCAAGGTCACTGACTGCCTGGTCCATGTGCATAAGTTTTACAATGTGCATGCAGGAAGCACAATGTCACGTTTTTGTTTCAGAGACTTGTGGTGTTAGGAAGAAGAAATTCTAGAAAGTAGTGTCTGAGCATGGCCTAATCCTGAGTGGCTAGAGTCTAGGTTTGCTCTGGAAGAAGCAGTTACTATTGAGGAGAGGCCAGCAGCCTCATTAATACAGGGGATCCTGAATTGTCCCTCTTTAGCAATATCAAGGATCAAGGCCCTGGGGCCTCCTGCCGCCCACTGATGGAGGAGCCTGGTGGGCCACTCCACCCCTGCCACTTTTGATCTCTTTTCTCTCTCTGTCAGACCTTCTATATGTTAGATAAAATTCAGGCCGGCAGGCCATACCCCCAGGTACCTTCCTGGAAGTGCCCATCTCTCATGAGAATCCCCCCTTTTGTGGGCTCCGAGTCCCCACCCTTCCTGATCCTGGGAATACTCACCTCTTACAGGAATTCACCCCAGGGGCGGGCTCTCCCTTTCTAAGCCAATCCGGACCATACAAGTCACGCTTCTGCCCCTCTGTACTTAAGCCCCCGCCAGTCCAGAACTCTGCCCCCTTTTTGCCGCCATCCTCTCACCAGCTCTCCCCTTCTTCCCTTTCCCCGTTCTCCCTTCTCCCCTTTCCCATTCCCCTCTCCCTTTTTCCCTTTCCCCCTTCCACCTCTCTCCCCTTCTCCCATTCCCTTAATAAACCCCTTTTACTACAAGGTGGTCCTGGTGTGGTTTTTGCCCTTCACTATAAAATGCTGAGCAAGCAAAGGTCCAGCCAAAAAGCAGGCAGCTGATTGGCAGTGGCCAGTCATGAGTCATTGGAAGGAAGATGGGTTTGGAAACTGTCCATGGTTCTGAATTTGACCTTGCCATGGCAAATCATGGAGAATGTTGATATTTCACTTTGGACAATTTTTCTTAGGAAAGGGATATCTCTAATTGTAGAATAGACTGGCTTTGGGGGAGAAAAGGCCTACCAGCATGCTCCTGCTCAGATTCCTATTCCTATAAAATTTACCTTAGATCTTGTAAAGTTTTAAGTCTTACAAACATTATCACTTTATAACATTTAGTATATTTGGGTTTTGTTGTTGGAGTAACATTGAAGGCAGATTTGGGGACTGCAACAACAACTTCTTCTTCTTCTTCCTCTCCTTCTCCTTCTCTTTCTCCTTCTTCTTCTTTCAACTTCTCTTGATTCAGCCTTGATGGAAGAGACCACAGAAACTCGAGCCCTGTCCACCAATTCTAGGCCCCACAAGATTACAGCTGACATGGTATTTTATTCCTTCACTCTCTTCTCTTTTTCACTTATCCCTTCTCCTCCTCTACCTCCTGTTTCTCCTCTTCCTTTTCTTTTTTTAAAATTTTTTTATTATTCTAATTTGTTATACATGTTAACAGAGTACATTTCATTTCATATTGCATATAAAGAGCACAATTTTTTAAGTTGCTGGTTTTATATAAAGTATTTTTACAACAATTGTGTCTTCATATATGTATTTAGGGTAATCATGGGTAACTCAGTCTGCCATTATTCCTATCCCTTTGCCCCCTCTCCTTCCTCCTCCTTCTTTGTTCTATTTAAAGCTCTTTCATTCTTTTTCATCCCCCTTCTACAAAATATTTAGGGCAAGTTAGAAGAATATCTAAGATTAAAAAAAAAATTACAAGTGACAAATTAATTACAAGAGAGGAGTCCTGACCATGGTTCAGATCCAGGAAAATTTTCTTATACTGATTGTTATGGGTTGCACTGTGTCCTTCCCCTCAAACTCATATGTTGTTATCCTAACCCCCAATACCGAAGAACGTGGCCTTTTCTGGACATAAGATTGCTACAGATATATTAGTTAAGATGATGGCAATAGGAAGTACAGTGGGTCCTTAATCCAACATGATTTATGTCCTTATAAAGGGAGAATTTTGGATGCAGAGGGGCAGGCAGATTGGGGTGATGTGTGTACAAGTCAAGGAATGCCAAAGGCTGCCAGGCCACCAGAAGCCAGGAAAGAGGCCTGGAGCAGATCTTTCCTTAGCACCATCAGAGGGAACATGGCCCTGTCCACACCTGGAGTTCAGACATCTGCCCTCTGGAACTGTGAGACAATAATTTTTTTAAAGCCATCCAGGTTGTTTTACTTTGTTGTTTTACAGCCCCAGGAAATTAATACATTGACCATTTCCTTTGTTTAAAAAATAATTTGTGTTAAAATGTATTTTCAGCCAATTACCAATTGCTTATTTATAGGTCATATTTAGGATTGTAAAAACTTTTTAGAACCTGTAGACTAATATTATCCTGGTGATAAACATTTGTCCCCAGAATCTGGCTGGTGGGCCGGTTCTCATGTTTTCCTGCCTTCTGTGGGTGATCTGCGGGTAAGTTTAGTGGATAATGTGTCCAGATTTCTTCAAGGGGTTCCTCTGATCCACCAAGCTCCCAACTTATTGAGTGGTGGAGACTCCACTTCAACTATATGTTACTTTCCTGCTTAAGCATTAGCCACAAAGAAGCCAGGCTAATGTTATAAGAGGAATAACAGCTCCCCAGTCCATACTGCTATGCTTAGCTGCTTTGACACTAGGTGCCCTATAAATACCAGACTTTCTTTCTCAGCTGCCATTCTACCCTCCTCAAACTCCTTTGCATTTTGGGTCCTGAATGTGAATCAGGTCCCTCTAACCAGACGTAGCTGTTTGGGACAGACAAGGTGAAATTGAATCAGAAGTCATCTTATTGTCCCTCTGACTGATTCTATCCACAAAGTAAGGTCTTGGTGAGTATTTTCTGGATTTCAAGAGACACTTGTGGCAGAAACAATAAATTATTTTTTATACTGTAAGAGCCCTTAATGAGGAAGTAGCTAAGATGGCGGCTGGCTGAGAGCCATAAGGAGGCGTTTAATTGTTTACACCTGACCTTAATGAAATTGACTAAGAATCTTTCTGTGCCGCACCTGTACACGTGTATGCTTAATGGGTGAAGAGTATTTAACCAGTCAGAGGGCGTCAGAGAGGGTGGAGAGAGAGAGAGAGAGAGAGAGAGAGAGAGAGGAGAGAAGAAGAAGCAAGAATAAAGAAACTACTCATTCTCAGTCTGCCTCCGATTTCTTTCCCGCGGTATCGTTGCTGTAGGCGGCAACATTATACTTCCCTGGTTTCTGGATCAGGGAAGTCCAAACAAAGGATAATAATGTCCAGTAATTTAGTAGGTACCAATTCCTTGCATTAATTCCCTTCTTGTACAAATATTTTGATTGTGTTCTGTTTACCTGGGGCTGCACTGAACTCCCACTGCTTATGGACAACATGGATGAATGATGTTCTCCAACCCTGTAAGCCTTCTGCGGCTGCAGGATGCCCTTATATTATTAAATCCACACAGCAGCCCTGTGGAGTTAACATTATTATATCCAGTTTACAAGTAAGGGATCAGAATCAGAGAGCTTTTAAAATGTGTTTGCCCAAATTTGCTTGAATAATTAAGTGGCAGAACTAGGATGGAACTGGGATTTTTCTGTTTCCACACCTGACACACCATGTGCAGATTATGGTGCAGAAATCAGTTTCACAGGTCTCCCTCTCTCACCCAACCACTAAATCCATCAGGGTTTTCTTTCTTTCTTTCTTTTATTTTTGGTACCAGGGATTGAACTCAGGGGCACTCGACCACTGGGCCACATCCCCAGCCCTTAAAAAAAAAAAAAAAAAATTATTTATTTTGCTTTAGTTGTACTCAGTGCAATGCATTTATGTTTGCGTGGTGCTGAGGATTGAACCCGGGCCGTGCACGTGCTAGGCGAGCGCTCTACCGCTGAGCCACAATCCCAGCACCACCCCCCCAGCCCTTTTTTAATATTTTATTTGAGACAGGGTCTCACTGAGTTGCTAAGTGGCTCGCCATTGTTGAGGCTGGCTTTGAACTCGCGATCCTCCTGCCTCAGCCTCCCAAGTGCTGGGATTACAGGCGTGTGCCACCGCGCCCGGCATCAGGGTTTTCTTCAGGCATCATTACTGCCGGTGCCCAGGAGAAAGGCTGAGGGTAGCTGATGAAGATGACCTAGCAGGGTTTCCTTCATTTCTACGTCCCGCCCTGCGGTAGGCAGAATTCTAGGATGAGCCTCGCCTACCCCTTCCTTCCTACCCCTAAATGAATCACACTCTTGTGTAATCCCTTGCCTTGGATGTGGACAGGACTGGTGACTAGTGACAGTGCGAGATGCAGCTCCTGTGATTTGAAAGTCCATCCCCACAGTCTTGGAGGAGACTCTCCCTGCTGGCTTTGTAGATATGAGCTGCAAGTGCAGCAAGAGGGTCACATGACAAAGAACCTAGAGGGGACTGCAGGAGGTCAGACAGCACCCCTGCTGAGAGCCAGAAAGAAAACAGGAACTGAATTCTGCCAACAACCAGGTCAGCTTTGAAGAGGACCCTGAGCTTCAGTGAAACGCAGTCTGGGAGGATACCTCCATTTCAGCCTGCTGAGACCCAAGAAGAGTACCTGGCTATGCCACGCCCAGGCTCCTGACCTATGGAAACAGTGGGCTCCTAAATGTCTGTTCTCTTAAGCTGCTAGGTTTGTGGTAATTTGTTACGGAGTAACAGGAAACTAATATGCCCCTGAATCTCTCTCCCAGATGACCAGTCACATTCCTGCAGGAGTCATGGGAGGGAGCAGGCTGAGTAGGGTGGGGTGGCAAGGCTTGAACAATTGAAGCTGGGAGTGAGAGCCTGTAAGAAGGGGGTCACCTCTTCCATGAGCTCGTTGGAGTCAGTTTGCTTTCACAGTGCTTCCTTCATTGTCTAGTCACCACAGTCCTATCTGCGGTGACAACCTGTTACCTGGAGAAAAAGGGTGGAGCCAGGCATGTGGTACACACCTGTAATGGCAATGGCTCTGGAGGCTGAGGCAGAAGGATCACAGGTTCAAGGCCAGCTTCAGAAACTTAGTAAGATCTGTTTCAAAACAAAAAGGGCTGGAACCGGGCGTGGTGGTGCACGCCTGTAATCCCAGCACTTGGGAGGCTGAGGCAGGAGGATCACGAGTTCAAAGCCAGCCTCAGCAATGGCGAGGCACTTTGCAACTCAGTGAGACCCTGTCTCTAATAAAATACAAAACAGGGCTGGGGATGTGGCCCAGTGGTCGAGTGCCCCTGAGTTCAATCCCTGGTACCAAAAATAAATAAATAAATAAATAAATAAATAAATAAATAAATAAATAAAAATTAAAAAATTAAAAAATTAAAATAAAACAAAAAGGGCTGGGGTCTAGCTCAGTGGTAGAGCCCTTGCCTGCGTGTGCAATACCCAGGTTCAGTATCTAGTGTTGTGTATGTGCACATGCACGCATGGTTGAAAAGGCAGTTCTGGAAGTCGTGCTCATAATTTTAGCTATTTCTCAGTTTTCTCCTACTCTGTGTCAGCCTGCACACTGTGTTCACCACTGTCTCCACTTTCTCCTATACACAGAGGATGGTCCTGGAGGCCCTGCCCTGCTTTTGAAGGTTGTCCTGACCCAGGCTCTGCCTCCCAGGCTACTGAATGGCTGAAACATTCAGGCCCTTCAGCCTTTGCCCGGTTTGGAAACCCCTTTTCGTGTAACTAAGTCAAAGATTTTTGTTCGTTTTCTGTTTTGCAGTGGTGGGGATCAAATCCAAGGCCTCACTCATGCAAGGGAAGCCCTGGTCCACGGAGCTACACCCTCCACAGCTTTAATTCAGTCAATATCTGTTATGGTTTGGATGTGAGGTGTCCCCCAAGAGCTCATGTGTGAGACAGTGCAAGAAGGTTTGGAGGAGAAAATGGTTGGGTTGTAGGCTTAAACTGATCTAGTGGTAACTGGAGGCAGGTGGGGTGGGGCTGGAAGAAGTGGTTCAATTGGGGGCGTGGCTTTAGGTATATATTTGTATCTGTCGAGTGGAGTCCTCCTCTCATCCTCTGCTTCCTCATCATGTGAGCTGCTTCCCTCTGCCATGATGTCATGCCTCACCTTGAGCTTCAAGGAATGGAGCTTGCTGTCCATGGATTGAGACCTCTGAAACTGTGAGCCCTCAAATAAACCTTTCCTCCTCTATAATTGTTCTGGTCAGGTCTTTAAGTCACAGCTGTGAAAAAGCTGACTAAAACAATATCATAGATATTGCAAGAAAATGGAGCCACTAAATTTTCTCTTTCTCATCTTTTAGAGTCCCGTCCAGCTGTGTCAGGGGATACGATAGAGATTTCATTTTATTATTTCATGTTATCTCAGTCTTTTGCTATTCAAATAATCTGTTTGAGGGGAATAGCTAGTTTGTGGATTTATTTATTTATTTATTTATTTTTGGTATTTTCTTCCCTCTCTTTCCCCTTCCCCAGTTTAGTGCCTGCTTTTTTGGGTGAGTGGGAAATGGGTAGAGTAGGGGGATTCCTATAAGTGGGTATTTCAGGTTACGTTGCCTGGAAAATAGGTGATGGTAATTCTACCTGCAGGATATTTATGGGCAAGTGCTTTGGGGAATAAATTCCTGTGGGGGTGAAGAAAAAGTGAACTTGCAGTTTTGTGGGGAAGTTCAACTCAGGAGGTGCATATTAGGAAGACCCTATGTCTCAATTCCACGTTCTCCAGTTGATACAATTGGCTTAAAGAAAAGACTGCCCCATTTTTGTGTTTTATTTCTCTTCTAGTTCTAAATTCAGGGTGGAGAACACAGGGGTGATATTTACTGGTCTCCTGAAAATCTAGCCAGAAAGGTAAAGGTGAAGATGGTGGTAACAATGATGATAATGACACTGAGCCCATCTGAAGCTCAAAGAGGTTGCTCGAACCTGCGTCCATGGGCTGGGGCTATGGCTCGGTGGTAGAGTGCTCATCTCGCAAGTGTGAGGCCCTGGGTTCAATTCTCAGCACCACATAAATAAAGGTATTGTGTCCTCCACCTACAACTTAAAAAAAAAAAAAAAAAAAAAAAGCCTGCCTCCATTAGGCGCATGTTTGTAGCCATTGATGCACCAATACCAGGTTCTTTCTTTGTGGCTTCAATTTGGAAGCTCTTAGTATCCTTTAAAAATAAATTTGCATGGGTAACTCAAGTACATAGAGCCAATGGTGAAACCTCACCTGCATTTCTTTATGCGACCTTGTGTTTGGGAAGTCCCAGATCATCACTTGTAAACTCCATGAAGTTCCAGACACCTATCCTAGGTGGAGTTCTCCCAAAAGGGAGGGCAGATTTGAGAATGTGAGCGAGCTCTGTGTGGCTACAAACCACAGCATCCCAGCTGCAGGTGCATCTAGTGGAGACACGGAATGGGGCTTTGAATAGTTACCTTCATTTCTACCTTTCTGGGCTGCTTAGCAATGAGGACTTCCAGCTGAAAAAAACAGGCCTAGGAGTCCCAAGGTGTGAGTTCCAACCTAAGGAAACGTCCTCATACAAATAAGAACTTAGCTCTCTATTCAGTTTGGCCTGTAGCAAGTTACTTTATCTCTCTAAACACGTGTTCCTTTATCTTTAATGTAGAGATAATTGTAGTGCTATCCTCATAAGGTAGTGGGAGAGCAGAAAGAGAGAAACTGCTGGGCACGGTGGCGCACTCTGTAATCCAAGTGGCTCGTGAGGCTGAGGCAGGAGCATTTATGAGTTCAAAGCCAGCCACAGCAATAGCAAGGTACTAAGCAACTCAGTGAGACCCTGTCTCTAAATAAAATACAAAATAGGGCTGGGGATATGTTGTTGTCCGAAGCGACTGCCGCTTGGAGCAACGAAGCCGCGGGAAGAAGTTCAGAGGCGAACTGGAAACAAACAGGCTTTTTATTCTGATAACTTCTCTCTCTGGCTCTAACAACGACTTTAACACGCACCACACACCACCAAAAAACCCACACACCAAATGGCGCCGACCCGATCAGCAATCTCAGCTCAAGTCTCTCCAGATCCCGGGCCAAGTCCTGCAAGATCCCGGACCAAGTCCCGTGAGACTACAGAAGGCGGCAATGCCCAAACATCTCCATGGCCCAGAGTCAACCGCAATCTTAGCCATCTCCCCAAACAGGGCTCCTGCATTTCCCCCCTTTTGTTTTAAAAGAGGGGATGCTCTAGGACGTCTATGTGCAACCAACATTCTTACCCGTCATCGGATAATCAAGGCTGTGCCCTTGACTCCTGTCTTAGGTTGATATGTCGGCCACATGAGACTGTCCCGTGTGACTGTGCCTGTCGTAGGTTGTCCCCCTCTGGGGATCTTACCCGTCATTGGCTAACCAGCCATCCAATGAAGCCCTTCAGGATCGACTGTGTATGATGACTAATAGCCGTCCAATTGTGAGGAGATGCTGTGGCTTTAAGGCGACAAGCCTTTTGGTGACGAGCCAAATTGCATAGCATATCAAATTGTTTAAACAAATCAGCTGCCCTAAGTTCCATCAAGTAACACACTGAATTCTCTAGACAAATACCCGCAAGGCATTGTCCCATAAAGTCCCAAACAATGAAAGATCAAAATGTCCATTTGTTATAACACGTTGATGTAGGAGGCCCCATGCATGTAGAGCAGAGGCCACACTGTTGGTGAGGTTGTTTGATGCTTGAGCAGCAGGGATGCTTGTGGCAACTGCGATCCCTGCGGCTGTAGCAGCAGCCGTCTTTTTTATGTCTAGACAATGCCACCAGCAAATCTTCAGGGCCCACTACCTAGAAACTCAAGCATCAATTATTAAAGGAAAGGCAGTGTTATTCCAGCACTGAGTCAAGAGTCGAGTTGTCAAACTAAAAAATAGAATTATTAGATTAGAAAATTAAAGTTGATTTCTGCTCACACACATTGTTGTTTGAGCTCCCACAAACATAAGCTGGCAAAATATCATATTCAGAACAAAACAAAGAAAGACTGAGGGTATTTACTGTATTAAAGATAGATTAAAGAAAAGCTAAAGGGACTTTGGAAAAATAATTTGTTAGCTGGAACCCTCGAGTCTCTGCATACACAGCAATCCTTTACCAGTTGAAATAATTGAAATTAATCAGTTATTAAACAAGTGAAGTTAATAACAAATAAATAACCTTATGTCAAAACACCAAAATATCAGGTTATACAGCACTAGTCATATTCTTCGCTAAAGAGAAGTCCCAGGGACACCTATAAATCAAAATTGAAAGTACCTTTACTTATAAAATTATTTACCTAAATTGAATATTGTTAAACTAAAATGAATTAAAGTTATTTGGATCCATATATATATATATTTTTTCATAAGCACTTTGTTCTTTGTGACGTCACACTGGACAGAAGCACAAACATACAAACATATATTTGTGACGTCACATTAACATGAAATGTAGACAAATGTACAGACATAAAGACATGTATAAAAAGAAAAAAAAAAAAATACAATTGTGTGCACACTAAAGAGAGATCTCCTCGTCCCGGCCGGGAGGAATGACACATAAGTTGTGAAATATTTTGAAGGACTCTTTTAAGGGAATCATTCCATATCTTCATCTTGGTCCTCTTGATTTTGTATCTTTTTTTATTAATCTTGATTCCTCAGCAACTTCATCTTGATCCTTTTGATTTGGTACCTGCTTTATTAATCTAGATGGTATCCATATTGGAGAGGATTCGTGCTTTGGACAAACACAAACAGATCCTCTCCCCCAAATTAATACTGGATCTGGACGCTTCCATGTACCTGAAAGAACATCCTTCCAGTAAACCAAAGGTTTATGTTGTTGGTGTGGGTTCCAATGTCTGTCTCTAGCAGAATAACCATTAGAGTCTAAAGTTAAAAAATTTAAGGTAAACAGGGCAACTGCCAATCTGTCCCTAGGATTTTTACAATTTCCTTCTTTTTGTTTTAATAACATAACTTTCAGTGTGCAGTTTGCTCTTTCAATAATGCCCTGACCCTGAGGATTGTATGGGATACCTGTTTTGTGGGATATATTGAATTTTGCGCAAAACTGTTTGAAAGATGAGGACATATATACAGGGCCATTATCTGTTTTAAGCATTTTGGGGATGCCCAATGCAGCAAAAGCTTGCAAACAATGAGATGTAACATCTTTAACTTTTTCTCCAGAATGTAAGGAAGCAAAAATCATGCCTGAGCATGTATCTATGGTCACATGAATAAATCGCAATTTTCCAAAACTTGGCTCATGAGTAACATCCATCTGCCACAAATGATTGGGCATTAATCCTCTAGGGCTAACACTATAATGAGTATTGGGCAAATGTGTCATACAAGATTTACAGTCTTTTACAATTGTTCTGGCTTGCTCCTTTGTAATTTTAAACCTACGCTGCAAGGTGGTGCTATTGACGTGAAACTGGGAGTGAAATAAAGTAGCTTGCTGGAGCACTGAAAGTATAAAGATTGTTTGGGTAAGAGCATCAGCCTTTTGATTACCTTCATGGAGGGGACCAGGTAAGTTGGTATGTGCTCTAATATGCCCTATGAATAGTGGTTCTTTTCTTGCCCACAAAAGTTCTTGTATTTGATAAAACAATTTAAAGGCTGGAGTATGAGGTGCTATTGGTCCTGCTATCTCTAATTTTGGGATGGCATGTACAATATAGTGGCTATCTGAAAAAATGTTCATGGGCTGCTCTCTAAAATTTTCCAGAGCTCTTACCACAGCTTCCACTTCCACCAGTTGAGCTGATTTGTGTACAGTTATGTAAGTCATATTTTCTTTTTTAGTAACTACTGCAGCAGTACCATTTGAGGACCCATCTGTGAATACATTTAATACCTTAGGAATAGGTTGATTTTTTTATTACCTGTGGAAATATAATAGGATGATTGATACAAAAAGATAATATAGGAGACTTAGGAAGATGATTATCAAAATTTGCAGAGGTAGAGCATCTAGCTATAGCCCAATCATTATCATTGAAGCATAAATATTCAATCTGTGACGATGAATAGGGAGTAATAATAGTAGCAGGGTGAATGCCAAATATTTTAGTAGAAGTCTTAAGTCCTTGAAGAATAAGTTTAGCCACCATGGAGGTATAAGACTCAATTATACTTTTAGGAGAGATGGGCAAATGTATCCATAATAAAGGCCCTTGTTGCCAAAATACTCCTGTGGGTGTATATTGTGAAGAAATAATAATCAACATCAGCAGTTGAGTTAAATCAAATCTATCACAATGAGCTCCTTCGATGGCTTTTTCTAACTTTAAAGCTTTCCTAGCATCAGGAGTCAATGTTCGCAGTGAAGATGGATCAGGGTCCCCGCGAAGGATGTCAAATAAAGGTTTTAGTTGGCCAGTAGTGAGGTTTAGTGTAGGGCGAAGCCAATTAATGTCTCCCAGTAGTTTTTGGAAATCATTGAGGGTGGTCAAATGTTCTTTATTTATTAAAATTTTGGGGGGGTCTAACAAAGGTATCCATGATTTTAAATCCTAAATATAATATGGGAGATCTGGTTTGAACTTTTTCTTCTGCTACATATAATCCATATTTTTTAAAATTTTTTGCCACATCACTGAATATATTAAATAAGATTTTTTGATTAGGGTGGGCCAGTAAAACATCATCCATGTAATGTAGACACATGAGGTTTGGATATTTATTTTTAATGGATTGGATTTCTTTGTCCACATATATTTGGCATATGGTGGGGCTATTAGCCATTCCCTGCAGTAGCACTTTCCATTGATATCTTTTATCAGGGCCATTATTATTGATAGAAGGAACTTAAAAAGCAAACCTGGGGGCATCCAGAGGATGTAGGGGAATGGAAAAGAAACAATCCTTTATATCAAGAGTGATAAGATGGAAATTTTTTGGAATAGCTACAGGATTAGGAAGTCCAGGTTGAGTAGGGCCCATGATTTGCATGGTTTTATTAATTTCTCTAAGATCATGTAACAATCGCCATTTTCCTGATTTTTTCTTGATCACAAATATGGGGGAATTCCAGGGAGAGGTAGAAGGTTCTATATGTCCTGCTTCTAGTTGTTCCTGAACTAGTAGGTGGGCCGCTTGTAATTTCTCCTTAGATAGGGGCCACTGAGGGACCCACACTGGCTTATCAGAAAGCCATGGTATTTTCAAAATTCTTTTCTCAGTGGCCCCGAAGAAAAATATCTTTTTCCTTTATGATAATTATTTCTTTTAGGGTTAAGCTTACCCTGTACTTTTTGATAATGATTTCTTTTAGGGTTAAGATTACCCTGTAGATTTTCACATTTAACACCTGCTGGCTTGGTTGCAAGGTGTACTCCCATTTGTTGTAAAATATCTCTTCCCCATAAAGTAACCGGTAGGTTAGGTAAAACATAAGGCTGAAATGTTCCTTTATGCCCTTCATCATCCTCCCATTTTAAAATTACTGCACTTTTCTCTGGGAGGTTATTATATCCCAAACCTCTTAAACTGGTTGAAGCTTTTTTCAGAGGCCAGTGCTTGGGCCATTGCCATAGATTAATGATGGAAGAGTTAGCTCCAGTATCTATTAGTCCCTCCATCTCTATTCCTTGGATTTTTATTTTACACATAGGCCTCCTTGAACAATCTTGAACCCAGCAAGCCATGGGTCTCGAGTCAGTGGAACAAAATCCTCTATTGTTCCTTTTTTGAGGCATACTCATTTTAAATGAATTATGTAAATTTGGAAGGAGAAGCAGCTGAGCAATTCTATCTCCTTGATTAACAGAACTTATACTTTGGGGTGAGCTAAGCATTATTTTTATTTCCCCTTTGTAGTCTGAGTTTATTACACCTGGGGTCACTTGCAAACCTAATAAGCTTTTAGGACTTCGCCCAAGAATAAGTCCTACAGTCCCTGAGGGAAGAGGTCCCCTGAACCCTGTGGGAATCAGTTGGACCCCCATTTCAGGTGTTAACACTATTCGGGCAGTGGAACAGAGGTCTAATCCTGCATTTCCTCCTGTTCCTCTGGCGAAGGAGTGGATGGGTAGTAGGGATTGTGTCGGGGAAGCATCTGAGTGGATGCTTGAGGATACTCCTCCTCTAATGCCTCGTACATTTGTGGGCCCCGGGGCATTGGGCCCTGTGCCCCGTTTTTTGAATTCCTGAACAAATGATTTCCATGGATGTCAAATTTTGAATGGCATTTATTGGCCCAATGATTTCCCTTTTTACACCTGGGGCAGAGGCCTGGGGCACGGGGATTTTGGTCTTATTTCTCTTTTGGGATTTTGCCTAGAATAGCCTGATTGATTATGATAATTTTGCTTGGAATATCCTGATTGATTATAATGTCTAGGTTGAGCTCTTGTGAAATTTTTAGGGGCAGCATCTCTTATAGCTACTGCAATCATATTTTCTGTGACAAAGGCGTCATTTATATCTTTACATTGTTGTATATATATGGAAAGATCCTTTTTATTTCTCCACGGCCTGATGGCTTCCTGGCAGTATTTTTTAGCATTTTCGTATGCTAATTGAACAACTAATGGCATAGCTTGATCAGCATCTCCAAACAATCTACCTGCAGTTCTCAAAAGTCGATCAGCAAAGTCAGCATATGGTTCATTAGGTCCTTGAATCACTTTTGACAAGCTACCTTGTAGATCCCCAGGTCCTTGTACAGTTTTCCATGATGTTAAGGCAGCTGCATTTATCTGAGCATATACTCCTGGGGTATAATATTTTTGAGCCTGTATGTCTGCAAATTTCCCTTCTCCTGTGAGCATTTCTATATTATGGTCTACAAACCCTGCAGCTGTGTTTCTTTTAGCTGTTTCTATACAAAGTTCTTGAAATTGCGATCGCCAAACCAAGTATTGTCCCCCACTTAATGTTGCTTTACATAGACTTTTCCAGTCTGAGGGGGTTAAGCTAAAGGTGTTAAGGGACTCCAGCATACTCAACGTGAAAGGAGCTTGGGGTCCATATGTCATTACTGCCTCTTTGAGATTTTTTATTGTTTTGAAATCTACTGAGTGGTGGATCCTCTGTCCATTTTCATATTCAAATACTGGCAGTTCCCAATGTATCTGTGAGTTACCCTCGAGAGCACATAAGCGCTCAGAAAGACTTTTTATTTCTATTTCTAGGGTATGCAAATGCCTAGTGATACCCTTCATATTTTCTGTAATGGATTCCACCCATGGGGGAGTAGAGGACACAAGTTCCTCCACTTGACAGTCCCTTATCTTGGTCTTCCTTAATTTCCTTTTGTTCATTTTCTCAGAATCACTTTTACTTAATTCCTCCTCACTACTACTACTACTCTCATTGGTCCTAACTGACTCAGTAACATCCTGAGTCCCAGGTTCAATTGAGAGCATGTATCCTTGAACTATCTCTAATAAATCTTGAATAGCTTTAGCAGCTCAGATCTTTGTCATTTTTGAGCCTGCACTGATACTATCCTTACTGGTCCTAACTGACTCAGCCGAGGCCAAGCTTTCATGATCACTTTCACTTTTTTCCAAATCCTCCTCACTAATAACTGACTCAGCTATATCAAAGAATCCATCAAGAGCCTTATACGCTTGGGTCTTAGTTATTTTCGAACCCATTTTAACCGCTCTGACTAGAGACTCCTGCGAGGTTCCTCAGTTCTTACCTGCTGTGCCGATTCCCCGTCCGGGCCACCACCTGTTGTTGTCCGAAGCGACTGCCGCTTGGAGCAACGAAGCTGCGGGAAGAAGTTCAGAGGCGAACTGGAAACAAACAGGCTTTTTATTCTGATAACTTCTCTCTCTGGCTCTGACAACGACTTTAACATGCACCACACACCACCAAAAGACCCACACACCAAATGGCGCCAACCCGATCAGCAATCTCGGCTCAATTCTCTCCAGATCCCAGGCCAAGTCCCGTGAGACTACGGAAGGCGGCAATGGCCAAACATCTCCATGGCCCGTAGTCAACCGCAATCTTAAGCCATCTCCCCAAACAGGGCTCCTGCAGGGATGTGGCTCAGTGGTCAAGTGTTACTGAGTGCATTCCCTGGTACTTTCCCCCCCCACCAAAAACCAGAAGAGATAAACCATGGAAAGTATTTAGCACAATGCCTAGAACATACATGTAACCTGTTATTATTAGATGAGTAAGGAGGTGATTTAAACTTTTATCATTCAATTATTCAGTGGTAATAATAATAATAATACCTGTACCACACGTTGCAGGGGAAAATGAGATGAGTCAATGGATGAAGATAATTTTTTTTAAAATGCAACTGATAGGTATCATTATTTATATTGAAATTAACACATGCTGTTCCATCTTTCCTAAGAGTGTGGGTAAGGAGGAACTTCTGTTGCAATGACTGCCACTCATTCCAACAGACCTCAGCATAGACAGTTGTGTGTATGAGGGTGTCTGTTCCAGCTTTGGTCTGGGGGCCCAAGTCTCCCTAATTCAAAGATATGCATCAACTTCATGGGGAGTTGATGAGCACCTTTTCCAGAACAATCCCATTCCAGGGCAGTTGCTCCTAGTGCTTCAGTCACATGCATCTCAGTGATAACGAGGCTCTGTGGATTAGTGTGTGGAATGCCACAGGATTCTTTAATGTGAAAATAATCGTCCATTAATTATCATGAGAAATGTCACACCTGGGTTCTGGTAAAACTAAAGAGCCTTAAGATAGGGGGGTGGAGAAGCCCTACTCTGCTCCTTTGCGTGCATGGAGTATACCTTTAGACTGTGCCACTGGGGACTGGACTGTAGGGTCAACCTCTACAAGCTCCTACATGGAGTCCTTTGTCTAGGGTATCTGCTGTCTGATGCTGTGCACGGGCTAACAAGAGCTGCCTCTTGAGCACTGCTAGGAACATCCTTGAGTGCAGCTAATGCTCCTAGGAGTACAGGGACCCCAGACTTCATTGAACTTGCTCAGTAGGTGGTATGTGAGGTTCTGTGCCTAATTTGCTACATAAAACATGTTAAATATCCATATGTGGCAGTATTTGGTTTCAGAGTTACTTCCTTTAAATCTGATGGGGTATCATAGGGGAGTAGGTAAATCTTGTCCATCTCAAAACCCTTGAATGGCTGCTATTAGCTACCAAAAGAACCTCAATCGTGCCTGCCCAAATTGGCTTAATCAATTTATGACCATTGGTATGAATTGTCTTCTTAGGGGAGAACAAGCCAGGTTATAAATTCTTCTTCTAGGTACATGTCTACTGTCAAGACTAGTTGTTAGATAATGGCCTAGGCCTTGGTATTCACGGGTGTGCATTGCCACAGTACTGTAGCATGGTACTCTCTTCCCATTCAGGGAAGCCACGTTCAGTGGAGTTTCATGTGCTTTCAGATGGGCTTTGAGGTTGATCAGGCTCCAGTACTATATGATTGCGGCCAAGTTACCTAATCTTTGTGAAAGCCAAAATATTTTTAATGAGCGTTGTCTTTAATAGCTCATATATAGTATAGTGCTTAATACTTTTAAGAACTTTGTGAACTAGACAGGACAGCAATACATTCTTACATTCTTATCCCCAATTTATAGATGAGAAAACCAATGTGCAGAGAGTTTAAGCAATTTGTTTAGAGCCACATATCAGTAAGAGGTGGACCTAGGACTTGAATTAAAACCTCTGACTCAAATACCTGGGTTTTCTCCCAAATCAGAACTAGAAATATACATGGAAACATGATTCAGACATGTATATATTGCTACTCTGAAGAACAAACTGTACAGGAGGTCACAGAATCTACTCTTACAAACTTAGATTACTTGCCAGGAGTTGAGTTGTGCTCAGCTGGGTTTAATAATGAAAATGTAATACTTGGAAATCTTAATGAGAGGATTTTTTTTTCATGGTGCTAGAGATTGAACCCAGGGCCTCGTGCATGCTATGCCAAGCTACATCCTTAGCCCTAGAAGTTTCTTTTGACCAGTCCAGTTTTATGTGGTTTTCATTTCCTCTGAACTCGGCATTTTTACTTGTTTGTGCCACACAGCAGCTATGGTCCACAGCAGGAGTGACTCAGCATGTGTGTGCTATGACTCCAACCAGATTTGGAAGCAGACCTGACTCACCACCAGGTCTCCCTAGTGCAACACTAACTTCTGGGTCTGAATCCTAGTTCTACCACTTGGTCCTTATGTCGCTGCACACCAACTTTTGTATTTGTGAGGAAAGAATAACAGTCCCTGCTCTAATATGTGCACCCCACATAGTTGCACAGCTGTTGTGTTGCACAGGAAGGATTCTGGAGAAGACAGAACAATGGCTGCCTCCATGGTTGACTACAACTATCATTATTAGTTCCAGAAATAATTATGCTCAGACTGACCAGTGCTTCCACATGCTTGATGGGTCCTCATGGATTTATTCTTGCTTCTAATTTTCCTTTTTCAAGTGATTCACCTCTTAGACATAGCCCCATTTAAGGAAGGGAGAGTCCAGGGAGCGATAAAAGTGAGAGAGAGGATTTGTAAGGGCTGTGGACAATAATTTAGGGCATTTTGACTAAAAGATGCTCCATACAATCAAAAGGCTTTACCCAAAGTCTAGATGAAGGAATGGCCTAATGTCAACGAGCTCCAAAAGTGAGGAAGTATTTTCCTTCAATGAGCCAAATCTGTCACTCAGAAGGTCCACCTAGATGATGAAAATGTCTCTTTAGCCCTCTCAGGATAGCCAAAACCAAGTTCAGAGGTCCTTAGCCTCGAAATGGGCAGCTGTAGTCACTGTTTGACTTTCTTTTTTTTCAATGCATTTATGTTTACGTGGTGCTGAGGATCGAACCCGGGTCGCGCACGTGCTAGGTGAGCGCTCTACCGCTGAGCCACAACCCCAGCCCACACTGTTTGACTTTCTGAGTAACAGTAATGGATTACTGGAGGCAAGTGTTAGCAGAGGTGGAAATCGTTTGGGTGGTATCTGGTTTACCCTAGCAGAAGCTGGAAATGGCTATGCACCTGTTCTCTAAGATGCCCTTTTCTGTCACAAGTGTCTAACACATTCTGGTTTGTTTAAGATTTTTTTTTTCTCCAAATTGTATAAATTCAGTCTAGGAATGATAACTACTTTTCAAGTTTGGAAGCTGTAATTTTTTTTTCCAGAAAACGAGTCCACATTATACAAAAGCCACAATTTTTAACCCTTATTTTGGCACTGTGAGTTTGCAGCTTTCCCATCAAGAAGTGGTCTCTTACCACTCCTCCCCTCTGTTGAGTCTCTGCTGGACTTATGGTTTTCTTTAGTCAGTAGGACGCAGAAGTGATTATCCCAGTTCTGTGGCTAGGTTTCAAGGGGCCTCATATGCTCCACTTGAACCCTGGACCCCTGCCCAGCTGAGCTTACTGGGGGATGAGAAAAAAATGAGCTAAGTTGTCAAAACTAAGATCAGTCTAGACTAGCCAGCTCTCAGCCAACCAGGAGGCTGAGGGCAAAGTGTGAGTGAGCCCAAGCAAGACCAGAAGAACCACTCACCTGAGACCAGCTCAAACAGAGAACCAATGGATTTGTGAGCTATCAACATAAATGTAGTTATTCTTTTCTAAAAGAAAAGTTTTAAAATTACTTTTATTAGCCGGGAGTGGTGGCGCACGCCTGTAATCCCAGCACTTGGGAGGCTGAGGCAGGAGGATCGCGAGTTCAAAGCCAGCCTCAGTAATGGCGAGGCACTTAGCAACTCAGTGAGACCCTGTCTCTAATAAAATACAAAAAAGGTCTGGGAATGTGGCCCAGTGGTCAAGTGCCCCTGAGTTCAATCCCCAGTAGCCCCCCCCAAATTATTTTTATTTTTTATTAAAAAATTTTAATTGGCACACTATATTTGTACCTATTTATGAGGCAAAGTGTGACACCTGGTTGTTCTTTTAAGCAACTCATGTTTAGGGTGGTTTGTTTGCAGCAAAAGCTAACAGACCAGTATTAGAGACTCACCCATGTCAAATCAGATTAGTCAGTCTAGGATGGACTTAGCATGAATATATTTTCAAAACTCTCTGGGTAATTCTAATGCAGAGCTAGAGTTGAAAACCTGTAGCTCAGACATAGAAATTTAGTTCTTTGTGGACTGAGTTCAGGGGGGGTTGGCATAATGAGGCACCTTTGAAACTTGAGTGCATCTTAATTTAAAATGAAAGAACTCTTTGGCTCATTCACTTACAGAAAATAATGAGCTTATATAAGAACTGTATAAAAGTACAAATATCTCCATTTTTTTTTTTTTGGCAAATGAAAAGATGGAAGTAACTGTAGGCATAACTTAATTCTAACCTTAACTTTGTATAGGTGGAGAAATTGAAGGTCAGAGACGTTGCATGACTTGCTCAAAGTCATACAAGTAACATTTGGTAGAGTCTTGATTCCATGTGAGGCCTCCTCACTTCAAATATGTTTGTGTTTCTTGGTTCTTCTATAGGGTGACAATGACATGATCCTCATTTTGATTTGCCACATGTGACTCATATAGCATCTGTACAGGGATAAGTTATCTTTAAACTAAATTAAAAAGTAGGCTCAGTTATCCTACCTTTAGGATGGGTTATCTTTAAAATTTTAATGGGTTAAGAACAAGGTAATTGAGGAATGGGGATATAGCTCAGGGGTAGGACACTTGCCTAGCACATGTGAGGCCCCAGGGTTCAATCCCTAGAATTGAAAAAAAAAAAAAAAAAAAGATAATTTATGGGGCATCCTTCATCTTTTGTGGTTGATAAGGATGACAGATTTGTTGATTATAAAATGTGCCTTGCATCCTATTAGAGATAGAAGCTGTAGTCTTTTTAAGAATCACTTATTTGTTCTTTATGAAACCATAATGGGATGCAACAAGATTAAGAGTGATTAATTCTTCTTGTTTTTGAGGTGGGGTCTTGCTGTGCTGTCCAGGTTTTTCTCTCATTCCAGAACTCAAGCTGTCCTCTTTCCTTAGTCTCCTGAGCAACTGGGATTACAGGCGCATGCCACCGCACCCAGCTAAGCATTTAATTCTATCAGAAGAGAAAGAAGGCAACTGAATATGGTCAATGAATTAAAGCAGTTTATTTGACATTAATTGCAGAATTTACAGCACTACCATTTAATGATAGGAATAAAAATAGAAAGAATCCAGTGTAAGCAACGTTACACACGAAACATCAGGGTGCGAAATGAGCAAACTGGAAAATGCAGTTAACATTCAAGGAAATCTTCCAGAGGACTGGAACCTCATCAAGGGTGAGCATTCCCTTGATAATGAAGTGTGATCCTCACCCCCACCAGGACTTCAGGGCAGCCACTGAACACGTACCCTGTAGACCATCCCTGGAAAATCTCTCAGCACATTCTGACTCTACATGTCTGAGATGGGGCAAAATCTGCACTATGATGTTCTTTGGGAATATAGCTCAGGGTGAAAAGGAAATAAGAATGTGGATCAGTATGTAGGTTTTCTTTTTCCAAACAGGAGGGAGTGTGTGCTCCTGGTTTTAAACATGAGAGGTGATGGCAAAGGGCTTGACTAGAAGTAATAGTTTAACACTTTCTCCTCTGATTTTTTGGAGATAATATCTGGAAAAGCAAAGAAATAGAACAAGAGGTGTGCGTGTGACTTTGTAATCTCTTGTCCTCCTTCAATCTGGTGTGAGACCTCTGACAGGCAGTTGGGTTTCTACTGAAGAGCTGGATTTCTGGAATAGCCACTTAGAAGGCAGGTGGCAGAGTGTGGTCGTTGACAGAGATGCCCACATTTCCCCATGGCTTAGTGGGTCTCTCTTCCATTTTAAAACTTTAAACAGAGCTGGGGCAAATTCTTCTCTCTTTACCTCATCCCCTCTCTCATCACAGTCACCTTTAAATACCATAAAACAACCAACAGATTAAGAGAAAGGATTCAAACCCCATAAACCAGCATGTGAAATTAAATGGTGTTTTGAATGCCCAAAATAAACATCTCCAGACAAGGCCTAACAGGAAGAAACTACCAAGACTGAGTTGGATTGTGAGAACAAAACTAGATGGAGAAAAGATATTGGTACTTGTTTTTACCCACTTTGGTGGGAGGATAGTTTCTCTTGGGAGAATTCACTGACCAAGAATCTATAGTACCTGTGTTAATAAAGTATTGATCTGGGTGGAAAATATTTGAATAGGAAGAATAAAAAGATATTGGCTGGGTTCTTTCTCTGCAGTTTGGGGAAACACCTTCTTTGAGAAAAGCAAAGGATGAAGAAGAAAATTAATTAGAAGGTTGGTCAATTCCTAATTATCTTCACCCATGAAATTCTGTGGCACCCTGCATTTGTGAAGAAAAGACTGAACTATTCTTGGACTAAGGGAAAAAATTGTGGTGATTGGGAGATAGGGATTCAAAAAGAAACCCAAACCAGTTTAATGCCTGTACCATTTTAGTCCCCGTCTTCAAAATTTAGTAGGTCTTTTATCAGTTGGTCAAGTGTGAAGCTTGTATTCTTGTTTCAGAAATTCTAATACTGTGGGCGTTTTAAAGTATTCTGTGGTGAAGACTTAACTGGCACCAAGTAGGTCTGTGTAGCTCAAAACAACATAGTAAAGAAAGGAGATCATGGGTTGGGGTTGTGGCTCAGCAGTAGAGTACTCGCCTAGGATGTGTGAGGCCCTGGGTTCTATCCTCAGCACCACATATAAATAAATAAAATAAAGATATTGTGTCCACCTACAACTAAAAAAAATTTTTTTAAAAAAGAGATCATACCTTCAAGGCAGTATCTGTTAAGTGATATGACTACCTACCAGGTAGCTAGATAGATTTTGGAACTTAACCTTTTATCTCAGGTAGAAGGCTCCTTGACATACCTGGGGCTAGAGAAGGGGTAGCTTTCCTAGATTGCAAGCTGACTCTTGAACTAAATGCCAAACTGAGCTAAAGTCAGGAGTATATGGGAAAAATCTCAAGTTCTACAACTTTTTTTTTTTTTTTCTTTTTGGTACTGGGGATTGAACCCAGAGGTGCTTAACCACTAAGCCAGATCCCCAGCCCTTTTTCATATTTTATTTAGAGACAGGGCCTTGCTGAGTTGTTTAGGGCCTCACTAAATTGCTGAGCCTGGCTTTGAACTCACAATCCTCCTGCCTCAGCCTCCCGAGCTGCTGGGATGATAGGCATGCATCACTGTCCTGGCTCTACAACTTTTTAAATAGGATTTTCAAGTAGAGATAAAGTGGGCTTCAGTGGGCTGTGCTCTTGATTGGCTCCATAGCTATGTTACAGCTTGTCCCCTAAGAAAGGTCAATAGCCTGGGTGATGTGCCTGTCGGCCTTGAGATGGGAGCAAGGCACAGACAGTAGGGTCTCCTTTTCCCTCTTACAGCTTAAAGAATTGGGAAGTTAAAATATAACTTAGAAACAGAATATTAGAAAACTTCATTCTATACCTGTCTTTGATTTTCAAATAATCATCTCCAAAAGTTATAGATGGGATAGTTAAGTGGAATGCAGAGGTTGGGTGAAGAGAGGTTTCTGATTTGGGGGAGCCTCACTGGACTGAGTGGACCTGGACCCTCTGCAGTAGTCAAGATGGAAGAAAGACCTTCAGTATTGCCCAGCTGAAGCCACCACAGCCTGGACTGGTGAGTGCATGGTAGGTCCCAGAAGATTCGAGGTTGCCATTTTCTCTTCCTTTCCATTCCTACATGAATTGGGGTCTGCCTTCATGTTGATACGTGCTCAAAAGATCTCGGAGTGTCAGGGTGTAAAGACAGTGAGGCTAGAGTTTGGACCCAGCTCTCTTTAAAGCTGTCAGACAGGGAGATCGCCAATGCCCCAAACCTACCTTCTAGCCCAGACCTTCCATTTACCTCCCAGGTCAGGCCCACGCTTCTCCAGGAGGGCAGGAGATAAAACCAAGCCAATCTGGTGATTCCATAGTTTTGTGTCTCCAAGGAAAAGGACATCCATTGGCACAAAGTATTGAGTAAAAACCCTTTAATAACAAAATAACATTCACAATGTAGCTACTTCAGATGTCTGTAAAACTCAGCTTACACTTGATTCAACATCACTTTCCACAAAGTTAAAAAAAAAAAAAAGACATAAGTGGCAAACAAAATATACCTCAAATTTCATAAGACAAGACTTCTTGGCAAATCCTAGTGAGCCAGACCCCTGCGTTGCCTGTAATAAAAAGGGTTGGACACACTCATGTCTCAGACACCCCTCTGTTTTCTTTGGATGGAAAATGCATTTGAACTTTACAGATGCTACAATATCTGCATCAAGAGGAACAGTTTGTGGGTTGTGAGTGTGAGGAGAATTTACTGAAACAAATATTGATTTGATTTATTGCAGAAGAACATACAAAGCTTTCTAGAAGATTAAACACTATTACAATCATCAACTGTCTTACAAAAGCCCATTTTAAAATTCTTGTATCCATTCCCGTCTTTGGCAGATTAATAAAAGGAAAAATAAAAAGACTATATTACAAAGCTTTCATTATCACAACCTACTTTATAAGGCCAAATGAAAATGTTTCTCTGTATTATTAATGAAAGCACATTTGCAACACGTTTTCCATTGACAGATAATATGAATGCTCCACTGTCTGTCGGTGATTTCTAACATTTTGCAATTGCACACTGCTGTGTTTCCACCATTTTTTCCAATCTGCACTCTCCTATGCAAAACAAAGTGTGCTTGGCAGTTGATTTGGCTTTATATCAAGCATACTGGTTTGGAAAATAGATCCGAAACTTGAGGATGGATCTCAGAACCCAAATATAAGAATTAGTTTGCCCAATCCCAGCAGCTGAAAACTACTCTATGAGATAATTGGGGGATTTAAAACAAGATGGTTTTCCTACACTGGGCTTCAAACTTTCTTCTTATACTCCCTTTTAGAAGATAGGTGTAGCATTTCAGAGCAAGTCAACTCTGGCTATGGGAAGGAAAAACCATGATTTAACCACACTGATGAAGTTTTGGGCAATGGCCATATATTTCTGCCCAAATCATTGGGAAAATGTTGGTGGGGATGTCCAGGGGAGTGGACAAAAAAGCCGGAGAATTATTGATATTGATGCCCTTTGAATTTCTGCTAGGAACTGACCTGACATCAAAATACTGGAGGAAACCACACATAGTCAAAAAATAGCCATTCCCAGAGACCCAAGAGAGCTGGAGCTGGATGAATTAGCATCCCCATATACATAGCCACTTAGGTCTGAGGTCATGAACAGAAAGCCAAAAGAACTCAGTTGAGTGGAAATTAAAAATTCAGAGGTGAGTTGCTTTTTAATGCTCATTTTCAAACCCCTCTCAGATATAGTGCTACATCCGGGTTATGAAGATCCCAATTTGTGGAATGCAAGTTGGCTAACAAACTTGAAATGACTGTTCTCATTATAAAATTTGAACCCAATTCAATCTGACTTGTTTTGAAATCCCAACAGGTGTAAAGATATTTTGGAGGTGAGACATCTCTCAATAAAACCAAGATTACCACTGTCTGAGGCTGAACTGTGTACATTTTCACAGTTTAATGTATACACAACTGTTCCACAACTGCTAACAAACGATAGGCGCCCATGCATAAATAATGTCCATTGAACCAAAGAGGAAGATCTAGTTCAAAATGAAAAATGTTGCTATTAAGACCACAATGCATCACACTGCTAGATTTTTAGCCTCATGCATAAAATTATAGCACTGATTGGCAGTTGCTAATTATAATACTACACTGTTAACACAGAACAATTAATTGTTCAGACCAAGTACCACAAATGTAGAAAATAATTATTATTTTTTTTTTCAACAGAGCAAATGAACACAGATTGTTTCTTCAGCAAAATATGAAACTGTAAACTTTGGGCTCATTCTGCAACTTTCCCCAATCCAGAATAAATAAAATCCAAAGGGGAAAAAAAGAACATACATTTTCTTTTTAAGCGCACCTTTTCGTCTATTACAAAAGCACAACCTAAAACGTATAAAGCTTTTTTTTTTCTTTTTTTAAATTACAGTTACCAAAAGAAACAGTGAATAATTTATTACATACGCTATAATAACATTACTCTAAACACTATTATCTATGAGGTATATCTGAGAAAATTCGGTAAGGAATTGCGCGGTCTGCATTGCCAACATGCCCAGGTTCATATTAAAGCTTTGGAACCGTGAAGAACTAGAAAAGGGGAAGAATGGGAGGCAGAAGGAGACATAAAGAACCTTTGGTATTAGTACAAATCTTGTTCTTTGCAGGGTTGCATTGCAAAGCACCACAGTACAATAAGCCCACCAATTTACTGTATGGAGGCCCAGTTGAAGCTGAGGTATTCACAGGAAGGATTAAAAAAAGCACAGAGAGGTCCAGACTGGCTAAATCGTTGCTTTGGTTCAAGCAAGGCACTCGTCCCGTGGTTATGTCACACTTTGCAAGTGAAGCATGAGGCTGAGGGGGGATTGCTGAGGCGGGGTCTGCCATGGGGATGTTTTCTGTGTTCAGGCTGCCATTGCTCTCTACGTTCTCATTTGTGGGACTTGGTGGCAGGGAGGCTGAGGAAGATTATGTTTGCCTATGGGGCAGCAATCTGCTGCTTAATGGCTTAGGCCATCTTTGTTGTCTCCCAGGTACTCTGAGAATTCTATTTTGAATTTGGGAAGAAAAACAAAGCAATTTACTGTTTGGAAGGAAGGCCTTACAGGTTCACCTCATGAAGGGAGAAGTTGGAGCTCTGAGCTTGATGGGACAGGAAGGAACTTTCACATGCATCAGGATGATGCATGGAAACCTCAGAAAGAAAACTGAATGTTTCTTAGTCTATTTTTCTAAATTCCTCTACTACACACTCTGTTGATGTGTGGAACTGATGAAGTCATTGGTCTTTTCCTTTGTTACCTTTATTGTCTAAATGGTCTCTTACGAAAAACTCAGATTACTATATTAGGTGAAATGCAAAATACTAGTATTCAATGAAAAACTATGTAGATTAGAGGTGGATATTTGCATGTGTCTAAAACCTATTTGGTCAGAAACTGAAGAAGATTCATTGGCTAACATACAAATTACTTTGATGAATGATCTTAATAGTGATTTATCATTTAATGGAATCTAAAGAAACTTCAAGAAGGTCAATTAATTTTATGACTAAGAAAAAAAGAAGCAACTTAAACCATTTTTTAAACTAGCATAGCAATTCCTCTGAAAATTTTGGGGTCATTTATAGTGAATAACTGGCATCTAATAATGTTAGGTATAAACTTTTCTTATAAATACAGAGTTGGCTTAGAAATGAAATGTAAGCCTTATAAGTGTAAAGGAAAAGGAAAACTGACAGCAGAAATGTCATATGTGCAAATGGCAATCAAGTTCCCTCTCTTGGTAAATACTGACTTAAAAATGTCCATAATAATTAAACTCAATGGGCCAAGGATGAAATTTCTCCTCCCAGTGAATTAAAAGCTTATTTATACAGCACTTTGGAATGGGGAGATTGCAAAGCAATCACATTCTTTGGATCAATATGTATTTCCCAGGGCAGAAACCCCTGCATGAGTCCTAATATTTCAAGGCTGGCCATTGTACTAGGCAACTGATCATATGTGACTGTGGCGGTATAACTAGGTAGGTACTGAATGTGCCCGTGATTATTCTCACAGAATGAAAGTGTTAAGTGATAAACCCCAGTCCCTGCTCATTGCTAAAGGACTGCCGCTTTTCTCTTTGCCTACGTGTACCCAGTGTCACGCAGAGGTGACACCACACAATGGAGCGCTGGGGCAGAGCAGGAGGCTGTGGTGGGCTTTGGCTCTGCAGTTATTTGACTTGGATAACTACTTCACTTCTCTAGACCACAAGGGGCTGGACTAACTGAATCCTGAGGTCCCTTCTAGCTCTGCTACTCAATGGTTAGAGTTTCTAAGGTCTAGTATTTGGAAATCTTTGCTGTGATAGCTCCAAGGAGAGAGAGAGAGAGAGAGAGAGAGAGAGAGAGAGAGAGAGAGAGAGAGAGAGGTCATGGCTAGGACTGAAGGCCATCTCCAACCAGTCTTCTTCACCAATTTGGAATTGGAATTTAAGGAATCCAATTACAGCAGCATCCAAATTTGCCTCTTGACCACATGGAGGGGACAGCAAACAACTGAGAGAAACACAGAAAATATCCCTTTCTAAATTAGCAGCCGCCGTCACAAAGATAATTATTTCTTTGGGGTATCTGAGCTGTGGCTGTACATACCATACGTCAGAGAGAATAGTTCAAATTATAAAAGAGCACAAGCAAAATGCAGACCGCACAGAGAAAGAAATCTTTGGTATCTTTGGTGTCATCAACACGATTAAAATTACAAATGGAAAAAGTCAGTGAGGTAGCCTTCTTTGGTTCTCACTAGAAATAGAAAGTTTTTCCTTTTTTTTTTTCTTTTTTCTGCTTTTTTCCCCTTTTGTTGCTTTACACACACACATAGTTCATTCTTGGAAGCAGCTAGTGTAAGGGTTTCTCTCTCTCTCTCTCTTTTTTTTTTTGTCTATGATTTTTTTAAACTTATTTTTCCAGTTTCCATATAGAAGCCCCGAAATGCAGGCTGATGAAGCAGGGTCTCAGCTTATGTTTCTGAATGCACAGGTTCAGGCTGAATAGTCATTGCTTGTCCACAAAATTGGCTCTGTTGTTCTGACAGCAAACAAGCTGCAGTGCTTTCTGTTGTTTTAAATAAAAAATAGAAACTATACAGTGCATCTGTCTCAGATGCTAAATAAGTTAAATAAATAAGTTACAATATGAAGGCTCTGAGGGCCCTAATAATTAAGAGGTGAAGTTCACCTGGTACCAGGTGGGGCTGTGAACTTAAATTAAATAATTTAATAATCATTACTTAAACTATTTAAAAAGTTAATTCAAGAAGGAAAAATACCCCCAATTTTTTCTTTTTTTTTTTTTTTTGTAACCTGTATTTCTTTCCTGTCTGTAACAGAATTTCACTGCTTTATAAAGCAAACTAAACTCTGAGAATATTCTAAGTAAGATTTTGCATCTCTGATGCACCACTGATCTATATTTTGATAAATAAGTTCAAGAAGTAAAATAGAACTAAGGAAGGATGATTAAATAATTACCCCAAATCTATACATGTATGTACTAGAAACTAATTTAAATAAATTAATTACATTAATAGTACTTTACTTATTGGGTCATAACCCAAAGAAACAAGATAAAAGAAAATATTTGGGGGGAGGGTCTTCATTTTTTGATGGACAAAATGTAAAATCTCTTTCTATAGTCTAATTGGAAATAAAGCAGGAAAGGATAACCTCTAAAGCTCACATTAAAGACCATTTTGATGTGACAAGCATAAGAAAAAAAATCACCACTCCTCACTAGCCAGTGCGGCCTCTCCAAGACCATGGCAGTATTGTCTCCACCCAGGAAACCAGAACCCACTTTCTCCCATTGGTTTGAGCTTTACTTTGCTATTTTTCCCTTCTTTTCTTTTTTCTTTCTTTCATTTTCCTTTTTCTCTTTTTCTTTTCTTTTCTTTTCTTTTTTTTTTTTTTTTTTTTTTGGTCCTTTTTCAGGTCTTTGGATTTAAAGCTTTAGTTATGAGAGATCCAGAATAAAGCTATTCAACCGAGGTGATCAAGCGTAGGTATCATTCTAACACAGATGATTAAACAATATCCAAGGTTCCTTTACAAGTTGAGTTTATCTGGGATGTGACCAAATGAAAGTAACTCAATGAAGATGCTGGGATACTTTTATATACACATATATATTCCTGCACTTTGGTTTTTCAATGTTACAATAAATAATAGTGAAAACAATGTACATTGTAAAAGTACCACATACATGTTACAAGATGATTTAAAATTTATTTATTGTAACAGATTACAGTATATATGTATTGAGTATGTCTGTACACACTTGCATGTACACAGTCTAGACACTTATGGGCCATGTGTTCATGTAAAGACAACTATGAGAATACCTGTTGAAATATGCATCTAAAGCTGTATACATCCAAGCTGACAGACCCTATGAACTTCAGGCAAACTTACCAAGGTTTATGCTATATGAAATACCTGCTGCTAAAAATGGATCGACAAGACTTCTAGTGGAATGAACAAACCTGTAGCCATGTGTCATTTTTTTTTTTTAATTACACACATTTCCCCACTAAAAATTTATTAGATGGTTAATTTCAATCAATCTAATTCAAAACCTATATGAGAAAGATTGGGCTCCAGCTTTCACCTCCCCTGGACTGTCAAAGCCATTTTGGTATCTGAGGACAATGAGCAGTCAAGGTTCTATGGGATTTACACCACAGCCCGTGAGCCTCAACTAGAGGTTTTGCATCTATCTATGTAAGGTCCTATATTAGTTTAGTAATGGTTTTTGTATTTCATAAGTATTTTGGGACTTTCTAAAACAGATAAACAAACCACTCCTCTACCCAACCTTGGAAAGAAGCAATTCTTTGACAGATGAAGGCATTGGGACATCCATACTTAAAGCCAATGTCCTTATCTTATGAAATTTATACAAGCAGCTGGGGTGCGGTTCTTCTTTAGGGAGGATTTTTGTGACCTTATTTTAAATCTAGAATCTCCTGTTGTTTCAGGGGTGACTTGGTCTTAGATACAGGTACAAAATTATTAAGCTATCCAGTTTTGCAAATATCAGAAAGTTATAGGTATACCAGCTCCATCCCTTCTTCCTCTTACCAGTTCCCATTCTCTCTTCTTGGTTAAGCAACAATAACAGCAAAAAGTTCTGAGCTGTTGTGAATCCAGGGAGCTATTGTCAAAGTACTTGTGTTTGGGCCTTGTGGTCAACCTCAATTTAACAACAGGTATCATCCCTTTTTCTTCAGTTTTTATGGAGAGTTCTTCAACAACATTGAAACCCAGTCTGTTCTTAGATTTTGGAAAATCCCTATTATACAACCTCCTAAATAAAGATCTAGGTTCACTGCAAAGGCTTGTTGTCATGACACTTTGATGATGACAGAGACTCCTAGAATCCTCTTAACATTTTCAAAAGTGGGAAGGTTTCTCCCTATACCTAGGTAGCAGTGTTATTATGATTTTTTAAAAATCTGCTCAACTTTAATTATTGGCACTAATATGTTGGTGACCAGCATAGACAATGTAAAATGGTTGATTACTTAAAGGGTATTTATATTTAGCTTTGAAACACACTACTGGACTTAGAAAAATGTGTGTGTGTGCGCGTGCACGCATGCATGTGCACATCAGATTTACCTTCCTAATTTTGATCTTATTTCAGCTTGAAATGAAAATGAGCTTGAATTTCTTAAACCCACAATTGCCAAGAGCCCATGGGAAAAGAGCTGCTGTGTAGCCAACTCTGAATTTTCAAGAGGAAGAATTGCACTGAGTCCTTCCTGGCTCAGGCTAGCCTGTAACTTTGTGTGCCACAACCTAAACACTCTTTTACATTTTGGAGAAAGCTGTTAAATATTGGTATTGAGGTTTTGTTGTTGTTGTTGCTTTCCTTTAGAAGATAAATATATCTTTTAAAAAAATTTCTTGGAATGGAACAATCATATCCCTAGTACCAAAATCACATTGAAAGCAAACATGAAACCTAATTATGTAAAGGCATAAGGTAAAATATCTTTCCACTTAATAGCTGTGAACATTAGAATTTCTGTTGCCTCAAGAAGGTGAAAGAAACTTCGTGGAGAACCAGTCCCTGTCATTGCTGATGGCTGAGGCATGCCTAGAATTTTTCTTGGCTTGAGGAATGGATTTTAAACTATAACTAAATCCAAAAGGTTATTTTCTCTGAAATTATTAATGTAAAACAATTTTAAAAAAAATCCTTGAGGAAACTCTTGTTTTAAATTCTTAATTTTTCAATACAGAAATTTTTTTTCATTCAGATTTCTAACAAATTGAAATTCTGTAGGTCTTTAAATTTTGATACATAAATGTAGAAGATGCACATATATATTTATATATGTTTGTAAATAATTTTTTTTTAAAAAAGCAAGCACTTCTCTCTGGTATGACATTATCTAGTATGAGATATTTATCAAGAGTTCTTGGAGGGAAATCCTTGCCTTTTTCATACTATGACATCTTTCTCTGATCACCAGAGCACTGGTTTGATCAGTTTTGAAATGTCAGGCCACAAAGGCAGACTCTTTTGGCCTACACATCTTCAGAGGATGCCAGAGACCCAGATGCTGAGATTAGTGTGTCAAAGAATCACTAACCAAACCAAGAAACTTGGTTCCTCAACCTGTTCTCAAGAACAACCATTTCCATTGGCCACAAGTCACAAGGACTCATTTAGAAACAGCCAAGTTAAAATTCATCTTTATCAATTCACATGGGAACAATCCCCTGCTGAAAGACCCTCTTTTCTTGATCCTTTGACAAAGGATACGTGGAATATGAGCAAAGGACAAAAGGACACAAGGGAAACATCAAGGAACAATCCCCTAGGTGGAATAAATTACAAAAATCATGGAGAATCACATTCTCTCCCAGCTCCACGGCTGTGGCCCCTGCAAAGGGCCATCTACATGGTTGGGAGTGAGGAGGTGGCATGGTAGATGATGGGGCTTTCCAGGGGCAGGACTCTGGGACTGTCCCCCAAACCTGCTACATGTCTTTTCTCCAGGACTGAGACACCTTCCCCCAACACCACCACCATGGTCCCACCCCAGTGCCAGCTGTGGTTGCACGCAGGCTTGTCAATGCAAACTGGTAATGTGTACCACCCTGAGGAACCTGATCAACCCATGCAACAGGAGTTGGACTTCCCCATGAGAAGTCTCTGGTGGATCTACTCATTGAGGGGGATCTGGAACACCCTGATGGACAGGATCTCCTGGAGAATGATTTTCTGAGCTGGCTTCATATTCCATAGCTGGTGGGAATGGACCACAGACTCTTCCCAGCAGTTACAGAAGATGAACAAACACCCTACTGTCAGTGGCCCAGCTCTGGGCTGGATCTGGTGGCTATACCTCACCACCTTGGTCGTGGTTGAGGCATAGAATAGAGATGACTTTAGATACAAATAAAACTCATTGATATCATGAATCTATTTATCAACAGGTTAAATGGTGAAATACTTGAATTTTCTTTCCCAGAAATTTTCACAGAAATCTGAATACTCCAAATCATCCACGGTGGCAAATTAACTCTGGCATGGCATGAGACATGAGCAAAACTCTAAGCTGAATCTTCAGCACATGAAGCATGTGACAAAAACAAGACATGAATTTGGACAGCAAAAATTTGGGGTTATCACCAATGTCAAGTTGATCTATATATGTATTCATATATTATATATATATCTTTCTTTAGAAATGCAACTTTACAGCTGATTTTTAAAAAGCTAATAGAAAAGTAGAAACTGGCAATTCTTTTTACATGTTTCCCCCACCCCCAAATGAAGCCCTGTTAAGATGTAGCAATCACATGAATATGAGGTTGTAAATTCCTCTATAAATTCTTTGGTTTTGTGGCTAGGGAGAGGATGCGTCACTAAGACCCCTGCCCCGACCCTCGCTCCACTACCCTCCCCTGATGATGCAACTCTGAACATAGAAGGAACCAAGTCTAAGGGTTAAGCAAAGAACATTCAAGTGACAATATCATTCCCCCCACTCGGCTGAGCAGAGAGAATTACTCAGTATCCCAACATCTTAAATTTGGAGTCCATGGAACCTTTTGGGAGATTCCATGTTGGGGTAAAAAGCCATAAAACAAAATAAAAGGAAAACGATAAAATCAAATAAATGACCCTTTCCTTTTGTTGCTCAGAGAAACAAAATTGATTACCTTTGTACAGATCAATGACGCTATTAGTATTTTAGCCAGGCAAAAGGAGATCATGAACGGAAACAAAAGATGTGAGAAATCCTCATCTTTGGTATTGTAGCTGTTGAGGTTTCTGTTGCTCTGTTCCGTGTTCTTTTGAAAAACTGCATAGGCACAAATTAAAGACAATCTTCAACTTTAAGATTACCGCGTGAGTTGTCAAATGAAGCAGCAGCCACCGAGGCGCTTCCTTATTTCAATTCTTGTCTCAACCCTTTCTTTCAAATCTGCTTCCAAAAAATGTCCCAAGAGGTCTATTTGAACACAGTGCGTCTCACTGTTTTTTTTTTTTTTTTTTTTTTTTTTTTGTGGACTTTTTTTTTTTTTCTTTTCTGGCGTGCTTCCTTTCGTTGGTGGTGATTTCCATTGATTTACGGATTTATTTATTCATTTAATGGGACAGTTCTATTTGTTGCAGAAGTAGGTGCAGAAAAAGTTTCTTTGGTTTCGATTAAGTAATTCATAAAAAAGTCAGTCTCAAGTGTCTGTAAAGAATCATTGCAGCGTTTGGCTTGCTTTGAACACCCCCATGGTGCCCACCTGGGGCCATTCACTGGTAAATATGCACATCGTGACCTTTGCAATCTCCCAGAGTTCTGTGGGTGCTCTTCGCTTGCTATGGGAAGGTGACAGCCAGGAACCAGAGCTGGCGTGGTAAAGCCACTGCCTGGGGGACTTGTTTAACGTCCTTGGCGTAGCTGGTTTGCTCAGCCTGTTATTGAGTCAAATGCAAGAGCTGAATGCCATTCGGAGTTGCAGAGGTTTTTCTGATTTCTAAAAGTAATCACAGTATTTTTAGGCTAGAAAATGGCAAGTAATAAATGTCTTTGGTTTGCAGTATTCTGCTTCTTTGGTGTGCTGTGTTTTCTCCAGATTTATTCAGCTGTTTTTCAAGGATGAGTCAACAATGGAAGAGAGTTAGGACTAGATGACAGTCATGAGCAACATGTGTGGTGGTTTGATTTATTAATGTTTTTCTTTCTAGAAAACACTGGAAACATCCCTATTAATGGGACGGTGGAGGAAACAACACAAATCAGAAAGAGAGAGAATGAATTACATGGTGGTCGTAATGCACGATAGGAGGAACCAGATGACTAATAAATCAAGAAGGATACATTAGATCTAAAAAATTTAAGATCTTTTTAAATGCTGCATTTGCTCCATGTACCGTAACAGTTAAATTGGCCTCCTGAGTGTGCGTCTGCATTATGTACAAACAAAATTTGTAGCAAACTGCAAAATGTGCTTGAAGCCATATTCCTAACGATTCCCTAATGACTTCACAACAGGTGTCTTGAAAATCCAGATGCAATGAATCCAGAACCTTCCTTACTTCTGTTTATCTTCGTTGTGCTTGATACTTTGAGCTCAAGTGAACTGATTTGGTTTTTGACAGATCCAAGACCACATGAGATTTCCAGGAGGTAAAGAAATGAAAACTGTAAACTGGATCAACTTAAAGCTTTCCAAACCATTCAATGAAAGATGCCTGAGTTGGAAAAACAGGTCCTTGGATTTTTATTTTTTTAAAACTTCCATATTTAAAACTTGTGCTCAGTAGCTACTATTCTGATTTTTTTTTTTTTTTTAATGTTATGGCTGTGAACTTTGGTGTACTGTGATGTAATGAGGCTAAGCACTTGGAAAACAAATGAGGTCATTCTTGTTGCTAGATTCTTCTCTTGTTGTAGTGTCTTGGAAGCCTAAACTCAGAGTCCTTCCACAGGCCAAATTCCCACTGTTTCCCATGGGAATGCTGACTGCAAGAGGTTGACAGGACCCGAAGTGGGACTGTGGACATTTTAAGCAATCCTGAGCTTTGGTTGACACGATACTGGAATTAACTCGCTCCAGGAAGGCCCCCATTTGGGTTTCTGGGATGCTTAGCATGCTCAGAGGACAGTGTTTGGTTCAAAGAGATTAATTTTCAGCTTGCACTTAGACTCCATAGCCGTTAAAAACAAACAAACAAACAAAAAGAACACCTGGCCTATGATTACAGCTAGAATAGAAGTTTCTTCTCAAGAGAATTGTGCTTTCAAATCACCAGTGAAGGGCCCCAGCGAAGAATCTGGTGGTTTTTTTGTTTTTGTTTTTGTTTTTCCTTTGTGTTTTCTTTTGGTATCTGCTGTCCTCATTTGGAGGTGACTTGTGCCCGGCAGAGAGTCCTTCCATCAAGCTTTGGTACAAGTGCTGGAGGTGGACGAGGAACCCCCTGTGCTCAGGTCATCCTGCCACTTCTCCAGGCTGCGGCGCCGGGCGTTCATGAAGAAGTTGCTGACGGTGGTGAGCTCCAGGCCCAGCTGCTGGGAAATGGTGATCTGCATCTCCTTGGACGGGCGCTTGTTCTCCTTGAAGATGGCGAAGAGTGTTCGGCGTTGGAGGTCGGTGAACACCAGGCGGGATTTCTTCTGGGAATTGTTCCTGTCTTTGTTTGGTTCTTGCTCTTTGCGTTTGCACGCTTGAAGGGAAAGAAAAGAAGGAGAGGAGTCAGTGGCAGTGTGATGACCAGCGCCGGAAGGTGAGCCGTTGACAACATCGACAACACAGTACAAGCGGGTGGAAACCGTTCAGCTTTATGGCGCAGATGGCCCAGCTGTCAATAACCAGCCTTCCCAGTTCACGCGGGTGATGGAGGGCATCAGTTAGCTAGCAGGGATGGGAGGAAGGCGGAGACAGGGCTGGTTTACAGTCTGGAATGGACTAAAAGAAGTCCTCTTTCACTTTTAGTCCCTGTCCCCGGCATACCCATAGAATTCTTTACTCTGAAATCAGGTATGGTGAAGGACTCCAGGGAAAAGCCTGGTGAGGTGGTTGCTCTTTTTTATTTATTTATTTATTTTTGGTACCGGGGATTGAACTCAGGGCCACTCAACCACTGGGCTACACCCCCAGCCCTTTTTTGTATTTTATTAGAAACAGGGTCTCACTGAGTTGCTAAGTGCCTCGCCATTGCTGAGGCTGGCTTTGAACTCGTGATCCCCCTGCCTCAGCCTCCAAGTGCTGGGATTACAGGCATGCGCCACTGCGCCTGGCTCGAGATGGTTGCTCTTATATTCACCCTTATATTTAAACTGAACTGAAATCATCTTCTGGAATCAAAACTTAAAATTGCACATTTTTTCAAAATCAAGGATCCTACCCATATGACTCTAAAAATTGTTAACAGAATGAAATGAGAAGATGATAGTGTCTTTCTGACCCAAATTCCCTTCATCTAGACTTTGGGAAAATTCCAACAAAACAAAACAATAACAACAAAATAAACTTCAAAACAAACAAACAAAATAGGAAGGGAAGGACCACAAAATAATTGGTTTATCCAACTTTTAATTTGGCTAATTTGAAGAGAAGCCAATACAAGAAGACAGTGAGTGAGGGGGAATAGAAACCCAGGGTTACAATGACAGGGCTTTTTAAGGTCCTAAATTGGTCTGTTTCTATGTGCAGAGTCTCTTTGAATTAGGAGAAATGAGTATCACACCTGGATTGACCTATGCAATCAGGACATTAATGTGTCATCACCTCTTGGTTAGCCTGTAAGTTCCTGTAAGGCAGTGACCAGGTCTAATATTCCCGACTGACTCTTTTCGGAGCTATGGACATAGTGCTTGGAAACGTGTTGACAAATGGCATCGTGACTCTTTTGGGGAATTGGTACACTTCCTAGACAGATTTTGGTTTCTCAACAAAGTGACTTGTAATGGTTAAATAACACAGTACACACAAATCATGAAGACACGAGAACATGGGTTAAAATTACTTGAAAGAAATCCATCTTCCCAGGGGGCTTGCACAGCCTCAGCCCTGAGCAAACTGGGGAAAGGCAGGGAGGGACAGAGGACTAGGTCAGGAAGCCTCTCCTGGAACCGTACTCTGCTGGACGGTCAGCCCCAGGGTAGGAGTCTCTTCAACTGGACTGACATTTCCCCTCAGCAGGCCTTCAGGGTGACGACTGGATGGGTTTCTATATACCTTAAAGCCCTCCCTGGTCTGTGCGTGGTTTCCTAGTTCTAGGTCCAGGCATTTCCTATCTGTTGGGAGCATCATGTGACAGGGGCCATTTCAATATATGAAGGGAACGTCTTAGGGTTAGCTATGAATGTCTGTGTCCACCGACCCAGGATTTGTATGCTGAAATCCTAGCCCCGAGGTGATGGTAGTAGGAGGTGGGGTCTTTGGAAGGTGATTAGGCCATGGAGGTGGAGCCCTCATGATGGGGTCAGTGCCCTTAGAGGCCTGAGAGAGACCTCTTGCCACTTTACCATGTGAGGACACATCAAGGGGGACTTTCTACAACCCTGGAAGCAGGCCCTCAACAGAAACTGAGTTTATCAGCACCTTGATCTTAAACTTCCCAGCTTCCAGAACTTTAAGAAATGCATTTCTATTGTTATAATTCAGTTTTTGGTATTTTGTTGTAGCAGCTGGAACAGACTGAGATAGGATTTGAGTTCAATAATCATGGAAAAGATACCCTAGAAACTGGACCTCCTACCCTAACTGGCCATCCTCCCTGGTGGATGCTGTATGTCACACGGGGAAATAAAGGACTCCCTTCTGAAACAAACCAAATGCAATGCACACCCAACAGGCAGGAAGAGAACATTTCAAAGGGAAACCTGCTGTGTCAGCTTTGCCAAACCCTTGCTTCCTGATTTTTCTTTCCTTTTTAAAAATAAAAGTAATCATCTTACCTTGGAAAATTAAACACACACACATCCACAAGAAAATAATTTGTTCCTATCTTAAAACCCATTCTCTTGGGGGGCCAGGACTTTCTTAGAGAAGGGGCTTCCTCAGCAGTGGGAGCTCTGACAGCAGGGGCTGAATCCTCTTATTGCTACCTGTCTCTCAATTTCCCAGTACGTACTTCTTCTTTGCCCCTTCTTTGTGATTTGTTAGATAATGATTCCTGCATGGTTGCCATAACCTCAGGTCATCTCTAACCCCAACTCAAGTCTTGTACAGTGGTGCTTCTAAACTAAAGGGTGCCAGGGAATCATCTAGAGAACTCATTAATAGGCAGATTCGAATGCAGCCAGTCTGGGGTGGGTCCTAAGACTCTGCATTTCTCATGAACTTCCAGGTGATGCTGCTGCTGCTGCTGGTCCACATGCCTAAGTCTGAGCAGCAATGTTCTGTTTGACTTCTAAAATCTCAGAAGAGCACCCAATGCGATGGGGAGCTCCAGAGTCAGATATGCGTGGGTCTGACCGCTTGCTTCCTGCCCTCCCTCTCGCTGGATGACCTCAGTTGCCCTAAGCTGGGAAAATCAGGCAGGATGATTTTCATTTTAAAAGGAACTAAATGGATAGAGAAAATTTTGGCTTTGGGTCCACATTCCAGGTTTGCTGCTGACCCAGGGCGAGGCTCACTCTCTGCAGGGTAGCGCCATCTGTGCCCAGCTGCGCAGTAGACGGAACCCTCCATGCAGCAGAGCCCAGGGCTCCACTCCAGAGATCCTGAGCACACTGTGGGGTGCCGGGCTCTGGACTCAACTCTCCTCAGATCCTTCTGAGATGTGGGAACCAATATGCCTGGCAACACTGCCACTTCAGGTCCCCAAACCACTGTGCCTGGTGCCAAGCCTTCATCTGTAGGACTCTGAATAAACAGTGGTGTGGGATAATCTCCTGATAACAAAATCTGGGTAAATATCTTCTGCAAACATTGGCAGAGGTCCTCTGTCAATTAACTCTCCTTTGGATTAACCATACAGCCCTCATTTTCATACCAATATTGATTATTCTTCAAATAATTCTGTATTTGTGCTTTTAGTAGGGTGATTCGACAGTGTTGGTACAAGTCCATATTGGTTTTATCAGATTATATTTGGTGAGGTTTAGATAGATAAATAGATAGTAGATGTATATATTTAATTTTAGAGAAAAATATTAAAGACTTAAAACATTCAGCAAACTGCAGAGATAGACCAAATCAATACATTCTGCCTGTGCCTTCCCAACAGCTTTCTAAAGCCACCATATTCTGCGCCAGCAAATACAAAGCTGTAGCCTGGAATCTGCAAATGTACGGCAAGTCCAGAAGCCCAGAATAATGAGGCAGGAGGCCCATTACTTGCCCACAGTCCTTACAGCTGGCAGTTGCCAGCCACCATTCTTATAAAAGCTGCCGGTCAGGAACTGAAGGAAATAAACACAATTTCACTTGCTTTGAAAGTCTAAGAAAAAGTCCAGAGATCAAATGATGTGGAGAAGCTGTTAGGAGGTTGTGACCTCAGGGTTCTTAGAACCAAGCTGTGAAGCAGCTATAGCCATAGGCGCAAGCAGGGTGTAAATGGCTTTGGTATTGTTAAAACAGTACATCCTGTAGTCAATATGTACCCATTTCTAAGTGGCCAGGAAAATGCCAAGTGGTTCCCTACAACCCAGGAATGTGCTAGAAACGCACCAAAGCAGCAGGTGTTCACAGGTGGGTGGTGTTGATGTACTGAGATGATACATGCCAGTCGCTCTCTTCTGGGTTCTAGCTACTCCAAGGAAATTCTGCTATGGAAGGTGCAAGGCTAGCCCAGCCTCCACTATAGCACATGGGTGTGTTTTTCTTTCTACTCCTCCTCCTGGGACAAAAGCACGTGCGCGTGTGCACGCATGCTCGCGTTTGCACTTGCATGCACCGTGGGTCGATGTATGTCTTACATGATGGCGAGGTGGGATGCGGATCCTGAAAGTGCTCGTTCTTGAACCGCCTCCTCTTATCGGGAGGTGCTCCCCATGTGGGGCCATCGCGAGGAACAGGAGCGCATGTCCATTTGAAAACTAGATGTGCCTACAAGGAGGCAACCTGCCTACACTACTGTGCCCAAGCCCTTGGAAAGAATAAGATTGATCCAGATTGGTAATGTCAGACTGGGACCGGCACAGACAGGTATGTACAGATCTGTGTCTAATCTATGATTCATAGCACAGGTAACAGTGAGTTGCTACTTTAAAAAGCAGTTTCCTGGGGCTGGGGCTGGGGCTGGGGCTCAGTGGTAGAGCCCTTGCCTAGCACATGTGTAGCACCGAGTTCGATCCTTGGCACCACATAAAAATAAAATAAAGATAATGTGTCCACCTACAACTAAATATATATTTTAAAAAGAAGGCAGTTTCCTTGGTAGCCTACTTTTTCAAAGCACACAGTACCTAGAGCTAAATTATAAGGGAAGCTCTGGACCCAGGCACAAGCCTTCCCTGAGTCCCTGAGATGTCAACTTGCCTGTTACCTGGTGGCCACTGTATTTCCCTCTCCTGGGATCAGAAACAGGATGAAGAAAGTATGTCTCCACAGACATGCTGCTTCCCTGTAGCTGATCTTCCCTAACCAGGATTGAGAGATCCATCCCTTTTTCCCCACCTCCCCAAACCCAACTTGCTATAAAACCAAGTCTAATTTGTTTTGAGAGAGGCTGCTCCTGGCATTCGGGGACTTGGTTAGCCTCTGACACCCAGGCTAACTGGCCTTGAGTTCCACCCACAGCCCACCATGGGTCCCTTGAAGGTGTGTGATCAGAGACAAAGTTTATCAAGCCCAGGATAACTCGCATCACCTCAGGAGTGTATGTGGGGTGTGTGTGTGTGTGTGTGTGTGTGTGTGTGTGTGTGTGTGGTATAGAAGTTAAAGGGGACAACATCTGGTTGATTCTGGAGGCTGGTACAGGTGTGTGGGGGTGGGCCATCCTGGTACCACACTTCACCTTGACACCTAGTCTGTCCCACATGTGCAGTGGCTTTAGCTCTTTAAGGCAGGCACATGGACATCTTCTACCTCCCATAACTTGATCCTCATCACAGTCATAGATCTTTAGGGGTCTGGTTTGGTCAGGGGCTGTCAGTTTCACATGGGGAACTGGAGACGTAGTGAGTTGATTCTCAGCTGAAGTAGAGTCTGCTTTCCACAACATCTTTGAGAGGAAGATGAGGCAGAGGTGCAGATCCCATGTTACAGTTAGTGAAGTTTCAGTGACACATCTTTGTTTTTTAGTGTTGGAGACTAGATCTGGACTTTAAAATACCCTCTGCAGCCTCCCTAGTTCCCAGGGGGCCCATGAAGTAAGGGTGACCCGCCATCAGATGAGAATCCTCCTGTCCTCCCCACACTACTTGGATTTTGCATCATGAATTCAGATCCACTGAACAACATTCCTGTCTTGGGCTAGGACCCTCTCATTTGTTTTTGGAGAATTAAACCTAATGATGTACAAGAGAATTATTAGGCTGGAATAATTAGGGCTCCTGCCCCATAGCCTTGTTTGAAAAGATAAATTCTCTTCCCTCCCAGGCTAGAAGCTTCAGGGTTTGGGGAGTAGTATCTCTGGCCAGTGGGACCACCTAGTAGTAGTCCTACTGGGTGCTCATGAATCAACTGCTGGAGGGAGATAGCCTAAGCAAGCTCTGGGTTCGAGTTGGCAGCAGGGACAATGTGGTCTGATTGGGTCTCTGGGGTCTGGACATGTTGGCTTGTCCTTTCATTCCTGAGCTTTTGCATTTGATTTCTAGAGTCATCTCACCTATTTCCCTTCAACTCTGACTTCTTTTGCTCAAGCTTTCTGACCCATCCCTGACCTTTTAGAATCCAGCTGTGCTTTCTACCTCTGCCTTCAGCACTCCTTTTTCCCTCCTCCCACTGCCCCTCCCAGCCCACCTGGCACCTTCCACCCAATCCAAAATCATTTCCTGTGTTAGACTCCTTAGCACGGGAAGTCTTACAGAAATGACTTGTCCTTCTAATCCTCCCGAAACCACAAGCACACAGGTCAAACAGAGACTGCTATTGTTTAGATATGGTTTGAGTGTGTCCCCTAAGGGTTCATGTGTTGGAAGGTTAGTCCTCAGTGTGGTGATGTTAAGAGGTGGTGGGAACTGGGCACAGTGGCGCACACCTATAATCCCAGCACTTGAGAGGCTGAGGCAGGAAGATCGTGAGTTCAAAGCCAGCCTCAACAATGGCGAGGCACTTAGCAACTCAGTGAGACCCTGTCTCTACTAAAATACAAAAAAGGAAAAAAAAAAAAAAAAAAAAAAGAAAGAAAAGGTGGTTGAATGAGATGGATATCATTTTCCTAAATGCATGATTGAAGACCTGAATTGTAAGAATATACTTTGTATACAAACAGTTGTATGTAAAAAGATGCTAAATACATGCACTATGAGTTGTACATATTAAAAATTATAAAAATAAAATTTAAAAAAAAGAAACTGAAAAAAAAAATACTAAAAAGGGCTGGGGATGTGGCCCAGTGGTCGAGTGCCCCTGAGTTCAATCCCCGGTACCACAAAAAAAAAAAAAAAAAAAAAGAGGTGGTGGGACCTTTAAGAGGCGGGGCTTAGTGGGAGGTCCTCAGGTCATTGGGGGTGTGTCTTAGAAAGAATTAATGTCTTTCTCCTGGGACCTAGTGATCCAGTGTCCTTTTCTAGTTTCTTGTCTCATCGTGTGATCTCTTCTCTTCCTCTTGCATTCACTCTTGCCATGATGAATCTGCCGTGGAGTCCCCACCAGAGACAAGTCATGTCTTTGAATCTCCAGAACTGTGAGCTTCACTAACTATAACATGGCATCTACATATTTTATGTTTCTTTTGTAAGATACCAAGCCTCAGGCATTTTGTTATAGTAACAAAAATGGACTAATAGGTCCTCTCAGAGAGCTGAGGGAAGGTGTGTGGGCCCTAACTCCACAAGTAAACACAATGTCAGCTGACGATGCTCCAGCTGAGATAGGGGAGACAGTGCTGAAGAGGGCTCCTAAAGCAGCCCCTTTACTGCAAGCTGGTGACAGAGGGCTTGGCTTTAGTGTAAAAGGGTTTCTTGAAGGCTTAACCCTTGCCAGAATGAAGCCTGGTCCCTTTCCTTTTGGGAAAGGGCCATTTTACTGCCCTGTAGTCATTATTTTCCCTTAGGAGGAGTGAGAAGGAGGCTTTCAGTGCAGACTCTGGAAGGAAATAGTAGAGGAAACATAGGCTCATGAGAAGCAGGCCAGCCACCCACAGGGCACAGCAGCCCCACAGAGGAGCTAAGGCTGACTGACTGCAAAAATGGCTGATGTCCTCACCCTCGGCAGCATGACTGTATATGCTCCAGCCAGCATATTCACCTTTCTTATGGATCCGGGATGGCCTTATCACTTGTTTTGGCCTGCAGAATGTGGTGGAAGTGACACTGTGGGCAGTTGTGAGGCCAGGCCCCAAGAAGCTGTGTACTTTGTCTGGGCTCTTGGCTCACTGCCTGGCTGCAGCGTGAACTAGCCCAGCCAGGCTGATGGAGGAGATGGGCTGTCCCGGTGCCAGCCATCCTGGATGGCCAGCTCCGGCTGACCCAGCAGCTGGTTGCAGATGCTCAAGGGAACCAGCTGAGATCAGCCACGCAGAGCCTGGTCAGCATAACCGCCCAGCCCGCCCACGGACTCCTGAGCAAAGATAAATGCTGCTTTGTGCTGCCCACTTTGTCATCTCCGTTCCGCAGCGTTATTGTGGCTACAGGTAACTGACACAAAAGCCAAGAACAACCTTTGCCTCCTGCTCAGGAGGTGAGTCACATGTAGGGTAGAAGCCTGAGCTCAGAACCAAGACCTGGCTTCCAATGCTATGTTGGTCATTTATCAGCTGTATGATGTTAAGCCTCAGTTTTCTCATCTGTAAATTGGGGGTCCCAACGCCCACCGCTCCAGGAGATACAAATGCTAGCCATAACTTTGGCTTCTCATAAGTGTTTTAGTGGGTATGACTATTCTTTCTTCCTTCACAGAGATAAGAGAAAGAAGGTATTAGAAGGTAAGGTTAAGATTCATGATTTGAAATAATTTTCTGAGCCTTACTCAATAGTAGATAAACGGCCTGAAGGGCTAATGGCCGATAAAAGGTTAATGATTTTTTGTTTTTTCCTTGTGAAGTTGTCTCATAGCCAATTCCCAGCCTTGCACAGGAGGTAGGACTGTGATGTGTTTTTACATACATGTCAGAGATCCTAATAGGTTCTGGACCACTGGTGTTTCCTAACATCACTAATTTATGTCCAAATACATTCTACATATGATGGGTATTGTTAGCCTATAATAAATAATGCAGAAGTGCTCCATTCTCCTTGTAGTCAGTAAATATTTTCCCTGAATAGTTCGATATGATCTTGCCAGGGCATAGGCTGGGGGCGGGGAGGGAAATCATCCAGGGGGTGCGTTTGTCAGCAGACACTTAACTTCTGAGTATATGGGTTCGGAAACTATGCCTGCAGGAGAATTCTTTCCCCCTTCCAGCTGGACAGCCTGAAGCTCTCCCTCTTAAAAGGCTGTCCACAGAGGAGAGAGAGTGACCTTCTCCAGCAAGGAGGGCACATCCTGAGACAACGTGGGGGTGCAGCTGTGTTGGAAAGATCAACCGAGGCCCTCAGTTGGGGCTGTGTTGGAAAAATTGATTTTTGTGCTGTTGGCCTCCTTCCCTGCAAAACCTATGGGTTTTTGAGGAAAAAAGAAGGGAAATAAACTCCCTGTACTGCCCTGCTCTGAAGAGAGAGCCCAGCTCGTGAGAGAGGTGGTGGTGTTCAGAAAAGCAGATTCTCTGGAACTCATTTTCATATTCAAGAACTTCTAAAAAAAATGAGAATGATAGAGTCCCTTACATTCAAATAAGGAAGCAAGGAAAAGAAGAGTTACACATTCTGATAGCACATATTTAATGTTCAGTAAGCCGCCGAGGCTGGGAAATCTTAGTTACTTAGGCTTCTCGGGCTGGCAGAAGGACAGATGCCAGCACATTGCTACGGGGACATGGGGTTTGTGGGGGGTTGGGGAGGCTGACACACACGACTTGAGTTCAGCTCTCAACAGTTCCACTGGCCACTCAGGACCAGCTGGAGCAGGGGCACTGACCACCAGGGAGGAGGAGGTGGGTGTTGGAGGGAGAGGGCTACACTAAAATCATTATTTGATTGTTTTGTGCTTCCTAAAATTACAAATAGTTTGCATTTAGAAGGCCTGCAGTTTTTCCTGCCTCTCTGATTGCTGGTTCTGGTTTATCAACAAAACCCACCGTGGTCCAGGTTACCATGGAGCTTGGCTGCTGAGAACCGAACCCTAACTTTGATCTAATTTCTCCAAATGTCCCTGGCCTAAGTCAGATGGGAGATTTAGTGGCTTTGTCTCAAGGTGGAGAGCTGACTTTCCTCAGAACCTCAATCTCCACGGACCAGAGTCCAATCTTGTCAGGCAGCGGAGCCAGTGACATCCAAACTAACATTTGTTTGCGAGGCCAAGAGCAGAGATGGGGATGGGCTGTGCAAATGATTTGGGGGCTGTTCTTTCACTCTCATCTAATTAAGGGTGTAGGTAAAGCCCTGGCAAGGCTAACCTCTAAACCATTTGTCAAATTATCCTGAACATACAAGGTACTCTGGGATGAATGAACATGTGCCAATCTAAGAGCTACGGCCCAGCTTATTAGAGCAGATATTCTGGGTGGGAGGACAGGGAGTGAGTGAGAAAGAGAAGATGGAAAAAGAAAGGCAAGGAAAAGGGTCTCGAGAGCAGGAAGGGCCACACACACACAAGCACCCCCATTCTGGAGACTGGATGGTGGGGATCATGTCCTCCAGGACAGAGACTCAGAGTCCCACGAGGCTTGGTGTTGCTGGTGCGTGGCTGAGATCCACTTTGGGCTTCACCTCTGATGTGGGGCATGTTTCTGACCATCGTCTCCTGCAGTACCCTCCTCCTCTCATTTGGAAAATGTGGGTGATAAATGATAGATCTCTGCCTTTCCTCCATATCTCAGAGCCCCTCCTTGCACTTGGGTGTTGGGTGGATTATAAGCAAGTGGCCTCAATGTGCATCGTAGCAATTCAGCAATGTCCATTTCTTGTCCCATGAAAGGCAGATAGCATAGTGACTGTCCTCGGTTCTTGTGCCTCAAAGTCTGGAGACAACGAGTTTTAGTCCCTTTTTGATTACTTTCAATACAAAAAGTCTTGGAAGTTCTTGAATTTGGGAAATGAAGGCTCTTGGAGTCTGGAAACTTGCTCTGCACAGGCAGGACCAAGGCCCAGGGTGACCACAGGGCAGGGGCAGGTGCCCGGGCTGCTGCATTGCTCCTCCAGCTGGCCCAGCCTGCAGGCGGGAAGCACACTGCAGCATGTACACCAAGTGGAGCTACGCCTCCTGCCCTGCTTCCCTGTTGGCAGAAACTTTGGGGCAAAAGCAAGGAGCCCACAGAGCAGCATGCTAGAAGCAGATTGTTCCGGCTAGCTGGTAAACCACAGAATCCCAGGACAGCAGGACTTGGAGACCAGTCAGTCCAATCTCTTATTTTAGAAATAAGGAGACTGGAACTCCCAGAAGTGACATAGTTTGCCCTACAGTGGCCACAGCTAGGCAGTGACAGGGCCCTAAGAACCCTGATGCCTTCCCATCTTGTCCAGTGGGATTTTATTTCCCACCTGCCTGTTAGAGTGACTCCTGTGCACTCAGCCTTAAAATCACAATTCCCGTTCATCTGTCTGTGTAGAAGTCTGGTGAAGGAGCCCTAATTAGGAAGGGCTGTTGTAGCTAGCTGGAAGCCATAAGTTCCACCTGATATGTATGTGACGCACCTGTAGGCACCCGCAAAGCTGAAGGTATATAACCGGGTGAAAGCGGTCCGAGTTAGGAGAACGAATTCATTCGGTCAGTCGGGCAGTCACTCGGTCGGTCAGAAGAATCAGAGCGGCCAGAACGTAGGCAGAGCGGTTACAGAAGAGAAACCAGATAGAAGAAGTAATGACTGGTCAGAGTTAGGCCGAGGCTCCCAAGGAAGACAGAAGACAGAAGAAAGAAGAAGGAAGAAAGAAGAGAGAAGAAAGAAGCTCTAATCTTTCTCTAAGCTAAGCTCTTTCTTTCTCTCTAAGAAGACTCTAGCTAAGAAGCTCTATCTTTCTTTCTCTCTAAGACTCTAAGCTAAGAAGACAAGAAGAAGAAAAGCTCGCTTTAATCTTTCTCTCTAAAAATCTTTCTTTCCCTCTCTAAGCTCTAAGAAAGTAGAAGTAAAAGTAGTAAAAGCTTAACTCTGCCTCCGAGAGTTTTTCCTCCCGGTTTTCGGTACCAGGCAGCTTACAGTCTGGCACAGAGGGATGCCTAGTTCTGCTGCAAAGTTGCATTCCTCCAAGCCATCCAGGAAGCTGTGAGCTGCTGAAGCAAATCTTTAATCCTGGATAGGACTATCCAGCTTCAAATGACTAGGAAACCCTGAGGCAGCTTCTCTAATTTCCCACTAAAATCATCCCAAAGACCTACAATAAAAGCTAAAACTTACCACAGTAGAAACTATGACTGAAGTCAATCTGTTTTGGACATGTCTGAGGAATTCTCATCTAAATTCAAGGCCAACAGAACTGAATTGAAAAATAGCATCTGGATTAAAAAATTAACACCTGTATCTTCTGACTATTCATAAATTCAATTGTAGTAGCCATCAGTTTACTTGGCAGTTTACTTTTGGAACAGCCAAAGTGCTGTCCACTCCCCTTCATTCACCAGCTGAGAACACCAGCTCTCAGAAAACAATGCACAAAGAAAATTGGGATAGGGTGCGAGAACATCAGTGATAGCACTTCGATCCCCAAGAGGTGCAGTTTCCAGACTTCTCTGGGGAGAAAAAGGACAAGAAAGCCTTCAATATGCACTATTTTGGGGAACTGCCGCATACATGCCATATGAACTTGCCAGCAACCCAGGCCAGGATGCAGAGGAAAAATCCATGTCCGTTCAGCAGGGCCACATGATAAGCTGTGTAGAGCAGGAGCTCACTTAGGGGCATCGCTGGTGATTCAGTACAGGTCTTAGAGCGTGAGTTCACTGACATCCAGAAACCAGGTCATGTGCAAAACATACACCTTCCTATTGACCACACCAAGCCTGAATGGGTATTTTGTCATTTGTGAAAGACAGATGAAAAACAGTAGAAAACAGGAAAGGGTATCATCATCTGAAAATCAGAGAAAATTCATTTGCAAGATATATTACAAACATGTAAAGAACACTGTAAAGATTCACTTCAGGACTAGGGATGTAGCTCAGTGGTAGACCACTTGGCTAGCATGTGTGTGACCCTGGGTTTGATCCCCAGCACTGAAAACAACACCACCAAAAACTCATCACAATAGGTTGTAGAAGAGATGATTTATGAAACAAACAGAAAATTACAAAGAAGAAAATCAGACAAAAATCTATAGTAACAAATATTATGAAAACGTAGTTAAGATAAAAAATTTGCAGGAAAATAAGAAATAAAGTAGTAGCATCAGAGGACATTGAGAATTAAGTTGACACTGTGATTATAATGCTAGAATTTTAGGCAGCTCAGGTGGTATTTACTGTAGGAATACATTCTTAGTAATTTAATGACTCAAAAACTATATCTACATTCTCTTAATGAAGAGAAAAATAACTTGAAGATACAATCCAGCTTACTAAGAATTTAATAAAACTTAAGAGCTCAACCCAAACTATCCCCATTTGCAAATGACATGATTCTATATTTAGAAGACCCAAAAAATTTTACCAGGAAACTTTTAGAACTTATAAATGAATTCAGCAAAGTAGCAGGATATAAAATTAACATCCATAAATCAAGTGCATTTCTATACATCAGTGATGAATCTACTGGAGAAGAAATTAGGAAAACTATCTCATTCACAATAGCCTCAAAAAAATTGGGGAATCAATCTAACAAAAGAAGTGAAAGACTTCTATGATGATGACTACAAAACACTAAAGAAAGAAATTGAAGAAGACCTTAGAGGATGGAAAGATCTCACATGCTCTTGAATAGGCAGAATTAACATTGTCAAAATGGTCATACTACCAAAAGTGCTATATAGATTTAATGCAATTCCTATTAAAATCCTAATGGCATTCTTCATAAAAATAGAAAAGGCAGTCATGAAATTCATTTGGAAAAATAAAAGACCCAGAATAGCCAAAGCAATCCTTAGCAAGAAAAGTGAAGCAGGAGACATCATGATACCAGACCTTAAATTATACTACGGAGCTATAGTAGCAAAAATGGCATGGTATTGACACCAAAACGGACACATAAACCAATGATGCAAAACAGAAGACACAGAGACAAACCCACATAAATAGTTATCTCATACTAGACAAAGGTGCCAAAGACATATATTGGAGAAAAGATAGCCTCTTCAACAAATGGTGCTGGAAAAACTGGATATCCGTCTGTAGCAAAATGAAATTAAACCCCTCTCACCCTACACAAAACTCAAAGTGGATCATAGGCATTAGAACAGAGACCTTGCATCTAACAGAAGAAAAATGATGCCCAAATACATCCTGTTAGCTTAGGAACTAGCTTACTTACAAGACTCCTAAAGCACAAGAAGTAAAATCAAGAATCAACAAATGGGATGGAATCAAACTAAAAAGCTTCTTCACAGCAAAGGAAACAATCAAGAATGTGAAGAGAGAGCCTATAAAATGGAAGGAAATCTTTGCCACCTGTACCTCAGATAGAGCACTGTCCAAGATATATAAAGAACTCAAAAACTTAATACCCAAAAAACAAATAGCAAACAAACAAACAAAAAAAACAAATAACTGGGCTAAGGAACTGAATAGACACTTCTCAGAAGAAATACAATCAACAACAAACATATTAAAAAAGTTCAACATATTTAGCAATTAGATAAATGCAAATTAAAACTACACTGAGATTTCATCTCACTCCAGTCAGAATGGCAATTATCAAGAATACAAGCAACAATAAATTTTGGTGAGGATGTGGGGAAAAAGGTACACTCACACATTTCTGGTGGGACTGCAAATTGGTGCAGCCAGTCTGGAAAGCAGTGTGGAGATTCCTCAGAAAACTTGAATGAAACCACCATTTGACCCACTCCTCGGTTTATACCCAAAGGACTTAAAATCAGCATACTACAGTGATGCAGCCACATCATTGTTTATAGTAGCTCAATTCACAATGGCTAAATTATGCAACCAACCTAGGTGCCCTTCAACAGATGAATGGATAAAGAAAATGTGGTATATATAAACAGGATATCACTATCCTAAATGCATGATTAAAGATCTGAATGGTACTTATATACTTTGTATACAAGCAGTTGTATGTAAAAAGATGATATACTTGTGCATTATGAATAAGTAAATAAATAATCTAAAAAAAAGAATATTACTCAGCCATAAAAAAGAGTGAAATTATGGCATTTGCTGGTAAATGGATGGAACTAGAGAATATCATGTTAAGTGAGATAAGCCAATCCCCTAAAACCAAAGGCCAAATGATTTCTCTGACATATGGATACTAACTTCACAATAAGGAAGAGAGATGTTAGGGAAGAATAGAAGTACTTTGGATTAGAAAAAGGGGAATGAAGGGAAGGGAAGGGGAGAGGGAATAGGTAATATAGTAATGAATCAGACATTACTATCCTATGTGCATATATGATTATACAACCAATGTAATTCTACATCATGTATAACCAGAAGAATGAGAAGTTATATTCCATATATGTATAATATGTCAAAATACATTCTATTATGTATAACTAATTAGAACAAATTAAAAAAATAAAAATAAAATAATAAAAATTTTGACCTAAAAGTGAAATTAAAAGAAAAACTTAAAAGCTCAAGAATGTGATATTGTCTTTTAAAAATATGTGCCAACACCCCTGAGCTCACCCCAAACATCCTAAAGAGGTTTGTGAGGTTAACTAAGCACTTTCTTTGGAAATGAACATATTTTCAGGAAGGGAAAAGGGTTGAGGTCTCCTTTAACAAGGAGTTCTCAATGACATTTATAAACAAGTAGTTTCACTACTGATGTTTTTCTTTTTTATGCAAATAATACAGTTCAAACAAAAGAAATTCCCTTGGAAGGGTATTTCTCAGAGTTTAACACCAGGTTCAGAAGTCCAGTTAAAGATGATTTCAGATGCCAGACATGAAAAATGAATCAAAACAACTATGTTTATAATGAAATGAGAAGTAAATGTTTCAAAGTGATAAGTTTCAGATGAGGTATGCAAGCACCCCACCATTCACTATGATGTTAGGAAAGTAGCCAATATACTAACACAAGGAAAAATAAACAAGACATAGACATATAGAAAGTAATGAAACTAATTAATATAAGGACAAAAGCTGACAAAGTTCAAGCACATTCTTTGACTGGCTTTGTTCTATATGAACTCATTTGATTTTTACAATCATCCTATGAGGCTGTTTATAATGAATGGTACTGAGCTACAGAGGATTAAGCAAATCACTAAGGTTACATAGTAAGTAGGGAAGCTGGGATTCAAATTCAGGTAGTCTGACTCTTGACACCTAACAGGTACTTTATACTTTTTCCAGATAGAAACAGAATTTTCATAACTACATATTAATTTGGTTTTTTTAACTTAGAAAACCCAAGAGATTCTAAGACAAATTATTAGAACTATTAAGAAAGTTCAGTAAGTTGGCCAGTTATCAGACAAACATAAAAAACAATATTGATTATATGTACATAAAAAATACATGAGAACAGAAGAAAAACTAGTAGAATTGGAATGAGATTATGTGAGATTTTAGCAAGGTTCCTAGACTCAGAATCAAGACAATAGTCAATTCTGTTTCTATAGACACAACAAACAAGATAAAATATACTATTTACATATAGTAAGATCAAGCACATAGGATAAATCTAACAAAAAGCATGCAAATCTTGGGAGAAAACTTCAAAACTTTGTTAAATTATAGAATACTTAAATAAATGGATTGGAAGACTGAGTAATGTAGTTTATTTTTTTCTATATTTATATATAGATACAATGAAATCTCTAGTCTGAATCCCAACAGATTTCTCTCCTTCCCTTTATTCTTTCTTTCCTTTCAGTCTTTGGAATTTGACAAGCTGATTCTGAAATTTATATGGGAATACAAAAAAAAATATATGAAATCATAGTCAAGCTATTCTTGATGAAGAACAAGAGAGGAGGCCTTGCTGCATCAACCATGAAGACTTTCAGTAAGGCTACCATGGTGTACTGAGACAGGGATATACAACTCTAGACCCGTGGAATGGAACAGAAAGCCCAGATGTAGATTCATACACATATGGACTTAGTGATTAGCAATGTAGAACATGAGGAAAGTGTATATTTTTCCAATAATGGATCTGGGGTACCTGGCTAGGTATAATTTTTTAAAAAATACTTATCTATTTGCCTTAGTTGTACACAATGTGTTTATTTTTACGTGGTGCTGAGGATCGAACCTGGGCCGCGCACATGCTAGGCGAGCTTCTACCACTGAGCCACAACCCCAGCCCCTAGGCATAATTTTTTGCCTCTGCTTCATGTCATATGCAAAAAGCAAGTTCTGCATGGATCATACATGTTAAACTGCAAAACAATAAAGTGTTCAGGAAAATAAACATAGGATAGTATCTTCATATTCCTGGGAAAGATCTCTTATGACTCAAAAAGTACTAACCAAAAGGAAAAAGATTTGTATGTTAGGATCCATTAAAATTAAGGACTTCTATTTATCAAAAGATAGTAATAAGAGTAAAAAGGAGAGTACGTATTTTTGCCACACATATGATAGGCAAAGGGCTTAAAGCCAGAATACATAAAATCTATTGGAAATCAATAAGGAAAAAACCAGGCACCCTGTATAAAACCAGTACTTCACAGAAGAAGAAATCTAACAACTAAATTTAAAAAAGGCTCAAAATTATTAGTAATCCAGGAATCACAAATTAGCACAATTCACAATAGCTAGGTTGTGGAACCGACCTAGATGCCCCTGAGTAGATGAGTGGATAAAGAAAATGTGGCATATATACACAATGGAATTTTACTCAGCAATAAAAGAAAATAAAATAATGGCATTCGCAGGTAAATGGATGAAGTTGGAGAATATAATGCTAAGTGAAGTTAGTCAATCTCAAAAATCCAAATACCGAATGTTTTCTCTGATATAAGGAGGCTGATTCACAGTGGTGACGGGTGTCGGGGTACATAGGAGGATTAGAGGAACACTAGAGTGGTCAAAGGGGAGGGAGGAGAAGGGAGTGAGCAAGGGGGGGATGGAGGGGGAAAAAAAGAAAAGGTGGTAGAATAAGATGGATATCATCATCCTAAATGCACGATTGAAGACTTGAATAATACGAATATACTTTGTATACAAACAGTGTTATGTAAAAAGAGTCTCTATATGTGTATTATGAATTGTAATGCATTCTACTATTACAAATACAACAACTTTGAATAAAAAAAATTATAGTCCCACCAAGATGGCATAAACAAAAGTTTTTCAATCCCAAGAATTGGCAGGTACAGCAGGCCCCAGGAGAACCCACCGGGGGTCCTGTGTGTAAGTTGGCACACTAGGTTGGAAAGCTGTGTGGCATGTGCCCCACAGCCAAGATATTCTGCTCCTGGAGGGGCTCCCAGGGAGCAGACTGTGTCTTGTACTCGCAGACCCCTGGGCCTTCCACTACTGTGCATGCCAGCCCAACTGTCAACTGACCGCACTTCCGTCTCTGCCTGAAGGCTTTCTCTGCCTTCAGGACCCTGCCCTGTCCACAGGCAGGGAAGGCCAGAGGGCTGCAGAAATAAGGCTCCTTCCAGAAGTTTTCCCCAAACAGAATAACTGGAGCTGTCAGTTAGATCCCCCAGTGCCTTGCTCTTTAGCTGGGACAACTCTGAGATGGTTCCTACGGGGTTGTACAGGATAACTCAGTAGGATTATGTTCTACTTGCTTATACTGGGAACATGCTTGATAAAGTGACTCTTACTGGGCTCTGTCTTGCTTCTCCATTCTTCTGTTAGTGTTTTCTGGAATCATCTTTCAAACTACCTATACTTAAGTCCTTGTTTCAGGGTCTTTCTGAGGGAACCCAAACTAAGAAAATTTCACTGAAATGAATGCTTATATACATTAGGATACGTATACGAGGATATCCAGAGCCACACTCAAAAATAAAAGGAACTGCGGACAAACCAAGTGCCCATCAACAAGAGAATGAAATAACTGTGGCATGTTGGTTTAATGGAATATTATACAGCTATGAAAACAAGGAATCACCAGTACTACTACATGCAACAATGACAGCATGAATGTAATATTGAGGGAAAAAATAAGCCAGACACAAAGAAAAATACTGAGTGAGGCTATTTACAAAGTTAAAAAAAATCAACAAAACAATAGTGGTTAACACTTGAGTGTTAAGAATTATGAAACAAAGCCAGGAGATAATACTAATAATAAAGGGCAGATTAGGCAAGTTATTGCTTACCTGTATGGTTAAGGGAGGATTTTTGATAAGAAATTTTGGTAAGGAATATTGTTTATTTCTTCTAAAGTGCTGGCAATATTCAGTTTGCTTTAGAATAAATTGTCCAGCTATATATTTATGTTTTATACACTCCTTAAATCCGTGTTTTATTTGTATAATAATACAGTTTAAGGAGGTATAGCTTTCCTAACTAGTAGAAATAACCAATTTGAAGAGGCAAAAACAAAAAAAACCAAAAAATCTCTTTGCAATATTAACAAGTAACTAGGAATAATTTTCTTTTTTTTGTACCAGGGATTTAACTCAGGGGAACTCGACCACTGGGCCACATCCCCAGCCCTTTTTTGTATTTTATTAGAGACAGGGTCTCACTGAGTTGCTAAGTGCCTCACCATTGCTGAGGCTGGCTTTGAACTCGCGATCCTCCTGCCTCAGCCTCCCAAAGTGCTGGGATTACAGGCGTGCGCCACCGCACCCGGCTAGGAATAATTTTAACAACAAAAAAATTGGGGGCTGGGATTGTGGCTCAGCTGTAGAGTGCTCACCTGGCACATGCGCAGCCCGGGTTCGATCCTCAGCACCACGTACAAATAAACCCATTGTGTACAGCAAAAGCAAATAAATAAACATTTTTTAAAAATTGGAAACACCAAATCTAAAACTTTTCTTTCCTTATTAAGAACTTAAATAAGCCGGGCGCCGGTGGCGCACGCCTGTAATCCCAGCACTTGGGAGGCTGAGGCAGGAGGATTGTGAGTTCAAAGCCAGCCTCAGCAATGGCGAGGCACTTAGCAACTCAGCGAGACCCTGTCTCTAAATAAAATACAAAAAAGGGCTGGGGATGTGGCCCAGTGGTCCAGTGCCCCTGAGTTCAATCCCCAGTACCAAAAAAAAAAAAAAAAAAAAGAACTTAAATATTTAAGATTTGAGCAAACAGAACTTTGTCCCCTATGTATAATTGGAAAGATCAAAATAAAAATATAGATTAAGGCTGATTCTAGTTTCTCTGGAAGAGTGAAAGCATAAGGAAGGTTAAGAAAATGCAGAAACAGAAGACGAGGAGGAAAAAGCCTGCCCTACTGGAGCTCAAGACATATGATAAGGCAAAGCAATTTAAATAGTATGATGTTGAAATGGGATTAAGAGATCCATAGAACAGAATGGAGTCCAGAAACAGACCCAAGTGTATAAGGGAATGTAATAAACGATAAAGTATTTCAGATAGTAAGAAAGGAATGAATTGTTCAGAAAATACTGTTGGAATAAGTGGCTATCCATTTAAGAAAATGTAGTTTGATCTGAATGTTAAATCATTTCCCTGAACAAACTGCAGACAGATTAATGATCAAAATGTCTAAAAATGACCCAAGTAGCAAACACATAAAGTAACAACAAGATTGATTTGACTGCATCAAAATTCAAAGAAGCCTTATTAGGTTTCAAAAAATAGCATGGAAGAAAATATTTGCAATACATAAAACAAAGGATTTGCACTCATATAAGGAACTACAAAAGAAAAAAGAATGAATGAATGAAAGAAAGAACATAGGTCAATGAAAAAGTGGACTAAGGGTATAACCTGGCATTCTCAGAAGAGGAAATACATATGACCAGTAAGTACATGAATGCATACAGACTCACTAGAAATCATAAAAATACAACAAGCAACATAGAGCAGCCACAAAGTACCATTTTTTTTTTTTTTTTTTTTTTTTTTTTTGTGGTACCAGGGACTGAACTCAGGGGCACTCAACCTCTGGGCCACATCCCCAGTCCTTTTTTGTATTTTTTTTTTTTTTTTTTAGAGACAGGGTCTCACTGAGTTGCTAAGTGCCTCGCCATTGCTGAGGCTGGCTTTGAACTCGCGATCCTCCTGCCTCAGCCTCCCAAAGTGCTGGGATTACAGGCGTGCGCCACCGCGCCCGGCTACAAAGTACCATTTTTAATGTACCATCTATGGGGAAAAGTAAGGTTGATAATACAGTTTTGGGCAAGTGCAGGGGTAGTGGGTTGGGGAGCCAATCTGGAAGACAGCTTGGGGACACTTTTCAAAATGACAGGGCGTGCACCTCCATGATCCGGCAGCCCACTTCTCAGTGTCTCCCTTAAGCACACCCAGGGAGATGTGCTTAAGGACGCATGCTCAACACTGCTTAGCAAATAAGACAACCAGCCAAAAAGGTAAATGGCCTAATTGCCCCTCCACACAGGAATGACTCAATAAAGGAAAAAACCCAGACCATGGGATGCTGTATAACAGATTCAGGCTGGAGGAGCCTTATGTAAGAATGTGGGGAGACGTTCTTCTGCATGGAAGAAGAGAGCTTCAGAATATCCATGCTGAATGATGCCACTTGTGTTAGAACAATGCACAAACTTCTATCTTTATCTGTCCATCTATCCATCCATCCGTCTGTCCATCTTCCATGAGTACATATGTAGGTAAACAAACACACCTGGATGGACTTACCCCTGGGAAGTAATGGGGGAGACTGGGAGTGAAGGGGACTTCATCCCAATCATTAATGTTTTCATTTTTATAAGGAGAATGTTTTAACACATTGTCCAAATAATTAAAAAACAATTTTAACAAAAGCAAAAATATTAATGTGGTTGTCTTTGTGTGGCAGAAACTTTTCTATTTTCCAATGTTTTAATTGAGCAAGCATTACAACATAAATGATCATTTTGGAAATTGTGACAAAATACACATAACGTAAATTTTACCATCTTAACCATTTTTGAGTATTTAGTCCCACCGTGTTAAGTATGTTCACACTGTACAAACTCCAGAACTTTTTCATCTTTCAAGACTAAAACTCTACACCCATTCAATAGCAACACTTCATTTTCCTCTCTCCTTGTTTCCTGGCAATCACCATTCTAGTCTCTATTTCTATGAGGCGGACTACTCTCCATGTCAGTGAAACCATACAGATTTGTCTTTTAGTGACTGGGTATTTCACTTGGCATAATGTTTCTCAGGCTCATCTGCATTATAGCAGGCATCAGAATTCCCTTTCTCTTTAAGGCTGAATAATATTCCAACGTATGTCTATACCACATTTTGCCCATCCATTCAACAGTTGATGGACACCTGACTTGCTTTCACTCTTTGGCTATTATGAATAATGCTGCAATAAACACGGGTGGTCAAATATCTTCTTGAGATCTTGCTTTCAATTCTTTCGGAGTATGTACCCAGAAATGGTATTTCTAGATCAAATAGTGGTTTGATCTTTACATATTTAAAGAACTGCTACACTATTTCTATAGCAGCTATACCATTTTACATTCCTGCTAATGGTACAGGGTTCCAATTTCTCCACATCCTCCCCAACACTTGTTATTTCTCTCCTCCTCCTCTTCCTCCTCCTTATTCTTTGATATCAGCCATCCTAACAGGTAAAATAAACTTTTAATTAAAAGAACTGGCAATCTGAGCTCTGAGATGGAACTGGGCTTCCAAAGCCTAGGCCAGTGCCTGGCCACACATCTGCTGACACTGCAGAGAATTCATCACCCTTACTCTCTCCTACAGGCAATTTGTTAGAGCAAATCTTGCTCCAGAGTGTCTACGTTCAGGTTACAGAAAATGTTAAAGTGATGTTCACACTCCAAAGCTCCTTTCCCACTCTCTGGCTTGGTTTCCTTTCCTCTAAGACAATGCTCCCTTTTGCTGCCCTGGACACCCTCCTGAGGACTGGTCCTCTCGGTGAGCTCCTCTCCCTCCCTGCACACAAAGGACAGGGACAAGGGTGCAGCTGTAACCAGACCCCATCAGAGCTGCAGGGGATGTGCCTGTGGATCAGAACTAATGGCATTAGGCGATCACTCAGGGAATAGAGCTGTAATTACCCCTTGGATGCTTTCTCCAGGATGACCACATGCAGAACACCAAGAGGGGAGAGTAATGAATCACCGAGTGAATTAACTGGAAGCTGCTCTAATTAGTGTTATAATTTTTCATGAAAACACTAATGAATATGAAATAATGTGGCCATGAAACCACTAGGACAATTAATGCGCAGGAGTAATTTGAGGTCAGAAAAGGATACTGGAGACTGTTTAAATAGACTGGTGTATTGACAATACAGAGGCCCATAGCTTCAAAATCTTCTATTAGCAAATAAGTTGCTACTGCAGAAAAAAGCAACAGCTGGGTGTCTGTGGGTCTTCTTTCTTATTAGGCTTCCTGGATTTGGAAATAAAGACAATGGTGAGAACCCACAGGCCCTTCAAGGAGTCAGATGAAAACCCAAGTGAGTAGATTTGGAGAACAGAATAAAGAGGCAGGCCTGGACATGAAACCAGAGAAGATATTAAAAACATTCTTCTCCTTAGCAGGTGTAGCTTCATAATCACCTGGGTGGTTTTCTTTTCTTTTTTCTTTTTTTTTTTTTTTGTACCAGGGATTGAACTCAAGGGCACTTGACCACTGGGCCACATCCCCAGCCCTTTTTGTATTTTATTAGAGATAGGATCTCACTGAATTGCTAAGTGCCTCACCATTGCTGAGGCTGGCTTTGAACTCACGATCCTCCTGCCTCAGCCTCCCAAGTGCCGGGATTATAGGTGTGAGCCACCATGCCCAGCTTACCTGGGTGTTTCTAAAATTAACTTTCTAATAAAATACCTACTTCAGGGCTGGGGTTGTGGCTCAGCGGTAGAGCGCTCGCCTAAGCACGTGCGCAGCCCAGGTTCGATCCTCAGCACCACGTAAGAATAAAAACGCATTGTGTACAACTAAAGCAAATAAATATTTTTAAAAAATAAATAAAAAATAAAAAAAATACCCACTCCAAATCAGTGATCATTATGGAGATAGATGAGTTGAATCTTGTTGGCTCAGCTGTAATTTCTATATGTAAAACTATCAAATATAGAATATTTGCTTAACACTTGCAAAATGGACTTCCTTCCTCCCAGCATAAGCCTGTAAGGATTCAGTTAGAACTTACTACGTCAATGGTAGGCTTTTGGGTTCTAAGCATGAGCTTAGAAAAATGCCCATAACTGTCAAGAGAGTCTTATAAGGATGACAGGGAACGAGGAGTAAATAGCCTCACTGCATTTTTGACAAGTCTGCAAAAAGCATCTCCAGTGATGAATGCAGAATGGCAGTTATGATCATCATAAATTCCAGCATGGAACGTAACACACAGATTGTGCTGAACTAGAGACGTGGCCATGTGTAATCCTAGCACTAAGGAAATCAGGTGAACTTGCCAGTGTGGTACACCCTTAATGTATCCCATTAAATCTAGTTGGTACACCAACTAGATGACGTTGGGGCCACCCTATCTTCATTCCACAGAAAAGGGAATGGACACTCTCAGAGGGTAATCCCTTGCCTGAGGTCACAGAGCTTGGATACAAACTTAACTGGTCTGACTCCAACGCTCATGCTGTCAATGCCAATGCCAAGCAATATTTGTAATACGTGGCACTATGGGAGAGTCCATGAGTCAGGCCAAATCTCCTGCTGACATACAGAGAAAATGAGAAAGGTGATCAATCAATCAATGAACAGTAGTAATAAAAGCAGGTAAATTAGCAAACATTCACTATATGCTAGTTGTTCTAAGCTTCTGTACGCATTCATTCAAGATTCACAATAATCTTATGATATACCCACTATTATTCAAGGCCTAGATAGACAAGATAAAATCTTGAAGTCCTTGACAAATCTTAAAGATTCTAGTGAATTCTGAAATGTTCAAAGCTAACGGTGCCACCAAAAACAGTTCTTCGGGACTTAAAAACAGACAAACAAACAAAAGGTTAAAGCAGTGCTTACGGAACACCAATTCTCCAAATATAGGATTTAAAAAAGAGAAAGAGGAGAGTCCGTTTTTCTGTCCTCAGTAGCAGGGCAGGTGGAATGGAGAGAGAAGGTCTTGCTCCTGTTTTCCTTGCAATGATACAAAACTTTGGGACTTGCATCTTTTCCACTAGGGAATAAACCTTCTGACAACTTATCCCATTTGCTTTTAAAACCGAGATGGAATTCTGCCCCGTTGGTAGCTTTCTGAATGCCCCAAATAAGACTTCTGGATGCCCTGAAGGAAAAGAGGTTCCCTGAGCTAGACTGTGAGCTTGTAAATAGGGACCCAAGAACACCAGCTAATCCATGAAAGAAGTTACAAATATTGTTTACAATTTTCAGCATCTGAAAAAATCAACCCACAAAGTGCAGGCATAAAAACATAAGGATTTTATGGAATTACAGGGTAGACAAGCTTAATAACTAGGGATAGCTCGTTATGAATAACAGGAGACTATATCTTCCTACTAAGGGTGGCATTTGTTCACATCATGGGTGTAAGCTCTGGGTATTGATTCACAGAATGCTCTTTCATATGTATGCAGAAGAAATCCAGCTAAACAAAATTATCTGCCCAATGGAACTAAAAAAATATTTCTCAATTTAATTTTAAACAGACCTCGAAGTGAAGGAAATTTAATTATGCAAGTAATATAGAACACAATAAAATGTCCATCAAAATTGCTTCCAAAGGTTTAAAATGTTTTCCTTTCCAGACAATGTAGTTAGAACAGCTGAGATATCTATGTTAGTACCATGTCTTGGAAAACAGGGCTTAGAAATCAATGTGATCACCCCTCTGAGTTAAGTATGCACAAATGAGAGCAACTGAGATCCGTATAAATCAGCTCAAGTAGCCCTCTGTGTACCAGACCATTAGGAGGCAGGCAGAGAAGGAGGAAGATGCAAATAAACACATTATCTGGGGCACATTCGCTAATGGAAGGCATTCCTTAACACTCACACTGAGAATCAAGACCTAACAAGGGTGTCAAGTATTTTTTTTTTAACACTGCTCATGACAAAAAAAAAAAAAAAGAAAAAAGAAAGAAAGAAAAGAAAGCATGCCCCAGATGTAGAAGTTGAGGTTTAAAATGAACAAATGAACAACAACAACAACAACAAAAAAAAAAACAGCCATGTTAGACTCACAAATAAGATGATCTTTTTTGATACTGCCTTTTGACATTACCTCCAAATTGCCTCTATATTAATTGGCAAAACCCTACACAATGTCTATGTTGTTTGGATTTTATTGACACTGAATAACTGAGATCTAAATTGGATGCCTTAACCTATGTAGGCATCAGACTTGAGCATTTGCTTCTTGGATGTTTGGTGATTACTGCAATGGAAAAAATTTAAATAAAAGCTTAAAAGGAAACCTTATTTTAAAATACATGATGAGTTATAAGCAATCTCTTGTAGGGTTGGAAGGGACCTCCCTTCACCCTAGAGCTGTGTGACCCTGGGGGTCCTTTTGCCTTGTGTGTTTATTGGGTGCTAACTGTGTGTTGGGCACTGTGGCTGGGCCAGGGGAAGATGAAGGAGAGAAGTTTCAGGCCCTGGATTGCTATCATCTAGTAGAGAAGTCCAGGCACATCACAAATCATCGCAGTACAAAGAGACATGGTTTCTGTCCAGATGGGCACAGGCTTGTTACTTATGAACGTGATATATGTCCCCCTTTATCTTCTCTTTGTTGCCAAAACCAGTCCTACTCCTATTAGACATACCTTGATGTCTATATATTACCAAGGGAATGTCTTCCTGCAAGAACGATTTAACTAAAACATGTGGTTAAAAGAAAAAGAAAAAGGCAAATCTCCATTTCTCCAGCCTTCTCTGTACCCTGCTCTTCCATGAAAGCTGCAGTACCCTCCTGCTCCATCTCTGGGCACAGTCATATTTATCTGCTTTCACCAATAGGATGATACAGAGAAAATGATAGCTTGCCATTGCTGTGGGAAGGACATGCTCAGGCTAACTGGGCGGTCACAGGAGAAGATGAAAAACGTGGGAGAAGAACCACCCATAGACACATAACCCAGCCAGTAACACCACAGACACATGAGCAAACCCAGCTGGGACCAGCCTCCATCAGCAGAATCCTGCAGGTGTGAGAAATATGTTTACGGTTGAATGCCAGGAGTTTTGGTGTGATTTGCTACTCAGCATTATTATGGCAATAAATAACTCATATACAGCACATAAGAGATGTTCAATAAAGTATATTCTTCATATCCTTTCTCCCTGCCTCCCTAACATTCAAAACCATCTTGTGTCTTGGGTCACAGATCTAGGCAAGGGATTTTGTGGGGGAAATTCTGAAGAAAGTTCACATCACCCTGTTTCCTGACAATTACTTTACACAGATCAGTTCTAATACATGTACTCTCTCTAAGGTGGACATATTCCCATTTTATAAAGAAGGAAACCAAGATTCAGGATAGAACTGGTCAATGGCAGAGTTAGAATCAATATCCAAGCCTGCCTCACTCCAAAGCCAAAGATCATTCATTCTACTGTGTACCTCACTGCTAGTACTGTCTCCATAAGATCAGAAGGGGGAGGGGGAGGGGAGAGAGGAAGAGAGAGAGGAGGAAGAGGAGGGGGTGCAGGAAGAGGAAGGGATAAATAAGCGCATGTTTCCTCCAATCCCTACCCAGAAGCCTGGGAGAGAGATCTGATCACATGGAGACTTCTCAGGATCTGCTTAGACTCCTTGTCTTAGCTTAGGGTTCCCTGCCCCCCATTTCCAGAGATTTCCAGAGCTCTGAAGAGGCAGGATGCTTGTTTTCCTGAGATGGTGTGGCTTATGGTAAAACAAAACAAAACAAAACAAAACAAAACAAAACAAAACAAAACCACAAACCAACCAAACAAACAAAAACACAATCCCCCAAACACCACCTATTTGTGTATGGATTTTCCTCCTCCAACTCAACCTCCTACCCTGGTCTATTAAATCACTTTCCAGAATTTGATTGTGGAAACCTGAGTCTGGGACCCTTCATAGAGAACTGCTCCAGGGAGGGCAGGCTTACCAGTGCTGCCTCCTCCTGATCCCTCTTGCTTCTTTTGATAGGGTGGCAGAGGAGGAGGCTGAGGCACCAGAGAGAAGAGGGGGGAGAAAGGAAGTATTTGGCCTTTGCCATGTCCTGGTTATGGTGCACCAGCAGAGGACAGTCTCTGCAGCTCACTCAGGTGGGAGTCCAATGTGCTTCAGAAAGGCCTCAGAGCCACCTTTCTGCCCAACCTTTCCTGCCTCTGCTTCAGTATCAAAGAAACTTGATTTGGCTTTGCAAGGCACACAAGTGACAGTCACTTAAGTCAACTGCTCACCATGCACACCTAATTATCATGCAGAACAACAATGCATTCAATTAAAGGAATAAAAAAAAAAGTCTGGAATGTCTTAATTTCAACACTATATTCTGTTCACATATGCTTACTCTACATAGTCTGTTACTCCTGTGAGATGAATGCCAAAGCCTAATTGCAAAAGACATAAAACATCACAAGGCAATATATTTCCTCATAAGATATATAGCAAATAAATTATCTTAGTTTTGGTTTCTGACTACAGTTGAGATAATAATAAAATATATTCTTTTTAAAATTTTTTATTTGTTTTAATTAGTTATACATGACAGTAGGATGTATTTATGCACTTTGATATATCATACATAAATGATCCAAATGTTTTCTCTAATATGCAGATGTTAATTCACAATAAGGGGGCCACTAGGGAAGAATAAAATATATTCTTAATCTCATATGAATATTTTAAATATAAACAAGGATTTATCCATTTGAATCTTTAAAATTTAGTAAAATCAAAGGGGGAAAAGCTAGCTAATTTTTTACCCCTCTTAACTATAAGTTCAGTGTTGTATAAGTAGAACTATATTTATCCCTAAACTGTTTGAACTACTGAGTCTCAAGATCTCAAGTGGTTCAATTATATATTTATTTGCCACAAGGTAAGGATGAAAAAGGAAGAGGTTAAACTCATAAATACAAAAATGTGATCTCTGGATTTTATTTCTTTTTAGGTAAATTTAAGTCAATCTAAGAATTTGCAGAATATCAAGTAAGGGCTATGTAAATGCAAATTTTTAGCTTATGATAATTAAAATTATTTGTAAGAGGAAACCTCTGATACACTGACCTGATTGCTGGCTCAATTGTTTTTGAGATGGGTGACATTTTCAGCTTTGTATGGAGCTAGTACAAACTTTGCTATTAACCAAAAAGCACTGTTTTCTCCATATTAAGCTTGTGTCTAATTTCAGGTTAACATGGGAATCCATTTTTTATTATGTAAGCAAAGATTTCTGTCAAGGACCAAATCATTTCTAGAAAAGAATTCCCATTTTAAAAGAAAAGCCAGAAAACAATAACAGATATAAGTAAGATAAGTAAGCATACACTACCTATTCCTCCCAGAAGGAGTGAAATTAGGAGATTCTATAGTTAGGAGTCAAATCACTTGAAAAAAAAAAAGGCCCACCAAGGGTTCAGTCATGAGCCAGTCACCACAGGAGGAAAAAGGGTATATGCTACCTGTCAGCTAGGACCATAGAAACAGAAGACGCAGAAAAGCCCTAGGGAGAATTGTAAGAGCTAAGAGGTCTGGATTATATAGTTCAGAACAGATGATTACAGCCACAACTCAGGAAAGGGAGAGAAAAGAATGGGCCAAACTCAACAGAGAAGACTTGAGAAAAGGAGGTAGATCAGAGGTTGCGAGAAAGGCTAGACAGGACCTGGAGAGAGATAGATGAGATGTGGCCTTCCAGGCAGGGGGAACAGACTTGCAAACAGGGGAACGTGACAAAAGGGACCACATATGAAGAGCAGCAAGGAAAACTGCCTGATTGGAATGGGTTACCTGGGGGACTAGAGCCAATAGGTTATATGGGTCTCTTTTCTAGTGTCCAGTGACAGTCATTTCATATCCTTTGCCTCACGAGGGATAATCTGCAGCCTTAAAAAAGACTTAAATCCACCATGAGACTTCCTTGAAAACTAGTCCCTGGCTGTAGTATCTTAGCTTTGGAGGAAAATGATGTTGATGAGAACTAGACATTGTGAAATGTGGAAGACTTCTAAACGGAGCCTCTATAGCGACTGTTTTTAAAATACCATCTACTAATCTGGGAGAACACAATGGGCAGAAATAGTGTTGTATAAAAGAAATTTATGAATTTATTCACAAATATTTATTAGCTTCCTACTATATGCTCTGTGTGATCCCTGCTGTCCTGGAACTTCATCTTAGAGGGTGACACTGGCAAGTCAGAGGCAATCCCTGTCTGTGTTCTTTGTACATTAGTTCATGGAGATCCTGATGTAGGAGACCAGAGTCCAGACCTGAAGCTGAGTTCAAGTTATTTTAGTGAGGCGGGAAAGTACCCTGGACCAAAGCAAAGGCCTGATGTGCTTGAGGAGCTGAAGGACAGCTGGAGTGGAGCCCAGAGCACACGGGGAAGGTGGGGTGAGATGAGGTGGGGGGGCTCAGGGCAGTACATGTACGGTGCAGTAGCCCTGCTCGGAGATCTGGGCTTTGTTTCAAGGGCCACATGGAGCCAACAAAGAATTTTTTTTTTTTTTTTTTTTGTGGTACCGGGGATTGAACTCAGGGGCACTCGACCACTGGGTCACATCCCCAGCCCTTTTTTGTATTTTTATTTAGAGACAGGGTCTCACTGAGTTGCTAAGTGCCTCGCCATTGCTGAGGCTGGCTTTGAACTCGCGATCCTCCTGACTCAGCCTCCCAAAGTGCTGGGATTACAGGCGTGCGCCACCGCGCCTGGCCCAACAAAGAATTTTAAACAAGGTGTTTTGTGGTCAGATTTGGGTCCCAGAAAAATTACTCTAGCTTAAACATGGAAAAAAGGTGAGAGAGGGCAAGACTGGAGACAGATCAGTCAGGAGGCTACTGAAGTTGTTGATGGGCCCAGCTGGGGCAGCACCAGAGGGGATGGAGAGACACCAGCAGATGGTTAAGAGGTGTAATCCACATGGCTAATTTGGTTGACAATGGAGAAAGAAGAAAGGAAAGAGCCCAAATTGACTTTCTGATTCTGGACTGAAAATCTGCGTACATGCTAATATTATTCAAAGATGGAATAAGAGAAGGGCCTCATTTCTTGGTGGTGGTGAGTGAGGCTGGAGGATAAGGCAATGAGTTCACAGCGAGGCAGACTGTGAGGCTATTCAGGCAAAGATGACCAGACACAGAAGGAAACAGGGACCTGGAGCTGAGGAGTGGGATATAAGAGCTGGAGAGAGACCTAGAAGTCCTCGGCACAGAGAGATGGTAATCCCATGGGTAAGATCTCCCACAGTATGTTGACTGGAAAAATAAAATTAAAATGGCCTAGAGCAGAACACTGGGGGAGGGGGGAGGTTCGAGAAAGAAAGAAAGAAGATAAAAGAAGAGAAGATGAGATTTCAGAAAAGAAGGAAAAAGCATTCAGAGAAAAGTGTGGTCAACCTACGGTGCATCGAATGCTTCAGAGGGGCCAACTTAAGAAGTAAGATGTGTCCATTGGATCTAGCTACAAAGACCTTAACAGTGACATTGGTGGAACCAAATTCAGTACATTGGAGTGGCTGGAACCAGATCGCAAAGGGCTGAGGCTGGACAGACACTGAGTTACAGCTACCCTTTCTAGAAATGAAGACAGGAAAGAGATAAAGCTGGGATAGGTACTGGGGAGCATTTTTTAAAGACACAAAAGAGACTGATGCACAAAAATGCGGATGGACAAAACCAATGGAGAGAAAACGGTGATAGATAGGACAGAAAAGGATGAGATCCTGAGAAGGTAGTAGAGTCAGGGCCCAGGACAAGGTAGAGGATTTGGCCTTCAATAGGAAGATCACCTCTTCCTCTTCAGAAGAAAAAAAGAAAGGAGGAGGGGATCAGATGTTGAGGCTGAAAAAAAAAAATAATTCACTCATGTGCCTTGAACATGTCCTGAAGTGAACTCTGGTTTACAGTAGAAGGCAACTGCATCCAAGATTTTTTTCCCTGTATTTCTCATATTTGGGGATCTATGACCCTGACTTAGAAAAACATAAAGTTCTTTTATCCTACACATTTAAAAAAAAATTGGAGTCAAAGAAGACCATAGAAAAAGTCCTATTTAAGCCGGATGCAGTGGCGCACGCCTGTAGTCCCAGCACTTGGGAGGTTGAGGCAGGAGGATTGCGAGTTCAAAGGCAGCCTCAGCAATGGCGAGGCACTTAGCAATTCAGTGAGACCCTGTCTCTAATAAAACACAAAAAAGGGCTGGGGATGTGGCCCAGTGGTCAAGTGCCCCTGAGTTCAATCCCCGGTACCAAAAAGAAAAAGTCCTATTTACATGGCAGTTCTGTCAAAATCTCTTTTTAAAATCTAATTGAGTTCTTTAGAAGGAAATACATTCAGTTCATGTTCTTGCAGAATGTAATGCCTTGTTTTAATAAGATTAGTGATGCACATTAAAAGACTTTTTTAAAAAAGTCATGCTGTCAATTCCAGGTTTTACTGGAAGAAGTTTTGATAGTGAAACCCAACAACTAACCAGAAATGCATGTCTGCAAATTCAAAGATGATCTGATGGAAGAAACAGTTTTAGCTACAGCTCATCAAATACACTTACAATCAATGTTTAGATCTGATTTCACGTATGTTTCTACTCATCTTTAAGGTGAAATTTTTGGCATTTAGACACAGAATTATTTTTTCAACGAGTTTGAATGCTCTACCAAATTTGCTTTGTTTGGGGCTAGATTTTCCTTTCATACAAGAGCCACTGGGGATTTAAGGATGAATTGTCACAGGAAAGGAAATCTCATTTATCATACCCTTGACTGTCTTTTAAAGCGGACACACTTGTCTGTTCCCAGGCTCCACCTCCCTGAGAGCCACTTTAGTAATAGATTAGGCCTGAACTGAAGTTCATTGAAATAAACCAAAAGTTTTACATTCAATTAGCTTTCGAAAGTCAAGGGCCATTTTACTAGAAACCCAAAGAGACGGGAATTTCGCCCTATCCTTGACCAAAAGAACCCACCTGCATCTTTTTTTCTGGAATAAAAAACACAAATAAAACAGAGCCACTGATTGACAAAGGCCAGAGTCAGGGGTCAGCGCTTAATGTCAGCCCTCACCCAGTCTGGGGCCATATGAATCCATTGTGTGGCCTGGAGGATGTGACTCAACATTCCGGGCCTTTTGTGGGGAAGCAGAAGTGGTGGTGAGGCCTTTAAAGAGTCCCATCATTAGTGACTCCAAGAGACCAAACCCAGTTTTTAGATTTATGTGAGATAGTGATATCTCATAGTTGGCTCTCTCTGAGACATTATTGTTAATTTAATGTGAGAATATTATTTATTAGAATGAATAGCATATTTTCAAAATCAGCAGCATGCAGGTGGAGAAACGGAAGAAGTTTGTGTATACCTGTAAGGGGTGGAGGTGGGGAGTAGGCGGGGGCAACTGACTTAAACTTTGAAAGGAAACCTAGACCTGCAATACCGTGTTGAGGGAGGCAATTCCAATGCCTGCAGAAGGCAGTAACTTGAAGAAATAAAGGTCAATCCTCTCGCCCCCAACAGAGACCCTGCTCTTCCTCTTGAAAGGCAAGGGTCCTTTAATATCTTTTGTCTTCTCAAAGCCAGGCGCCTCCTCTCCCTTTATTATCGCTGACCTCCTACAGAAAACCCAAGAAGGCAGGGGTGAGAGGAAAATCTGGGGTCCTGCTCTGTGTGGGGGCATTGAGATCTACAGGACTGAAGCTACCAGTCAGGGTCCTGCCCAGAATTAGTACCAGTAGAGGCTCATGCTAACAGCAGTCCTGGCGCGGGGCTGGCGGCGCTCCGTGGCGCTGTTCATGGTGCTGAAGCCCGCACCACGGGAGCCCAGTCAGCGACCCACCCAACAGGCGCTTGCTTGGCTGCCAGGGGCTCCGGGCTGGGATCGATGTGTGGTGACTCTGGATACAGCTGCCGCCCACAGAGCTACAGCCAGCTCCACAGCTGGCTCCAAATCTAGCTCAATGGCTCACTTCTTTGCGATTGCAAAACGGTTGGTTCACATTTTTCTTCCCGGGGGATTTCACAGAGTCCACCCTGAGCTTGCAAATTTGATATGTCTCTTTCTCCAACGTTCTCTCTGCTGATGCTCATTTTCGTCCATCCTCTCTCCTTCGTACAGTATTTTACCTTTGGTGATCACCTTGCACTTGACACAATCCTCCCTGGCACCATCATTGAGCCATTCTTCTTCCAAACATCACCATTCCTCTACTAACACATATTTCCTGCTTTCTCTGCATCTCCTTTACTCAAGCACCTCAAGGAACAGGGTGGGTGAATAAACTCACTAATGACAGAAGTGTTAATTGGTTTGTCCTTGGCAATGAATTAGAAGAGGCAGAGGTTAGAGTCTCAAAGAACCAGGAAAAAGTCCCTTAAGATAATTCTGGGAAGGTCACGTTTGCATGGGTGGCAATCTGGAGGGTGGGGCATGGGGGGGCACAGATACTAGGAACTGAGCAAAGAAGGCACCAGGACCTTGTGAGAGGTGCCGTGCTGATTGCAGTTCAATGACTCCCAGCAGGTGGCACTCTAGTTCATGGTGCTGGTGGTAGAAGTCTTGACTCAGCTTCACTCCACTTCAAACCTTCCTTCTGCCCAGCAAACCCCCAGCCACGTTTGTAGGCCTGTCTTCCTCTTGATCCAAGTACTTACCCGCACTACATTCCAGCTAAAAGCACCGTGTTTGCAATTCTATTTACCTTAATGCACAGTAATGAAGGGTACATAAATAGAAAAGAAAAAGTCAGTGGAAGGATTTTTTTTTTTTTTTTTTGGTGTGATTGATGGTGCTCAGATCAAAACTGTTTAATCATCAATATCATGATTCAGCAGTTGAGAAATGTAAACAAGTTGTGCAACTGCTTTGCTTTGGTCAAAGCCCTGAAGGGGCCCATAGGACAGGGCCAAGCCCCAGGGAAGGCAGTGCCAGCAGGATGCCCCCTTCCTTCCACTAGGGCAAAGCTGGCTATGCCTGCAGACTGACTGGCGTGACCTTTGGCTTTTGCAGCATGCACACAGTTGGGCTGGGGTTAATGGCACTTTGCAGGGAGCTCCAATTGAGTAAACAAAAAAATGCCTTGCCCTGTTCTAATGGAGCACATTATTCCAAGGCCTTAAGCCTTCATCCAGGCCCCTGCAGCTGCTCTGCAGGTCAGTGCTACCAATAAAGCAATTAGCCAATGAGAAAACTCTTCTTCCCCGAGGGGGACTTGCAGGTTTCCTTGCAGTTGCTGTGTTTTGCTTTGGGTTTTTAAACAGGCAATCCAAGTTGATTTGCCCTTCTTACATCAGACTCCAGGATAAGGACAGTGAAATTGTATGTTTGCTGAGTGTGATATTTTAAGGGACGGGTCCCTGTTCAACACAGCCTGGTGAGCTCACTGCTTCCTGTTCAATTAACCTGAACCATGGCTGAACTCTGCCCTTTGAACTTGCTCAGCAGATAAATACATTAGCTCACCTAAGGAATCATTAATATTTTTCAATCACATAAAACAAACATGAATGTCCAAAAACAACCCAAGAGATAGCCAATTAGGAATAGCTTGTGCACCATGTTGGGAAAAAATCACGAAGGGATGTTATTTACAGAGCAAAAAAGGGTCAAGGAAGAAATGAAACAAATTGTGCCAACAGTTCTAGAGACAAAGGGGACTTTCATTTTCATATCTGCAAGCAAAAGGAACACTGAATGATATTTAGCAGCTACTCCAATTCGGTCTACCCTGCTCTACAACAAAAGTTGTACCTTGGACTAGCCTCTACCCACTTTCATCAGAACAAGCAGCTCCAAGACCTCTCTCTTCTTAAGTGTCTTCAGTGTCCTTGCTCATATGCAGAGTTCAATGTGGCTTTTCTAGGGACAATTCTATTCCTGATTTTCTACAAATGAACTAAAAAAATTACTGTAGCAATATCATTGCTTTTTAGTGAACCAGATTAAATGAATCAAACTAGTGGCTTGATTGAAATATTGTACAGTAGAAAGGAGTGTTCCTAAGACATCTCTAACATATAAACTGATTTTCCTTTGTGAGGTGGGGAAGGAGGTTAAATGAATCTATTTTGTCTTTATCCCTGCATGTCATCTTAGAAGAATGAGAACAACATCCCCAACTGGGTCATTACACATTTCAGTTTGATTTAATTTTACTTCCCACAATTCTGCCTCCTAACCCCCTCTTCTCCTACCCCCTTTTCATTTTTGTTTGGTTGGGAGTGTGGGCTTAATGCTTAGCTATCCTAGATGAGAACACTTAAAGGAATATCACAAGCACGAAGGGTAAATCTATTGAACGAGGGTCTTTAACTATGTGGTTTCCTTAAAGGGAAAGGTTGGATCAATAGGATCAATATGAAAGGTTTCCCTGGCCCTGCATAAAAGGGTAAGGGCTTCTCTTTTCACTGGTTTAACTTTACTCTCTGACAAATGCAAATCAATGGATCTGTGTTTACAACAGATTCCCTAACAGACTCAACTTGGGCAAAGCCCAGAGCTTCGCCCTGGGGGTGGGGAGGCCAAGCTTGCTTCAGGGGGATGCTCTGGGGCAGAGCATCAAGCTCAAGACTCAGAGGCAGAATGGGGAGCAAGTTGGCAATGGCTACCAAGCACTGTTAAAAGAAGAGGCTTTCTGTCCATCCAGATCCTGCTGCCTGTGACCTCTCCAAAGAGGCTAGCGAATTAGAACACCATACATGTTCCTTTAAGGATATCTGTAAAATGTAAATATAAATCCCACATTCTTAGATCTGGTGAGCCAGTCAACCTGGCTTCCTATCATTATAGATCTTGGAGGCTGACTGCACAGAGGAAGCTGTAGTGGAATATCTGCAGTTGGAGCAGGATGAGTATTTGAGCTCTAGGAGGGCTCTTTCTGCCCTTTTTTAGGTGGTAACTGGCCCTGCTTCATAATGATGAGGCAAACCACTAAAACTGTGGCTTCTTTTCCCTTTAATTTTTACTTTTACCTTTAAAAATGTGATGCTTTCCAGAGATTACATGACTTCAAGTCAATACCAGTTACTGAGAAATTATTTTTCTTCCTGCAGGAGAAAGTATATGTATATTTGATTACACTAGCCAAAGTCCAATGCTGATTAAATTACGTTGGAGGTGTGCTTCCAACCCAAACAAAGTCTGCTTTCTACTGAAAGAGTAATGGATCCTCAGATGGTGAGAGAGGCGCCAAGGTGGAATGAAGAGCCTCCCTGCCCTCTGGGACAATTTGTGTGGGATGATTTTTCATAATAAATGTCCACAGGTTCTAGGAATCCTGCTCCCCAAGTGAGATTACCTCTATCTGCACAGCCCGTGTCTTGTCTCCGTGCCTTGCCCATCTGAACTGTGTCAGGTTGCAGTTGTGCTGGGTTGCCCAATCAACTACCTTACCTCCTTCCACCTACCTCTAAAAACCCTATGCACTTTTCAAAAATCATTACCTTGCATGAGACTTGGAAATCAAAAAGCCTGGTTTCCTAAAGGCATTGAGATTGCTTAGGGGAATCAACTGGGTGAAGAGGGGTGGTGATGCCCCTCCTTGGCATGAGTCAGTGCAACTCTGCACCTGATGGCATAAATGATCCCATAGGATTTCCTCATAATGGGCTCTACCCACTAAGAAAATGTATCCCCCTGGAGGAAGTGACCTTCCCCAGGTCGAAGGGAGGGGGGGCCCTAAAAAGGTCAGGGTAAGCATAGCCCAGAGAGTCTATGCAGATGAAGTTTAGGGCCCAGGGTGCCTCCATCTTCCATCTTTATCCTCTTCCCTAGGGTCATTTTTCCAGACAATTATTTCTATTCATGCCCTCCTCATTTTCCTTCCTTTGGCAAGAACCCAGAACTAAATCTCTCTGCTTCTCCTTTGAGGTTTTTAATCTCCCCAGGGATCTCCCCACATAATACCACTTTTCATGAAGACAGTTTCTGCTAACTCCAGCCACCAGCAATGGTGTGGGGTCCAGCACATCTTCCTGAGAGCTCTCCAACCCATTCCTCTGGCTTTTCTTTAGTAATGGGTGTTTAGAAGCCAGAGGCCCTTGGGATAGGTATCCCTCTTACATCAAGAATTGAGCCTAAAATGAAGTCCTAGAAAGTTGGCCAGGAATCCTATTGCCTGGTAGGGACAAAGAGAATCCTGGGTAATCTATTTACCCTCTACCTTGCCCTCACCATTCATCAGGAATCCTGTTCAGTCTTGGGATTCCAAGATGAAGGTGGGGGCCGTTTAAGACTCACCTCTCTCAGAGCTTAGAAGTCCTTGTGAGAACCCCTTGAGGGGATCAGTTGCTTTCCATACCAGAAGGAAACCCACCCTGTCAGTATATGATCACTTGGCACTGGTTTTTAGAAGAGAGTGTGACACTTTCTGATTAGGAACCATGGCAGCATTTGGAAACTCTCTTGTTTAAGGGAAGCTCGGCTTATGGGGAGATGAGAAAAAAAACACCTGCTCACCCTCTGCCACATCTCACCAGCAAAACAATGCAAGATTTGTTTTTCTCTCCCCCTTTCTTCCCATTGTTCTTGGAAAAGGAAGGTAAATGCTCCTTTCTTTCCAGAATGGACCTTCTCTTGAAGGAAAAACTTAGTTTTCTCAAAGAAGGATTTATAATTTTAAAAATAGACCAATTTAGTTCTCATCTCAAAACCCTACTACAGACCCAGCTCTTTCATTCTTTAGATAACATTCACCTCAGTGTGTTCCTTCTGGAAGAATAAGCTACACCTGGCAAAGAGAGGTCGGCAGGGTGTGGTGGCAGGAAAGAAGAGCTGAGTTCTTTCCAGTGTGGGTGTCTCAAAGAAATCCCCCTGCCCAGGATAGGTCTGTGACCCCTGGAGTTAGGGGTGTTCTCCAGTATTTTTTTCTTACCGTCCCATCAAAGTAGGACACAAGATTCTTCCCTGGTTGACCCAATTGGCCTAGAGCAAAGCTGATTGTTCTGAGGGTTTTGTCACGAAAGCTACATTTAATGGCCCAATGAATGCATCAGTGTCAAAAGTACCATAACTGGTAAGGATGGGGGCGGGAGGGGGAACTTCGGATTAAGAAGGTGTTAAGTTAGCAGGCAGCTTTAGCCTCGTCACTTACAAACTTGGTCATTCGCTCATATTGAGACTGCAATTTAAAAGTATGGGGACTTTTCAGGAAGGTTTCGATGGGAAAACATAGTTGCCCCCAGCTCTGTTGGACCAGGTGCCGGCCACCGCAACCAAGGACAGGACGAGAGAGCTGGGATGATTTGGGCACTGGTTTCGTGAGGATCGAGACACCCTGCAGGTCATGGACAGCCTAGAGTGCAGTGAGCGCGCACCACGACGGGGAAGAGGGCCGGCCGGGAGCCCCGCGAGAGGAGAAAGCTGGCGAGGAAGGATCGTGCGGGACAGAGTTGCGGTCAGACCTGAGAAACTGCCCTCAGCTAGGCAAACCGCGTGGCTGGAGCGCCGGGGAGCCTGGGCGCTGGCGAGCGCTCTGCTGGGAAGAGCGCTCCGTCGGACTTACTGGAAATGCGCCGGATCAGGTTCCAAATCAATGAAATCTGGGTCCACACGTTTACGTTATTGTTGCCAGCATTAATGCTCTTTTAATCTTCTAAACATTATCAGCATCGATCTCCCTCCATATACACATTTGTTTGAGAAAGTGACATAACCACACGGTGGAAAGCCTGGAATAAAAATAAATGCGGGGCCTCTCGTGTGCAGGGCGCCCGGCAGCCGGGAATACTTCTAGCGCTGGGGTTCACTACCCTCCCTAGCGTCCCGCCTCCTCGCCCGCTCCCGCCCACCCTAACGTGTGTTAGGCAGGCGTTCTCTGAGCGCCCAGGACTTGACCAAGCAAGGACGATAGAAGGCTTTTCAATTATTAATCCGACCAGCTAGCAGGCGAATACATAATCTGTTCCACCCTGGCGAGGGGTGCGTTTCTCATCTACCTCTGGGATCCCAAACTAAACCCGTCAGAGAAGTGGAGAGGTGGGCTGGGCCGGCAGTCCGAGAAGCGGGAGGTGGGGGGGGTGGGCGGGGATGCGAGTGCACTAGAAGAAGGACCCCCTTTCTTTGGAGACGTCCGCATCCTCTGAGGACATTTCCTGCGTGCAGGGGACATGCATACAAGTAACGCCGCTGGCAGGAACAGCTTTTCACTGTCCAGTCGCTGCCGCACCACGGCGGGTGGCAGGTGGTTTAGGCGACTTTTGAGTTAAGGGCTTTCCGCCTACTGGACGATGTTCGATGTTCGCTCCATCCTGGCAGTTGCGAGCTGTTGCCTGGGGAAGGGCGAGTGGCTGTCGCTTTGGGGACTGGAGGCAGTCGGGGAGAGGCGGCTAACTGGAGGCGGAAACCTCAGCAGGGAACGTAATCGCTGGCTCTGCGCCGTCTTCCCGCAAACACCCATCCGCAGCACGGCAAGCAGCGCTTTTCCTCCGACAGGCGCGCCCGTTCAGGTCCATACCTGTATTCTCTCAGTCACTTCTTGTTAGTGTTTGTGGTTGGTGCTGAGGCCTCTTGAGCTCGAAACCGGAAAGCGCGTCTGCTCAAACCTCTGGGAATTTGGCCTTGTTGCCTCTTACCAGGTTAATTAGAACCTCCCTACTGGGGCCCTCGTTGGGAACCCCGGAGGAGACCCGCCTGGGCGGGGTTGCAATCACTTACTACCCTCTCCAAACCAAACTGTATATTTGGAGTTTATTTTTTCTGAAATCTAATGTTGTGGCAATCCGAATTTCCCTGACACCTTCCCCCTTCACCTCGTAAGGGACCCCGGCGGTACCCAGCTTGGCTAGGCCAAAGCAGTTGGCAGGGCAAGAACCTGGTAACTCACCAGCGGCAGGAAGGACGGACCTGCCTTCCTAGTGACCGGAGGTGCCTGGCCCTGCGGCTGGCAGGCTTGCCTAATTAGACGTCTGGATTCTGAGTCCCCTCAACTCTTGTCTGCTAGGGCCTCCGGCAGGACCCAAAAGGGACCCAAAATGAGAAAAAGAAAGGAAAGCCAAAAGGAGAGAGAGACCGGCACACTCCGGATATGGTCAGGGTGGGAACCCTGTTTTGGAGGCCCTGCGGATCCGCTGGCTTGTTTAACCCCCGGGGCCAAGGGTTTGGGCCCTCAGTGCGTCCCAGCGGGGATTCTGATCGATACTCCTGGCGGGGAAGGCCTCCGCTTTTCTTCTCCATTTGCTCATGTCCCCCAGCGCTCCTGAGTACATAATACCTACTTACCAGTCCAGCTTCTGCGTCAGAGTCTGAAGAGACTGATCTACTGACCCCAACTGAAAAGCCTCCTATGTAATAATAACCACTCAACACACTTGTAGTTGCTGATAAAATGGCCAGATAAAAAGGCTAAAGCTCTTGTCCCTTTTCAACCCAGGGTAATAAAACAGACACACATTTGAATGCTTGAGCAAAGCCGGGTCCTCAGCGGCATTTCCCGCTTGTCGGAGGCGATCAGTTTCCTGAAGAGGCAGTTTCATCGCTCCTGCGCCCCAAAGCCCACAGTGTGGGCAATGCTCTCTGAGGGCTGACTCTGAGCAGTCCCGCTCCAACTAACAGGGCCGCGTGGGGCTGAGGACCCGGAGATGCCACTCTTCCTCATCTCAGCAGTACTTGGGGCCGCCGTAAAAGCAGAAAGAGGCTAAATAGTGAAGGAGTGCTTTCCACATCGCTTTCAGACCTACATAGGCAGATAAGCTGTGTTCTTTGCGCTACAGGCGTGAGGGGGCGGCAGCGTTCTGAGAAGGGCCGGAGTAGAAAAGCTGTCATCCCGCGTTTAACTGTACCCCTAAGAGCAGCTGCCAAGTTCCTTTTGACCCCCAAAGCCCAGGAAGCCAGCCGACTCTGGAGTCCGCCAGAGACAGCCTGCGGCATTTGGGGGCGGCGGGGGGGGGGGCGGAATCTAAAACAAAGAAGCACTACAACAGAATTGTCAGTAAGCCTCCAGCTAATTCCTTACGCCACTATCTTCTCATTGCTTTATCTTTTACAGGAACCAAGCGTAAATCTGAGAAAATTGTAGGAAAAGATCAAAGATAAACTAAAGGGGGGAAAAGGATCAAGTAGACTACTAAGTATATTCATTCTGGAGCCCACCATTTTGGCGGGGGGACAGTTTTGTTTTGTTTTTAACCTTCTGAGATCAACACCGCGGGGCGGTTACAGCATGGAAATCCGAATTCCCCAACAGCTGGCAAAGGAGGAGGCTGTCAGAGCGGAAACACCCCCTCCCCAGGCCCAAGTGAACATGATGCTTGTCACACCCCCCAGCCCCAACCAGCGTCAGTAGAGTGCACCCCATAGGCCGGGTTCAGCAACGCAAGAAAAGCCCCGGGGAGCTCACAGCCCGGAAGCGCTCTGTGCGCGCGGCGGACTTCGAATCGCGCGTCCCAATATCCGCGGTATGCAAATAGAAGCCAACAAGAATTGTTCCCCCCAGGGCCCGCTGATTCTGAGAGAACCCCCCTGCCACGATCTGGAGAAGCCGCCTATACTGGCTTGCAGTAAGGTTATTGTGCGTCTTCCTCAATGGAAGATCTGGACACTTTGCCCCTTTGGGATCATGGCTCGGTCCTGGGGGCAGAGCAGTCACCACACGCTTAGCTCAAGGTCTGGGCGCACAAAGGCGCACAACTGTGTGCCAGTCGGCAGCCACTGCTGCGTCCTTCGCTCTCTCTCGCACACCCGCCGCCCCCACACGGGAGGTTTCTGTGCTCCTAGAACAATAGAGGGCTGTACCTCGCGGCTCGGCCGCTAGAGGAGGCACAAAGAGCCGAGCCCGCTCCAGAACAATGTAACCGGCGCCTCGACCCGTCCTCTCCCGCGGGCCGCCAGCCCTCCCTGCCGCCCAGCTACGCTCACAATCAGTGCCCGCTTAAAGCAAAGGCGGAGCTTACTGTCTGCAACCGAGGTGTATTAACTAACCTGCATCTCAATTACTCAGCACCTCTTTCCCCAAGCTCGTATCCTCTCCCGGAGTCCCGACAAATCTCAGCAAATCCCAGCAATAGCTGGGAGCCGGGCAAGGGCGGCTGGCGAGGGAAGCAAGGCACTCTCCATTCTGTCTCTTTCCCGACTTCCTAAAACCGCGAATGTGACACTCCCAGCCTCTTCCTCGCACTCTCCCCTCGCTATAGGCAGTGACACTGGAGCTCTTTCAATCTAGACAGGTCAGAAAGTCCCTGGCCAACACCAAGGCAGGAGATGGACTCCAGGAGCAGTGTTGTAACCTCCTAGCTGTCAACTCCTTCAGCGGGCAAGGCTGTGTGTGCCTCCGGCCAATGAGCAGAGAAGTTTGCCTGGTGTGGTGGGTGGGAGAGAGTGCAGAGTTCTTTTTCCACTCTAAGAAGCAAAGCCCCCTTAACTGCCTCCATATAGGGAGAGTAGGTAGCCTGGAAAACTGAAGTGTGTTGTCTAAGGAAGAGTTCAAGTGCACGAGATTTTGAATAAGTGTGGTTCCCAGTCTCTGTGAGTTTTGGAAAGAAAGGGTCCCTCGCAGACACCTTAACCCCCACCCCGCGCCTCCCACTGCTGGGAAATGTGGGAAATTGAGGGCAAAGATTGGCACACTGAGAGGAGAGAGAATGAAATTGGCGGGGGGAGGAGGGAAGGTAGTTAATGAAAGCTCATGGAAAAGGATGGAGGAAGGAAGAGAGAAAAAGAGAAAAACGGGAGAAGACAGAGGAGAAGAGAAAAAGAAACTGGAAGAAAAAAGAATCAGAGGAAGGAAAAAAAGAGGAAATGTATAGGGGAGAGGAAGAGAGAACCAAGAGAAGTGACCAGGCGCGCAGACTTGGATCCAGGAGCACGGGGGAGCCTGGCCTCTGGGTGCCCCTGAACTTACCTGCCAGGCGTAAGGCGGACATGCGCTGGAACTCCGGCTCCTGCAGCCACTTCCACATCCTGCGGAAGGTCTCCCTGCCAGATTTGAGTTTACTCCATGGTTTTGGATTCCGGAGTAGGTCGGAGAGAGTCCCCTGAGACCGGCATAGCACCCTCTGCGCGAAGATCGCCTGTGGGATGCTGTAGCGCTTCAGCTCAGCGGTGATGCGCTGGGCCACCTCTTTGGTGTTGATCTCCTCTAGCTGGCCGGAGGTGGCCACCTGCGAGCCCGATGAGGACGATGGGGGCCGCTCGCGGCTGGGAGCCAGCACTGGCCCGTGGGACTGAGTGTGGCCTGGGTGGTGCAGACCATTGAGGTGCGACATCATGGCCGCGGGAGGGGTGCCCAGGCCTCGGGACAGGTGTTGCTCACCTCGGGTCAGCATGGCAGTGTGGTGCGCCTCGAAGTTGGGGCTGAGCATTTTGTCGTGGCCGGGAGGACCATAGTTGGGCAGACTCTGCTGCGCATTGTGGAGGCCGCCCAGCCCGTTGCCCAGCGGCGTGGCAGCCAGCGGGGACAGACTCTGGCTCATACCGGGCATCTCCTTGTAAGGGCTGTAAAGGTTGTTCATGGCCGGGAGCCCGCGCTCGTCGCGCATAAGGGTGAAGCTACCGCTGACGTTGCTGGACAGACGCTGGTGGTGGTGGTGGTGGTGGTGGTGGTGTGGGTGGTGGTGCGGGTGCGGGTGATGGAACTTGTCGGAGACTGTGGAGATGGGTGGCAGCGGCTGGAGCGGCGTCAGCGTGGTGTAGGTGTTACTCATGCCCATGCCGGGCGGGGACGAGTCGCAAGACATACTCATGGCGTGGTGCAGCGGGATGGAGAGTTCGGGTCGGTAGTCACCACCGTCCAGTATCGAGGCCATACTGGTGACCATGGCCGAGCGCGACGCTGCTGCTGCTGCTGCCGCCGCGGTGCCCAGCTCTTGGTGTGCGGTCGGCGGTGGCGGCGGACCCCGCAGGGAGCCAGCAGCGCCGCGGCCCGCGTGGTGGGGGCTGGGGCTGGCCAGCAGCTCCTGTTCATGGCCTGGACCCCCGCCGCCGCCCCCGCCGCCCCCGCCGCCCCCGCCGCCGCTGCCGCCGCCGGCCGGCCCGTGCAAAGTGCCCAGACTTTCCATTGTCAGCTCCGGGTTCATGGCGCAGCCTTCTAGGTCTTTGGTGAGGCATCGATAGGCGGTGTAGGCAGCCTTCATTCAGTCCATCGGGGCCCGGGTGCGGCGGGGGCGGCGGGGGCGGCCGGCGGGCTGGCAAGGCGCGCGTGGCTGGGCTCGGCTGTGGGCACAGGGGCGGGCGCGGGAGTGCGTGAGTGTGTGCAGGGGAGCGTGTGTGCGGGTGTGTGTCCCGGACTGAGGACAGGCGGGCGCGCCCGGGGTGGGGGTGGGGTGGGGGCGGACGGGACGTGCGTGCGGGAGAGGGGAGGGGGCGGGAAGGGAAGAAGGGATCACCGGGCCCCGCCGCTCGGGCCGGCGCGCTGCCTCGCCATGTCCCAGCCCGCTCCGGCGCCGACGTCTTCTGTTTGGGTGAGCGGGAGCTGTCCAGAAGGGCTCTGCCGCTCGCTGGGGCAGCCAACCTACCCTCCCGGACCCGGGGCGGGGTCGCACTCGACGGGCGCCGCAAGTAGCCATTCCGCGGCCGCCGCTGCTCCGGGGGGGCGGGCTTTCGACATGCAGTTACCAATGAATGTGTTAGGGGCGGGGCTTCGGGTTTCATGTTTGGCTGACGGCTCGGTGCCTTTTTTCCTCCTTTGCTACTGGAATCAAACGTCAAGGAGAGGGAGGGAGGAGGAGGGCGGGGGGTGGGGATGGAGAGAGGCTGGAGTGCGAGCGAGGGAGAGAGATTATGTGAAAGATGCCCCTCTATATCCCTTTTGGCCAGCTGGGATCTGGGGAGAGGGGCATTGCTTTGGTCCCCTTCGCATCACCTCAAAGCTTTTCTCGAGGCTGGGAGGAAGGGACTCCTTGCTCCCGTAGAAACAAACGTGCGTCTCCTAGCGAGTCACTTCCCGAGAGTCCCTAGCTGAGAGCCAGTAGTTTAGCCTTTTAAAATGCAGGTGCTAGTGTATTCTAATGCACGGTAAATTCCCGAGACTGGGGCATGCATAATCTACTCGGCAAAAGGAACTCCAAGGCCCTCGCAGCTTTCAGACTGCGGCGGGTCGACGGCCCACGGGCAGAGCGGGCAGCCGTAATGTATGCAAAGTTAACACAATAACATCATTTAATTACTCCGCAGCCCATAAATCTCCCAGTTATGAGGCTTCATAAGGGCCCTGCTAAATTGCAAAACAAAACTCAAATTCCGAGAGCTGCGGTTTCAAGAAGATCAAGTGTTTGCTCCATCAGTAGGCTTCAAAAAGAAGGGGGAGAGTGTAGAACTGGTGGGGTGGGAGTGAAGATTATTGCCTATGCTTATAGTAAGCAAACTTCTCCTGGGAGCAAGGAATATGCAAACTGACTGGGATATCAACCGCCGATCTTTCTCCTAATGCACGATACACACAAGCACGCGCGCGCACGCGCGCGCGCACGGACACACACACACACACACACACACACACACAGCTTCTCTGGAATCCCGGGAAAGGAACATCTCGGGTTATGGGGGTAGGTGACACCGAGCCTGGGCTGACATCTGCATATTCAAACCTTATTTCTGAAAAGATTATAGCCCGTGGCCGGTTCCAGAAGCATCCATAGCTTTTAAAAGTGCACCTTAGTCTTTCTAGAATTTCCGTTGTTTGGCAACCACAGATCGGAAGGTGGAAGTGGAGCTGGGGGAGAGAAGAGGTGGTGATTTCTGCGGCCTGCGTGGGGGTGTAGGGGTAGTTGAAGACAGTCAAAGAGGCCAACACTCGGCTTTGAAAGCCTCAAAAGTAACAGATTCTTCCAAAGCAGGTTGTGCTCTGTTTGCCTCCGAAGATTCAAGCTAGCTGAGGTTGCGCAGATGTTGCCTTTGTTTAAAGAGACAGTAATTAAGGACAGGGTGGACATAAGTTTGAGGAGCGTGACCTATTTTCTTTTGATCAGCTGTCAAAAGAAGAGCAGGGGGTCTCCTTAAGACAGCCCCCGCCAACCACTTCCAGCTGTTAGAGAAAACTTGATAAGAAAACAAGGACAGCCTGGAATACTGTATGTGCTTCTTGGTGCTAGAGAAAGGTTTAATTCATTTGGAAAACAGTTCTTAGTCGCAGTGACCTTTTCTGTTGCCCTCCTCTCTCTTCTAGCTACAGAGACCCTCCCCATTTGAACACCTTCCTGTCACATGAATGTACAGTGACGTTATTCATAGATCAACTTTATTGAGCCCTGGCCAATACATTGCCAATTGTTCTTTCAAATAGAATCTTCTCTATGTTATCAAAGCCTGGGTAAGGAAGCAGTACTTGGCTTTGCCAAACATAGTTTTCTGGATGTTCACATCTTTAGTGTCATAACAGGAAACAGGTAAAATAACTCACTTTTTTGCTCTACTTTCTTCTCCCCCCTTTCTTCTTTTTCCTGTATCTCTTTCCACTCCCTACTTTATATATGATGGCTGGATAATTTGAACCAGTTAATGTTTGAAACACACACACCAGTTGAACAAAAGTTCATAAGAGTGCAACCTGCTGTTGGCCTCCTGTGTGACTGAAATAGGGCAAAAGAAAAGCAAGGCTGGGAAGGGGTTCATCTAATGGACCCCAGTGCTAAAGGTTAGAGGTAATTTTTGCTCCCCTGGCTTTAGGCTCAAGGAATGGCCAGTGACCCCAGAGTGGTGCTGCTTCCACACAGAAACCTAAGTATATAAATTGCCATTTAAATTATTTTTCAAAATGATAAACTCATTTACCAGGCCACCAAGATAAATCTGCTCCTGGGAATTGCATTTCGATGTGTCTGGGAGCAGAAAGGTGAGTTGCATTTTCTCCCTGCCGTTTCCTCCCTCCCTCTCTCCCTCTCTCTCCCTGCTTCCCTCCCTCTAGCCTCTCTTCCACCATCCCTCCCCCTTTCCTCGATCAATATTGGCGATCTCAGGGAAATCATGAAATCGTATTGGCTTCTTTGTATATAATTTCATTGGGCTAGATTAAAGCAGATTTTTCACGTTTTTCTAATGGTGGTTTGAGGTTTTATGTTTCAACCCCAAACCCATTTAAAAGGAAAATGAAAGCCAGCACCCTAATTTTTTTTTTTTAACTGATTAAGATTTGGATGCCTTTTCACCTTTCTTTCTAAAAGGAAATGTAGTTATTTTAATTTTCAAGATTATTTTAAGAATACCTACGCTAATGAGATTTAAAATATGTTTTGAGATATACTTGATGTTTCTTTAAGATAGTCCTTTGAGAAAATAAAAAAGAAGCGTTGCTTTCTAACTGCTCCTTGTTTAGGATCCCTACTCTAACCTCACAAGTTCTGTAGTTCAGAATTTTGTCTTTTAAAATTAAGTTATTCTCTGCTCACCTCCCCACACTCCAGTATTTGATTCACAAATAGTCTGTATAGAAATGTGTTGTGCTAGCTCATGACTAGTAGAATCTAGACAGTTGCACTAACTGTTATATCAGGACAGGAATATCCACTTTTGAGTATACCACATCTGCAGGTCAGATTTTCTTCAAGATCAGAAACTTTAAAAAGAGCAAAAGAAGAATGTAAATAAAACGCAGCTTTGACAACAATTGTAGGCTATTGCAATGTAAAAGGGGGAGGGGAACCAAACACCCAAAAGTAAGGTAGCAATTGTAGGAAGAGACTGAAAATATTTACTGTCAGAGTTTTTCATATACATTTTTCACATTAAATCTATTTTGGGAAGGAGGAAAGAGAAACAGTCACTTTAAAAAGAAATTCTATAAATTATTCACACACACACAAAAAAAATTTAAAAGACCACAAGTAAACCCAAACTGGATAAGGGGCCCAACAGCTTTGTTTTTACTAAACAACAGTAACCACAGCCCAAATCCAGGGAAGAGCAGGGCTGCTTATTTCTACCCAAGTGCTCAAAATCCCTTCATGTTTTGTGTTGGCCAGAACACATTTGTGCTCCAACTAGGTTTATCAGAGCAATACAAAAAGACATAATGGTGGGTTGATTTGGACTATTTTATTTTTGTCCTTCCCCAAACCATCTGGCGTGTGAGTGTTGGGGTATTGATCAGGATCTGTGAGCTGCAGACCCCATGCCAATCCATAGCGTTTCTGGCAATCAGCGTCGCCCATGAATTGCAGCTGTCTGTGCAGCTCCGGAACAGAAATCTTCAAAAAAAGTCCCCCCTTTATCAAACACATCATCCGTTCGGGGGTAAGTCAATATTATTTCTTTGTCATTCTGTGAGTGAGGATTATGCAGGAGAAAGTTTTTGTTGTCTGTGTAGCTGCTGCTACGCCCGGCTTTTTTTTTTTTTTTTTTTTTAAGGAAGGAGAGCAATTTTCTATCCATTGAATGGTAATGGTTTTCCAGAAAGGCCTCAAGCGTTTGTATGAATCTGACAACAAATGCTGTTTCAATATTGTGGGGGAATTTTAAGAAGAGAAAGAAATTCTTATGTTGCTATACACAAATAATAGTAGTAATAATAGAGGGTTTCTTTTAACAACGGAGTATTTTCTCCCCCTTTCTCCGAGCCTCTGGTAATGAAGACCCCGCAAGTCTCTGTGATTACACGTGCAGATGGAGGGTGGGTGTTTGTGGCGGAAAAGGAGCCTTCGGAATTGTGGCTCTGTTTGATATCTCCATTAGCTTCAATTTTCTTCTTTCTGAAAGCTCGGGACTGGTTGTGCACAGGGAGAAGAAAACTAAAGCCATAGCTCAGCCACCCCCCCCCCCCCACCCTACCCCCGCCCCACACTTCCTTCAGCCTCTCAGCTCAGAAACTCACTGACACTCTCCAGATTTCCAGTTGGATCTAAGAAAGTTAAAAAAAGAAAAGAAAAGAAAAAGTTTCCTGGGTACTGAGGCCGAACCGGTCCCTTTTTTGTCTCTTTCCTTCTCCAGGTCGGTCTTGTTAAAATGCCAAACACGAGGTTAGCAGAGCTTTCAAGGGACTGACCCCAACTTTTCGGTTGGCAGAATGCACTTTGTGCGGGGTTGGAGAGAGAGTTGGGGTTTGTTAGTCTTGCCCTCACCTCATCTTGCCTTTTAGGGAATAAATGAAGCTACAGGACCCTGGCTGCCATGGAAAGTTTCTCTGGAACACCCCAGCCCAGCATCTGCAGTACAAGGTTGTATTGGCTGGGCTGCCAGAGAACAAACCTTACAATTTCCTCTGTAGTCCGGGCACGGGGAGTGGGTAGGCTTGAGGGAGAGGGAAGAGGAGAAGCCGGTATCCCAAGGGGCGTGGGTCCCTACTCCAGGGGTATGGGGTCTGCAGGGGCAGTCACAGCGGGAATCCCTGAGCCCCCGCCAAGCTGAGCTACGCTAGCTTGTCCACCTGCCTAGTTTTAAAGAAAGCCAAGAACTGAGTTGGCTGACCTTGATCGTCCTCCTCTAACCCCACAGAGTACTGTTGGAGTCTGGTCACGGTCCCCCTTCTCTCCCCCCATTTTTCTTTTCTTTTCCCCAACGTTGCTGCCTCTGGGTCCCCGGCCCCCCTCTCCGGAGGAATTGGAGTTGGAGTTGAAGAGGGTGGGTGCCCGGGCCTCTCATTTGGACCCGCGGTAGTTGTCCCCGGGACTGACCATAGGCACTTCGGACCATACCGGAGCATTTTCCTTTCCCGGAGTTCAGGCCCACCGCAGACTTTTCCGGCCCCCACCCGCTTCGAATTCTGTCTTCGTGGCTGCTACAACTGCGGAAGCAGATGAAAGAAATAAATTTCCTTTTTTTTGGGGAAACGTAATCCAAAAAAGTGAAGGGGGGAAGTGAGGATTCGAACTCGAGAACTTCTTTTGGGAAGGGAGGGGAAAGGTATTTTCAGAGAACAGATATTTTCTCTAAGAATGTTGTCCTTTTAAATAAGCAACTTGTTAGCTGGAAAACGAAGACAAAATTTCCCTTCACCGACTTTCAGATTTTTGCCCACGATTATTTGTCCACTTCTCCCCAAACTCCATAGCCTCGATTTTAAATTGTATAGACCTGCCACCACATGTTCTTTTAAACATTAAGTACAAATGAAGACGGCTTAAAATAAAGTTTTCTTCTCCTCCAGTTGTCACCCTACAAAAGAAGAACTGGCGTGAGGTCCCTTTTGTTCAGGTCAAGTTGTGCGTGAAATCTTTTTGTTGTTCTTTCCAAAGGAAGGCAAAAGTTGCAGTTGATCGTTAAAAGGACAAATTTAACTCCCTGAAAGTAGAGCTGTTTTCAAGTTGCCCTGAGACACCTAAGCACGGGCGTTGCCTTTTAATTTATTACCCTCTAAAAGCTATCATTTATTTGCTCTGGAAATAACAATTTTTGGTTGAGGATTCAATATTGTTTAGACATTATTACGAATACCTAGTACTTCCCCTCTCAATGATAATGGGAGAATTTTAAAAAAATCTTTGTGTATTATCTCAATTAGACGTCTAGTCACCATGGAAAACATTTTTAATTAGAGTGTTTAAAAAAAGGAGTTGGCTGGATTTTTAACTTGAGAAATATTATTTTCGATTAAAAAAATAATATGTCTAGTTGAAAACTAAAAAAAACAACCTAGGAGTTTAAAATAATTATGCGAATCATATCAGTTGTTAAAAATTGCGTAGGTTTTAGATTCCTTGAGTAACAGCTCCCAAAGAAATGAAGGTACCAAGTGAGAATGAATAGATACTTCAGGGTAGCACAATCAGAAGTCATAGAGCACACTGAGATTATTTTAGGAGCATTTTATTATTGGAAACCCGCACGATGTCACTTTTAGGAATTCTGAATTGTTTTGTTTGCGAACGTGCTGAAGAAAGCAACTCTGGTGGACCGCTGGGTTCGGAGTGGCCGTTTCGTAGCCTTACCCGCGGAGGAGCAAGACTTGGCCCCCGCGGCCTTAGAGAACCAGAGCCCCGCTGGGCCGGGCACAATCCGTTTGGCTTCCTCGGAAGATCGCGAGCTCGGAGGGCGTCCCACAGGGTACTGGGAGAGCCGTGCGAGCGGCGCTGCGGCCGGGGGGACCTGTTGGCCTCGAGAAGGCGCGTGTGAGCGGGTCGGACCCGAGCCCGGGCCTGCGGGCGGGGCGGCGTCGAGGCCGAGGCAGCGGTGGCCGCGCAGGATCTCCGAGCGGCTCCCCCGGCCCGGCGGCCCCGGGGTCCTCGGCGAGCCGCTTCCCGGGGAGGGGGCGGTGCGGCCCCGCGGCTCGGGAGGCGGAGGGAGCTGGCCAGGATTGATGTCTAAATCAATGCCGTTTCTAGGCGCTTCTCTCTGCTCCTCTCCATCTTCCTCAAAGGCAGATCTCCTCCCGAGGGCGGATTTCCTCTCCCCTCGCGAAGTCTGCGTGCGGAGGGTGTCTGCACAAAGCCCTACCGCCGCCCCGCCGAAGCACCTAGGTGTGGCGGGTGGGCTCTGGAACCTGCGCCCGAACAGAGGGACGTCTGGGAGCTGGGAGTCGGGCCTCTGCGGGGCGCCCGCCTGCTCCCCAGCCTCCTCGCACCACGCAGGGGTCTGGCTTCGTTCACGCACCGGGGATGGCGCCGGGCCTGGCCGCTGTCCCAGCCTTGGTGCAGGACGAGGCCTGTCCCTTCCCTGCCCTCCCTGCTCCCCACAGACCCCCACTTTGCTGGGCTCTGGGTGGGGAGTCCCTGGTCTCCGACGCCAGGCAGGCCTGGTTGCCTCTGATTTAATTATTCACTGATGAATTAGACAGCTGCAATTGTCGTGAAAAATCAGCGGCCACTATTGATTCCAGGGCCGAGTGGGGGTGGGGAGGCCGCGGGACGCGACTAAGGCAGGAAAGTCGGCCCCGGCCCTCGGGTGCCCTCGACCCGGCGACCTCGCGGCGCAGGCCAGCCTCCGAATCCCGGCGCCTCCTCGAGCCCTGGCCCGCGTGGCCATGCTGGGACCCGGTGGGTGCTCGAGGGGCTGCAAGCCTGGCTCCCCTCGGGCTTGCTCTCCCACACCAGGGCAGAGGCCGGGGTCAACGAGAGCCTTGCACCGGACGAGCTCTCTCCACTGCGGCCTGCCGGGAAAAGGCGGCCCCGGGCAGGGGCAGCCCCAGGGGGCGCCCCAGGCCCACGCCGCCCCTGGCCCGCTCCCGCGATGCGAGGCGGAAGGGCCAGCTGGCGGCAGGCGCTTCCGGCTCCCAGCACACGCCGCCCTGCCTGTGGTCAGGGCGCGAGAGAGTTGGCGACCGAGCAACAAGTCCTAGAGTCTGGGGAGCCCCGAGTGGGTAGTTAGTTTCCTCTTCTCTGGCTCAGGACTGAGTCAGGGTTTCTCCTGTGGCGGAGGGCTAACAGTGTGTCCTCAGAACACGGACAGGACACACTTGTATGGAGAATACAAACTAAAGACCACGGTATAATTAGAGCTGCACAATTGAAACAAAAACGAGGAAGTATTCGATGCAGTCAGTGCACCAAAAGCTTTCTTTCTTTTTGGTATCTAAACAGAAAAGCACTGGAAGGCAATATATACATTTTATGTTCTCTTCATTGGTCGACTTAAAGCCATATGGGTTTTCATTACAACTTGAAATTACATTGTACACTACATTTTATAGGGATCACAAATTATGCAGGAAACATTTATTCTGCACAAAGCAAAAACATCTAAGATTTAAGTACCTCAGTGTGAGTTTTTCATATTTCTTTTTCTATCTTTTGAAAACTACTCCTAAATATTAACTTGCCTTGTGAAATGAGTTCTTCAGACTTTACTTTGGAAAGACAGGGGCACTGGCTTCCTGGAGATCGGATTTGGAGAATAAAAAAGGGACCTCAGCGCTACATTGCGGGCTCTGCAAGTCATTGGTCTGAGTCTAGGTCACTGAACACCAAGTGGACTTTCCTCTCTTGCTTACTGAGATGGTTTCATGGATTTTGTAACCCTTTTCCAGTTTGGGGAAACTTGGTTTGGGGGCTTTCTGTTCACAAAAACCAAACAGGATGTACTATGTCATATTCTTTATCAACATAAATTATTAACAAGATAGTGGAATTTTCAGAGTAATTCTGAAACATCAAGTTTTGAAACACCATTCATAATTGTAAATGTGACAAGTTTGTAAAATTTCCCATTTAAGTTTTGGGGGAGGGACAAGTAAGTTATGGTTGACTTCAACTTTCAGTAAGGTAAAGGTGGTGGGTGAAGACATTTTTAAGGATTCACAGACCAAGCAATTCCTTCTGGATAGATAGAATCATATGATTAACATAAATATTTTCATGTTTGAAAGGACATACATTTTGCCCTTGTTGATATTGTTCACTCAGTGCAAGAATCATTCTCACTCCTCTTACATCCCCTTACCCCTGCACCTGATGAATTTCAGCTCATATTTAAAGTTTCAGTTGTCATTTCTAGACTATTCTTTGTGTTGGAGATTGAACCCAGGGACTTGCACACGCTAAGAGTGTGTGTGCTCTACCACTGAGCTATCCTCAGTCCCTAGACTTCCTTAAAGCCATTTGCATGTCAAATTTCCTTTAAAAAATGTTAAACTTTCTTTCATGCCCCATATTTTCTAGCTCTAATTCCTAAGCTTGCATTCTAAATTTCTTCTTTAAGGGTTTCCTTATTACTTAGCTGAGACCACCCACAGTGGTCGCTAACACAGTGAGACCTCATAGCATACTTTGGGAGATGATGCTTAAGCCTAGTTTTAAATTAAAAAAAAATTTTTTTACTTGAATCTTTTTTTTACTTGAATCTTGCATTAAGGAGAATTCATTCTTGTTAAATATTGTAATTTACTTTTTTTTACTTGAATCTTGCATTAAGGAGAATTCATTCTTGTTAAATATTGTAATTTAAATGTAATGTAAATGGGGCAGTAATCAAGTGTAAGAATTAGGATATGGGAGAGAGTAGAAAATTATAAAATGTTGTGCAAAAATTATGATAAACAGCCAGTTTGTTCATTTTTTTTTTTTTGGTTTGTTTAACAAATATTTGAATGTCCATGTGCCTTTTGGAGTTTTGGGTTGCAAGCAACAGAAGCTGATTAGATTAATTTAAGAGGAAAAGAAGTTTCATGGAAGTAACCAGATTGCTCACAGAAATGATAGGAAAGGCAAGCACAGGAACAGAGCCAAGGTCGTGATGTGCAATAGAATATTTAGGAAGCCTTTGTTGACACTGCTGTCTCTGTTGCTGCTGTCAACAGCTCACTGTTCCTGTTTTTGTGGCATCTCTACAAGAGTTAGTTGGGTGAAGGGTGGCTCTCTCCTAGCACATATCAGGAACCTAGCAACCAGGGAGTGAAAAGGGGTGCACTGCATTTCCCTTACATTGTACACTTTAGGGAGTCACTTCAAAGTAGAAAGTGTGTTTGAATAGTGGGCAGCAAAAGAGCCACAATAACAAAACAAAAAGCAGAAAGGTGTTACCACACAAGTGCTGGGGATAGAAAAAGCGAGCAAGGTGGAAGGAAGGTCTTGCTCATTGTTCTTATGGATCTTACACTTTAGTAAGGTAATGATGATAACCATCCTCCCCCGCCTCTCTCTCTGTCTCTGTCTCTCTGTCTCTCTCTGTCTCTCTCTCTGTCTCTCTCTCTCTCTCTCTCTCTCTCTCTCTCTCTCTCTCTCTCTCATGAAAGGAACAATAAAACAACAAAGACTTATTCCCATTTCAAAGCAAAGAGTTAAATTCCTCTTTGACTTTTTTCTTCTTATTCTCTTTTGGCATGATTGCATGTGAGTCAGGGGAAGTTAAAGATTACTGGTTTGGGAGGCCTTGGGTCTAGACTACCATCCTTAATCTCATGGTCAAGGGGAACGGGGACCTTCATTCTAGCCTGGGTCTTATTATTGTCTAGTTGGGTGAGGAAGAGCCTCTTTCCCCTCTGGAGATAATCTACCAGGTCCCTCCACACTTAACATCTGTTTGACATGGATCCCCATTTCAAAATGGGGTCTTTATAATGATTAGGTTAATTTCCTGTGGGCTCTATCCTGAGTCTGAATCCTAGTGTTTTGGGGACTTATGGCCTTAAAAAGCTGTTTCTGATGAATAAATTTGTAATAAATTTTCATATTCTGAAAAGCCTTCAGGATGCTTTTTCAAAAATGAATTTTATTTAACTCCAGATGATTCACATCAGTGAATTGGTTTTTGTTTTCAGTTTCAAATTATGATATAAGTGTTTTTCTCTTATATGTAACTAATATTCAGACCAAAAAAGGTAGGAGGAATAGAGAACAAAGAATGAGAGAAAACCAGAAATTTTCATAATTTAAATTGCCCACTGTCCAGTCACCTTTCCTATTTTGAGGTGACTCCCTAAAGTTTACTGTATAAGGTGAAGGCAGTGGTCCCCTTTTCACTTCCTAGGATCCATGATTTAAAATCAGTGAGACAGAATCACTTCAGTTATACCACTTCTTGGAATTTACTACAAATATTTCAGCAGGTATTTCTTCTAAAGAGGATTTTAAGTTGTATGTGAAAAAATATCACTTGACAGAGTGAAATCCTTATTTAAACGCTGTTCCTTCCATGTGGAACTGTAGTGGTATTTACTGTATCATCAAAGTATCTTGACTAGGAAATATGTGGGAACAGTTTCAAGGGTCATGTTTAACAGTAGGTTTGTTACACAATGTAAGCAAACAGCAGCAGCTCTGGATATTTTACATTCTTGGTATTCTAAAAAAATGATTCAATCCCCGGTACCAAAAAAAAAAAAAAAAAAAAAAAAAAAAATCGGGTATCCATTAAATGAGTGCATGTTAAGTGAGAGTTTCTCGCCTTGTAAATGAGCCCTTCATATGACCCTTTAAAAAAGTGAATAAACCCCTTAAGACATCAGTCATTTAAAGATATAAATACCTGAAACATTGATTTTTATATTTTGGGGTTGCCTATAATGGTGGATGGTTGGGGTGGGGTAGATGGTCTGAAGCTGGTGTCTATAGGAGTTTCTTGATTCTTATGGGCTATGCTTTTTCCCTGGCTTATCCTCTTGTCCCCCAAGCCACTTCAAACCTTACTCATCCATAATATTGTATTTATAAACATTCTGGGTGAGAGCTATGGTAGGAAATGGATTTTATTTGTGATTCTAGTATATATAAATTTATACATTTCTAGGCTGGAGTTATAGCTCAGTTGCTAGAGTTCTTGCCTAGCAAGGGCAAGTTCCTAGATTTGTTCTTACCACTGGAGAGGGTAGAAGCCCATTTCAGGAAATAAATTTTTAAAAATAATTTATTAATTAGAAATTTTAGTTTGTCTTTTAATTCTAATTTAAATTGATAAATAAAATTTTATATATTTATAATTCACATTCTTTTGAAATATGTATATGTTGTAGAATGGCTAAATGGAGCTAATTAACCTATGTGTAATCATACATACATGTATAGATACGTGTCATTTTTTTTGCGATAAAAACACTTAAAAATCTACTCTCTTTAATAATTTTCAAATATATGATACAGTGTTTCAACTAGAGTCCTCATATGGTATAATAGATGTCTTGAGTTTATTTTTCTTGTCTAATTGAAATTTTGTATTCTTTGACCAATATCTCCCTCAACCCCACCCTGATCCCTGGGAATCATTATTCTAATATCTGTGTTTATGAGTTTGACTTTTTTTATATTTCACATATGATATCATGCAGGTTTTTCTTTCTGTGCCTGGCTTATTTCTCTTTCTAATCTTCCAAGTTCATCCATGCTGTTGAAGATGATTTTCCTCTTATTTTTCAAAAGTCCGAGTAGCATCCACTGTGTAGATATGCCACATTTCCTGAATCCATGCATCCATTGGTGGACACTGGGGTTGATTCTGTATCTGGGCTATTAATAATGCTGCCATGAACAGGGGAGAGCAGCTGTCTCTCTGACACACTGATTTCATTTCCTTTGGCTACATACTCAATAGTAGGGTTGCTGAATCATATGGTAGTTTGGTTTTTAATTTTTTTGAGAAAGGAAAGTCATATTTAAATGCCTTATTGTAGTCAAACTTGTGTTTGAAATTAATTACTAAAGCATAGGGCTTTTTTGTCTGAAGGTTCAGGGATGTATTTTCTGTTATTATTTTCTTTTCTGTATTTGTTCTTGCATGGTCATTCGGTATATGTTATCTAAAGCTATTTGGGTTTGTGGGTTTTTGATGGTAAACACTTGGAAGATGCCACTCGCCAGAGAAGTCTCCAGTGGCATGCCATATGACTATCTTGTCCAAGGCTTTTGGTAAAGTCTTTACCGCGGGTTGGAGGATTGTTCATCAAATCTGTAGGTGACACAGAGCTAATATATTATTCACAGCTAACCTAGTGAAAATGAAATCAAGATTCAAAATGAAATATGAATCTTGGAACTAAAACCAACATGATGTAATTTAATGAGGAGCAATGTAAAGTGCTTTATTTAGGCTGAAAAATTAAACCGTGAGTGGTTCCAGGATTGTGACAACAATGTATGTGGAAATGAAGGGGAGTATTAATTGACCACAGGTTGAGTATCCCTCATCCCAAATACTTAGAACCAAAAGTGTTTCAGGTTTTGGCTTTTTTGGACTTTGGGATATTTGCAAATACATAGTGAGATATCTCAGAGATGAGATCCATCTAAAAGTAAACTCCATCTTTCATATATACCATATACATATGGCCTGGAGGTACCTTTGTACAATATTTTTAGTGCACCTGGCATTTGACTGTGACCTGTCACAGTAGGGCAGGTGTGGAGTTTTCTACTTACAACATCGTGTCAGTGCTCAAAAAGTTTCCGATTTTAGATTTGCAGATTATGGATGCTCAACCTGTTAATATGTAAAGTGACTCAACAGTATGATGCTGCGTTAAAAAGATAATATAATTTTAGACAGCATTAGTAAAGATATGGTGTATAGTTGACAAAGGAGGTAAAAGGTTTCCTGTATTCTGGGCTGAAGATTTACCTAATTCTAGGCAACTTATTTTAATACAGACGTTGGTAAATTAGGGTTGAGCTGGGTTATCAGGATGTGAGGGAAGAAGAAACCACGCTTTAAGTGGAAAAGCTAGAACAAAAGTTTAACCTAGAGAAGAGGTGGATGGTGTGGTCCATGCCTGCCACTTCAAATATTTGCCTCTCTGTCACGTGGTGGAGGGACTAGGATAGTTGAGACCAAAGGGTAAAAGTGACAGGCTGCTTTTGATTCTGGTAATTAAAGTCATCCAAAAGTACAGCAGGTTGCCACACCAAGGGGTGAAGTCTTGACCTATATAGATGTAGCCAAAGCCGGTGACTAGCTGGCCAGGGTGTTGTAGGAGTCAGCTGAATTGGGCAGCAGGTTGAAATAGGTTGATTGAGTTTCAGGATTCGCTGAATTGCATGTTTGGAAAAAAATATATTCATAAAGGGATTTGATATGGATGATTTTAAGAGGTAGATTACTATTAATATTCAAACTTTTAAAAACTAAATATACATAATGGCGCATTTTCTAGTTCAAAGAACTATAAAACTATTCCAATACGAGAAGTGCAAGCTTATTATTTCTTGTCTGTATTTCTAAAATCCCTAAAAACAGTTATTATTTATTTCTTGTTAAAACAATCTTAACCAAACTGATATGAGACTATTTTACAGTCTTTATCCCGCTTATAATTAATATTCACACATACCTGTGTATACATAGTGCTGTGTCTAATGAGAGGGTGTTGCCCCAGGCCCTGTTGGAGCCTAGGTAATGTGTGGTTGTTGCTTTTAATCCTTTCAAATATCTGAACAATTCTCAGCTCTAAATCATTTATCTACAAAGGATTTGGCCAAGGGATTGTGTATTTGTATTATTAGTTAGCCTGTAATAAGTTCTTGTTCTTTCTTGGTAATTTGAATCCAGTGCCCAGAAGCCTAGACAATAAACAATACAGTATTACTTCCCCATAGTAGAATACTTTCTTTTTTTTTTTTTTTTTTTGTGGTACCAGGGATTGAACTCAGGGGCACTCACTCACTGGGCCATATCCCCAGCCCTTTTTTTGTATTTTATTTGGAGACAGGGTCTCACTGAGTTGCTAAGTGCCTCACCATTGCTGAGGCTGGCTTTGAACTCGCGATCCTCCTGTCTCAGCCTCCCAAAGTGCTGGGATTACAGGCGTGCGCCACTGCACCCGGCTAGTAGAATACTTCTCAAAAACTATATACAAGCCCCTAAAACTTTATGCAGAAAGACTTTGCTTGATAAGCCAAATATATACTATATAACAAAGCAATGAGCTGCTCCTCCCATTTCTCTATTTATTTTTAAAAGAGGTTGGTGGCAAAAAGTATCGGTGTCAAGGCTCCCCTCTCAAAGCACATCTGATGTCACTTAAGGCTGGCTCTGGGTGACAATGTCACCATTTTCTGGCCTAGTGGGAGGATTTAGTAGCATCAACTAATTAATCACTTTCATTTTACAACTCCTTTCTATAACTATGATTCACTCGATACACATTTTTGGAACACCTACTCCATGCTGCCCTTGAGCTAGGCAAGGGTGATACAGAGGTGAAATTATGCCTTGCTGTGTTCACGCATTCATTGAAGCCTCAAATGACATGTAAAACAAACAGGGAAAATGTTGTTGTTCCAATTTTAAAGATGAAAACCTGAACCTTGGGGGAATTTAAGGGTCTTGTTAATTTAAGTGTCTTTAAGGCTCACACGTCCACTAAGTGGTAAAACAGGACTTGAATCCAAGGCTTAAATTCAGAATTTAGTTGTGTTGTCATCATATTAACACGTATGCTATTGAGAACTATGTTTTCCATAGGAAGTGTGCTATTTTCTCATATACCCCTTTCACAGATGCTTATTTTTACTTGGTTTTAGAATTTGTACCCACATTTTGTGTTTACAGAATGCATTGTGAAATGAGATTTCTTGGGGGAGGGGGCAGAAGAGGAGACTTTACTTCTTACAATGAAAGCCAAAAGCCCAAATCCTCCTTTTCTCCATATTCTGGTAGCTGGGACTCCGAAACATCAACTTATCTCAGCCGATAACATATTCCTTTATGAAGGTAAGATGCCCGAGAGACCAGAGGGGGCACGGCTTGGACTCCATGCTACATCCATGGTACATTCTGTGGCCAGCGGTGGCAGCTCAAGTCTGGTCTGCTGCTTTGTCTGTGGTTCCTTTTGCCTAAACTGCATTGATTTCAGACCCTTTCCTGACAGGTTCTCACCTTTTCAGTCTCTTCTGTGACGGAGCTGACTTCCTGTCAGTAAATTTCTTTGTCTGTGAACATTAGCTGGAGTCTGTTGCGGTTGTTTTCCACCAAGAACTCTTCATGGGAGAGATCCATTTTATAAACATTGGTCAGATTGGTGAAAACTGGTCATTTTTCAAGAGAGGGTTGATAGGATTTGCTAATGGATTGAATATAGAATGTGAGAGAAAGAAAGAGTCCAGAATGACTTCAGGGGCTGGGGTTGTGGCTCAGCGGTAGAGTGCTCACCTAGCATGTGCACGGCCCTGGGTTCAATCCTCAGCACCACATAAAAAAATGAATAAAATAAAAGGTATTGTGTCCAACTACAACTAAAAAAAAAATATAAAAAAAAAGACTCCACTAAATAAAAAAAGAATGACTTCAGAATATTTTATCTTGAATAATTTGGAAGAATAAAGCTACCATCAATTCCAGTTCTCTATTACTACAAGCCACCCTAAAAGGACCTCACCCATTGTTATTACCTCCATTGGCTCCAGCTTCTCACAGCACGAGGACTAGGTCTTGAGAGGGGGTTCCCTGAGGGATGTCCTTGAGTGAGCATTCCAAGAGAACCAGAAAAAGCTGCATGGCCTTGTATGACCAGAAGTCAGAGTGTCACTCCTACCATATTCTGTGTGTAGAATTATTCACAGACTAATCCAGACTCAGGGAGGAGGGCATGCTGAAGCATCAAAGAACATGGGAACAGGTTTCAAAACAATCACACCATGTACTAGAGAACCTTAGGAAAGGTAGGGAAGATGGGAAGGAAAACAATTTAGGAGATAGGCAAGGTCAAATGTTTGTGTGTGTTAAATACAGTGTCTACTAATCATCCAAGGGGAGATGATGGGGAGGTGATGGATCTAAGTCAGGAGTTGAGGTGAGAAGTTGAACCTAAAGGTATAAAAGGTGTAGGTAGTATGTAAGGCCACAGGAGTGGTTGAGATCACCTTGACAGGGATGTAGATGGGGATAAGCTAAGGTGTGATTGGAAACATAACCAGGACAAAGTATCAAGGAAGGCTGAGATGGAAAGGCCAGTGATGAGTGTGCTGAGCATGTCTGAGCACAGTGGGTAGGGGCAGAATGGCAGGAGGCAGTGACGGAAAGAGGAGAGCAGAGTCTGCTCAACCAAGGAGTCAGAGTCATCACCAATTTTCTGGAAAATTAGAATGTTCTGATTTGGAAGTAGCTTCAATTGTCATGATGAAATGCAGCCAACAGGTGCTAAAAAGAGAGCCCATTATTTTCCCACTTCCTTTATGTCCAGGAAAGAATGAGAAATGTGGAAAGATTGCAAATAGCACAGAGAGTTTTGCCTTAGAGCAAAACTTTGCTTGACTTCTAAATGATGACTCCTTTACTTGACTTCTAAATGGTGGAATTTCTTAAGGTTGACTTTGGAATCTCTCCTATTTTGACTTTCTGTTCTTTTCCCTCTACACCAGGAGATCTTGCATAGATTTAAGTACCATTTCTTTTTCAGTGACACTGATATTTTTATATACAGTCCAGAGTTTTTTTTTTCTTCGTTCCAGGCACATGTTTTTAACTGATCACTGATATTATCTAAGGATCTAAAATTTAACAGGTCTAAAAACGTATACTTTCTACTTCTCAAGATTGCTCTTGCAGTCTTCTCCATCAAAGTGATGAGGGATGATCCTTCCAGAACATTTTATTAAGCAAATTTTTAATTTTGAGGTAATTTTAGATTTACATATACTTTCAAGAAATAATGCCTAGAGATTCCTTGTTTTTTTTTTTTTTTAAAAACCTAATTTCCTTCTTGCAAAACTAACTGTAATATTATGATCAGGTTATTGACACTAATACAATCCAGATACAGAACAGTTTCATCATCACAAGGATCTCTTGTGTGACTCTCACTTCCCTCACATCTTCATCCCTTCCTGCTTTTCTATTATTTTGTTATCTCGAGAATATTACATAAGTGCAATCATACACTATGTGACCCTTTGAGGTTGACTTTTCACCCAGCTTAATTCTCTGTAGATCTACCTTGATTGTTATATACATGAATAATAATTTTCTTTTCATTGCTGAGTAGTATTCAATGGTATTGATGTACCAAAGTTTGTCTAACCATTCAGCCTTTGAAAATTCTTTCCAGTATTGGGCTATAATGAATAAAGTTTCTATAACATTCATGTACAGGTTTTTGTGTGAATGTATGTCTACATTTCTCTGTTAGGAATGCCCAGTAGAATGGTTACTGGGTTGCATATGTCTTTTTTTTTGGCACAGGGATAGAACCCAGGGATGTTTTACCACTGAGCCATATCCCAGATCTTTTTTTTTTTTTTTTTAAAGTTGTAGATGAACATATCTTTATTTTATTTATTTTTATGTGGTGCTGAGGATTGAACCCAGTGCCTCATGCATACAAGGCAAACACTCTACCACTGAGCTACAATCCCCGCCCTCCATAACTTTTTATTTTTTATTTTGAGACAGGGTCTCACTAAGTTGCTGAGGCTGGCTTAGAACTTGCTATTCTCCTGCCTCAGCCTCCCAAGCCACTGGGATTATAGGCGTGAGTCACTGTGGCCAATTGCTTGTGTCATTTTTTAAGAAACTGCAAACTTTTTAACAAAATGACTACCATTTTACTTTCTCACCAATTATGCACGAATAATTCGGTTTCTCTACATCTTTTCCAGCTTAGGTGTTGCTGATAATTTTATTTTAGCCATTGTGTTGTTGTAGTAATGCCATATTTTAGTTTCAATTAGATTTCCCTAGACTAATGGTGTTGTACATTATTTCATGAGCTTACTTGCCATCTGTATGTATACTTCAATAAAATGTCTATTCATTTTGCCTGTTTTCTAATTGGATTTTTTTTATAGCTTTTAATAGTTTTTGTTTAATATCAAATTTAGAGTTCTTTTTGTTCTGATAGCAATCCTTTGCCAGATTGGTAGCTGCAAGTATTTTTACCTTGTTTGTAGCTTGTCTACTCACCTTTTTAGCATAACTTTCTAAAACTATTAATTTCCACAAAGTCCAAATTACTAATTTTTCCTTTTATGGATCATGGTTTTAGTTTTAAGGCTAAGAACACTCTGTTTCACCTTGGGTCCTGAACATGTTCTCACCTTTTTTTCCCTATGGTTTTATAGCTTTATGTTTAACTTTTAAGTCTGTGGTACATGCTAAGTTTTTACATTAGGCATGAGGTTTATATCAAGGTTCTTTTTATTTTATTTTGCTTATAGATGTCCAATTGGTTCATCTCCACTTGTTGAAAAGGCTCTTTTTGAATTGTGTTCATACCTTTGTAAAAATTAATTGGGCATAAATACATGCGTTCTCTGTTCTATTCCATTAATCTTTGTGTCTAGCTTTCCAGTGTCACACAGTCTTGATTGCTATAGCTGTACAAGTCTTTTTTCTTTTCTTTTTTTTTTTTTTTTTTTTTTTTGGTACCAGGTATTAAACTCAGGGGCAGTCGACCACTGGGCCACATCCCCAGCCTTTTTTTTTTGTATTTTATTAGAGACAGGGTCTCACTAAGTCACTAAGTGCCTCGCCATTGCTGAGGCTGGCTTTGAACTCGTGATCCTCCTGCCTCAGCCTCCCAAGTGCTGGTATTACCGGCATGTGCCACCACACCCAGCACAGTACAAGTCTTAAATCAGGTAGACTGATTCCTTCCACTTTGTTCTTCCCTTTAAAAATTGTTTTAACTATTTCAGTTTCCTTAACTTTCCATATTAGGATATGTATTTCCTTAACTTTCCATATTAGGATAAGTATTGGGATAATCATATCTATAACTACAAAAATTCTTGCTGGGATCGATAGGTATTATATTGAACCTGTATATCAGTTTGGGAAGAATTCACAGTTTTACTATGTGAAGTCTTCTAATTTCTGAACATGATATGTCCATGTAGTTATATCTTCTTTGACTTGTTTCATTACCATTGTGTAGTTTTCAGTGTGCAAGTCCTGTATTACATTTTCCCTAAGAAATCAACTATGGGGGGGGGGAAGTGATAAGGATCATATATTTAAAATTTTGACATCCACATATTTATTTATGTATATAGAAATACCATTGATTTTATTTGTTTATCTAGTTTTCTGTAACTTTGCTGAACTGATTTAACAGCTCTATTTTCTGTAGCTTTGTTGGGATTTTATATGTAGACATTGATGTCATTTACAAATAAGGACAGTTATATTTCTTCCTTTTTGATCCGTAAAACATTTATTTTGTTTTCTTGCTTTATTGTTCTTACTGTGTTGGATAAGATTGGTGAGAGGGCTGGGATTGTGGCTCAGAGGTAGAGCGCTCGCTTACCATGCGTGAGGCACTGGGTTCGACCCTCGACACCATATAAAAATAAAATAAAGATATTGTGTCCACCTATAACTAAAAAATAAATATAAAAAAAGATTGGTGAGAGTGGGCATTCTTGCTTTGTTCCTAGTCTTAGGGAAACATATTCATTCTTTTAGCACTTAACCTAGTGTAGCTGTAAGGTTTTTGTGGATGCTCTTTATTAAGTTGAGGAAGTCATCCCTACTTCTATTTTTGTAAGAGTTTTATGAACGGGTGTTGAATTTTGTCAAATATTTTTTATGCATTGATTGATATGACTGTGTAATTTTTCTTCTTTAGCCTATTAATATGATAGATTACATTGATTGATTTTCTGTTATTGAACTAGCTTTGCATCCCTAGAATAAAACCCATTTGGTCATGGTGTGTAATTCTTTTTTGTATACTGCTGAATTCTATTTGCTAATATTTTGTTAAAGATTTTTGCATCTACATTTATGAGGGATATTGGTTTATAGTTTTCTTTTTTAATATTGTCTTTGGTCTTTCTAGCAGAATGATACTAGCTTCATAAAATAAATTAAAAAGTGTTCCCTCATTCTTAGAGGTTGTGCAGAATTGGTGTTAGTTCATAAACCCACACTTGTTAAGATGGCTCTGATAAAAATGATGAGAGAACAAGTTCTGGACAGGATATGGAGAAAGGGACATACAGATATTATGGAGAACAGTATGGAGTGCTCTTGAAAATTAAACACAGAATGATCAGAAAATAAAGCAATTCCTCCTCTGGGTATATATTCAGAGGAAAAGAAATTAGTATGTTAAAGAGGGGTCTGCAGTCCCATGTTAATTGTAGCATTATTAGTAATATCCGAGTTATAGAATCGCCTTACTGCCTACCAATGGATGAATGGATTTTAACAATATGGTATCTATATATACACATTGGAATATAATTAAGCCTTGTAAATTGAGGAGCTCCTATAATTTGCAACAATGAAGATGAATTTGGAGTACAGTTATGTTAAGAGAAATAAGCCAAGCACAGAAAGACAAATGCCATATGATCTCACTTACATGTGGAATCTAAAGGAGTCAAACTGTCAAACTCATACAATCAGAGAGTAAAATACTCATTATAAGGGGTTGGGGGAAGGCAAGGATATGGAGTGGAGATGTTGGTCAAAGGATACAAAATTCAAGTTAGAAGGAATAAGTTCAGGGGAGCTATTGTATAACATGAACATGATGACTATAATTAATAATGATGCATTGTATATGTTAAAATTGCTAAGAGAGTTGATTTTACTTTTTTCTTGCCACAGAAGAATTTGATAAGTAGATGAACAATAGATGAGCTCATTAGATTGATTTAACTATTCTTTGATGAATGCATGTATCAAAATATCATATGGTGTACCTAAATACACCATTTTTTTTGTCAATTAAAAATAAATAAAAATTGAGAGAAATAATTGGTGCTAATTTTTCTTTGAATGGTAGGATTCTTTAATTGAGCTCTCTGGATCTAGAGAATACTTTTTGGGAAGATTTTAAGTTGCATATCTAATTTCCCTAATAGATATTGCAGTATTCAACTTATCTCATATTATATGCTGGTTTATGCTTTTTGAGGTACATATTATTCCTTATTATTCTTTTGGTATCTGCAAGTTATGAAGGGATGCCCCCCTTCTTATTCCTGACATTTGTAATTTGTGTCTTCTTTCATTTTCTTTGCTTTCTCTTAGAAGCTTGTCAATTTTTTGACTGTTTTCAAAGAACTACCTTTTTTTTCCTTCTCATTGATTTTCTCTATTGCTGTTCTGTTTTCAATTTCATTGAGTTCTGTTCTTTATTTCCTCCCATGTATTTTGTTCTTCTCTTTCCAAGTTCTTCAGGTAGGAGTTTGGCTTATTGATTTGAAACTTCTTTTTTCCTAATATAAACATTTGATGTTATAAATTTTATGTTCTGCACTCTTTTAGCTGCATCCTACATATTTTGATTTGTTGAGTTTTTAATTCAGTTGTGTGTATTTTAAAATTGCCTTTGAGAATTACTGGTGGATTATTTAAAAGTATTATTTAGTTTCAAGTGTTTAGAGATTTCCTGTTATCTTTCTGTTGTTGATTTCTAGTTTGGTTCCATTGTGGACAAAGAACACACTATGATTTCAATTGTTTTGAATGTGTTGAGGTTCTATTTGTGGCTCAAAATATGCTCGATGTTAGTTTATATTCCATGGATGATTGGAAGGAGTATATCCTGATGTTGTTGGGTGATGTGTTCTATAAATGCATTATTCAGCATGTCTATATTCTTGCTGAGTTTTTCTAGTTGTTTTTATGAAGAAAGGGACAGTGGAGTATCCAGGCATAATTATGGATTTATTTATCTTTTCAGTTCTATTTTTGCTTAACATATTTTGCAGCTCTACATTTGGTGAAAACTCACTTAGGATTGTTCTCTTTTGGTTTGCTTTGCTCAAAGTTTACTTTACTTGTTATTAATATAGCCATACCTGCTTTATTTGAATAACATTTATGTGGTATATTATTTTACTTTCAACTTATTTGTCATTATATTTGAATCTAGTTTTTTTGTGGATGGCATATAGTTGAGTCGTGGTTTTATTTTTATTTTTCAAATTTATTTTTATTCTAGGTTGTTAGAAATGACAGCAGAATGTATTACATTTCGTATTACACTCGTAGAGCACATTTTTACATATCTCTGGTTGTATGCAAAGTATATCACACCATGCATGCACTTAGGGTAATGATATCCATCTCATTCTACCATCCTTTTTTTTTTTCCTTCACCCTTTTGCCCCCTCCCATCCCCTCCCTCCCCATTGGCCATTCTAGTGTTCCTCTAATCCTCCTATGCTCCCCATCCCAACCCCACTGTGAATCTGCCTCCTTATATCAGAAAAAACATTTGGCATTTGGCTTTTGGGGATTGGCTAGCTTCACTTAGCATTATATTCTCCAATTTCATCCATTTGCCTGCGAATGCCATGATTTTATTCTCTCTTATTGCTGAGTAATACTCCATTGTGTATATATACACCACATTTTCCTTATCCATTCATCTACTGAAGGGCATCTAGGCTGAGGCAGGAGGATCGCGAGTTCAAAGCCAGCCTTAGCAATGGCAAGACACTTAGCAACTCAGTGAGACCCTGCCTCTAATAAGATACAATAAAGGGCTGGGGATGTGGCCCAGTGGTCAAGTGCCCCTGAGTTCAATCCCGGGTACAAAAAAATAAAAATAGATAAAAGAAGTCAATGAAATAGGATTAAAATTAGGCCTTCTAGGATAGTTGCTATTCCTAAATATACAATTTTTTTTTTTTTTTTTTTTTTTTTTTTTTTTGGTACCAGGGATTGAACTCAGGGGCACTCACCCACTGGGCCATATCCCCAGCCCTTTTTTGTATTTTATTTGGAGACAGGGTCTCACTGAGTTGCTAAGTGCCTCACCATTGCTGAGGCTGGCTTTGAACTCGCGATCCTCCTGCCTCAGCCTCCCAAAGTGCTGGGATTACAGGCGTGCGCCACCGCGCCCGGCCCTAAATATACGATTTTTGAGCAAGTTTACATTTATTATTTGATCAGAGAAAAGTGGCCAAGTTAGAGTAGTGCAGCTTGACACAGTAGAAAAACTCCAGTTTGGAGATGAGCATGTTTGAATTCCTCCTTATCTATAGAGACAGAAGAGATGGAGAATAAGAGGGAGGAATCCTTCTCCAGGTTTGAACACTGTCCTGCAGACTTTGGCTGTGATAAGATCCTTCTGCTGCAGATTTCATAGTAATAGATACATCTATGTATAGCTTTACAGTGTCCACATATTACCATGTGCTTTCTGTTATTCAGGCATCACCACCACTGATTGAGGTGTACTTGGTGGTATTATTATTCCTGGTTTATCTAAGAAGAAACTGGAGCCTCCAGGTCACTGAGTCCCATAAACTCTCACAGCTACTAGGTGACAAACAGGACTCTAAGCTATTCCAGCTCCTGGTGCATGCAGGCTCTGGGCTCCCTACCTCACAGCCTTAGCCACCTTTTCAACTATGGTGCCCATCAATAGGAGAATGAATAAAGAAAATGTGGTGTGTATACACAATGGAGTTCTACTCAGCCATAAAGAAGAATAAGATTGTCATGCTAAGTCAAACAAGCCAGACTCAGAAAGTCAACATTTTCTCTCATATGTGGAATCTAGAGAAAAAGAATAAATTTAGAAAGAGGATCTCATGAAGAGAAGGGAGAGCAGTAGAGTAGAAGCAGGGGATCAAGGGTGAGGGAGAAGGGGAGGCAAAGGTGAAGAACTGGGGAATAAAATCCACCAATTATGTCATCTGCATGTATGAATGTATCATGATGTGTTCCAATTTTATATATAACTATAATGCACCAATTAAAAAAACAAATAAGCCAGGTGCAGTGGTGCATGCTTGTAATCCCAGTGGCTCGGGAGGCTGAGGCAGGAGAATCACAAGTTCAAAGCCAGCCTCGGAAAAAATTAAGGCACTAAGCAACTCAGTGAGACCCTGTCTCTAAATAAAATACAAAACAGAGCTGGGGATGTGGCTCAGTGGTGGAGTGCCCCTGAGTTCAATCCCCAGTACCAAAAAAAAAAAAAAAAAGGAAAAAGAAAGAAGACCAATAGAGTGGAGGAAGGGGACAGTACTGGAGATAGAAAAGAGAAAACTATGTTATATGTATTTATGAATATGTTAAAATGAGCCCCACTTAGACAAAGAAAAAAGACAGAACTAATGATTTTGCAGTTAGCAAATTTTGGTGGTGGCTGGACTTCTAGGTGGCCAAATGTGGACTGAAGCAATGCCACGATCAAACCCTTATTGTGTGCTGTGGTATGCTACTGCCTTGATGTGATTGATCTCATTTAATATTTACAATGACCTTGTGAGATAGGAGCTGAAATTAACTCCATTTTACAGAAGGGGAAACTAAGGACTAGGTTTAGTGATTCAATCATATTTCTAGTAAGCTGTGAAGCTGAAATTTGAATGGAGCTCTGCCTGACTGTGCCCTTCGTCACCACTCTACAGCCAGTCTATCACAAGGTCAGCTACTTAGGAGCACTGGAGTTAGATGTGAAGTTTATGAGGAGCTTGGGTAAAAGAAAAAGGCACGAGGGGATGCCTGGGACAGTAGCACGGGGGGCACTTGGACATTGAGTCACAGCAAATAAGTGAAGTGCTGCTCCTTAGCCTGAGAGCTTCTCACAAGGACCTGTGCACTCACATGCCTGGGCCATTCACACACTGGAGCAAACACCATCCAAGAGGATTGCAGAATTTGCTTGACATAAAGGTGATCATTTACCTAAGAAGAATTTCTAGATTTCTGAACACTTTGCTCAAAAATGACTCTTTTCCTGACTTACAGCCCTTCTTATTTTTTTAAGGCCAGCCAGTGAGGACCTTGTGTGTGTGTGGGGGGGAAGACACCATTCGGAAAAGGCACACGTAAGTCAACCATCAGGACTTGAGACCTAATGTTTAACCACATGGTTCCAGCATAGGGCAACAACTAAGGGAACTGAATCCAGGAAGGACATGTTCTTAGGTGCTGTTCAAAAGTTAGTTTGAGACTGGCTGCTGTGATTTATGGGGATTGATGGTCAATGTATGAGTGAACCGCACAGATTTTCTAGGGCATTGTCAAGGTTAATCATTGGTGGGAAGAAACAGAATTTTATGATTAGAATTAATAAGTGACATTGTATCTCCAGTATATCTCCTCTGTAAAATGAAGACCTGTCCTTCCAAAAACAAAAATGCTACTCAGTGTCACAGGTAATTATTATATAATTATTGCAACTTTTCCCATGATAAGTGGCTGCTCATGTCTTGTGCTTAATCCTGTGGAGAGAACCAAGGCTGAACATAGCTCCTGACCTGACTTCTGCAGTGATTGTTTATGTGGGGGAAATTCCAAGTTTCACAAATGGGATGGGCTCTGGAAATTAATATGGATCAGGAAGGCATTAGTAGGAAGTAAGATCTGAGATAACTTTGGAAAAGGATGTAGTTTAGCTGATGCAGAGACTGGGGATACTAAGAGAAGGAGATTGGGGTAAAAAAAAAAAAAGTTAGCCTTATTCACAGGAAGGGAATACAGGTTTAGATCTTTTTTGAAGATGAGATTAAATGAGATGGATCAGACTGATAGAGTTTTTCCAAACCATCCTTATGTAGAGACACACTGACATTTGAGTGTCTTTTGAATTTCCATCAGTGCATTTCCTCATAATACATATGCCAACACTGAAGTGGGTCAGTGACACACAAACCAGATTCATGGGATAACTTTAAGGACAGAGATGGGCATGCTTCTAACCATGCAGCTATTTGGCTATATTCAGGTCCCACTTAACTATATTACCCGGATTTAAGATAATCCTTAGAGGATTTTGATTCCATTAAAAAGTTTGAGCATAGGAGAGATATAATCCTTGATTCTTTCTTTAATAAAATATAAAGGGGGATGGGTGCACACACACCAGCACCCTGAACTACCAGATGGACAGAATGCATTTGCACTTAGAGGAATTCATTCGAAATCATTGGGTGATGTTTCTCGTGGTTTGGGGTAATATAGCTCCCCCACTCCTTTTTCAGTATGATGCAAAACAAAAGCAAAAACAATGCTTCTTTGACAAGCATTACAGAGGCATTTGCATCTTTTGGTAGAGGGTACTGAGGCGTGGGATAGCTCACTGATGCCTGCTTTACAAGTTAGGAAACAGCTTTGTAGCATCTGCCAACTGGCAAGTTCTGCACTAGGTCCTTCAAAGTCAAATGAAATGGGAAAGAAAGACCCTGATCCTACTAAGAAGACAAGGTTAAATCTCTGAAAAAAGTAAAATATTATATTTCCAATATATTGGGCTGTAATCTTAATTACATGGTTTTGGGGTGCATCAGAGTTCTCAAAGTAGTTTTTTCCAGTATCTTATTCGATACTACACATATGTGAGTGTTTACTATGTTCCAGGGGTCCTATGCTCTCATTTAGTCTTTCTAAGAACCCCATGAAGTAGGGACTGTTATCTTTACAGAGAAGAGTCATGAAAATTCTGAAGGCAGTTAGAACAAGTTTTTAAATAGGTTAGGAAACAGTCTCGTGGAGGTTGAATAACTTCAATAGGGTCCTTTGCCCTTAATGACCTGTTCTTCTTAATCCTTTCTCATGAGCCACTCTGCAATGATGATAACACCACATGAAATTTCTGACATTAAAATATCCTTTACTTACTATCTTTACCGGCCCTTTGCGTTGGAAGAAGCAGACTGCTTTACAAACATTTTATTTGATCACTTCCACAGCCTTATGAATTCAGCACAAGGCTTATAAGGGTTTGCCCACTTCGATTTTGAGAGAGTGGGTAGATTTGATTAAAGGGAGAACTTAAGGAGATAGAGCCAAGACTGTTCCAGCACAGTCTTGCTTAGATCATGTGCTGATGTGTGTGAGCTCACAGATCAAAGTTAGGTCCTGGGAAGTAGACCTGGAGGTGGAGTTTCATAAGAAAAATTCTTTGTGGGTCTTTTCAGGAGATAAATCTGCAAGGTTAAGGGAAAGGAAGGAGTGGGCGGAGGAGAAATGACTCTGTACTCCTGTGTCAATGGAGGTCCCAATTCTACAGGGAGCTCTGGAGCTGGGTGGTGCCTCAGGATGCTTCATATTGAAGCAGAGGGACTGGCACTTTCTATCCCTTCAGAAGGTCATTGGTTATGGGCCGCTCCCTAGGAAGGGCCATCATCCCAGATGAAGCAATGTCCGACAGCTGAGGGTAACTCCTAGTGAGTGACTCAGCTGTGGGGCACCAGCATCTGCCATCTAGACAGCTGGGGGTGGAGTGTCAGTCCTGATGAGGGGATTTGGGTGTGACACTTAGGTGTGCACTGCGGTCCATATCCCAGTTACTGCTTATCAGGAATTCACCCTTCCTGGGAACACCTATTGGGTTTTTGTTGGTCTTGTTTCTTGGGAACTTACAAGTGAAGGTTTAGTAGGAATGCTACAGCTTTTTTTTTTTTTTTTTTGGTACGGGGATTGAACTCAGGGGCACTCGACCACTGGGCCACATCACCAGCCCTTATTTTATTTAGAGACAGACTTATTTTATTAGAGACACTGAATTGCTAGGTGCCTCGCCATTGCTGAGGCTGGCTTTGAACTCGCGATCCTCCTGTCTCAGCCTCCCAAAGTGCTGGGATTACAGGCGTGTGCCACTGCTTTTGATGCTAAAATTGATCTCAAATTTATGCACTTGACCTCAAGCCTCATTACTGCCCTTCTCTCTTTTTTTGGTACCGGGGATTGAACTCTCAGGGGCACTCGACCACTGGGCCACATCCCCAGCCCTTTTTTGTATTTTATTAGAGAGACAGGGTCTCACTGAGTTGCTGAGTGCCTCGCCATTGCTGAGCTGGCTTTGAACTTGTGATCCTCCTGCCTCAGCCTCCGGAGTCACTGGGATTACAGGCGTGCACCACCGCACCCAGCTTCATTACTGCCCTTCTTTACCACTCATTCTAGATTCCCTTTACACTGTTTTGGCCTAGGCTTACCTGCTGGTGGTAACTAAACCCCTAAGCCTGGGTCACTGGCTCTGTCTCTGGCCACGGCTGCTCTACCTGTCCACTTGCCATTATGTGCTGAGCGTGGGAGCATCAGGAGACTCCCTGACCGGAGCGCCTGACCAGAAAGCACGTCCTTCCACTTCTGTTTCTTGGCAGAGCCTGTGGACCAGGGTCAATTGTCTGGGTCAAGATGGTTTATTTCTCTACTTGCCTGCTGGGGTCCTGGCATGAGGATCCCAAAGTTGCTGGTGGAAGCAGTAGCTTATTAAAGTTGAAAGGGACTCCTTAGTGTGCACCCAGGTAGAAGTCTTTCTCCTTTGGGAATTAGGATCTTCAGACCCACGGAGCCTGAGCTTGCGTGGGCAGCGAGCAGAGATAGCCTCAATCTTCTGTTTGTGTTTGAGGTTCTGCCATCTAGCCTTTGTTTTGCTTGATGTCCTGCCCCTCCCCTCTAGACCCTGTCCTCACTCTTTTCTGTGCCCTTTCCTGTCTTTGGATCGTCTTCTTGACTCTTCTGAATATTGAAATCCTCCACATTGTCTCCTCCATTCAGCCTTCCGGGGTGGATCCAGTCCCGTGAATCCTTTTCTTTTCTTCTTCCTGCTACTCTGTATCCAATAGGCCCACAGTAAGCACAGGATAGATCTCTGCTTACTTCATATATATATATATATATATATATACACACACACACATACATAGTTGTTGTTGGACCTTTATTTTATTTGCTTATTTTTATTTGTGGTGCTGGGAATCCAACCCAGTTCCTCACATATACGAGGCAAGCGCTCTACCGCTGAGCTACAACTCCAGCCTCTCATTTATATATTTCTCTTTTTGCTGTATTTAGTTTAGGTTTCAAGAGAGCGGCCATCACAGTGCTAAAAAACAGTACTGGCTAAATACCCATTTGTTGAATAATTATCATCCTGTTTATTTGAGCCTTTTATCAAATAATTGGGGAAGTCTATATATGTAGAGGATTCTGAGTGTGACAGTGTGATTTTGAAGACATCACATTACTTCCCTGGGCCTCAGTTTCATCATACATAAATAGTGTTGGGTTTGATCACTAAGGTCCCTTCCAGCAAGAAAAGTATATGATTCGAAGAAGCATGAGGCACAGTGCTGTCACCCAGATCTTTGCATGGCTGGTGACTTCATCTCTGTCACATATGACAAGTTTTTAATTTTAGTTAGTGATAGGTGCAAGGAAAAAATTGGCTTCTTCTCTTCCTTATTTCTTTTCTTTATGTGTTTATGGTCTGTCTCTCCTCATTAAACACGTGAGCTGCAGGAGCTCACAGCTCATGTTTTAATCACAGTTGTATCTCCACTACCTACATGAATACGTGGCACATGGTAGATGTTCTGCAAATATTTGTTCCATGAATGAATGAGGTCCATTCAGCCAGGAAAATCCCATTATTCTTAGATCTTTAGTAGTCTAGACTGCTTACCATCAGAAGAGTTCTTGTAGTTCATCTCACGGTCCACCTGGAGCTGCACCTAAGTTGGCCATAGCACCTCCAGGTGCTTAGCCATTGCGTTTGCCCTCTTCCTCGTGCCTCCCTATTAGCATAGTGCCTTCTCATAGCCTAACTTCAGGGACCCCACATGATGATGGCTCCAACCTTGTGGAGAGGATTTCAATGTCAGTACAAGTGTGCTCTGGGTCAATCTTCTCTCCCCTTCTAAGTGGGTCTGCAACAGTCATTTAGTGAACCCTGTGGATGCCTGTCCGTCTCCCGTGGCTGGTTCACTGTGAGGTCTGGTTTATGTGGTCTCCCCGTATGTTGGTTGCTCATTTGTATAGTGGTTTGTTCCATCTCAGTGCCTCCTTATTTCCCAAGAAAAATAGCATTCGCCATTGAGTAGGGCTGCAGATCGTGTTCTGCTGGGACTGGAGATAAAACAGCCCTGTGGATGAATGCTTGCTTGAGGCCCAGGGCCAGTGGAGTTCAGTATCTTTCTGAAATTGAGTGCTCTGGGTAGGTGGTTTTCTGGCACAGCTAGGACTTCCAGGACTGAAAGAAGAGTCAATCTTAATCAAATTGCAGGGGTAGGGCAAGGGGAGGGTGGGAAGATTGATAAATATGTGGCAGGGATTGTGTTGTGCACAATTATTTAATCCCCTAGCAAAATAAAGGAGAAAACTGGCGCTCATTTGGTCGAAATGCCAATTAGCAGGGAACAGGCTGAGCTAGTGACCAAACAGACCTGGCTGACTAAAATCTGGGGATTTTCTCACTCTACTACACAGTGCCCAGAGTACTGCCTGGTACATCACAGACAGTGTTCACTGAGTGAGTGAATGAGTGAATATCGGTCAAGTTTGTTTTACTTCTGTGCTGTTTCCATTTCGATGCCCTGTTCCTCCACTCCAGAACTGTCAGCTACTGCCTTCCCCGGCCTGTCTGTGGTGCTTCCCATAGGTTTGGCATTTCTCTCCTCTCTGATCCACCTGTCATTCAAATGTTCAGTTTTCCACCCATTCAGACCTTCTGGTCTTGCTCCTATTTTTTTCCCCCCAGGATCCTGTCTTTGCTAGGAAGTTAGTAAAATAATGTGTGCTCTAGTGTTTATATGGCTAGTGTTTGGTAAGTGTGTTTACCAAAGTCCTTCTAGAAGAATTGCTTTTTAGCCCAAAGGTGTATCTCTGGTAGCTGTTGTTTAAGGGGCAATTGCAATGAAGTAGAGGAGCTAGACTTCAGGTGGGAAGGAATTAGAATATCTTTCAGATCATCCCAGGCCCTCTGCTGCTTATTCTAATTATGTTGATTGAGGCTGACTTGAGAGTGAAAACTGAGAGAGTAACACGTGTGTATAGAAAAGGGAATTTACAAATGTTCCAGCTTTGAGAAATCATCAGAGGACAAAGACTTTTAAGTTGCTGGTGCTAAAGAATGAAAAGCAATCCCTTCTCTGGACTTCTTTCCTTAATGAATGAATTTAATGAATAGAATGGGGATTCTGTTTTCCTAACCATTTAAGAACAAGTGACTCTGTGTATAATGATGCACTCTATCATATGAACCTACTCATCAGAAGCAGGGAGGTGTCAGTGGGCTTTGAAACCCTAACGGCCCCCAGACCGGCTCATCAGTGGTTCTCACTTCACCTCTGCCTCCCTGCCTTTCAGTGGTACCTACTTCCTGATGGAGAAGGGGAACAGGCCCAATGCTGGCCACGTGCTATTTCTTCCCAATGCAAGAGTGGCTCCAAGTAGTTCCTGGGATATCATCTTGAAAATTTCACTGCCTCCCATTTGATTGCTTTCAGGCTAATATGGTTGGAAAATTCTCTTCTTCCTGGTGAGGTCTACCCTCTGGTTTCTGTTTGGTCCTCAGGAGAATAGACTCAGTCCTGTGCTTCAATTACTCATCCTGCAGAGGGTTAATAATGCACACAGCTCTGGTCCCTGGAGAAAAGCTCAGAAGGAAGTCTAGAATTAGTCCCCAAAACAGACCTTGCTAGCTGATAGGCCTCAAGTCCCCAAATACACAAAGGTGAGGAAAAGACGTAAACATGGAACCAATTTTCAGTTGACTGTGACTGAAGTCCAGCTCTGTCTGCCCCTGGGTCTCGGCATCTTCATTTGGAATTTCTGGTCTATGTTCAGGGACTCTAAGCACCACTGGAAAAAAAATCTCTGCTGTGTGTGCATGTGTATACGGGAACACGTGATGGGGTGGGGTAGGGTGTTAGGAGGGAGGAGTGCCAGAGATCTACATTTTTCTATAATTGACAAAGAAGGAAGACGCGCCTGAAAATTTGGCAGAGTATTGCCATCATCACTAGATTTGATTAATTATTGAAGATGGAGTCCTACTTTCAAACACTCTTTCTTTGGATATAGCACCATTCGTGTGTTCAGTTGGTATTTACAGACTGTCCACTGTGTGGATCATCCTATTGCTGTTTCTACATAGAATGCATAATCTAAGTCACCTGTGAGTTTGAGAAACACTAGAAGAAAAAAGTGAATGATATCAACAAAATAATAATGATTGTAGCTACTACTGAGTGAGTGTTCACTCATTAGATAGATACGGTGTAACTTACAGTATGCCTTCTCACCCCCATTTACCTTAACATCTTTGCAAAGTAGATATTACCAGAGGTTCTGAGACCAGGCTGTGCCACGCTGGGACTGGAGTACTGGCTGTTCTGACTGCATAGCTTTGGATCTCTCCATGAAGCTACTCTGCATCCCCATAGGAACAGGGACAGAAATCAGAGGGCTACGCCAGCAACACTGTGGGTCCAGTCCACGCAGCCTCATTGAGCATGCAAAGATGTAGTGGAGTAAGTCGAGCTTTAGGCAGGCATCCCGGCACAGGTGTCTCCTTTGTTAGGTAGTACAAGAGTGGAGAATTCGAATTTGTGGGGAAATGGACATGGCCTTGACTAAGCAAATCATTGCTCAGAGATTAAACAAAACCAACAAATAGAAAAGCTAGCGCCTTCCCCTCCACTCCCCTTTTTATCATTCAGGAAGGAAAAAGTCTAACTTAAAGGAAGTAGGAGTCCTTTGCATCTGGCTCTCTTTTTGCCTGTGCCGAGGGAAGAAAGCCAGTCTCACTATTCATCTTCTTCCCCTCTCCTTTCCTGCACTTTGTGGTTTTCATTTAACAAATGTTAATGAGACAGCATTGTAATCACCGGATTTTATAAATATCTCATCCGCAAATTGGACCACAAAACCCAAATGAGCCAGCTGAGCATCTATATTCCATAAGCCAGTGTTTCCCCCACAGTCTTAACCAGAGGATGTAAAACGTGTTCTTGCTTTGAAGCCGCTTGGGCCCATGGGTGTTCGATGCTGAAGACAACTGCTGTTCGCCTGGCCCCAACTCAAGTGGCTTGCTGGGTCTGAGCCTTTCACACAGTCCTGGGTGATGTAAGGGATTTAGGCTTGATCAATTATACCCTTTTCAAGTGAACGCTAGAAAAATGAGAAATTGATTTTTTTGACGAAACAATATTTTAGAAATTCAGGATATAAAAATGGGATTTGACCTCTCTTATCAAGTCAGCTATCATCATGATGATTACAGTCTACAATTATGCCATATTTTGTATGTCACGGCCTAACGCGATCAGCTTGTCAGATTTGTTCAGGGAGAGGATGCTCTGTCCTCTGGATGATAAAGCATCCAGCTGTGACTGCTCTGTGGGCAGAGGGGAGAAACGGGAGGATCCATCTTGTTTAGCAAATCTGCTCGAATGAGCGTCCTCAGACACAGGCATCAGATTCCAATGATCCTGCTAATCTCTGCAGAGATCTGATGGGCAAAAGCAATATATTGAATACTTCTTTTTGGAATTTTGGATTTTTAACTGGTATTTCATATATTACTCAGTGTGCTCTTATTATTATAGCCAAATTATAATCAAATAATATAATTTCACAATAAATGAAGAGGTGACATATACTGCAGACAGTCTTATCAGCTTAACTGATGGATTAAATAGAATTTTGAAGGCTGGACTGGGCCTTTCTCATTTCTGTAGCCTTGGCAGCAGGCATACTGCTTGGTCCTTAGAATAGGGTTAATTTTTATTTTTATAATATTTGTAAATGAACTTTCAGCCATGGAAATATCTAAGAAGTATTTCTGAATGTTTTAGAATGTTTTAGTTCGCATTATGAAAGAAATCACAATTCTTTAAAATTCGCCATTAAAAAAAATGTTGTTTAGGGCTGGGGTTGTGGCTCAGCGGCAGAGCGCTCGCCTAGCACGTGCGCGGCCCGGGGTTCAATCCTCAGCACCACGTAAACATAAATGCATTGCATTGTGTACAACTAAAGCAAATAAATAAATATTTTTTAAAAATGTTGTTTACTTTGGATTAGTGATGGCAAGGTGGTTGGTTAACCTGAACACCTGAGTGACCTGGTTAAAAAATGCCTGGCAAATAAAACAAAAAAAAAAAAATTATAATGAAAGAAGAACTTGAGAAATTGTGTTAAAAACCATGTTGCAGTGACTCCAGCAATATCAGCTTCTCTTCAGATACAGGAACCTGAATGACCATAACTTTAACTTTCTTACTATTCATTCCCAGATGCTTAGCCATTTTTCTCAATGTCATTTCTTTAATCACTGATTTAAAATGTCATTATAATCATACACTGAATTCTTGAATCTGCCTTCAGAATTTCTGTTCACATTGATTTTTCTGTCTACTCACTCACTAGTAATACACCTTTAATTATAGTAACTTTTTATATGTTTTAATATCTGCCAAGGCAAGTCATTCATTACTGATTGTTTTTCAATAATTTTGGGGTTGTTTTCTCCTAGTTATTCTTTAGGCTGAACTTAACCATCATTTTGTCAAGTTAAGTTGTTCTATGCTTTGCTCTCTGCTTTCTAGTACCAAAATCTGATTGGAATTTTGATTGAAAAAATGTTGAATTTATGTATCAATTTGTGGGGAAATTGAGTAATTGATGCTGCCACATCTCTCATTTGGATGTTTTATTTCCCACAGATGCCATGGAGACAACACAATAGAGAGAAACACAAGTAGGCCATGTATCAGACTTGTGGCGTCTAGCATCTGCCCAGGTGTAACTACATGCTTACTTGTGCTGTGGTTCTATTTTCAGTTGTTGAAAACTATGTCTTACAAATACGGGGACTTATTATTTATGATTTTTAATACTTTTTAAAATCTTTCTCTGTTTGTTGGGACAGAGATACCCTTCTTTGACTCTAGGATTTTGTGTCATACAAAAATGAGATTATAACTCATTATTATATAGAGCACTTCTAATTCTGGTTAGGGACAGGACGTCGCAAGAGATTATTGTTTTGACTTAAAATATGCTGCAAAAAATTCATCAGATGCAGTAGCCAAAAGGAGGAAGCAATCAACCAAACAATCCATTGATAGATGAATGGATGAACAAAATGTGGTATAAAAAGGAAGGAAATTCCAATACAAGTTACAGCATGGATGAATCTTGAGGACATTATTCATAGTGAAATAAACCAGCAACAAAGGACTAATACTGTATAATTGCACTTATATGAATAGTCACATTTATACACAGAAATTAGAGCAGCAGTTTTCCAGGATGTAGGTGTTTAGGGAGTTTTAATGTGTCTAGTTTCTGTTTGTGAAGATGAAGAAGTTCTGGAGAGGAATGGGGATAGTGACTTCACAACAATGTCAATGTACTTAATGCCACTGAACTGTACACCTAAAAATTATTAAAATGTTCCATTTTGTATTTTGTGGGTGAGTGTGTGTATGTGTGTGTACACATAATCTCCATAAAAATCAGGAAGCTGAGAACAGAAAGGAACCTGAAGGAAATACACTCCAAAACGTGTTGAGTTTTCCCAGGAAGGAACAATTAGGCAGTGGCAGGGAGAACATGCCAAAGGCAGAGATAAGAAGCCAATTGTGTATGCCAGGCGCGGTGGTGCACGCCTGTAATCCCAGCACTTTGGGAGGCTGAGGCAGGAGGATCGCGAGTTCAAAGCCAGCCTCAGCAATGGCGAGGCACTTAGCAACTCAGTGAGACCCTGTCTCTAAATAAAAATACAAAAAAGGTCTGGGGATGTGGCCCAGTGGTCGAGTGCCCCTGAGTTCAATCCCCAGTACCACAAAAAAAAAAAAAAAAAAAAAAAAAAGAAGAAGCCAATTGTGTTACTATAACAAAATGCTTAAGGCTTAATACTTTATAAAGAAAAAAGAAACTTATTTTCGCTCATATTCTAGAGGTCCAAGAGCATGGCACTGGCATTTGCTTGGCTTCTTGTGAAGGTAACAGGTTGCTCCATGCATGGTGGAAAGATGGAAAGGAAACAGGCACATGTGAGAGATCATATGGAGAGAGAGTGAGGGAAAGGGAGAGAGAGGCAGAGAGAGGGAGAGTGAACAAGCAAGCATGCGCATGGTAGAAGTTAAACTCACGTTATAACAAACCATTCTTGTTGCAATTAACCCTCTCTCATGGGAACTACATCAATCCCTTCATAAGGGCCGAACCCCCATGACCTAAGTACCTACCACCTTGTCACACTGTTACTTTGGGAATTAAATTTTGATGTGAATTTTGGCATGAATACCATTTATAAATCATAGCAACACAACTAAAATAATGAATGTGTGGATTACTTTCCAAAGTGTATGACCCTCCTCACCTCTTCCCTACCCACCCTCCCATTCCCAGGCAACCAATGATTCTGCTTCCTTTCACTATAGCTGAATTGGTATTTTCAAGAATTTTGCAATCATGCAGTATGCACTCAGATTTGACTTCTTCCACTCAGCAGGATTTTTTTTGAGATTCATATATGCTGTTGAGTACATCCATATTCATTCCTTTTTTACTGTTGAGCAGGATTTCTTATTTGGCTATACCACAGTTTTTTAAATTGATTCATTTGTTGATAGGTAGTCTGGTCATTTCCAGTTTTGAGTTGCTACAAACCTGCTGTTAGCAATTGTGTCCAAGCCTTTGTAGAGACTATGCCTTATTTTCTTGGTTAAATACCAAGGAATGGAATGGCCAAATCATAGAGCAGGTACCTGTTTACCTTTTTAAGAAACTGCCAAACTGTTTTCCAAAGTGGTTGAACAATTTAACATTCCTACCAGCAGTATATGAGAGTACTATTTTCTCCATGTCTTTACCAATAGTGGGTAGAATCAGTCTTTTTAATTTTAGCCATTTGAAGAATATATAGTGGCATTCTATTGTGATATAATTTGCACCTCTCTAACGGCTAATGATGTTGAGCATCTTTGTATGTGCTTATTCACCATTTGTATGTCTTCTTTTATGAAGTGTCTGTTCAAATCTATTATCCTTAATGAAGTTTTTTTTTTTTTTTTTTTTTTTTTTTGTACCAGGGATTGAACTCAGGGGCACTCGACCACTGGGCCACATCCACAGCCCTTTTTTGTATTTTATTTAGAGACAGGGTCTCACTGAGTTGCTAAGTGCCTCGCTATTGCTGAGGCTGGCTTTGAACTCGCGATCCTCCTGCCTCAGCCTCCCAAAGTGCTAGGATTACAGGCGTGCGCCACCGCGCCCGGCTATCAATGGAGTTTTAATGGCCACACATAGTCCTACATGACCAGTTAGGACCTCAAGGATCCCCAGCTACTGATCAGGTCTGCATCCACCCATACAGCCTTCTGATGGGCTTCATGGAGTACGTGGAGATACACTCCACGTACTCCAATTGCTACTGTTTATGGAGATAGTACCCTTCATTAGTTTGTTAGGGCTGCCATAACAGAGTACCACAGAGTGATTTAAGCAACAGAAATTTAGTGTCTCTTAGCTCTGGAATCTAGAAGTCTGAGATAAGGGAGACTTCTGTGTTGGTTCCTTCAAGGGCAGTGAGAAAGGACCTGTTCTGTGCCCTCTGCTAGCTTCTGCTGGTTTGCCTACAATCTCTGGCATGCCTTGGTTTGTAGAAGCATCACCCTCTTCTCTGCCAGCTTGGCATGGTGTTCTCGTTGTGTCTGGGTTTATTTCCCAATTTCCCCTTTGTATGAGGACACCAGTCATATTGGAGTAGGGGCCTGCACTACTTTCCTATGACCTCATCTTGACTTAAAATTATATATGCAATGACCTTGTTCCCATTCTGAGGTACTTGGGGGGGGGGGGGAATTCAACTCATACATATGCCCTAGGTTGGGAACAGGAAAGCTAACAGAAAACCTCCCCGAGGCACATGATGCTTCCCCAAGTGCAAGGTTGTGGCCCTGGAGGCTGGGGTATGGGGCACAGGACCTGAGAGAAGGCCATTGGAGACACTCCTGGTCTTCACTGGGTGCACTGCAGGATCCCCCTGAAAACTGGGCCAGAGAGGAGAACATTTGGAGGCATACCGGTCTTCATTAAGTAAGAGGAAGTACCTGCTGAATAGAGGGAATGGGCAGGGAAAATCCCTCTGGACATGTCAGACCTTCACGGAGTGCCCTGATGGCTGAGTGCAGGGGGCATGGCAGTTAGAGATATATTAATATAGATAAAGGCAAGGAAAGGACTGGAGAGCAAAGAGAACTTCCCAGCACCCTCAAATCTGGTAGCAGAGCTGTAAAGAAGAGAGAGAGATGTCTCCGGTGATTTTGAGAACTGGTGGCTGGGCTTCCAAACACAGAGATCCTCAGAATCTTGCAAGGACTCAGCTCCCAGGTCTTGCTGAACACAACGTCTGGAGCCTGTTCACAAAACACCTGAAGCCAGTTGATGAGCTAAATCTACCTAAAGCTACAAGAAAGCCCAGACTCAGCTCAACTTGGTTCCCTAAGCCATAGCTTGAAAAAGTGTGCTCTTTTCTCGGTAGATATTTATACTCCAATTGCTGCTGTTTAAAAAAATACACATTGTCTGGCACATGGAACTATCACAAGATGAAGAAGCAAGATAATGTGATCTATGGTGAAAAGTGGGAATAGTAATGAATTAGGTCCAGAGAAGAATCAGAGTTAGAATTATCAAACACGGACTTTAAAATAACTATGCAGAATATGACAAAAGAACTAGTGGAAAAGATGGACAATATGTGTAAACACGTGGGAAATGTCAGCAGAGAGATGAAAGGTAGGACAAAGAAACAAATGTAAATTCTAGAAAGAAAAACTATAGTATCAGAAACTAGTTCGATTGACGTGTTTAACTGCCTATGGATATGGCAGAGGAAAGAGTCGTGAATTTGAAGCTTTCACTTTGTCTCTCTTCAGAGATGAAGAAGGACATATTGCAGTGGTGAAAGGGTCGATTCATCATGAAGACTGAATATTGCTACATGTGCATACACCTAAGAAGACCATGATAAAATTGACCTTCCAAAGGGAGAAACAGACTAACCTACAGCCATAGTTGGTGATTTTATACCCTCTTATCAATTGACAAAAACGTAGAGAAAAAAAGTCAGTAATGAAGAATTGAGCATAGTTGTATTCTCCGAGCTTCCTGGATCTGTGGCTTGGTGTTATTAATTTTAGAAAGTTCTATCCTGATTCTGCATATGCTGCATCTTTTGATATCATTCCACAATTCTCAAATGTTTTGCTATTGTGTTTTAATTCTCTAATTCTGTGTGTGTGTGTGTGTGTGTGTGTGTGTGTGTTTCACTACTTTGGGCAGTTTCCATTGACCTGCTCCAAGTTCATTGATTCTTTCTTTGGCTGTGTCCAGTCTACTGATGAACCTATCAAAGGCATTCTTCATTTCTGCTACAGTGCTTTTGATTTGTAACATATCATTTTTAAAAATAATTAATCAGACTAGGGTTGTACCTCAGTGGCAGAGCATTGCACTAGCATGCATGGGGGCTCTGGGTTCTATTCCCAGCACAGAAAAAAAACAAATAAACAAACAGACAAAAAAACCCATCACCACCAACAACTATAAAAATCTAGTTAATTTTTTTAAATTGATGAATAAAAATCATATGTATTTTTCATGTATAATATGTGTTTTGAAACAGGTATAAATTGTGGAATGGCTAACTAATGCTAATTAAAATATGCATTACCTCCCATATTTTTTGGTGGTGGAAACACTTAAAATCTACTTTCTTAGCTGGGTGTGGTGGCGCACACCTGTAATCCCAGTACTTGGGAGGCTGAGGCAGGAGGATCGCAAGTTCAAAGCCAGCCTCAGCAATGGCGAGGCACTTAGCAACTCAGTGAGACCCTGTCTCTAATAAAATACAAAAAAGGGCTGGGGATGTGGCCCAGTGGTCGAGTGCCCCTGAGTTCAATCAAATTTACTTCCTTAATGATTTTTAAGACTACATTGTTGTATAATCAACCATGTTATACGGTAGAGCTCTTGAACTCATTTCTACTGTCTAACTGAAATGTCATGTACTCTGGCCAACATTTCCACAACCCCATGCCCAGCCCCTGATAACCTCCATTCTCCTCTAGCCTTTCCTTTGGATTCTCTCTCAGTTTCCATCTCTCTCCATTACCCACTTCTCCTGGCATATTTTCTTTCCTTTAGTATAATAATCACCATTAAAATTCCCTGTCTGTACACCTTGTAGACTTTTCTTGAACATCAGGCACTTTGCGTTGGGTAACAGGAGCTGAGGTCTGTAGGCCGGAATGTGAGGATTTATGTTAATGAGCCTGGGACTTGGGCTGTGTTCAACATTGGCTGAAGTTACAGTGCCTGGGGCTTCAGCTTTTCATCCTGTCCTGTCTTTGTGTCCTCCTGACTTTGGGCTTCCCTAAGTCCCTTTCAGTTGAAGGCCCCTGTTTTCATGCTGGCTACATCCTGGTGGGGTGATAAGGCCTGGGGGAGAATATATATTTTTTTCTTGTATTTGATTGCGTATAGTACTTTTATTTGCATTAGCCTGAAGTTGGCTGAAATAATCCAAATACCTAATGACTGGTAAACCTCAGTCTCCCGTGGGCCTGTGTCTCAGGAATGTGACCTTTACAAATGTTTCTTCAGTGGGATTTCTTTTCTTCTCTGGCTCCCTTCTCTCTTCAGGAGCATCCTCAATCTATTTTTTTTTAAATATTTATTTATTTGCTTTAGTTGTACACAATGCGTTTATTTGTTCATGGTGCTGAGGATCGAACCCGGGCCATGCATGTGCTAGGCGAGCGCTCTACCGCTGAGCCACAATCCCAGCCCTATTTTTTTTTTTTTTTTTTGTAGTGCCTACCTGTGTCAATCATATTTTTTCCCTCTTAGGTGAGACAGGAAAGCTGCAGGGAGCTAAAATGAGAGGAATCCCCTCCCTGCAGCTGGTGTAAGGCCTGGCAAAGTCTTTCCCCTGGAGAGGAGGCCTGTGTGCAGGGAAGCCTCTGACCAGGTGTATTTTACAACAATCACACTTCCTCTCCTTCCAGACCATAAGCTATATGATTTCTTTTATTTGAAGTCCAAGTTCAGGTAAAATAGTTGATGGGCATGGAAATCAGAGTATGTTTTCCTCTGGGGCTGGAGGATTGACTAAAGGGACCCAATGGAAATTTCAGGATTGGTTGAACTGTTTTTTTGTGTGTGTTGTTTGGGGTGCCAAAATTCATGGAATGGAATGCTTAAGATCTGTGTGCATTATTATTTGTAAATTATACTTCTATAGAGAAAAAATATCCAACCTATGCAGAAGGAAAAACACTGTGATGTTAGTAAAATGTGTGTTCATGATGATACCAATGAACGGAGTCAGTCGTACAGCCTGGGTGGCTAGCTGGAGAGAGGGAAGTTGGTGCCATCACCTTCGTGACCTGACATCTGTCGTTCACCTTCTGAGGTTTAGTTTCCTCTGTATTAAAAGAAGTAGCTGGGTAAGATGGTCAATACATAGGATGATCATAATTACACAGTGTCTAAATAATGATGTTCTTAAGAGTGAAATGAAACTCTAGCGATAATTATGCCAGGACAAGAGTCATAAAGTGTTCCTGTCTTGGGCAAATCGAGATGAACAGTCCTATCGAAAGTGTCTCTGTAACATCCAGCATCATACGAGGTGGCAGGGGTGGTATGGGTGGTGGTCTGGATCTGGGATTGGATTTTGGAGTGATCATGGGTCTGTCTTCTGATGCGCTGTGGGACTCTGTTAGCCCAGCTGCTTGCAAGGCAGTGAGAGGGATTTTAGAAAGGCCTGCAGCCCTCCCAGGTGAGAAACTGCTACCTTCCATGCTTGCAGAACAGGAAAGACTTTCCAATAGGAAAACGTTTACATTTCTAGGTTAAAAAACGATTGTTGAGGTGAAGCTAATTTCTCAATAGGATGAAAAATGACTCCTGCTTTTCCCTGCTCTGATAATATGAAAATAATGGGCCTCCTTTACAAGGGTCACCCCTGTTTATCCTATCTTTGAAGGCAACTTATGATTCTGTATTTGTAAAAGTAAAGGAGATTATAAGCTACTAAAGTCATCTCTATGCTGCCAAGTGATTTGAAAGGACGGAGGAGGATGTCCTAAGTGACTAGGTTCCAGCCATTCTGAAATATCAGAATATCAAGTTGATGGAATCCAACTTACTAAAATAAATACATGAGTATAATTCAGTCCTAGAAAGCGTTCAATGAATAATATGCATTTGTATATAAAGACAATAGGAAGTAGAAACAACTGAGAGTATTTAAGAGGCTACTGGAAAATACTTCAAAAGTTTATAAACCTCCCTAGGGTCATGGTCATGGTGGGAGGGGGGATTGGGTTTAAATGAAGGAACAGGAACCCTGCTCAGAATTAGGGGAACAGAGACTTTTATAAATAAACACATTTATTTATAAATAAATCCATCCTCTTAGATAATCAGCTGGAGGCAGCTCTCTGATATTTGGGTTTCTAAATAGGATCTCTTTGTCTCCAAACATGCCCCCAGGGGATCTATCATGGGCTAATAATCATGAGGGGCAGATTTGGCCCCAGGTCTGCCCTGGGAAAGCTGGGTTGCCTGATGGTTAAGGGCATGAACTTTTATCAGCATGACCTTGAGATATTAGTAACCGCCTCCCACGGTGATAAGGTAGATAAAGTGAAATAATGTGTTTAAATCTCGTAGCATAATCCCTGCTACACCGTTCCACAAATTCCACTACTATAAAGTTAGTCCCTGGTTTGCATGGTGCTTCTATAGTCCTTAATCTTCTCTGTGCTGTTGAAGCTCTTTGGCAGTCTGATAAAGCCTGTAAACTATATCTCAAAACTTTAAAAATGCAATTACAGCCGGGTGCGGTGGCGCATGCCTGTAATCCCAGCACTTTGGGAGGCGGAGGCAGGAGGATCGCGAGTTCAAAGCCAGCCTCAGCAATGGCGAGGCACTTACCAACTCAGTGAGACCCTGTCTCTAAATAAAATACAAAAAGGGCCGGGGATGTGGCCCAGTGGTCGAGTGCCCCTGAGTTCAATCCCTGGTTACCACAAAAAAAAAAAAAAAAAAAAAAATGCAATTACATTGAATATAACTATCAAAATATTAAAAATCAAATTTTTGATGTATTGATTTATGCTTCTTCAATGCATTAAATAAGATCCAGTGGTGGTTTTAATATCTGTTTAAATAGTGATGCATATATTATACTTAAAGATACCTTTGGCAATTTAATATATGAAAATATCTGGGATTTCTTTTGGTGGCCAAGTCACAGACATTTATAGTGTCATTGTGGTTTGCTGTTTACTTTCACAAATAAAGAAAATTTGTCCATTTACTTAGGAATTAGTCAAAATTAAGATGTAATTTGTTTCCCATCCAGATTTCTGGACTGCTTGTATTCTCTCTAGGGTGATCAGCTTGTCTCAGTTTGCCCGTGACTAAGGGTTTTCCCAGGAATCAGGACTTTTAGCTAACAGTTGGTCACAGTGATCCCCAGGCTAAGCACCCTTGATCAGGAAGCTCTGTAGTAAGATATAAATTAGGCAAGAAGGAATTAGCATTAGCTCCAATTACCAACTTATTAAGTGATATATTTCTTTTAAATCCACTTTGCTTTAATTTTTTTTTTTTCTTGCAGTCCTTAGTTTTCAGTAGACCCCACTGTGTTTCCGTTGTTGCTGCTGGAGTGCTGACAAGTTAATTACTAATTATAGCACAACAGTGGTTATTTCAAATTTAAGCTGCTTCTGCCTTTTGATCAGGGAACCAAGGAGTCAGAGGAATCCGAACTCTGAGTACAGCCCAGGGTAGGCCCAGAGATGCCTGGGAGGACCCTGCAGCTAGATGTGGAGGAGCAGATGCAGCCAGCAAGGCAGGGAGGCGAAGGCACACACTGTTTCTGATGCCCCTGTGCTTTTTTTTTTTTTTTTTTTTCATCAAAAAATGGGGCAGGAGCCATAGTTGAGAAACTCAGATTCCAGTCTTTCCTCTGTCACTTACAAGCTGTGTGAATTAGAGGTCAGATCACTCCTCTGACCTTCTGAAATTAGTTATACTATTAATATTCTCTGCTTTTCAATCTGAGAGGTACATATTTCTACTGCTCGTTCACCTAGAGAGTGCCATCCCTTGGCATCTTGTTTCTAAGAGAGGAAAGGAAGTAAACTGGGATTGTTTTGATTAAAACATTTCCCTCTCACTCCCTGATTTGAACTGGGTGTCAAAGTGTCTATTACTTGTGGTTCATGGCTGCTGGTTCCTGATTGGCAGACTTCTCACCAGGAGCACTGTGGAGTATTAACAGTGCACCATTGTCTTGGGACACATCCCCAATCCAGATGATCTTCTTTGGATGGGCTGGCTCAGTCATTCCCATGGGCCTGGCTTAGGCTGGGTGGGCACCAGGCA